>CM057452.1:143090000-143690000 GCA_016271365.2 Neoceratodus forsteri
ACACGCGACGCCGTACCGCGCGCTGCCCCCCATGCACACACTGTATAGCCGACAGGGTGCCCAATCCCCTGCTGGCTGTCCTGCGCCCCCAAAAGCCTTTCACATGCCACGCTGGGTGCCCACCCAGCATGGCAACTCATTGCATAGCTGATGGGGTGCCCAATCCCCATCAGCTCCACTGTCCTCCCCCAGAGTACAGGGTGCCACGCTGGGAGCCCACCCCAGCATAGCAACTGATGATATGCCGGACAGGGGCCCAATCCCCTGTCGGCTCCATGCCCCCAACCAGCCGTCCTTGTGCCACGCTGGGAGCCCACCCCAGTGTGGCAAACGTCCCATGTCATCATTTAAAAAAAAAACTGTAAATAAAAACTTGTCCCTCGGCGCTTCTCCCTGGTCCCCTCCCACAACCCACCCACCCACTGCGCACCCTGCCTCCCACACCCCCTCAGCCCATACTTACTTCTGGACCTCGGTGCGATGATCTTCGTGGACCGAGAACACGCCTGCACTCTTTCAAAGGCCGACCGCGAACTGAGGAAATGCCGGTAAGCTGTATAATGGGCTAGATAGGGTTTTTCAGCTTTGTTGCATATCTCAGGCATTTTTGGAATTTTGCACCAAATTTTCAATGTGGGGTTTTGGGACCCTTCTCATGGAATGCTGTCACTGTCATGGCATTACTCGGGCCCGAAGGGTGATTTCACAGCCACTGCATGAAATCACCTTTCTGGAATGATTAACTGAAGCGACACTGGCAGTGTTCATAGGTGGGCTCTCAAGAAGCCTATTTTGAAAATTTGGTGAAAAATTCCTAAAATAGACTGTTTTACGGCGTCGTGCGCGGTTCTATGCACGCACTTGTAAGTTCACGAATTTTCAATATTTCACTCCAGATTTTCAACATTGCCATTTTACCACACCTCCTTATGAGCAGTACAGCTGTCATTTTTCATCTTGCCCAAAATATGTTTCCGCTTCATGTAGCGTGCAATGGCACAGTCGGTGTGCGTAAATCAATGTATCGGGACAAATTAAGAAAATCACAGTGACACTGTTTATGAGCAGAGGTCTTAAAATGGCTATGTTGAAATTTGGTGAAAAAATCCTAAAAATGACTGTTTATGGCTGCGTCGTTGTGCAGTTCCGCATGCTCGTAAGTTTGTGAATTTTCAATGCAGATTTTCAACACTGCCATTTTATTACATTTCATATGAACAGTACAGCTGCCATTTTCACGTCACCCAAAATGTGTTTCCTTTTGCATAGCGCTCAATGGTGCAGGTCGGTGTGTGAAAGCAATGTTTGGGACAGATTAAGAAAATCACAGTTACACTGTTCATGAGCAAAGGTCTTAAAATGGCTATGTTGAAAATTTGGTGACAAAAGTCCATAAAATGACTGTGTTACGAGTGAGCATTGCGCCGGTTTCCACGCACCCTCATAAGTTCATGACTTTGTAATATTTTCAGTCTAGATTTTCACCAGTGGCATTTTTCCACACTTCCTTATGAACAGTACAGCTGTCATTTTTCACAACATGTCTGAAATGTGTTTTCACACTTTCAGCCAGAGATCGTGTTCGCTGGGAAATCATTGTTGAACAGATAAAGAAAATCACAGTGACACTGTTCATGATCGGAGGTCCCAAAATGCCTGTGTTGACAATCTGCTGTAAAAATCCTAAACTAATTACATTACAGGTGTGCGTTGCACAGTTTCTATGCATGCTCATGACTTCACCAGTTTTTAATATTTTTACTGCAGATTTGCAACATTGCCATTTTTACACCTCCCATGAACAGTACAGCTGTCATTTTTACATCCTGTTCAGAATGTTTTGCAACCGTGGTGCTTAATGCCATAGTCGCTGTGCATAAGCAGCTTTCTGCTAACAAACTGATATTGCCACTGTTCATGAGGTGGGGTCACAAAAAAACCACGTTGAAAATTTGGAGTGAAAATACCAATGAATGCCTAGGTATTAGGGTTTCCAACCATAACGCCCAACCCTGTAGAGAATGACAGGCATCAGGGATGTGACTTGGGATTCTTGCCTGTAATGCTCATACCATTCCACACCCTGCAGCCAGTGAGAGGCATCGAGGTATGCCTTGGACTCTTTAGTTCCAAAGTTCACCCCATTCTAATATCCGCACCCATCTCACGTGCTTCCTGATGGAATGGGGTGCACATATAAGCCAAAGACCCCAAGGCGCACCGTGACTCTGTCAGCATCTGCAGGGTGGGGTGGTGAAATGGCGTGGGCTTATGCCTGATGACCCAAAGGCACACCCCAATGCCTGTCACTCTCTGCAGGGTGGTGGTGGGGTTGGCTTCAAGTTCAATACTTCACTGCCATTCCTATTACGCAGCTCTGTAACTTCTACACTACCACTGCCAATGCCAGCAAGCAAACATTCGGCATTGACAAATGCTTGTTTGGAATTTTTCACTAAGTTTTCAACATGGGCATTTGGAACCCCTCCTCATGAACACTGGCACTGTCATTTCATTAATCAGTCCCAAAGGTGATTCTGCACAGCGACAGTGGAATCACCTTACGGGTCTGATTAATGAAATGACAGTGACAGTAGTTCATGAGGTGGGGTCCCAAGAACCCCATGTTGAAAATTTGATGCAAAAATCTTAAAAACTGACTGAGACATCAACATAATTGAAAACCCATTGACAGTCATTAAGCGGTACTTACCCTTGATTCTTTAGTTCGCGGTTCGGCTTTGAAGGGTGGAGATGTGTCCTAGTCAAGAGAAGATCACAACTGCCATCCTCTGGAGATAAATTTGGACTCGGGGGCTGTGGGGAGGTGGGTGCACAGAGGAAGGGTGGGGATGGGGACAGGGTGAATTGACATGGGACAGTTTTCTGTGTTTCAGGATAAAAAAGATGTAGGGATGGATTTCTTTTTTCAGGTACTTTTAATTATTTGTGGACTCTGGGAGTGGGCTCAAAGTGTCCAAAATACTGGTGGGCTGAGAAGCAACTGGGGACACTGGGAGTGGGCTACCCAGTGTCCCACACTTTCGGGGAGGGTGGGCTACTGCCGTCATGGGGATTGGGCACCCCGCTGTTGGCAAAGGTTAAAACAAGAGGGCACACTGCTGGGTGGGGAAACCATACTGGGATGAAAGACAACTGGGAGCACTGGGAATGGGGCTACTCATTGCTCCACACTGTCGGGGAGGGGCTATTGCCAACATGGGGATTGGGAACCCTGCTGTCAGCAGACTTACAAAGGAGGAGAACACTGCTTGGGGGTAACATACTTGGGACACTGGGAGTGGACTACCCAGTGTTTCACACTGAGGGGATGGGGAGGAGCTACTGCTGACATGGGGAATGGGCACCCCATGTCGTAAATATCATCGATGCAGAATCCTGCTTTGAACTGCCATGCTTTCAGTAAAAATTGCAGTTTGATGCAGGATGGTGCATCACATCTATGCCATGTCAGAGGACTGTTTTCTTTTTAAAGGTTAAGTGGGGCACCACTAGCATCGTGACACTAGAGTGGGCTACCCAGTGTTCCACAATATTGGGGTGAAGGGGATACTGCTGACATGGGGATTGGGCACCCGCTGTTGGCAGTGATTAAAATAAGCAGTAATATTCCTTGGGCCCCTTCCCTTAGGAGGGTAAAAGGAGGGGAAATTATTAGGTAAACACTTTGTGTTTACCTAATTAGGGATGAGGAATCCAAATCTGGGGCCTGTTGCCCCCAAATGAACAGGGCTATTCAAGCCAAATTCCCCTTCTCCCCAACCTGATATTGTTACGCAAGGACATGGCCAGGATTCTGCTGCAATTTGTGGCAGATACTACCACCCAAAAACATATTTCGAGACCACACAAAACAAAATAATGTCAGAGCATGTTTCTCAGCCCTGATTAGGTAAACTCAACTGTTAGTATTCACTTAGGAGCAGTATTTTTAAAATATTTCAGCTTCCAGCCTCACTAACTGAAAACAAGGTGGTGGAAATTGGAGCGAAAACTGTGACTGCCAACAGTAAAGTCACGAATGATAAATAACTGTTACAATTCAAACATTTACTGTTCAAATGGTAAATGGCATTTACCATTTGAACATTTACATTCAAACAGTATTTCAAACAAATTTGCCATTTGCAATTTGCTGTTCGAATTGTAAATATTATTCACCATTCAAACACCTGTCCTGCATCTATCACAAAATCTTTATAATTCAAAACTGGCAATATATTTTTATACCAAACCATCTAAAGGCACACCCTTGGCACACACCCTACCATCCCTGTAAATATCAGAGGCAAACATAATTCTGTGTGTGCTGTACATGAGAGCAAAAATCCCATGTTGTCCTATGGGAAAGAAAACATTATTTTGCATTTTTGACCACTTTATAGAACCCAAACCATAAAAGCTGCCATCATGAAACTTTTCACCATGACAGCACATACCAATTTTGGGTTATTTGGTTGTAAAATGACAATATTATTAAAGTGCAAAAACTGAGATTTAACATTGAAAGGCTGTATCAATGATAACTAACAGGAGCTATCGTGCCCTTGTAATAAAGGGGATACATGATGGGCAGGAGTGGGTTATGGAAAATATTCTCACTCCTGCAGAGTAGCTCTGTATTCTCATGAGTGCCAAAGGCACGGTGAGAATGCACAACTCAGTTGCAGGACTGAGAATATTTTCCATATCCAATCTGCTGAACATGTGTGCGATTTATACCACAGGAGTGAGAGCTTTAGGAACAATTTTTCTGTTTCTGTGTGTTTCCTGCTCATTCCTTGTGTGCTGCCAGTGTGTGTGTGTATGTGTGTGTGTGTGCGTGTGTGTGTTCTGAATGGACTGGGAGTCAGAAACATAGGGTGAGTCTGTTTTGCAAAGCTAACTGAGTGAGTCAGAGGCACAGTGAGAAAGACATACTGCTGCAGGTAGCATTGAGAGAGAGAGATAAACTGATTTGTAAAGAGTTTCATCTAGAATTCAGGTTGTTTTGAAGCTGAGATTAGCACTGTAATGGGCTAGGAGTATTAGAAACACAATGGAACACAGGTGAGAGTGTTTTCCAAGGCTAATTCAGTAAGTCGCAGCTTCAGTGAGAAGAAACTGTTTTTCTGAAGCAGTTTTCTTTAGAATGCAAAGCTGCAGTGCAGATATTCTCACTCTGGTAACATCAGCAGAGTGTAGATAAATGTTGATATCCTCACTCTGCTGATGTCATCAGGATTTGTCCTCACTCCAGTGGAAATAACACATGATATCCTACTGAGAAAGAGCTCACCCTATGGTTTGGTATATATATATATATATATATATATATATATATATATATATATATATATATATATATATATATATATATATATATATATATATATATAGCAATGGGTGGACATAAATTGTCATAAATGTGTTTATTCAAGTACCTGTATGGATAAATTTCATTTATCCACACAGTTCCTATTTATCCACACAGTGCTGCACTACTTTTTAGCTGCTTAAAAAAGCATCTTAAAAGTATCACTCCACCACACCTGAGATATTATCTTATGCCCACAGCTTCCCACAAGCAATTTCCTACAACTTCTCGTGCCCTAGCCACCCACTACTACTCGCTGACAAACATTTGCACAGTCGAGGGTCTTACGAAAAGAAATACTGCAATTTTCTTCATTTTATGGTACAGTCCTGACATTAAAATACAGTATTTAAAAAAACATGGTATTCTTAAATGAAAATCCAGCTTTTGAAATCGAAATGAGCCAAATAATGACACAACTGGAACATGACACAGAGCCTCTCGAAGAACTGAAACATCTCAATGCCATTTCTACATCCACAATGCCTGCCGAAACTACACCCTCTCTACAATGGAGAACACAACTATAACAACAAATACAACACTGTAAAATCCCATCAATATAAAGAAATAGAAAGCTTCATAGACCGAGCTAAAAATATCAACACAGCATAAATGCAGACTGACATCAGCATGTTTTCAAGGTACATAGCTGAAAACTTCAGTGTCACTATCCTCTATATCAAATACAGCCAACTGAACTAAACCAATATCTCTGCCATTATTTCATGAACTGCAAAAAGGATGGGACTCTGTACTGACCCCAAACTCTCGCTCTACCTTTCAAAACTTGGAAAGATTTTAAAAATAAAAGCTACATACACTCGCTTTCCACCTCCTCAATGTTTGAAAAGCATGTCAAGTATTCCAAAGCAGACAAAAGATTTAAAGGTGAAGGAAAGGGCTGCAAACCCAAAGCAGCCAACAAACTATCAGATACAATAATTAACACCTTATTTGAAGAAGGACTACTAGGGCCACACTCTGCTAACTCTTTAATAAATACTATGGGTTCACAATAAGTCTATACATTGGAGTCTGAGAAACACTGAAATGAGATGAATGAAATTGGGAGAAATTACATTAAAAAAGCAAGAACGAAACAATACCTGGAGTTCACCCAAGAAGACAAACTAAAACAAGAACAGGCGCCAACCTGAAAGAATGCAGAAAACTTAAACCAAAAGCCTATGAGCTACTCGAATACCCAAAATAAATGCCCTGTGCAAAACTACTTCATATACTCCAAAACAAGACCACCTCAACCTATCACAGCAGATGCACCGTTTTTCCTAGCAACCAACTACCATGCAACAGGAAATACAGAAAGCTACTGGTTTAAAAATCAGTCAGTAGGAGTAAATAAGCTAGCAAAAATAATGAAAACAACGACTGAAAATCATCCATTACTACCAACAAACGTCTCACCAATCACTTTGTCAGAAAACATTTAATACAAAATTAACAGACTCTGGAGTACCTCAAAGGACATTATCCAAATATCAGGGCACCAACAATTATAGAGTGTCAATGACTATGCCAAAATAAATGAAAGCAACAGAAAAATTGTAGCCTTACTCAGTTCAGAACTGACACCTTCTACATCACAACAAGCAACACAACAACTCTCCACTATCTCAAGCAAGTACTCTGAAATACTGGGCTCCTGCTTCAACAGGCCTACCATCATTGCAAAAATCATCACATTCAAAATAGTACAAGGTAAGACCCCCCAACCAGTACAGAAATGTATCTTTTGGTTCACTTTAACATCTTTTCTTAACATGGCACTCTACCCAACACATAAAATATTATTTCCTTAAGTAACACACTATATCCACCCTAACACATACACACACACACACATAATACAAACACAATAATACAATACTAGCAAACCACAAACCTTCTTCAAAAATAACTGTAACAACTAACACACTTACAAATGTAAAAAAAATGCTAATTATTCGGTTCTCTTCTCTCCGGAAACAGATGTGATAACCATAAAAGAAAAAGACCACAAGTGCTCTCATCTGACAGTGACACAGATTAGGTAAGTAATAGTAGTACATGCAGCTGTTGCATAAAACTACAGAGGTTGAAATTAAAATATGCAGCCAATACCCAACAAACCTAACATTAATCTGCCACACTGAGAAACATTTAATTTACTCCACCCAAAATACCTATTAAACTTTCAGCTTCTCTACTACTGCCAACTAGGTTACTACAAATAAAATTTAAGTAGCTCCCCAAAATTCCAAGTTGTATCTAATAAGCTGCTCCTAATTTTGACCTCTGATACAAGTACATGACTATTAGCATATAACATCACATTATTACATAACACTTTTTCTGCCCATACCAAAAAAAACTCCCATAAATTATTGCTTCTTACAAATCAACTTGCTTACTTCAAGGCCTAAAACATGGAAGCATCATAAACAGTAATACTTTATCAGCCTAAAACATGTACTGCAATCCTCGACAACCCACTATGGCAAGATTGATTCTTTCACCTTAATTAACATTTTTTGCTTTCTTCCCCTTATACCCTGGCAGGAAAAGACTGATTCATTTACCTTTCCCACATCCTCCAGCAAGATTGATTCTTTCACCTTAAGTGACATATTTTCTGTGGGTTTTTTCGTATCCTAAATACTCTAACGGCAAAGATTGATTCATTTCCTTACAACACATTATCTTAACACATTCCAACACAACACACAATATGAACATTACTTCTTTCTAATACCCTTACAGATTTCTCTGTTCAGCGTAAAAATATCTGCAAAAAATCATATTCTTTCTTCCTCCTCTCTTTCTCACTCATTTTTTGTCATACCCTCTGCAATTAGCAAAACATATCTCCTTTCCACCTTTACCACAACAATCATATCTGTACATCAGATGCATCTCCCAACCACCCCACCTCTAGACATTCACAAAAGTACTCATTCACAAAATACATTAATCCTTTTCTTTCTCTTTACAGCTTCAACAGATGACAGCATCGAAAAGCTACAAAAACAGGACGATTCAAAAAGCATTGAGACAGAAGCATGGCATCATTTGCCACCTCAGGAACAAAACTGCAACCAGGAAGCCACACCATAAGAACTGTACCATGGACAAGACTACTTTGAAAGACCCAAGTGAAAACATACATTGTTGTCATAGTTACATATTCAAAGGCACCTGAGCAACAATATATAGAATAATGGATGGGCGACATCACAACAAAACTGTGTTTCCATCGAGGAGTTGATGATGTCATAGAGACCTCAGAGCGAAGCTTTTACCAAAACTGTGCCATTTTGTTAAAAAACAAAAACCCCAGCAAATTGATATTTTTGACAGGCGACCGATTATGGCAGTCTGTGTCCACATTGTCTGCTCCCCAGACTGCTCGCTAAATGGTCCATCATTTTGTATGTATTTTTGAATCTCTGCCTGTTTCCACCAAACAGGTAGGAGCTCAAGGGGAAAGGTTGTTGTACTATCGATGTGTAGTCAGAGCGACAGTACAACAACTTTTTGACTCTTGAACTATCCTACAACAAGATTTGGAAAACCTTTGTTTTCCATACACAACAAGCCCTAACCATATACTGTACTATAAAACTTACCACAGTTACTGTACATAAGTTTCTCTCAAGCAGCACTTTACTAGCTTTGCAATCTTGTTTCCTTTAACTACTGCACTCTCAATAAAGCGTTGCTTCTTGCACTTTGTTGGAATTATGCTGCTAAAAAAATTACCACTTAACCTACTGCATTTATTGTGACTCTAAGTAATAAAAGTTGTTTTCCTGCACTTTAACTTCTGCAGTTATACTGTTTAAAAATAAAGTTACCACTTGCTCGATTGCATTTATCATAAGTCATGCACTTTAACTGTTGGAATCATACTGTTTACCAATTAAGATTTGCCACTTGCTCAATTGCATGTATTATAACTCTCACTAATAAAATGTTGTTTCCTACACTTTAACTGTTGCAGTCATACTGCTTAAAAATAAAGTTAGCACTTGCCTGATTGCATTTATCATAATTCTGCTTAACGTCTGTATTCTGTACTGTTTACTACAACTTTCAAAATCAAATAAAATATGGATCTCTGTCTCAAAAAACTAAACCGATTTCAATACAAACAATTCCAGTAAAGCTAAAAAAGTCCACATTCCTTGTATATGTTCCTTCCATGACATCCAAAATACTCCCCAAAAATTCCCCAATGTTCCACACCATCATGAAGTACCCATATTTTCTGTCTTTTCAAAGCCTAAATCTAGAAGAGAATGCAATCCTCCAGCTCCAAATCCACATATCAAACTTCACCAACAATAGAAATTACATCCACATTCATAAAAAAAAAAAAAAAAAATGAAAAAGCACATGCTCACCAAACATGTCACCCACACAATGTGGCTCTTCGGTCTTGCTATTCCAAAACAAATGATTCCTGCAAATCCACAATAAAATATACGATCCTCCAAAAAATGCATCCAAAATAGTAGTACTCACATGAAAGACTCCACACAACGTCCTCTTCTACTCGTCCAACACACCACTTCTCCATTGCAAACTCCCCAGACTACTAACCATGAATGTTACCATCCAGTAGGTCTCCAACACCAACTTCCATGAACAGTCTCACACTGCATCCAGCTTCTCTTCCTTAGTACGCTAACCGACTGCTACCGCTACAGCTCCACGAACCACACCCAGCACATCTACTTCCATCAACAACTCACCCACAATAAATTAAAATGACGCCACCAACGAAAACCATGCCCACCAACTAATCAGAACCCACTAAAACAACACAAAACCACCCTGCAAGCAATCAAAACTAACTAAACACACGTCCATCAAAACAAACAACCAATCCTAAAATACTATGAAAGTCCATTGACAAAAAACTAACCACACACACAACACGCAGAAAACCATTGAAAGAAAAATAGTTCAGCACAAACATATAAAATTAAAACTTCTGCCACCATAAAACACACTGCCACCCTCTAATTTATATCCACCTCTACTGCATAAATCAAACATGTGGGGGTGACAGTGTGATATACAATTATTTAGTGCAGTTCCCAATGACCTCTCGTAGCCATCCAAGTGCCTTTCCGCCACTCATGAAGTTACTTGAGGTCAATGGGAACTGCACTAAATAAATCGATATCACACTGTCACCCCACATATCCCAAATATATATATATATATATATATATATATAAATATACCATGGGGTGAGAGCTTTCAGTAGAATAGCTTGTGTTATTTCCACTGCAGTGAGGATAAATCCTGATGACATCAGCAGAGTGAGGATACATGCCATTTATCCACGCTCTGCTGATGTCACCAGAGTGAAGGTATCTTCACTGCAGTTTGCATTCTAAATTAATCTGCTTCAGGAAACTGTTTCTCCTCACTAAAGCTACAACTTACTCAATTAGCTTTGCAAAACACTCCCACCTGTGTCCCATTGTGTCTAACACTCCAAGCCCATTACTGTGCTGAGCTCAGCTTCAAAACAACCAGAATTCTAAATGAAACTCCTTCACAAAGCAGTGTCTCTTTCTCAGTGCTACCTGCAAGTTTCTCTTCTCACTAAAACCTACAACTTCCTCAATTAGCTTTGCAAAACACACTCATCTGTGTCCCATTGTGTTTCTGACTCTCAGTCCATTCAGAACAACACACACACACACACACATACACACTCACACCACACAGAATGAGCAGAAGACACACAGAAGAGAAAAAATGTTCCTAAAGCTCACCCCATGCTATAAATCACATACATGATGTGCAGATTGGGGAATTGGGAAAATATTCTCAGTCCTGCAGAGTGAGCTGTACATTCTCACTCTGCAGGAGTGAGAATATTTTCCATATCCCAAGCCTGCCAATCATGTATCACATATATATATATATAATGGGGTGAGAGCAATATCAGTGTGATAAATTTGGTTATTTCCACTGCAGTGTGATAAATGGTGATGACATCACCAGAGTTAAAATAAATGCCAATTATACATACTCTGCTGATGTCACCACTCCTCACTCACTCACTCACTCACTCTCTCATTCCAGCCTGCATATTAAATTGAACTTCTTTACAAATCTGTTTCTCACTACTACTTGCAAGTAACTCAATTAACATTTGAAGAACATTCAGCTGTTTTCCACAGTGTCCTAAAACTCCAAACCCATTACTACATTTTCAAACAATCCTGCATTCTAAATAACAGTGCCTCACACTTTCTGTTTCTCGCTGCTACTTGCAAGTAACTCATTTAACATTGCAAAGATCATTGAGCTTTGTCCCACAGGGTTTGTAAACTCCCAGCCCATTACTATATGTGTTTTTAAGTTCAAGAAAACCTGCAATCTAAATCACAGTGCCTCACAGTTGCTGTTCCTCACTGCTTGCTGAAACTAATTTAATTAGCATTGCCAAACACATTCACCTGTGTTTCATATGTGTGTAACACTCTCAGCCCATTCAGAAGCACTTAAACACACTCAGAACACAGTCAAGCACTCCTCTCAGTATAGTCTAGGGTTAGAAAATGAGCTTTAAACAAGCTTGGTATATCCAACACACACCAGACCTGGGTTTGATTCTCATAACCTCCACATCCAGACTGTGTGACTCTGAATAAGTCACCTCAAAAACATACCCAATTACTACACGGAAAACATAGCTATATGTCAGAAGCTCTCACCACTGTTGTGTAAATGGCACATGTAATGGGTAGATTGGTGCTATGGATAATATTGTCACTCCTGCATCGTGAACTCTGGATACTCTCACTCGTGAGCATCCAGATCTCACTCTGCAGGAGTGACAATAATCATATCACCTCCTGCCATTATGTATCCTATATATATATATATATTTAGGGGATATATGATGGGCAGGAGTGGGATATATAGAGCATATGACATGACCTGACTGTAGATATCATATTTATCTTCATGAGGCCAGTGATATCATAATATCTCATGAGTGGTGAAGCCACAAGTGAGATATTTTGATGTCACTGGCCTTGGAGTGAAGATGAATATGATATCTTCAGTCAGACCATGTCATGTTCTGTTTATACAATGTATGTTTCGGGATTTTTCTTAGTTTAGTAGGTTAAAACTTTAATAACAATACTCAGTAAGTGTAACATAGGGACAAGTACAGCAGCATAGTTTTTGCTGTTAAAAGTTTTTAATTGTAGTAACTTGATAAATATGAAATGATTTGAAGTATGGTAACTGTTTAACAACACAGAAAATAGCAAGTTGTTAAAAATTGCAGTGTTTTCACTCTTTCATGATTCAGAATGTTTGAACTTCAAAATAGGGCATTTTTGAAGTTTCCGGATGGTGTAAGCGCATAATGTATGTTATTTGTGCTTTTTCACTTGTTTGGGAAGAGATGGGGTGGCGAAAATTTTTACAAAGGTTGCCAGTATTTTGGGGTGTGCATAATCATGAAAGATCTGCTGCAGTACTGTGTACTGTGCGAGTGAGGAGAAGCCATCTGTTGCCTTGGTAACACAATGAAGTGTAATGAGGCATGTCGACTCGATGGTTTTGGGGAAAAAAATTCTATAATCAGTGCACTCTTTTATGGTATGGCAAAAATATACAGCTGTAGCTGTCAAGTGCTTTACAATGAATAAAAAAAATATATATTTCAAAGCACGTTACTCTGTTTCAGCTTCCTGGTTAAGTGCCACTGCATGTCAAGGGTCAATCGTGAGGATGTGTTCATTCGGTTGGGGTTGTAGAATTACGGTTGTTTTGTTTAATGAAGTCCTACATCATATGGTGTGTTTAGCTGCATTTTATTATGCATTTTTGTGAAAAGGACCTTCGATAATATTGTATTTGGGGTGGAAACTATCGGTTCAGCGACTTTGGTTTTCAGCTTATTTGCTAGTCGTGCTAAAGTTGCTGTGCAGCACTATGGATGTGGCACATGACATCATTTGCAATGGCTACATGGTTGGTGTGAAACTGTTTTTAGATTACTATTAGATTTAGATCACCATTTTTCATGTCATGTGTACTGTTTTGTTGGTGTACCATTTCCAGTGCTGGGAAGTGCTAGCTGCAGCATGGGCGACATGAAAAGTGAAAGCTCTGTAGAAACAGTCGGGAAGGTGCTAGGATCAAGCAATTATATTAAGGATGACATATAGGAATGTGAAGATATCTCCATGATGTACAGGAACATGGAGATATCAATGTTATCTTCACTGTCTGCCTGAGATATCATGTTTTACACTTGCATTTATCGAAACATACATTGTATAAAAAAATATATTTGCAGTCGCACCTGTGTACTAGGGTTGCATATGCACTTCTATGTTAAACCCAGATTTTGCACCTTAATAACTTTGGCCTCATTCAACTGATTGACAAGAAATTTGGAAAACACATCCTCTGTGCCTGGATCTCTTGATCTTATAAATTTCTCATAGAGTGGTTCAGGGAGGCAAAGTTACAGAGGTGTAAAAACACAAATCTAAATTTTTGAAAATTTTAAGACTTTTTCACCACCTGATAACTAAAAAATAAGGAGGCTTTGAAACCCAAAACTTTCAGGTTTGATAGAGGTTGGTCCAAGGTGTGTGGTTTTAGGTCTCGTAGTTAAGTAGTTTTTAAAACATTTAATAAAATGCTCCATTTCTGAGCATGCACAGTTCAAAAAACAACATTCTATTCATAACTGAATTTTGTGAAAGCAGAAGCCTGCACTATATGACACAGCTGTCTTTAATAAACAACAGCTGTATCGTATGTACTGCACTATCGACAGAGCTGTCCTTTATTAAAGACAGCTGGTCAGTATAGTGCAGGCTGCTGCTTTCATCATTCATAGATCAGGGACATGGCTACTGTCAATGTAGCCCCACCAGCCTGACTGTGCCTCAGTAAACTGTTATCTGCACACCAAGGGCCCCAATCCCTGGTGATTATGTATGTATGCATGTATGTATATATGTATGTATGTATGTATACATATGTATGTTATGCATATACAGTATGTATATAAAGGATATAAAATGTGACTGTCAGATAAATGATTTATCTACACAGAGTTGTTTGACCTCGGTAACCTCACGAGTGGCATAAGCCACGCAGTGAGGTGTCCGAGGTCAAACAGCACAAGTGTAGTTAAATCATTTATCTGATAGCTCACCATTGTATATTTCATTTATGCAATAGGGATGCTTTCTATCAGTGCAGGAACATTTGGTTTTGACTGTTTATCTTTATTTTAAATGATAATTTCTGGGAGTTTTGGTTAACTTTCCTAGAGTATAGCCACCTAGCATAGTGATTGCTATTAAATGAAACACCACTCATTTTGTAGAAAACTTCTTGCTGAGCAAATGTCATGCTCACAGTACTATGCTACCTTTTTCATTTAAAGTTATTCACATTTGTTTGTCAAAAGGGAAAAGAAAATTGAATTGTATGCTGTTTTTGCTAATTATAAAAACCTAAAAGATATCTATAAATGAAACGACACTCATTTTGTAGATAGTTTTGTGCTGAACATTTTGTGCTCACAGTACTATGCTATCATTTTTTGTTTTAAAGTTATTCACATTTGTTTGTCAAAAGTGAACAAAAATCAAATTTTCTTCTGTTTTTTGCTAATTGCAAAAATCTATAAGATATCCATAAATGAAACACCACTCATTTTGTAGATAATTTTGTGCTGAACAATTTTCGTGCTCACAGTACCATGCTATCTTTTTCGTTTTAAAGTTATTCCCATTTGAACATGGTTAGTACTGCTTCTGAGGCCGAATATTCTAAATGAATTCAAAGAGATTTGTGACATAGTAACTGTGTGTATAAATGGTCACTGTATGAATAAATGTATTTATACATACAGTGACTCAGATACATGGGTTTATTTAACTACATATATGGCCATCCCTATTGCATAAATATGTATAGATGTATGTATGTATGTATTTATTTATTTTTGTTCTTTCTTATTGTTATCCGACACTGGGCTGTCCACCCCAGTGTTGGATGTATCCCCGATGCAGACCTTTGATTTATTATCACTGCCGACATCAGGGCCCAATCCCCATGTTGGCATTTACATCCCCACTTTCCAGCAGTGTGGGACACTGGGAGCCACCTCCAGTTTCCCAAAATAGTGTTATTTTAATCAAATACCTGAAAAAAGTCCTGCAACGTCTTTTTTGTTTCTTAACCTGAAAAAGAAAATGGTCTCTCGTGCGGCTGCCATCTCCCTGCACCCGACCCTCCCTCCCACTGAGAACACATCACCACACCACCCTGACTCCATACTTGCCTCTGGAGGTGGGTGTCATCTTCTGTGGACCGAGACAAGTGGCATAGCTATCTTTAATAAACAACAGCTGTGTCATATAATAGTTGCACTATATGACACAGCTGTCATTTATTAAAGACAGCTGTGTTGTATTGTGCAGGCTGGGGCTGCTATCTCTGTGGGTCAGGGACTGGGCTACTGTCATTGTAGCCCCGCCAGCCTGATTGTGCCATATTTAAATTGTTATCTGAACACCGGGGCCCCAATCCTCAGTGGTAGTGTATGTATCTATTTCATTTATTTTTATTTTTAAATGTTGTATTATACTTATCCGACACTGGGATGCCCACCCTGGTGTTGGATGCTCAAACCCCATGCAGCCACTTGTTTTATTACTACTGCTGACATTGGGGGCCCAATCCCCTGTCAGCATTAGCATCCTTCCAGCAGTGTGTGGACACTGGGAGCCCACCAGTGTCCAAAAACAATGTTATTTACTTTAAGAATTACCTGAAAAGAAAAAACGTCCAGCAACATCTTTCTTTTTTTCCCTGAAAAAGAAAACGGTCCTCATCATTGCTGCTGTCTCCTACCCCTAACCCTACCCTCCCACTGAGCATCCATCACCACCCTACACCCCTTTTACCCTATACTTACCTTCGGAGGTCAGCTAATGCCATCTTCTGTGGACCGGGACAAGTCTGCATTCTTCAAAGCTGAACCATGAACTGAGGAATACAGGTACAGTAAATGTCATATAATGCATTTACAATGGTGTTTTGAACTGATGTTGAGATCTTTCACACTAAGGATACCAAGGTTGATACTAAGGGTAAGGAGCTAAGAAGGCTGGAAGCCCATTATTGCTTCTGCCCTTTACCCATAATATGCAATGTCGTTCCTTTCTAAGGTATAGGAATCTAATCTTGTTTTGAACCAAGCCTTATTTCTGCTAGTAATGACCTCTATTGGCAGCCGTTCAAGGAGTCACCACTCTTTGTGTAAAGAAAGCCTTCCTTCTATTGGTATTAAATTTATTTTGGCCTCAGTTGCAGTGGGTGCCCTCTGGTACATAGTCAATCACTTTTGAACTCCAGGTTTAATTCATTTAGTAGGTAGTTATCTTGCATTACATTGTAGCATAATAATAAGTCTCTCCTTATTCTTCTAGTTTCCAGGGTCATTAAATTTAATTTCTGAATCTGTATGTTATTTGGCATTGTTTTTAAGCTGTGGATCAATTTAGTGGTGTGTGGGGCTGGCCCAGTGGTGCAGAGGGATGAGGTGGTAAACACTTTACCTCACACCACACCGGTGACCCGGGGTTGGAGACAAGCTCGGGTTGCCTGGGTTGCCGGGGGAGAGAGGATTGAGTGTCCAAAGACAGCTCCTCTCTTGGGGAGGGGTGGGTCAGGCTCCTCGGCAGCAGCGACACCATGCTGAGGCATGCTGTGCAACAGCTGGGGCCATGCAAGAATCAGAGGAGGCAATGGCGGATGTCCATGGGAGAGTGTGGGATTGTGCTCATACCGCACTGGATGTCAGTGCACATCTGCACCTCTGGGGTGCGGGGAGGGAAGAAAACCAGAAACACCCCACTTGCAGGAGGAAGATGTCACTCCTGCCACCACACCCATGTTGGATCTGCCCCTCTGGGACCTGATCACCTTCCTCCTTCACCTCCACCTGCCTTTGTACTGGATTGGGAGAATGGTCGCTGTGGCACAGAAGGTGGCCCTGCCTTGGGAGGCAATGACCAAGGGGTGCCAGGCAGGTGAGTCATGGGTGGGTTAGAGGAACAGGATCTCTGGCAGAGGAGATCACAGCAGGATGGGACAAGGTGAGGTGACCAATGCAACCCCTGCAAGCGGTGACAGGAGCAAAGAGAGTATATAAAAAGTTTAATGGCGGGTCTTTGTATTTTTCTAGGTTGTTTATACCACCCTTAGAGATAGGTTCCCACACGCGGCTACCATAATCAAGCAAAGGCCTAACATATGATCTGTACAGCGGCATAACCACCTCCTCACTCCTGCTCCTGAAGTTTCTTTTCATGGTCCATAACACTTTTTTTGCTTTTGCAATTTGATTTTTATTGGAAGAATTATGTTTAGGTTATTATTTATAGTAATTCCGAGAACTTTTGCTCATCAGATTTTCTCAGCTGGAGTCCATTTAAGAAGTAGTCCTTTTACTGTTGTGTTTATCTAAATGTTGACACTGCATTTGTCTACACTGAAACTCATTCCTCTCAGATTTGCCCATTTTGTATATTGTCTAAGTCCATTTGTATAGTGGTTGAATTGTCATTATCAGTAGCTATACCAGCTAACTTAGTATCATCCGCCTATTTACCTAACTAATTTGTTGCTTCTTTACCCATGGTAGACATAAAAACTTGAAACAGTACTGGCCCCAAAACCAAAACCTGCAACACTCCACTTATCACGGCCATTCACGAGAGTAAAACCATTAATAGACACTGTGTGATCTGTCCCCAGCCATGTGGCCACTACCCTATGATCTATGTTCTTATCCATTAAGCTCTGGATTATCACGCAATGTGGGACCATATCAAAGGCCTTCACAAAGTCCAGATAAATGCAATCCACTGATGCCAGCCTCCCCCACTATCTAGAGCTGATGAGATTTTTCTTAGAAACATAGCAGATTTGTTACACAGGATCTACCTGACTTAAAGCCATGCTTTTCCTTGTCTATCTGGTCACTATTTTCTGGGTGAGAGTGTATTATATCATTTAATATTGCTTCCATCAACTTGCCAGGGACCAACATTAAGCTAATAGGTCTATAGTTAGTGTTGTCAGCCCTACTGCCCTTCTTAGCCCAGATAATCAAAGGGTGCACCTGGCGCCAACAAATTGCACTAGCACAACCCACGGCTATGCGCCCTGGTGGGATATTGAAAGGTTGCCTGGTGCAGTGCAAACCCGATGCTCTGGGGCGCAATGTTAATGTATGCAGTGCAGATGCAGGGCGTGCCCATACATATGCGGCACATCCTGATATTCAGCCGGGATGTGCAGCGCATATGCTGGCACAACCCTGTATTGCGCCCAGCATGGAGGGGTTCAAAGTTGAGCCGCGTGAAGAGTGGGAACAACTCCTGGCCACCCACAGGCAGGCTTCTGTATTGCAGGGTGCAACACAGCAGCCGCCAGCTGTGAGTAGCCGCAATCCACAGAACACCATCCACATGTGCCCATAGGTCCTGGTAGTCTAGTGGTACCCCTCCCTCCGTTTCCCCAATCGGCGGTATAGCTCTGTCAAATAATTCCCTGGTAGTCTAGTGGTACCCTCTCCTCCATTTCCCCGATCACTGGTATAGCTCTGTCAAATGCTTCCTGGTAGTCTAGTGGTACCCCCTGCCCCAGCCCAGATCACGGTAATCCACCGTAATATAATTCCTGGTGATCCAGTGGCACCCACCCTCCCACCCACACGGGACCCCTTGCCCAGCCCTCCCCACCATCATCAGCAGGTGACTGCAACCCGCCCGCATACTGCCTGACCACCTGCCGAATGACAGCTACAGTATGGGCGGTAAGCCCATTGGGTCCACAGTGTGGACCAATGGGCTTACAGGGCATACTGTACTAGACAGTCCCAAATATCTGAATGAAGTCATTCACAAATATATTTGGGACTGTCTGGTATAGTATGCCCTGCAAGCCTATACTGTACCTGTCATTCGCCAGCAGCTGGGCTGTGTATGTGGTGGGTTGCAGCCACCCATCGATGACGGGGAGCGGGGTGAACAAAGGGTCCTGTGGGTGGAGGGGTGGGGGTGCTACCGCATCACCAGGGAGTTAGTGTTATGGTGGATTACCACGACTGGGGCTAGGGCCGGGGGTACCATTTAGACTACTAGGAAGATCATTTGACAGAGCTATACTGGTGATCGGGAACGAAGGGAGGGGGGTACCACTAGGCTACTGAGAAGTATTTGACAGAGCTATACCGTGATCGGGAAACAGGAGGGAGGGGTACCACTAGACTACCAGGGAAGTATTTTATGGCACTTTAGTGTGATCATGGCTGAGGGCAGAGGATGCTTGGGACCCCTACTGTGTACCACGTCATTCTGTGCAAGGTGCCAGGCAATTCGGTGGGCTGCCACACAAGCATGCAAATGGGGCCATATTGACATGCAAATGGCCCCATTTGCACCTTCATATTATGGCCTCATTTGCATGCCCTCTGCTGACTATCATGGGTGATGCACTCAGCACAACTGAGTTTGTGCCGGCGCATCCCGTGCTCCCTATCTGTGACTTGCACAACGCAGTGCCACTGTGCCATGTGCAGTGCCGCTGCACCATGCGCTGTCCGGCACCATATTTAATGGTGCTGCGCCATGGCACATCACCGTTGAATATCATCTGTTCCTGGCCCTGGCATATCCCAGTTGCACTGTGCCCACGCTTGCGCCACTGCCAGGCACAGTCTGAATATCGGCCCTGTGTATAAGCATTATGTTGCCCTTAGCCAATCTGATGGGACTTCACTTTCTTTTAGAGATTTCAGAAATAGCATCCTCAGTGGGGTGGCTATACATGGTGATAGAAGCTTCAGCATAACATTTGAAATATTATCAGATCCTGCTGGTGTGTGTTTTAAATTATTTATTTTTTCAATTATAATCTCTACTATTATGTTAAGGCCTGTTACCTCTTTTGCTGGTATATTTGCTGTGTATGGTTGCTTTTGAGAGAAAACTGTGCCAAAATATGAGTTATTTCGATGTCCTTGGAGTCTGTAATTGCTTGATTTCCACAGTGATGAAGCGTAGGCTTGAGTTAGTTTTTCATAGTGAGTTTACATAGAATTGAAAGAGCCATATAATTATTGCATATTATCCTTCCTGGCTGTACCTACTATTCTTTTTCCATCCTTTGTTTATTTTTCTTTATCATATTCTTACATTGTCTCTGTACATGTTTGAATTACAACCATGTCTCCTGTGTTCCAGTTTTTTACTTCTAACATATAAGAGTTGCTTTTTTTCTTCTGCAGTTTCTTTAAAGTTTGATTTAGCCATTTAGATTTAATTCCTCATTATTGTACTTCTTGATTTTCTTCATGTGTCTGTCGCATATAGTGAATATTTGGTGTTTTATTATATCCCACATTTCATGTACAGATTCATTTTGTAGTAAATTTTCCCAGTTAATGTTTCTAGGTCTTCCTGTATACAACTTTCATTTGCTGAACTAATATTATAAATGTCTCTACATCCTTTTATTTCTGGTATATGTTCTTTTACAGTGAAAAGGACACTGTTATGATTGCTGTTCCCCAGTGGTACATTAACTTTACAGCTAGCGATATCAATTTCCTTTGTTGTTAGGACTATATCCAGAATCTTTTTACCTCTTGTAGGTTTGTCCACATACTGTATAAGCCCTAATTGATCCAGTAACCCTAAGAAGGTTAGGCTGTGCTTCTTACTAGCTTCTAGTTTTCCCAGTCAATATCACTGAAGTTTTATAATTTTTTGAATTTTTTCACCACATTTAGAACATGGCCTTTTTGGGTTACCCATCTATGAACATTGCCACTGTAATTTCGTTAATCGGCTCTGGAAGGTGATTTCACAGTCACTGCTTGGAATCACCTGGGATATAATGAAATGTCAGTCAATGTTCATGAGGTGGGGTCCCAAAAAGGCCATGCTGAAAATTTGGTGAAAAATTCCTAAAATGTCTCAGTTAAGTAATGTGCATTGAGAATTTTCTATGCAGGCACATAACTTTGGTAATTTACAATATTGTGAGTCAAGATTTTCAACATACCCATTTTTATTACCATCCCATGAACAGTACAACTATCATTTCTCACATCCTGCCCACAATGTGTTTTCACATCTGTGGCGCAAAATCACCTTTGGGACTAATTAATGAAATTACAGTGCCAGCGTTCATGCGGTGAAGTCCCAGAAAGGCTGCGCTGAAAATTTGGTGAAAAATTCCAAACAATATCCAAGTTACGTGTGTGCATTAAAAGTTTTCTATGCAGGCACATAACTTTAGAATTACAATATTTTGACTCCAGATTTACAGTATAGCATCTTTTTCACACCACCTCATGAACAGTACAGCTGTCATTTTTCACATCCTCACGTGAAACATGTTTTTGCACCTGTGGTGCACCATGACATTTAGCACGGACTTGAACATTTTCACTGACAGGATTTATGAGGTGAGGTCATAAGAAGACTATATTTGAAAGTCTGGGGTCAAAATATTAAAAACAAAGAACATATTAAGTAACATTGTTTGCACCTCTGGGGAACACGCTGCCTTACTGTGCCAGTGAGCCGAGTTCAGGTGTAAACTCAGTGAGCCAGTTATTGAAACAAGCCTGATGGGAAAAGTGCTGCAGCATGCAGCACTAGTCATGCCCTGGGTAGGATGGAGCAGTGTTTGGCAGAGACACCACACCCAGTGGCGTGTCAGGAACCTCACCAACAAGGTATCGACATGTGTGTTGGGGTCTGCTGGGCTCATGCACTGCATCAGGACTGTCCTGAATATTGTATTTATCTCATTTCAAGACCTGTGCAAATGAGGATACAGTTCCAACATCACATAAAGAAGGAAAATTAGTTGCAAAAACAACGTTAATGCAGAGATTAGGGTTATAAAACACAAAGCTCACAAAGATGAGAAATGATAAAAACATTAAAGTTTGTATCGCGGAGTATTGGCAAATCAGTGGTGAGTCTTACTTGGGGTTGTCATCCTAATGCCCACTCCTACCCTGGATTAGATAAGGTCAAATGATATGTCTTCAGGGCCCTATGTAGAAAGCTCTGACAGATTATATTGGCAGTACTGTATCACTATGAGGCATAGTTGGTGCTGTAGCTTGTGCTCGGACAGGAGGCTATGGGTGGGGGAGCATTAGGGTTGACAGCCCCAAATAAGATCCCACCACTGATTCACCAATACTCCAGAGACCCAAATCCCTAATTTTTTTTTTAATTTCTCATCTTTGTGCGCTTTGCATTTTACAACTCTAATCTCTTCATTAATGTAGTTTTTGATATATATATATATATATATATATATAATAAACTGGCCACCATTTTTTAATGGACATGGGCAGTTGATATTTGCCATAATAACTGGCTGGTTATTACGGCCAAACCACGTACCATGTCATTCAAAAGCAGCCACTCCCTCATTGGCTGCCCATCTCCTTTGGATGGGCTAAACAGTTCCTGAAACATGTGGCTTTGTATTACCGGTAGCAAGGAGCCACCGCCAGGTAGAGAGTCCTGCCATTTTGTTTTCTTAGCACTGCATCTGACCATAAAGTTAAAAAAAAAGAGACTGTGACAAAAATCTATCTGGTTGAGCCTACTTTTTGGCTGCCTCAAGATACATCATCTGCTACAGGAACAGTTCCTAGCTAACTGGGTTAAGCGTAACCAGCGTTTTCAATACATAACCAGGAGACAAAATAAAAAGTAAAATAAAGCATGCAGCTCATGAAAAAACATGGAGGATGGAGAAACAGAGAAACTCTATGCGTGTGTGTGTGTGTGTGTGCATGCAGTGTGCCTTGCGTCTATTTATGTCTCAGACAACTCTGGGGACTCTGGCTACAAAAGAATAGCTGCCAGTATGTTATATAAAATAAATGATGGAGAAGTGTGCATGAGAATTTCATCTGCACCCTTGGTGTGGGATGCTTTAATAAACCCTGAGGGTGATGTAGCATCCCACAACTCGGTGTGCATTAAATTCTCATATCACACACTTCCCATCCTTTATTCTATTGTAACCCTTGTGCCAGTTTGGGGTTACTAAAAAGATGCCCTGCTGGCATTGGGAGGTGCATGCTCCGCTGGGCATGGGCATGGCTCAGGCAGGACACTTCGCAGTGCTTTTCAAAGTGTCAACCGGCATGAGAGAATTCAGTTAGTGAGAGCTGGAGTTGGAATCATCAAGAGGGTGGGTGTGCCTCCTTGAAGGCCTGAGGGAGCCTCCAGTGAAGCCAGTGAGGCTAAGAGGCGGGTGGGAGACTGCCCTCCGGTCCCAAACGTAGATGGAAGGGACCCCACATGACATGCAGTGGAGCAGCAGATCCAGATGGGAGCAGCAACTGTGGGGAAGGTCACAAGGAGCCTGCTAGACTCCGATTCCTATCAGAATTGGGTGGCTGCCATGGAGGGCTGTCAAGACAGAAGTGACAGTGAAGTCTCCGGTGGGATAAGGTGGCAGTTTACCCTGTGCTCCTCCGTGTCCACTTGAGGCATGTGCTGCTGGATACATTGGGAGATGTTTGTGCCTGTGGGAGAGTTGGCCTTGCCCTGTGCAAACCCTGCCCGTGGATCGACAGGAGCAGGGCCGTTAGTGGAAAAGGACTGTGTCTGTGCCTGTAACAACAACAACTGACACCTCCCCTCCATTCTCAGGAGAGTAGTCTAAGGTTTAGAAATGTGTACACCTGCTCCACTGGCAGGAATTAAAGAAGCAGCAACCAGTTTGGGGTAGAGAACATGTCCCAAAGTAAATCGGAGCCCGTTTGGCTAACTAATGGAGAAGAATGAGAGAGTAGGGCCCAGGTTCAAATCCTGTTCCCAAGAGACTGTGCCATGGTGTTAAGCAGTAGAAAATATGGGAACTGTAACAAAATCAAATGAGGATCCAGAATGGAGTTTTGTGTACACAGCTTGAGCTTTGATACAAAATAAAGACTGCCTGATTGCATTTCACTCCTGTTCTGGACTAAGTCATTTGAGTCCTAAATCTGTTATGCTGTGCTGTCTGCCTAACAAACTGTTTTCTAGAGCACCAGACGATTCTGTGGCCACCAGCCATGATGGGAGGAATTTCCGGCTAGCCTGCACTTTGGCGGAAATCCAGCTGTCAACCGTGGAATCCCATGCTTCAAATCTATAAGGTACTGTGTTTAAATCTGTGTGCTGCAAGTCAAGACAGCACCCTTCCCTTTTCCCAGAAACAGTATCCCATCAAAACCGCTAGACAGGGAGGGAGGAGTAGCTTTCTGGAGTTTTCAATCACTTCAAGGACTGTAAGCTGTTGTCTGCTCAAATGTAAAGCCCCAGTCTGCTCAAGCAGGAGTGAGTACCAGAAAACTAATTGCTTATTTGAAAGAAATTACATGCAGTTTAAAAGGAAGGAAAGGAGAATTGCACTATATATACAACAGGTGTGGATCTGGATTAGCCAAGATAAAACACTATTTATGACCAACTTGCAGGATAGTACTACTTTCTCACATGTTTTAAAGGGACAGGAATTGATTCATTATGTGCAGCTGTTTTGAAATATGTCTATTTTCATAAATTATATTCATACCTCTAAAGGATCCCTATTTAACTATACCTGAATAAAGCTGAAGCTGTCAGTTGTGTTTTGTATTGTTTTCTTTGTATTACAACATTCTGTGCAGTTCCTTTCATAGAAAAAGAATTTGGAGTTTTGACTATGTCACTTCATGGTTTCAGAAATGTGAGCATGAACTTATCAGTACAATGCCCACAGGTCTGAAACCACAAAGTGACGTAGTCAAAACTCCAAATTTTGGTTCCATGAAAGGAATTGCACAGAATGTTGTCCATACAAAGAAAAAAATACAAAACACAAGTGACAGCTTATGCTATTCAGGCACAGTTAAATAGGGATCCTTAATTAAGTGAATATCATTTATGAAAAAGAGACATTACAAGCAGCTGCACATAAGTAATCAGTCCTGTCCCTTTGAGATAGAACTACTATCTTGCAAAGCTGGGTACAGGTATGTCACAACGGAATACTGAACCAATCAGACAGCAGCTTAAACAATGCTGATGACATTACAATAGCCATGTGCAGCACAAGCCAGCAGATCTGAGATACTTTGTAGATTTAGTTGCTTTCAGTTTGAATCGGCATTGATTGTATTGATTTGTACCACTGTATATTGATTGTGTTGATTTGCACCACTGTATATTGATTGTGTTGATTTGTACCACTGTATACTGATTGTTTTGATTTGTACCACTCTATATTGATTAGGTTGATTTGTACCACTCTATATTGATTGTGTTGATTTGCACAACTGTATACTGATTGTGTTGATTTGTTCCACTGTATATTGATTGTGTTGATTTGTACCTGTATATTGATTGTTTTGATTTGTACCACTGTATAGTGATTGTGTTGATTTGTACCACTCTATATTGATTTTGTTGATTTGTACCACTGTATACTGATTGTGTTGATTTGTTACACTGTATATTGATTGTGTTGATTTGTACCACTGTATAGTGATTGTGTTGATTTGTACCACTGTATACTGATTGTGTTGATTTGTACCACTGTATATTGATTGTGTTGATTTGTACCACTGTATATTGATTGTTTTGATTGCACCACTGTATAGTGATTGTGTTGATTTGTACCACTCTATATTGATTTTGTTGATTTGTACCACTGTATAGTGACTGTTTTGATTTGTACCACTTATATTGATTGTGTTGATTTGTATCACTGTATATTGATTGTGTTGATTTGTACCACTGTATATTGACTGTGTTGATTTGTACCACTGTATATTTATTGTTTTGATTTGTACCACTGTATAGTAATTGTGTTGATTTGTACCACTCTATATTAATTTTGTTGATTTGTACACTGTATAGTGACTGTTTTGATTTGTACCACTGTATGTTGATTGTGTTGATTTATACCACTGTATACTGATTGTGTTGATTTGTTCTACTGTATATTGATTGTGTTGATTTGTACCACTGTATATTGATTGTGTTGATTTGTACTACTGTATAGTGATTGTTTTGATTTGTACCACTCTATATTGATTGTGTTAATTTGCCACTCTATATTGATTGTTTTGATTTGATTTGTACCACTGTATATTGATTGTGTTGATTTGTACCACTGTATATTGATTGTTTTGATTTGTACCACTGTATAGTGATTGTGTTGATTTGTACCACTCTACATTGATTTTGTTGATTTGTACCACTGTATAGTGACTGTTTTGATTTGTACCACTGTATATTGATTGTGTTGATTTGTACCACTCTATATTGATTGTGTTGATTTGTACCCTCTATATTGATTGTGTTGATTTGTACCACTCTATAGTGATTGTTTTGATTTTATGGTATGATTGTATACTGAGCCACTGATCAGAGGGCACAGTTTACATCTTGTACCTTTTTTCTTTTGTAACATTTTATCATTTCTACAGTAACTTAAAACACCTGGTGTGTAAATCAAATATGACACAGGGAGAGTGAGATAGTAGAAATATCTTCACTTGTTATATTTTACCTCATCTTACCTCATGAGAGGCAGAAGCTCATGAAGATAGTCTACTATCTCACCTCACCCATGTCATATCCTGTGTGTATGTATATGTGTGTATATATACATACACATATCCTCTGTAACTGTCCCTCCACCAGACCTTCCCCTCAGCATTCACCACCCTACCCTCACTCCACAAACATAACACTAACACTGGGCTGCCCAATTCCCCAGTGGCACCATTTAAAATAAAGAAAACTGTCCCTCATTTTTTTAAACCCTGTAAAAGAAAAATGTCCTTCAATGTCTGTTGCACTGTTAGTCTTCCTGCCTAAGCCTCCCACTCCACACCACCAAGCCCTTATTTACCCACTGGGGATCCATGCCGTAATCCTCTTTGGAATGCAGAAGTGTCTTCACTCTTCAAAGCTGGACTGCAATCTGAGGAAATCAGGCATGTGGTTCAATGTATTTCAATGATGTTTTGAACTTTGTGGCATAACTTGGACAGCTTTGAATATTTTTGCCCCAAATTTTCAGCATGCCTTTTGGGTCCCCACCTCTTGAACAATTGCAATGAAATTAGGCAACTCTGTCCTGAAAAGTGATTTCATGGTTGCTGTGGAAAATCACCTTTTGGGCAGGAGCTGAACATTTTCCTCACCATTGTTCATGAGATGGGGTCATAAGAAAGCAGGTTGAAACTTGGGTATAAAAATATTTAAAACAACAAAGTTATAAGCCTACATTGAAATTTGTGAATGCAGGCTTGTAACTTTGATCATTTTCAATATTTTGACCCCACATTTTTAACATAACCATTTCATCATAGCACTTCATGAATCTGACAGCTGTCACTTTCAGACCCTGGCCAAAATGTGTTTCATATCCCAAAGGTGATTTCAAGGTTGTTGCATGAACTCACCTTTTGGGCTAGAGTTGAAATTTTCTCTGCTCTTGTTCATGAGGTGGGGTCATAAAAGGCTATGTTGAAAATATGAGGCAAAAATATTAAAAACAACAAAGGATGCGCCTGCGTTGAAATTTACAAATGCAGGCTCATAACATTGGTAATTTTCAATATTTTGACCCCAAATTTTCAACATAGCTATTTCTTCACAGCACCTCATGAATGTAATGGCTGTAATTTTAAAATCCTGGCCAAAATGTGTTTTCATACCTGTGGTGTGAAATCACCTTTTAGGCAGAATTTGAAAATGTTCTCCACTCCTGTTCATGAGGTACACTCAAAGAAGGCTATGTGGGGTCATAAGAAGGCGATGTTGAACATTTGGGGTACAAATATAAGAAAACAACAAAGTTATGAGTCTACAGTACATTACAATTTTTCAATGCATGCTCATAACTGTGGTAATTTTCAATATTTTGACCCCAACTTTT
Source organism: Neoceratodus forsteri (assembly GCA_016271365.2). Lineage (NCBI taxonomy): Eukaryota > Metazoa > Chordata > Ceratodontiformes > Ceratodontidae > Neoceratodus > Neoceratodus forsteri. The sequence continues at coordinate 143,118,424 of CM057452.1, forward strand.
CAACAGTCATTTTTCATACCACCTCATGAATGTGATAGCTGTAATTTCTCAGATCCTACTCAAAATGTGTTTTAATACTTTAGCATAAAATCACGCTTCAGCCATTGTTTCATAAATGGCATCTGTCATCTTCAGAAGCAGTGGTCATAAAAAGATTATGTTGAAAATTTAGGGTAAAATGTGAAAACCAGACTAAGTTGTGAGAAATTAATTATTCCATCATTTACTCATAACTTTCTTTTCTGCAGATTTTGGCCCCTAATGTTCAACATATGTCTTGTGTTACCTCACCACCTGAACATGGTAGGTGTCATTTTCAAATCTCCTCCGAAACCTGTTCCACAGTCACACAGCAAAATCACCTTTGGTAGGATTTTAAAATTCCACCTGTCTTGACTATAATACCAGGTCACAAAAAGACTGCTGGACATTTAGGGTCAAAATGTGGGAGCCCACTTAGAAACATATCAATCTGTCAGCAGAAAAGGACCCCAACAGCCCATCCAGTCTGCCCCTATCCTCTCCCCTATATGTAGCCTTTTTTATATATATACTTCTATTTTTAAAATATCAGGAAGAGTGCAAAACCTTAAATTTATTAACTTTAAGACAAGACTGCATATCATATTAGAACCTCTTCCAAAGTACATGTCTCGATGACTGGTAACATCCATTTTGTGAACAACCATTTTAACAATAAAAAAAACTTATTACATTTAAATCACAATAATAACATTAAACCAATGCTGCAACCCTCCCACCGCCCCCACCTGATGAAATTACTTACAGTAGAAAATAAAATCAAACAATTACTAGATGTTTCTAGCCTGCCATTCAAAATAAATGAAGTTAAGTTTTCTCTGTTCTAAATATACGGTTCCTCTAGTGTTACAATATGAAAAGTGAAAGATAAATGCCCCTTACTGGCTAGTTAGGTGTCTAGCTCTGATCCCTCATTCTAAGGCCTACTTTGTTATGCACTAACCTAATGGGGGTACTATGGTATACAGTATGTGCTGTTATATTGATATTGTTGGGACAAAAAGTTCCCATCTGGTCCATCTATTAATATACTGTGGGTGTCTCCTTTGAAGAGAATAAGTAAATCTTTTCATCTCTTGTATTTGTGAAATAATTTTAATCCATTCATCCACTGTCGGGAGGTCTACCTGCAACCATCTCCTAGTCAAAGCCTTCAGGGCTGCAGCCACCAAGGTACGCCAAAGGTATTTGTCCTCCTTCTCTTTAATTTGTATTGGTTCTAAACCTAGTATCAAATGTTCCGGCCCACTACCCCCAGATCTTCAAACAGTGTGAGTAGGTGATTCAATATTGAAGTCCAAGAGCTTAATCTTTGGCCAATGCAAAAAAATATGGGCATATGAGACCCTGCCCTCTCCACAACCCCTTCAGCATGTCTCAGACTTGCTTGGATCAAATTTAGCTTGGACATTTGGGACTAGAAATACTGAATGCTAATTCTCCATAGAAATTTGTGCCAAGTTGGTGAAGAAGTGGTGGCTCAGATCGATGACCAGGATCTCCCCAATCTTCCTGGTCAATCTGTAAACCTAGTTCCTTCTCCCATCTAGCATTGATCGACAGAGTGTTGTACCCCAGGTCCTGTAAATGATTAGCATATAAGAGAGTTATCACTCCTTTCCCAGCAGGGGAAGCCCAAATAGTCTCAAAACAGGGTGGGTGGACATCCAGAGTTTGCATATTTAAAAGACTGTTAAACTGAGCACATACATAATTTCTAATCTGATAATACGAAATCTGTCAGCTGGGGCAAGGTTATATCTGGAGCCACTACCTCAAATGACAAAGGGGCCTCCTTGTAATATCTGCCTTGGGAGTGAAAACCCTTCACCGCTTGTCTTTTGAACCATTAGTCCAGAAAAGTGGGTTGAAACGTTGATCCCAGGCCCACGTTTATATCTCCACACAAAAGGGAGTGATCCCTGTATGAGTCCCCACCTCCAGCACTCCAGCGTGGCTGCCACTCCTGTAAGCATTCTCCATTCCTGACCCACTCTCAAATGATGATGAAAAGGCCTAATGTGCAATGGGGTCTAGTTCCTCCCAATTCCTTCGCCTTCCCAAGAGAAAAGTAAAGGGGTTCTGCCACATTAATATTAGCTTCATCTGGGATGCCACCCAATAGCCTGGGAGATAGGGGATTGCCAATCCTCCCTTCTACTTGGGCAGGTATAGTATTTGCCATTTGAATAATGTCCTAACTGAGCCTCAAACATATAAAAGCAATTGTTTCTGCCAGGTTATCAATTCCTGGGGTGGAATGACACAAGGGACACTTTGAAAATATATAACAATCTTGGCAGTATGTTCATCTTTGTTGCTTGTACTCTGGAGTGCAGAGGCATTGAAGAAAGGGCTCAACGCCTATACTCCTGATTAGTGCTATTCACTAAATCCACATAATCAACTTGAAAAGGGAGGCGGGCTCACCCCAGGATACACCCCCAAATACTTCATATTTTTAAATCCCTTCTCATGGGATATTCCTCTGTATTTTAGGAGGCCTGATAGAAAAAGGTCAAGATTTCTGTTTTTGCTGTGTTTAAGAGGTATCCTGAGATTTTGGTGAAAGACTGAATCTGATTAAATATCTCTGAAAGGGAGACCTCAGGGTTGCTTAAAAAAGTAAAATATCATCAGCATATAGGCCTAATTTATGTTCAGTCCCCATTGCCAGCCCTGGATCCTTGGGTTAAGGCAAATCACTTGGGTTAAGGGTTCTATAAAAGTGCAAATGATAGGGGGATAGAGGACAACACTGCCTGGGGCCCCTCTCCAACAGCAAGGATGGTCCTCACTGGCCATTCAACCGAATATAGCCCTCAGGGGTGGCATACAGTCGGGAGACCAGTTGACAGAAGACCTCTGGAAAACCAAAGCTGGCCAGAGATGCCTGGAGGTAGGCCATAGGACCTTATCAAAGGCCTTTTCTGCATTGACGCTCATCTCCAGGCCTGGTTGCTTAATATTAGATAAATGGTCTATAATATGGATGGCCCGATATATACTGTCCTGTGCCTGACAGCTCGGACAACACCTGTCTGATCTACATGTACAATCTGGGAATTATTTTCCAAGCACCTGGTGATTATGCCAGTCAAGATTTTTTAGTCCATGTTTAAGAACGAAATTGGCCTATAAGAGGAATATAGTTGGGGTCCCTGGCTGGCTTGGTGGTACCACCACTGCTGCCTGCATCCTTGAGGGGCAACACTGCCATCTTTCCCAGTATAAAGTTATAGGCCCTACTCAAAAAGGGATGATTGTCCCGAAAAGAACTTAAAGGAAACGTCCATGTCCCACGGTCCCCATCTCCGTGTGAAGCGGGGCCCGATTAGCAGATGTAAAAATGGAAGTAAATGTGCCACTTACTGATTATTATCTTATTTAGTTTCATATCTGGTTGATCCTGTGCCCCCCACTGGCATTTTAAGTTCTAACCCCTCCCATCATGCCCACTAGCACCCGTGGCTGTCCCCATGATGAAGTGGCAGGCGGGAGCAGCCGGGTGTCTCCGTAGAATTTTCATTGTCTAGAATTTTAAACAGCTCCAGTTTGGAGCCCATGTACTGCTGAGACATATGGAGACCAGGTACAGACAACTAGTGTGCCTGTTGGTCTGTACCTGGTCTCGGTATTGCAAGGCCAGATAGAATCCAAACTGGAACTATTTGAAGCTACTGCACACATATAAGCTGTGTTGTGGTAGCTTCAAATAGCTCCATATAGCTGAAAGGGCTATATGTTTGCCCCTGACTATCACTTTAATTGTATTCCACAGGATGGTGGGAGAGCTTTCAGGTGTATCCATTCATTTCCAGGGTTTCCTTGATCATTTCTTTATTGAGTTCTGTACCATCTCCTCGTGTAGGAGTGACAGATTCAGATGTCACAGAGAATTTTCTTTACTCGTCCAAAATTAAATTGTAAAAGGAGCGGGCATGATCTGAGAAAATAATCCTCAATATCCACCTTTCCTACCCATGGGACATGCTCTTTGGGGATAAAGAAATAATCTGTCCATATGTAGACTTTATGAACTGCTGAGTAAAATAAATAATCTCTCTGACCATGCAAACCTCTCCAGGCATCGTATAGCCCAATTCACTCAATAGTTTACTGACCTTGGTGGCCACCTCGGTCCACCTGAGCCACACCAGAGGTAGAATCCAGGTGCTCATTAAGAACCAAGTTCAAATCCCTCCCATAATTAAAATACTCTCTGTCCGGTCTGTAATTTTCGGTAGGAGATTTCTGTAAAAGTCATTGTCAGAACCCTGGAGGTGCATATATAGAGGCTATAGTGACCAATTGCCTCGATAGACTCCTTTAGAGTGCATACCTTTCTCGGGTCAATCAGGGATGCCTTCATATCGAACGGAACTCATTCTGAGACCAGTATCACTGTGCCCTCATTGGCCCCCCATACTTTGAAGCAATAACATGAGAAAATCCAGATTTCCTAATTTCTCATGTTCTAATTTGGACAGGTGGGCATCTTGGAGCAGGCAGAAATCTGCACCTGTTTGCGTAATAAAAGATAAAATCTTACTCCGTTTTGTGAGGCCATTTACAGTAAATGAAAGGAATGAAGTGGGAATACTTGCCATGGTAATTATATTTCAATGTACTATGTTTCCACCTCCCTAGGGTCCCTGAGGACGATGGCAGGGTGGCCTCACGGCAGAGCTCAGATAAGGAAGTCACAGCAAATAACCTAAAATCAGAAAGAACATACAGTATATAAAACTAGTGAACCACAAACTCTTATTGAACAATAACACTTCCAAGGTAGAAGGCCAAATTATTTTTGGCCTTTAATCTATCCTTTAGCACCTAATAAGCGTGTAATAGATCTTTTAGGTAGGGATGGAAGAGATCTGCTTGCCTCACCAAGTAAGCTCTCTTCCTGAGTCCTCACAAAAATCATGGGGCTTGTACAGTAGGGGAAAGTCTTGCCTTTCTGGATAAGGTCCTGTTACCAAATCCCCATCAGTGAGGAGAAAGAATAACTCTTCTCTAGGTCTACCCGCATCAGAAGTATGAAGAGGAAGTGGGTAGAAACCTCTCCTTCCCCATCCATCACATGAATTAAATAAAAGGATCTCCAGGCATAGGACCCCCACACACACACACAAACACACCTGTTGAGGCGAGAGTGGGATCCCCAACACACCACCGTTTTCATACTAAGCTTTAGCTGGATCTCTTAACTTTATTAGCCAGGTGCAGTTTGGTACCCTTATGAATGAGCACCCTGCAATATAGCTCATCCTCCCCCCCCATCACCGTTCTTATGCATGTTTCCTTTAATTGTATGCTAGACTAATCAGGGTCCATAGCATCGTTTAAAAATAAAAATAAAACATTCCTTTCCAGCCCCATAAAGTAATTCCCTTCCTTTTGCCCTTGTTTGGACTATTTACATTGATTGGTGTCTCATTTCAGTCATTCTTGCAATCATCATTTTTACTTTTAAAGGCCACCGACCAGCAATTTATTTGCACAAAAACAGGAAACAGAACCCCAGTCTGACATGACACTCAGTGGGGGAGATATAGTCTCTCTAAGCACAACTGTAAGTGGCAACTAAGGAAAGTTAATTTCAAAGGTTCATGCCTCCAAAACCTCAAATAAAAGGGGGCTGATGTAGTGTAGTACAAAATGAAATGATACAGTCACCATTTGTTGAAGAAAGAAACCAAACAAGTGTTTGTCTTCAGAAATCCTCTCTATGAACAGCAGAGGGGAGCAGGAGCAACAAGACAGATTGGAATTTATCCGACAGGAATTCCTCTCATAAGCAGCGACTGCTACCCAGTCCTAGTGCACAAGGGAGAAAATACAAGTCCATGATTCAGGTAATAAGCTCAGCCCTCCACTGAAGATAAGTCTTTTTGGAAACTCCTGGGAGTTTTTAATAAGATCTTAAAGAAGCTGCACTGTCTGGGATGATGCTTGCCCAGGAGAAGTCAGGACTTACGTGCACCACCATCTGCCATTCCTCAGATGATTCCTTTCTCTTCTGGGAGACAGATCCAGTAGGGGTTGGCAAATCAATTCCATGCTTCTGTAATGCTTCTTAGGCTGCTTGTGATGAATCATAGACCTCTGGGCCCTAGTTCCAAAACCCCTCAGCTGAGCTGAATAGGGATCTGTATCCTGAGCTGCTTTTCACGAAGTACTTTAATCAAGTCACCATATTGCAAGTGCTGCTTCTGAATATCAAGGGATAATCCTGATAAAAAGGTGAGAGTCTAGGTACTTCACTTCTTTTATCTGCCAGGCATGGCACAGGATGTCTTCTTTTGTCTGATAGCTATTGAATTTAACAATTACGGAGCGAGCTGCTGGAATTCTTGTTTATTTTCTGCCCTCATCTCCCACAGCTCTTTTAAGAGGAGATTGAATCTCCGCCTGGACAAATATTCTGTTTCCTCATTCGTATCATAAGGCTGTTGGTTAACTAGGATCTGCAGCATATCCATTAGGTAGAGAATGGGCAGACTAAGTGGGCCAAGCAGTCCTTATCTATCGTCAAATGCTATGTTTCTATGAGGCGGGCTGTGTTGTCTTTCAGTTTGGGGATAAGATCCCTATGGGCTCGTTCTATGCACAGCTCATATCCTGGCAGCAACTCAAGCACATCTTTAAGTAGATTCGATAAAAGTCAACCATTTGACCAGTCTCTGTCCCTTTTTCAGCCCGTAATCGTAAATTATCTCTTCTCGATTGACTCTCTAAATCTAGGCATTTGTGTTCTAGGTTGATCACATGCTGGCATCATGTTTGTACAGTTGCCCAGGTGTAGCACACCATCCTCCGTTATCAAGCCAATCCTCCGCTTCCTGCCGTCTCTCCATCTGGGTCATTTTTGATTCAGCTGCCAGAATTCTTGTTTATTATCTGCCCTCATCTCCCACAGCTCTTTTAAGAGGAGATCAAATATCTGCCGGGACAAATATTCTGTTTCTCGTCTGTATCATAAGTAGTGGTATTCTCTGCCTCATGGAGATGGCTAGCCACGCGGACCCCTCGTGACTTGATAAGCATTTTATATTGTTATTTGTGAAGATGATTTTTTTTTTGCAGGGCAGAATCAGAGCTTCTCCTCTAGCTGCTGAGTTGATCCGTGGTGGAACTGGAAGTCCCCCAGGTAGCCTTGACCCTCCCACTTAAAAGTAGATATTGCCTCTCAACTGCCCTATCCTGGGTAATTACAGTCTAACAATGTGTCACAGTAGGACACCACTGAAATTAGATACTGCATCTCATCTGCTCTATCCTGGGTAATATATAGCAAAATGTGTACAAGCAAGACCTGGTACAACAGCAATACCAGCAGTGAACATTCAGCATTGACAAATGTTTGTTTTTATAATGCTTGAGGTCTATGGTAACTGACTGAAGAAGACCTAGTAACTTAAGGTCCATGCAATAATTAACAATGACACAGAACGAAAGATTTGATTTTCTTCTTTTTTTTTGTTTCCTATGCCTTTTCACTTCTGCTTTAAAATCTGCATGCCATATGAACCAACTTGATAACTTGGTATTTACATGAATAATGCTTACAAGCTGGGCCAGGTGCTGTGCTTCAGAATGTTTTAGCCTGTTGGAAAAAATGCCTCTCAGGCCAAGCGTGCAATTTGGCTTTTACTTTGGAAGGGGAAAAGGAGTTGTGGAGAATAATGCAATAATTAACAATGACACAGAATGAAAGATTTGATTTTTCTTCTTTTTTTGTTTCCTATGCCTTTTCACTTCTGCTTTAAAATCTGCATGCCATATGACCAACGTGATAACTTTGTATTTACATGAATAATGCTTAAAAGCTGGGCCAGGTGCTGTGCTTCAGAATGTTTTAGCCTGTTGGAAAAATGCCTCCCAGGCCAAGCTGCAATTTGGCTTTTACTTTTGGAAGGGAAAAGGAGTCTTGTGGAGAATAACGCACTAAGCTCATTATGGAAAATCTGCTCCTTACTCTGTGAAGCTTCATCTTCCTGCAATGTGTGGCACTAAGCACTGGATTTGACTTGTCAGATCTGGCTACCAATGCAAACTACAGGTTGATCAAAATTGCCACTCTGATAGCCATTATGTGTAAGTGGGCACCGAAACTCTGTAGTATTTTGTCATTTTTAATTATGTTGTCCCGTTTTTAGGATAGGTTCCCCATTCCACTGTTTGCACTCATGTACATGTGTGTGCATATGTGTGTGTGTGTGTGTGTGTTACCCGCACTGGGGAAATAGTAGGGCAGGAGACAAGGGGAGGTGAGGGCAGTAACCTCAACTAGGCAATCGGTCCCGGTGTAGGACAGGGTAAATCAGGGCAGACTGGATGGATCAGTGGTCTTTTTCTGCCAACAATTTTCTATAAACTGGTATTGAAACATGAATCCAACATTGCTGTTGAAACATAATGTTCAGATTCCAACCCTGGACAGACTCCAGTGGATGTCGTTCACACTCATCCTTAGTGCGAGGGCTGCATGCAGGAGGGCTGCTTGGCAGGGAGGTCCTTTATCCTGTGTGATGGGCTCACTCAGAACAGCCCCTAAGAGTCTTCCTTCCTTCTGATTGGTGGACCATAAGCAGCTGATCCAGAAGCTGCCCAACAGCTTCTCTGTGCAGCATTCTGTGGAGGGAGGAGAACTGGCAGCAGACACACAAAGCATTCCTTCTCTCCCTCTTCAGCTCCGGTGAGGTCCTGCTCGAAAGTGGAGCCATGGGGTTTAAAATTAAAGGGTTGGCAGGCTCAGTCATCACCACCCCTGAGAGCCTTCCTTCCCAATTGGTGCACCCTGAGCCATTATTCCAGAAGCCACCCAATGGCTTCTCTGTGCAGTGTTCAGTGGAGGAGAGGGAGAAGTGGCAGCAGATGCAAAAGCATTCCCTTCTCTCCCTCTTCAGCTCTGGTGAGGTCCTGCTTGAAAGCAGAGCCCAGAGGTTTAAAATGTAAAGGATTTAAAGGGTTGGTGGTGGTCTGATTGGTGGATGCCAAGTAGCTGATCCAGCTGTGAGATGGGGCAAAGTACCATAAGTAGTAAATTGGGGAGGGCTAAATTTAGGCACAATCTCTGAGGAAAAAAACTAGGGGTCATCATTAATGTCTCTTTAAAAGAATCAAGTCAGTGCAAACAATGCCCACAGTAAGGCAAACTGGATACTGGGGTGCATAAGAAGTGGTTTACCAGCAGAAGGATGGAGGTACTACTACTTATCTATAGATCACTGGTGTGGCCCCACTGGGAGTACTGTGCCTAGTTCTGGAATCCTCACCTATGGAAAGATAAAGAGAGGCTGGAGACAGTGCAAAGTAAGGGTGACCAAAATAATTCAAGGCCAGCAGGGCAGATCATACAAGGACTAACTCAAGGCACTGGTCATGTACTCCCTGGAGGCCAGACAAGAGACAGGAGATATGATAAAGACCTTCAAGTTCCTGAAAAAAATGACCAAGGTAAACTGCAGAAACTATTTATCATAAGTAGTAGATCAAGAATGTGGGTGCATGAGTGGAAACTGATGGGGGTTCAAGAGGAAGTGAGAAAATTGTATGTTTATTTATTTTTATCTAAAATTTATTAACTGGGAAAAGCACACCGAGCCGAGGCTCATTTCCAGAGTGTACCCGTGAAAAAGGTACACAGGTGACGATAGCAGGTACAGGTCATACAAAGCTGTAAGGTTAAAAAGGAAGCCTAACCAATTTAGGACCTTCCTTGCACAGTGTGACTGGTCACCACTGGGCTCTTTCCCAACATTGACCTTGTGTTGAACTACCTAATTATTCAGTTTAACAAAGCCTGTGACATCTTTGCCCCAGTTCGTAAAGTTAAGTCCAGGGGTAACCAACCTGTGGATCACTGCTGATCTGTTACCCAAAATGAAAGCCAGGGACAATCTTTGGTACCATGCTCAGGCCTCAGAAAACCCTGCCGATAAGCAACGCTATACAGCTGCTAGGAATGCTTGCACCCAGGAAATTTGCAGGGCCAATAAACCTACTGTCAAAATGAGCTCACAAACTCCTGGGGAATAGTCAGAATTATTGGCAGAAAATTAAGGACCTCACGGGTAAGCCACACAAGCGCCCCTACCATATTAGTTGTAAATGATACCCCACTGCAGGACCCTTATCCCATAGCTGAAGCTTTTAACTCAGTCTTAACAGATCTCAGTAAGGTCCTACCACCCAATTTCTTTGATGTGACCTGCTCCAATGACACCCCGACACTACTGACCCCATTGTACTTCAGAAGACTCACATTCACTGAGGTGAAGAAATATCTGCTTAGAGTCCTAGTAAAACCAGGTACAGCAGTGACACTGTGGACATGAAACTGCTATACTTATCGCTGATGTCATGCTAAAACCTCTCACCACCATTCTCAACCTTTTCTTGTCACTTAATCAGTTCCCCAAGCAGTGGGAGGCTGCAGTTGTCATGCCAGGATACAGATGCAATGACAGATCACTAGTTTCAGACTACCGACCTATCTCGATCCTCCCGCCCTTATCCAAAGTGCTTGAGAAAGCAGTGTCCGACCAACTCACTGAATTTCTCAACAAATACAGTATCCAATACCCCAGCAGCATGGTTTCTGTCTGGCACATAGTACCACCACAGCACTTTTGGAATACACAGATTTTATTCACAAAGCTTTAGATCATCCTGCCCCATGGCACTGAGGGCTGAGGCGCTGGTCGCCTTACCTCACGCAATGCAGCGACCCATGTTCAGGAATGAGCATGGGACTCAGAAGGATTGAGCATCTGATGAACTGCTCTCCTTCTCCTCCAGGGAGGGGTTCCAGTTGTTGGCACCTGTCTGCTCCCTAACGGAGGCTAAGGGACATGGCTGCCTCACTGAAGACAAGGGAGGAGTCAGGGCAGATGCTTGGCAGGAGCATGTGTGGACTCATGTGCTCTCCACTCCACAGGTGTCATTGCATGCCTCGACTCCTAGGGAGTAAAGTGAAAAATCCTGCCATAGCAGAATGGTGGGGGCACCTCGCAGGTTCCGCTCTCGGCCAGCCACAGCACTGGCCCCTGAATCCAGTTCCCAGTGGGGGCTGGAGAACCTCACTGGCCCCACTAGGGGGTAAGCTCTGGGGCCAGGTCAGTGCCGGATGGTGAATGTCGGGGTCAGGGCTGGGGTGCCCTCTGGATGTGAGCCAGCAGGAAAAACAAAACAAAAACAAAGCCTTAGATCGTGGTTACATAGTTGGGTCAATTTATATTGATCTGACCAAGGCTTTGATACTGTGAATCACACCCTCCTGCTAAACACCCTCCTTTCCATTGTCCTCTCCCTTCCATCATATTCTGGTTCAGAAGGTACCTTGCAAATCGAACACAGCAAGTTAAAATTGATGGCTGTCTCACAAGCTGTCTGCCAGTATGCTCAGGTGTCCCTCAGGAGTCCATCTTTGGGCTACTGCTGTTTAAGCTGTACCTAAATACCCTACCCAAAGCCTGTGACAACAACATTGTGCTTTACATGGATGATGCCATGCTTTTCTTTAGCACACTGACCTACCCCCTCAATAGTGGCTGGCAGTTAAACTTCGCAAAAGTGGAAACTTGGTTTGCAATTCACAAACTGTTAATGAACTACACAAAGACAATGCTCTCTGCCAGTCCCCATAACATATATAAATCCACAATCCTAACCATCTACATTAACACCAATCAACTCTTGGAGATGGCGTGAGAATTTAAATACCTAGGCATTACGCTGACAGCTCCTCCTCCTATATCCTGCATGTTAATCATATCTCCAAGATCATAAACAGCAGAATAGGAGTCCTCTACAAACACAGACACTGCCTTACACCAGCAGCACTGAGGCTTGCAGTCACCAGTGCCGTATTATCCATCGTTGACTATGGCCTGCTATTCTACAGTGCTGCTACTGATACCACACTCAAGCAACTAATGATCTCGCTTAACAAAGCCTGTAGATTAATAACTGGTACTGACAAGTGGACTCACACCTGCAAACTCTATCAGAAAGCTGAAGGGCTCAACCTTCAGGGTAGAATTAAATCTCAAACCTGTCTTTTGCCAAAAAATATACCTTGCCCTAACTCCCTGACCACCCAGTTCCTGCTTCTTCCTCAACAAGCCAACACAATACCTGTAGCTCAGCTAGACTGGTTTTCCTTGTTCCTCACTGCTGGACCTCACAAGCGCAACATACTTTTAGCTGTAGAACTCCTGCATGGTTAAATAACCTGCCCTCTGAAGTGCTCTTAGAACCCAAACTAGATTTCAAAACCAAGCTCCAGGTGCACCTTGTAACTCTTAGTAAATGTGACTGTCCCTTTAGTCTCTTGTTCTGGCCCTGCCTCCACACCCCATTATGCCCTATTCCTCTCCCTACTGTTACTACACCCTCCACCCTTCTCTTGTCTCCTCCTCTGCCCCTTCCTCCACCTCCATCTACCTCCCATAGACCCTCTCCTCTCTATCTCTTGTATTAACTGTTAGTTTGACAAAGTCTGCTTTTGTACTGCATATCTTATTTTCACTGATGTACTCTGATACGTTATTTATTTAAGTTAAACTGTTTCTCACAGGACACCATTGTAACTTGTGTTTTCCTACCTGGAATTCACCTCGATAATTGTTGCCTTGACTTCTGCACTCTGTCTTATCATATATTCAATGGCCTATGCAGCCAATATAGTGTTATGCTTGTGCAACTGTGTTACTTAGGTTTTGGCTGTTAGCACTCTCTATTCCAGAGGAATTACCACCCTGTAGGGGTACCAAAGGCAAGGAAACTTGAAGAGGGTTCCACCTCAGAGGTGCCACTGGACAATTCCCTTGGTTAAAGGTATCTTAGAAAGGATCCCAAAAGGAAATGTAGTAGTATGAAGCATGTTAATAATCAGTAGCTGTGAGACATACTAGTAGATAAGGCATCATGCAACTTGATAATGTAATGAGATGCGCAGGTTAGGAATGGCATGAATATGATGGGTTAGCTGGAGATTGAGGGGCCTCATAAGGAGAGAGGAACAGCAAGTAGGGACACCATCCACCTCCATCCAACAGCGGAACCTACCTAAAGGAACTAGGAATACTAACTATGGCTAACTAACAGTTATGGCTGGAGGCATGGAGGAGAGAAAAATACCCCATTGAGGAGGAAATCTCTGGGGATCCAAGACCTAGATTGCCTTCCCTCCAGGCTTGGGATGTTTATTTTGTGACAGCTCTGCTGCTGTAATTTAGAAACCCAATAAAGGGGGGTGGAAAATATTCCAATTTAGAAGGAAGCTGTGGCTTGATCCTCTAATAATAACACCGTGGAAGGCTGGCAGAGTGCTCTGCAACATCGGGGCAAGCAAAGCAGGAGTAGGAGAGCAACAATGCTAAGGCATTCACCTGGCCTACTCACCCTAAAAACAAATCAGGTGAACCAGAGGCAGTTGTATGGAGAATGCGGGAAGGTGCCTTGCTAGTAGAATACTAGAGCCGAAAGAGGCCACTGTAACCACCCTTCACAGCTAGTCTTAAATTCTACATCAGGAACTGCCGTCAAGTCTCAAACAGCTAAAGCCAGGCCCCAAGTGAGGACATTCCTAACTATGGGCTAGGTGGGAAGGACCCGCCCCAAGTCAGGCACACTCAAGATGCATTCTTAGTAATTCAGTGCAAGACTGTCAGCTGCAGGGAGACCCCAGTGCAAATGGTATGGTTGGCAAGCCCCAAAACTGAAAAGGAGCTGAATGAGTGTAGAGTACTGGGACCTCATGTAGGTCAGATGGTAGTAGTGAGGTTGAGCATTAAGCAATGATTGCATAAGCAAAGAGTGGACCTGCATGTAGGTCAGTAAGCAGAGTAGTAATAGTCGGACCAGCACATAGGTCTGCAAAACAGGTAGCAATAGTTGGACCTGTACATAGGTTGGAGAAGCAGCAGTATGAATAATGGGGCAAGCCAGAGAGGCATTCAAGAAAGCCAATAAAGGTGACAAATACTCTGAGGATTTTCGCAGCAGAGACAGGATTTAGAATATAAAGTAAGTAGCCACATGGGGCCATGACTCCCCAACACCTCCAAGTCCCCACTGTAGGAAAAACAAGAAAGTGATGGGCGCTGAGACTCACATGCAGATATTGAAACTAGCTTACAGCATCAGCAGTAGCTTAGCTGACCTCAGAGTATAATAGCAGTGTACAAACATAGAGAGCATCTGTGTTGAGTAACTATGAGTTGTAAAATTTGATAAATATAGAATGGAGGGAGGCTCAGTGCTCTGAAAGTAGCTATCAGCAGGCAGTGCAACTAAACTGCAGCAATGAGGTAGGTAGAATGAGCTGAGAAAACATGATTGAGCTGCATAGCTAGGGTTCAAAGTGAGCCTGAATCAGGTGAAACAGGTGTGTAGCATGGAGAGCAGCTATGTGGTGTTAGTAGAAACACACAGATAATAACTGCAGTAACATTGTGAGTAACTGAAAGCAAGTAGCATGAGCTCTGGATTAACAATATGCTAGGAGCTTAGAAACAAATCCCCTAAAAGACAAAACCAAAGACACACAAACACAGAAAACAGAGAACAAACAACAGAAAGAAGCACACAGCCGGAGGCAAAATACAAACCGATGCAGGCAAACAAACACAGAAGTCCAGCAGAAACAAGTAGAAGCAACAAGGCGGGGAGGGGCAGGCACCAGCCAGCTGCAGGGAAAGACTGACAGAGCCTCCTGCCAACAAAGAAAAGTGCTTCAGAAGGAGGCTGAAAGGAACTGCTTATATAGGTCAGGAAGTGGGAGTGGCTGGCTGCTTGTCCATTGAACCACAGGCCCAGCCTTCCAATTGGGTTAAATTGTTCCTTTCTTTGCCTATTGTTCATACATTGTTTACATTACTTGATGTGGAACCTTTGTACAAGAACCCCAGGTTCAAACATAATTGTAATTCTAGTTATGAAATAAATAAAATAACCTACATGCAAAAAGTTATAGCAAAAGTACATGCAATTATAGCATGATGAGCTAAGGAGGGTACAGAGCTTTGCAAGATGCATTGCAGTGAAGGCAGTAACAGCATACACACAGTTGACTTCACAGTGATAATAATGTGCAGTTGTGACCAATGACCTCCAACCTGACCTATTAAGTTGAAGAGAGTACGTATAATGAACAAGAGAACTGTAGATTGGAGCAATAGAGGACAGGCAAGGAGTGGTCAGGCTTAGTTACCTGCGGGCCGGGGATCAGGCAAGAGCATGGACTAGAGTCTAACCTAGGATACATAGATACATAGATACATAGACAGTGTCGGCAGATAAGGGCCTATGGCCCACCTAGTCTGCCCATTTGAGCTTGTAAGTTCGGTTTGTTTTCCTAGAAATCTATTTCCCCTTACCCCTGACCTCTAGAATTCCTTTTATGTCTATCCCATGCATTCTAAATCCGTGATTGTTTCAGCCCCCACCACTTCTCTCTGGCAGGGTGTTCCACTTGTCCACCACCCGTTCTGTGAAGAAATTCTTTCTCATGTTTCCTCTGAATCGTCCTCCTCCAACTTCATCCCATGCCTCTAGTCCTGAAACATCTTTTAACTTAAAATAGTGTTTTCCTGCACCCTGTTCCTCCCTGTAAGATACTTGTATGTCTCTATCATATCCCCTCTCTCCCTCCTCTCCTCCAGGAGTACATGTTCAGTTCCTTCAACCTGTCTTCATAGGATTTGTGATGCAACCCATGCACCATCTTTGTTGCCCTCCTCTGAACCTTCTCTACCCCTGTCTATGTCCCTTACGAGGTATGGTCTCCAGAACTGTACACTGTACTCCAGGTGAGGCCTCACTAGTGTCTTGTATAGCAGAATTATGACCTCCCTTTCCTGCTGGTGATGCCCCCGCCATACAACCCAGCATCCTATTTGCTTTACCTGATGCCTTGTCACACTGTTTCTACCTGAGGTCATCAGAGACAAACCCCAAGATCCCTTCCTGCTTGGTGCATGCTATATCCTCACCCCCAACTGATATATTGTGCCAGGTTTTGTGCCCCATATGCATTATCTTGCACTTCTTTGCATTGAATTTCAACTGCAAACCCTTGACCATTCTTCAAGTTTCTGCAGGTCCCTTCTCATTCTGTCTACACCCTCTGGTGTGTCTACTCTGTTACAGAGCTTTGTGTCATCAGCGAACAGTGAAATTCTGCCTTCTATATCCTGTGCAATGTTACTGATGAAGATGTTGAATAGACCGGTCCCAGCACTGATCCTGTGGCACCCCACTGGTCACTCTTCCCTCTGTGGAGTGACAGCCATTTACCACCACCCTCTGTGTCCTGCCACCCAGCCAGTTACCTACCCACCACACTACTGTCCTGCCCACACCCATATTCCCAGTTTGTGTAATAGTCTTCTATGTGGCACAGTGTCAAAGGCCTTGCTGAAGTCCAGATAGGCCATGTCCACTGCCCTCCCTGATCCACCTCCTAGTCACCCAGTCAAAAATTCAGTGAGGTTGGTCACATGACCTCCCCTGGTGAAACCATGCTGCCTTGGGTCCTGTAGTCCATTGACAACCAGATGTTCCACCAACTCTCCTTCAGTAGTGCTTCCATGATCTTTCCCACTACGGTGAGGCTGACTGGTCTGTAGTTCCTGCTTCCTCTTTGTTCCCACTTTGTATAAAGGGGACTACATCTGCTGTCCTCCAGTCTTTGGGTACCTCCCTGTTTCCAGTGATTGGCTGAACAGGATAGCCAGAGGTTCAGCCAACACCTCTTAGTTCTTTATGACCCTGGGGTGCACCCCATCTGGGTCTCATTGCTTTGTCAACTCTAGGAGTTGTTGCTTAAATACCTTTAGGAAGGAGGACCATTGTAGGGAGGCCAATTGCTGGTTCCATAGGTTAGAGAGGTGATAGGAAAACGATAGGGAGCCCATGGTTGATCGGGGACAGGGCAGTATGAAGGTGCTCAGATCTCTGGACCTTAAGCTGTAGAGGAGGGGGATACAGGGAGAAGAAAGTCAGAGATGTATGATGGGAGGGTACAAAGCCAGTATTTGGCTATGAAAGTGAGAGAGTGTAGGTTACACTTGTAGGGAAGGGAAGAGAGAGCTAGAGAAGAGAAGAGAAGAGAAAGAATGGCTGTGGGTGTGAAGGGAGAGTTTTAGGAAAAACATCAGAATGAGTTGCTGGGGTAGCACTAAAGATAATGTCAGCATGATCAAAGAGGGACATAAAGAGTTTGACTATTAATTGCTTGCACATAGGGAGGAGGAGTCCTCATGCCTATACAGAAACCCTAATTTGGGACGCAGTTTTGCACAGAGGGAATCGATGTGATACTTAAAAGAACAGATCCTCATCTAGCCAAACATCTAAATATATGAAGGTGTGGACTGACTCCAGGCGGGTGCCATCAAGTGTATGAAAGACAATTTTAGAGGGTCCAAAAGTCATAGAGACTGTCTTTTGACATTTACTCTTAGTAGCTTTTTGTGAAACCATCCGAGCACAGCATTTAAATTAGACTGTACAGGGCTTGGAAAGCAAAGGGAGGGGCCAGACACAAACAGAATTGAGTTATCAGAATATAGATGAATATCCAAAGAGGTGCAGACTGATGGGAGCTCATTTATAAAGATGGAGAATAATAGGGGGCCCAGAATAGAACTCTGAGGAACTCTAGAAAAGATGGGAAGGAGAGGTGAGGAGGGTTTCCAATGTGAAAGCACTGAGTACAGTTTAGAAGATATGACTGAAACCATGCTAGCGTAGAATTAGCAAGATTCAGGGCACTGAGCTTCTACATTAGTAGGTGATGGGACATGGAATCAAAAGACTTGGCAAAATCTATAAAAATTGCACCTGTGATCTGGCTATGATCCATGGATACATGAAAATTGAGTTGGTTACTCTACCCAAGGGGGACTTTCTAGTGATGTTTATGAAAACTAAATTGATATGGGGTAAGTGCCATTGAGGAGTTGAGGAGATGCTGGAGCCTTTTGAGAGCAAGAGATTCCTGTAAGTTCACAAGCGAGGGTAGCATGGAGATCAGGTTGTAGTTACCAGGTTCAAAAAGCTGCCACCCTTGTGAAGAGGGATAATATGGGTGGTTTTCCAAACTTGGGGGACAGTGCCAGTCTGGAAGGATAGATTTAAAGGTGGATAAGGAGGGAACTATGGCAGGAGCAGCAAAATGGAGTAGACAGGTGTGGGCTGAATTTATCGGGATTAAGTGAGGTTAGGGCTGAGAAGACTTCTTCGTGAGCAACAGGGAAATATGAAGTCTAGTGGTTCAGAGAAGGATTGAAGGTGGTGCTGTGGGTGGTTGTAGAGGACTGACTGGCACAAGTAGCAAAGAATTTGTTTAAGATTTCACATACCTGTGGGTGTCGGAGATGAGGAATCCTTTGACCATTAGGGTGGGGGTGGCGGGGGTGGGTGGCTTTAAGAGTGAGCTAACTATTTTCAGAAGCAGGTACATGACACACTTTCATTTTGTAGTGTTTGCCAGAAATAATGTGACTTAGCAAGGCATTTCTGAGGCCCTGAAATGCTGGTGGCTAGCGGACCAGTGTAGACTTAAAACATTGCCAGAGCATGGCCAAGGCTTTGCAGAGTTGTAAAGGTCAGGGGTCACCCAGGGAGGTGTTGATGCCTAACTCTTTGTTTTCAAATGGGCATGAGTTCCAGATGGTGCTAAAATGTTAACAGAATGTTCCAGTGTGGAGTGCCTGTCTAAGGCATGGGTGAGGCTAGGATACTCTGCACCATGCAGTTCAATGAATGGTTGAAAGACCGTTGTACAGCACAGGGCTTTTATTTCATTGAGGACTGGGTGTCCACCTGGAGGATGTGGGCCTATATTGGCATGATGGTCTGCATCTGTCCATGAGGAGAACCAGGCTCCTAGGTGATAAGTTTAAATGCTTCATTAGCAAGCTTTTAAACTTGCCAATGGGGAGGCACTGATAGGAAGCAGGAAAATCCAAGCCTCCCCACAAAGCAAGGTAGCTAACAAGGTAAACACCAAGGTACAGAGGTTGATAGGGAGCAGGACAGGGGTAAACTGAGAAAAAGGCAAAGGTAGCAAGGGCAGGGATGGGGCAAAATTGGGTAAAATCATCATTAAATGGAGGTCAATGAGTACCAATGCCTGTAGTCTGGGTAACAAGCTTCCTGAGCTACTGGCCCTGATGAAAGAGGGACACCTGAATATTGAGGTAGTCACAGAAATATGGTACAAGTAGAACCATGACCGGCATGTCAACACACCAAGGTACACAATCTACAGGAGGGACAGGGAGGTAAAATAGAGTAGGATTAGCTCTCTGTTAAGGGAAGGGCCAAAGCAATGGAACTAAAGGATAAACAAGGAGGAGAGAGACACTGTGGGTCACCTTGGAGAGGTATGCACCAATCTGCACAGAGGTTGTATACAGACCCCCATCTCAGGGGAGGAAATTGGCAGGAAATGGTAGAAGGCATACTTAGGATAGTAGAAAATAGGGAGATATGTTGATGGGGACCTGAATATGCTGGGTGTTAACTGGAGCACATTTACTGTAGTCATATCCAAGACTAGGGTCATTCTCGATGCCCTACAGGGGCATACCTCAGACAGCTAGTGTTGGAGCCCACTCAGGAGGAGCAGTCTTGGACCTGGTACTCTCAAACGGGATGGAGTGAGGATCACAGATTTAGAAGTGGGTAGCCATCTGGGAACAAGTGACCACCACACATTGTGGTTCACAATAAACACAACTGTGGAGTCAAGCCATACAAAAGTGAGGGCACTGGACTTTAAAAGGGCTGACTTTGGAAAATGGGTGAGTGCCTAAGGAATGCACTAGAAAATGGGCAGGAAGGAGGGTGGAAGAACTATGGTGGAAAATCAAAACTGCCATCATAGAGGCAACAAGTCTTTGTGTGAAGCACATAAAGAAAACAAAATGAAGTAAAAACACTATGGTTCTCAAAGAGAGGTGGGAAAGGTTAGGGAGAAAAGATAGCATTCAGGAAGTATAAGAAATCACAGAAGGAGCAGGACAGAGAACTGTATCAGTTAAAGCAGAAGGAAGCAAGGAAGGCAGTCAGAATAGCAAAGGCCCAAACCGAGGAAAATATAGCCAACTTAGTTAAGAAGGAAGATAAAACCCTTTATAGGTATACCAGGGAGCAAAGGAAGACCAAGGGAGGGATAGTGAGACTTAATAAAGGAGGGAGGTGGGAAGGGGTGACAGCAAAAGGCAGAGATACTGAACAAATACTGTTGCTCAGTATTCACAAAAGAAAAAGAGGAGCTGACCCAAACCAAACAATAGAAGCACTCTGGGCAGTGGGTCAACACCAGTCCATTCATAGAAGAAAGGGTCATAAAGAACTCTTAAAACTCAAGGTGGACAAAGCAATGGGGTCTGATGAGATTCACCCCAGAATTCTAAAAGAACTACGAGGAGACCTAGTGACACCACTAACTACCCTTTTTAACAAATCATGGGAGTATGGTGAAATACCTGAGGACTGTAGAAGGGCAGATGTGATTCCCTTCACAAAAGTGGGAGCAGGGCAGAGGCAGGAAACTACAGACCTGTTAGTTTGACCTCAGTGGTAGGAAAAATGATGGAATCACTTCTGAAGGAAAGAATTGTTGAGTACCTAGAGGTCAGCGGGCACAGAACCCAAGGCAACATGGATTCACAGTGGGAAGGTCACGTCAGATGAATCTAATAGATTTCTTTGACTGGGTGACCAAAGTAGTAGACCAGGGAGGGCTATGGATATGGCCTACCTAGACTTTGCAAGGCATTTGACACATTCCACACAAATGATTAATAAACAAGCTAGCCAGCCTGGCAGTAGGTCCCAGGGTGGTAGCCTGTTAACAAATAGGCTGGACAACAGGACACAGAGGGTAATGGTAAACAGAGTACACTCTGAAGAAAGGGTGGTTACTAGTTGGGTACCTCAGGGTTCAGTACTGGGACCGGTCCTCTTTAATGTCTTTATAGGAGACATTGCAGAGGGCTGGAAGGAAAAGTATTCCTTCTGGATGACACAAAGATCTGCAACAGGGTTGATACACAAGGGAGGTGGAAAGAATGAGAAGGGACTTGACAAGGTTGAAGGAATGGTCAAAAGTATGTCAGCTAAGATTCAGTGCAAAGAAGTGTAAAGTAATGCACCTGGCAAAGTAAAACCCAGGGAAGAGTACACAATGTGGGAGGGGTGGTACTAACAACAACAAAATGGAAAGGGACCTGGGGGTAGTCATATCAGATTACCTTAAGGTAGGCAAGCAATGTGAGAAGGTAGTAAGGAGGGCTGGGGGTATACTGGGGATGCATGGGAGAGGCACCACCTGTAGAAAACAGGAAGTTGTTAACCCTCTGTTCAGACAGTTGGTGAGACCCCATCTGGAGTACTGCATGCAGTCATGGAGACCCATCTCCACAAGAACATAGCCAGAATGGAGGCAGTCCAGGAGAGCAACTAAAATGGTGCAGGGTCTGCACCAGAAGCCATACTAAAAGACTAAAAGAGCTTAATATATATAGCCTCGAGGAAAGGAGGAGAGGGGGACATGATAGAAACTTTCAAGTACCTCAAGGGAATCAACAAAGTTCAAGGAAGTATCTTTCAGAAAAAGAGATGTGCAAGAACAAGGGGCACAATTTGAAGATAGAGGGGGACTGGATCAGGGGTAATGTAAAGAAACATTTTTTCATGGAGACAGTGGTGGACACAAGGAACCGCCTTCCTGAGGAGGTCATGGGGTCAAAAAGTGGGGAATGCAAGAATGCATGGGACAGACATAAGGCAATTATAGTGGGGGTAGGAGGAAGTAGGCTGTCGGTTAACTAGAATCTGCAGCGTATCCAATAGGTAGGAAATGGGCAGACTAGGTGGGCCAAACAGTCCTTATCTGCCGTCACAGTCTATGTTTCTATGTTAACTAGGATCTGCAGCTTATCCAGTAGGTAAGGAAATGGGCAGACTGGGTGGCCAAGTGGTCCTTTTCTGCTGTGAAAGTCTATGTTTCTGTGTTTCTATGGAGTCGATATTTGTGTCTGTAAGAAAGGGGATTAATTAGCTACCTCACAATCAAATAAGAGGGCAGCAGAATTTAGATACTTGGGAGGCAATAATGGATATATTTTGGACTAGACAGCAGAGCGTGGACCTTTCTGACACAGAAAGTTGTGCAGTGATCGCTGATGGCATTTGAAAGGACTCCTGAGTCAGAGATTCTGTGAGGTGAGACAATAAGATCCAATCAAGGAGTGAGTGTTTAGTGAAGTTGGGGTTGTATCCGTGGATATTTTATAGAAAAGGTGGTGGAGCTGTGAATAATCTGCCAGCTGATGGGGTGGGGCCAACTATAGGTCCATAGGTTCATAGGTAAATTACAAACTCAGTAGGCAGTGATGCCTTTTATGAGCTCGCCACCTATCATTGGTGGAAGGAATATTTGCAGTCACCCATGTTAGATCAAGTTTCTTTTTAAAAATACTTAATGATTTAACATAGAAACACAGAAACATAGACTTTGATGGCAGATAAGGACCACTTGGCCCACCCAGTCTGCCCATTTCCCTACCTATTGGATAAGCTGCAGATTCTAGTTAACCAACAGCCTACTTCCTGCAACCCCCACTATAATTGCCTTATGTCTGTCCCATGCATGTTTGAATTCCCCACTGTTTTAGACCCCACAACCTCTCCAGGAAGGCAGTTCCATGCGTCCACCACTCTCTCCATGAAAAGAATTTCCTCACATTACCCCTGAGCCGTCCCCTCTAACTTTAAATTGTGCCCCCTTGTTCTTACATCTCTTTTCTGAAAGATGCTACCCTCCTGGACTTTGTTGATTCCCTTGAGGTACTAAAGTTTCTATCATGTCCCCCGTCCTCCTTTCATCAAGGGTATACATATTAAGCTCTCTCAGTCTCTCTTCATATGGTTTCTGATGTAGACCCTGCCACCATTTAGTTGCCCTCCTCTGGACTGCTTCCATCCTATGTCCTTGCGTAGATGAGGTCTCTAAAACTGCACGCCAGTACTCCAGAGGGTCTCACCAACTGTCTGTATAGAGGTATAACCACTTCCCTTTTTCTACTTGTGATGCCCTCCTATTCATCCCAGTATCCCCTGGCTCTCTTACTGACTTCTCAAATTGCTTACCCACCTTTGGGTCATCTGATATAACTACACCCAGATCCCTTTCCATTATTGTTGCTTATAGTACCTCCCTGCTATTGTGTACTCTTCTCCTGGATTTTTATTTCCCAGGTGCATTACTTTGCACTTCTTTGCATTGAATCTAAGTTGCCATATGTCTGACCATTCCTCCAACCTTGCCAAGTCCCTTCTCATCCTTTCTACCCCCTTGTGTATCAACTCTGTTGCAGATCTTTGTGTCATCCATAAAGAGGCATACCTTTCCTTCAGACCCTCCATAATGTCACCTATAAAGGCGTTAAAGAGACTGAACCCAGTACTGAGCCCTGAGGTACTCCACTAGTAACCCCTTTCTTCAGAATGTGTTTTATTCACTATTACCTTCTGTGTCCTGTTGTGCAGCCAGTTCGCTACCCAGGCTACCACCCTGGGACCCACCCAGGCTGGCTAACTTGATTATTCTTTGTGCAGGACTGTGTCAAATGCCTTGCTAAAGTCTAGGTAGGCCATATCCACAGCCCCTCCCTGGTCTATTACTTTGGTCACCCAGTCAAAGAAATCAATTAGATTTGTCTGACATGACCTTCCTGCTGTGAGTCCATGCTGCTTTGGTCCTGTGCCCATGGCCTCTAGGTACTCAACAATTCTTTCTTTCAGAAGTGATTCCATTATTTTCCCCACCACTGAGGTCAAACTAACAGGTCTATAGTTTCCTGCTTCTGCCTTGCTCCCACTTTTGCGAAGGAGAATCACATCTGCCCTTCTCCAGTCCTCAGGTACCACCCCATCTTCCCATGATTTGTTAAAAGTGTGGTTAGTGGTGTCACTAAGTCCTCCTTAGCTCTTTTAGGATTCTAGGGTGAATCCGTCAGGCCCCATTGCTTTATCCACCTTGAGTTTTAGGAGTTCTTTCAGTACTCTTTCTTCTGTAAATGGACTGGTGTCAACCCCACTATCCAGAGTGCTTCTACTGTTTGGTTTAGGTAACTCCTCCTCTTCTTCTTTGTGAATACTGAGCAAAGTATTCATTCAGTATCTCTGCCTTTTCACTGTCTCCTCTGCCCACCTCCCTCTCCTTTATTAACCTTCACTATCCCTCCCTTAATCTTTCTATGCTCCCTAATGTACCTATAAAGGTTTTATCCCCTTCTTAACTGAGTTGGCTATCTTTTCCTCGGTTTGGGCCTTTGCTTTTCTGACTGCCTTCCCCAATTCTTTCTGCTTTAATTGCTTTCGACAACATCTTCAGGCAGTGCATTCCATGTAGAAATCACTCTTTGAGTGAACCACTGATTTCTCTTACTGGTCTTATTTTGTGTACCAGTCAGTTTTTATTATGAGATCTTGTAAATGATACAGATGAATTGAAACATAATCCTATAGTTTCGAATATACTCTTATTGTTAAATGCATTGTAAACTAATATATCTCCCTTAGTTTCCTGTATTGCATTGAAAAAGACATAGATTCCTTAATCTATTGCCATAATCTTGTGAAGCACGCATTAAGCATGGGGCTTAATGTTTAGCTGCTGCCCTTTAAGAGCACTTAGAACTGCATGTATCTAATTGTTGCACTGCCTGGCAGTGCCATGTTGAGTCTGTCAGTCAGAGAATAGTCAGTATGGGGCTTATCCTCATGAAGAGAACACCTACTGAACTAAATAAACCTGCCTTATTCTTTATTTTATCGTCCGACTTGTTATTCATACGATCCAGATGGGGTCCTCGCCAGCAGCAACCGAAGGGCCTGGCAGACCACAGAGAAGGTAAGGGGTCTTTAGTGGTGAACCATACAAAAAACGCACACATGGTGGAGAATGCGCCTGCCTTCTGTCTAGACCCCATCTCCGTTGTCTGTGTCGCTGGGTACCCCAAAGTCATCCATCCCAGTATGCCTAAACTCTGAAATGCTATGTACAACACAGCTTCTGCTGCACAGAAGAAACACTGAACTGTCCTCTGTTGTAAAGCAGCCTGCAGCTCCCCTACTGTAACAGGACTGTCAAGAGTAGCACTGTTCACCATTGCTAACCAGCTGAAATTATGAATAATCAGTTTTAAGCCTATGCCACACGGAGCTGTGAACTGTACCACCCCACCCACTCCCACCTCGTGGCAGGCCTGTCTATTTTGCCAAGCAAACTTCGCTTACAACAGGGAGTGCAGCTACAAAAAAAGCTGCCTCTGACATTGCTCTCTCCATTTCAGGACTGAGCCTGAAGCCCGATTGCTCCTCTCAACTGCAGCTTTCCATTTGCCACTGGCACAACAGAACGCTCACTGCTGCCTCCCTCCATGCTGCAAGGACTCCCGACTCACTGCATTGCCACAACGGAGGACCCAGACCATACAACTAATTAATAAAAATTAAGGACACACAGGACTGCAGCTCTGCATGCTGCTTCCCGCTTGCAAAATGGCACATCTGCTCCCGACTTACACTCCCTCCCCATGAACACTACAGCAGGCTGGAGCACTCTGCTCCATTTAACCAGTGACCCTCCTGAATCCAAGCTCAGGCTCCACACTTCACTCAGCCCTCCCAAACACCTGCTTCGGACTGTGACTTTGCTTTCTTCTTGCCCTGCAGTCACACAGGGAGCCCTACTAGCAAACGCGGCTCTGGAAAGCACTCTGGACTATCTCCAACAGCACATAGCTCCACTCTCCTCTGCAGACCAACCCACAGCATCAGCCTCCCTGTGAAACATCGCGGCTCAGGGCATCTGCAATCTCCCCACTCTACCATGCTCTACTAGCCCCAATGCTGCAAAGGAGCAATCAACTCTGGCTGGCTGCCCTATGGGGCCTTCACAAATAAATTAAATACAGTAGCCTGCAGGAGCACAGTTGGGGCAAATAAGTAAAAGAAAGAAAAGAAAAAGCACAAAGCACCCCAGGAATTTCAAACAGGGCCCACTCAATATACAGGGAGCAGAACATAAATGGAGAAAAGCAGGGAAACCAACACTGGGACAGTAAATAAAATATAGAGGACAGCTGGGGACCACTACAACTAAAAATAAAACAAATGCAAAGTAAACCAACTGGCAGCCAAGTAAACCAAACACTGAGCAAGACAAAATACAGTAATTTCCCATGTTGTGCCACTGACCACAAAATTCCTGCCATTCTTACTTGGTGAAGAAGACATCAGGGCGGCAATCGCCATTTTAACCATCGCAGAGCAGTCAGATAGCCTCGTGGAAAAATCCTCCATCTTGGGCACAGCAAAACAACAAGGAAGGTAAGAACCTTGACCCCCTTGCTGGCCATCTTGCTACAGTCAGCCCAGTCAAATCCAGAGGAACTGCATGTCACAGTTGCTGCCATCTTGGAAGGGCACAAATTGACCTCACTCCATTGAAAACAATGGGCTTCCTATTGAAATGAATAGACACTGCAACAAAAGCTGATTTTGCAATGAAACCTTTATTTAAATAACAAACAACACAGAATTTAGTGGGAGGTTCTTTATTAAGATGTCATTGATGAACTTTGCTACAAAATTTGTACTTTTGTCTACAAAGATAATTTTTGCCTGGTACTTCATCTACAGCACAACATCCTGTCTCCTGCATGCGGCAACTCCTTCTCACCCATACGACCTTTGCTCAGTGAAACAAAGCTCATCTCCAACCACAATGTCTGCGCCAACACAGATATGTTCCCGGAGCATCCGGTGTCTACCTTCACCCACCTCTAGGGTGTGGGGCTACAAAATCAAAACAATCCTCCATGACATCCAGTCTTCTATTTCCACTCAAGGGCCCCAGATATGCAAGCTATTCAAGATGACTTGGCCTACATTAAAGCCATTTCACCACAGTCCACGGTCCATACCAGCCTACAACCAGTACCCTTCTTAGCCTTGCCTCACGAAGATGCTGTCGACTGGCTGGAACAATTCCAAGCCTGGATTTCCTTACATGGTTGGACTGATCCTGTGCATATTTCAATACCTTGCACTTGCTTCTGAGAGGGACTGCCATTTCCTGGTTCAACGCACTTCCAGACCAAGTCAAGGGAGATGCTGCCAGACTGTATGCAACCTTCAAAGCTCATTTTCTCCAAACACATCCACCCTGATTATTTGAGCAACAGCTGTGGGAGCGCACCATGCAACCCTCAGAATCTCTCGAAGCCTTCATTGTGGACATTGAGACTTGATGCAAATGCCTACAGAAAGCTGAGAAAGAACAAATCACAATATTTGTTCTGGGACTGCTTCTTAACTCCATCTTTATGTAATCCAGCAGAAACCAACCACCTGGATGAAGACAATCCAAGCGTCACGACTGGCACAACAATCCATAGCAATGTCTCAGGCTACCAGTGTACCAGCACCTCAGTCGTCACAGTTAGCCACACTCGCAACATGTGTCCAGCACCAACAATCAATGACAGAGATGCTCACTACAAGTATCAATACTCTGCACCACAACTCAACTGCTTCTTCTACTACCTCTGTCAATGTCCTTCGACCATTTCGACAGCGACCTCATCCACCTCTGCCTTCACGAGAACCAGTGACTTGCCAGTGGTGTGGATTCAGGGACATACTGCCGCTGTCTGCTGAAAGCTAAAGTACTACAGAAATCAAGAGAACTACAGGTGCCCACCGCTGCACAATCAGCAAGATAACCCAACTACTCCCAGGACCAGGAGAACACAGCAACTGACCGCCCCTCTGACTCTCACAATTCAATCAAAACACTTCCTCCAACCTACGAACTCTGGCACACTCTCACTTCTTGGAGCAAAGGTACCTGTTATCCGATCACCTCTCTAGCAAACTATGTACCTGTAACCATAGGATATTGGTCTACACACGTCTTGGTCAACACTGGAGCAGAAATTTTAGTTATCAATAGCAATATTTTAAACAATCAAGCTATTCATCACATACCTACTTTCTCTCCAGCCAACATAAAGTACATTATCACAGCCAGTACAGATACAGTACATATCGCAGGCATGGTCCATCTCAAGCTCCACTTTGGCTCACAGAAAGCTATTGTCAAGTTTTATATAGTGCCTGATCTTCAACCTGCAATAATTCTAGGCCTGGGCTTTCTCAAAGCTCACAAAGCCACCTAGACTTTGCCTCAAGCAAATTGTCGCTAGATCCTCGGAGGCAACTCACAGCTATAGACTCAGTCACTGTGCCTTCTCAGTCAGAAATGGTTTTGATTGCCAAGATTCGAGGTGAACCACTTCCACAAGGTGTTGTTGACATTGTCACAGGATCTCCTGTGCTGCATTCATCAGGTCTCCTTCCAGGAAATACCTTATCAGCAGTGCAAGATGGCTGAGTCTGCCAAAATGCTGCAACTTCACAGATGAGCCAGTGGTCATTTCAAAGGGTGCCAACATCGGAAAGTTTGTCTGCTTGTCTTCCGGGACCAGCTTCATCTCATGAAAAACCTCAGCCTGGTTCCACCAACACTACTCCTGTCAATACTATCATGACCACTCCAACTTCAACAGAGTTACCCTCAGTCAACGACTATCCTCTTCCAAACTTCCAGCATCTCCAACAGAAAAGCAAGAACTTTTGCAATTCCTGGAAAATTACCGAATGTCTTAGTTGGTTCAGATAACAAGCTCGGATGCTGTGATATCCTGCAACACACCATCAAGTACAGCCCATCCAGAAACCAATCCGTCAGCGAGCCTACAAAGTGGGACATAAACAGAAACAAGTCCTTGAGGACGTAATCAAAGACATGCTTGACCAAGACATAGTTGAAGAATCTACAAGTCCCTGGGGTGCACCTTGCTTGCTAGTGGTAAAAAGGACAAAGGGTATAGTTTTGTGGTAGACTACAGAAAACTCAATGCCTACACGGTGCAGGATACTCATCCCTTACCTACAACCGAAGATGCTTTAGAGAGTCTTGGTGTGGCCAGTCCTGCTTACTTCACCACTCTAGACCTTCAGAGTGGGTTCTACCAAGTTTCAATTGATCCAGCTTCTCATCCATACACAGCATGGTGCTGTCACTTGGGACTTTTCCAGTTCAAACGTCTGCCTATGGGTCTTCAGAACAGTCCAGCCACATTTCAACGTATTATGGAAGCGTACTATGGGTTGTCCTGGAAATTTGCCTAGTCTACCTGGATTATGTAATAGTCTTCAGCAGAACTTTGCAGAGCACGTCCAACATCTTCAAGAAGTGTTCGAACGTCTCAGACAAGCCAATCTCAAGCTTCACCCAGAAAAGTATTGTTTTGCGCAGCATCAAATTCATTACCTGGGACATGTGGTCAGTTCTCAAGGCATCTCTCCAGATCCAGACAAGCTC
Source organism: Neoceratodus forsteri (assembly GCA_016271365.2). NCBI lineage: Eukaryota > Metazoa > Chordata > Ceratodontiformes > Ceratodontidae > Neoceratodus > Neoceratodus forsteri. The sequence goes on from CM057452.1 coordinate 143,147,954, forward strand.
TCAGCAGTCAAAGACTATCAGAGCCTAACAATCTCAAAGACCTTGAGCTTTCCTGGGCTTGTCTGGCTACTACCAAAAGTTCATTTGCAACTACACCAAGATTGCAGCTCCACTGTGCGCCCTCACAAAAAGGGATGTGATTATATCTGGATGTCTGAATGTAAAGAGGCCTTCAAAACTGTAAACAAAACCTAATCTCTTCTCTAGTGTTGGCATACCCAAGGTTCGACCAACCATTCAAGCTCTACTCAGATGCTAGTTCCTTTGCAGTGGGCACTGTGCTCTGTCAAATTCAAGATGGAACAGAGCAGTTGTCTCCTATGCCGGTGCTCTCTTTCCTCAGCTGAGCTGAATGATGGCATCACAGAAAAGAATGTCTAGCCATGGTATTTGCTGTGAAGAAATTTGACTGCTACCTTTCTACTCCTCCTTTACAGCTATAGTTGTTCACTCTGCTCTCAGGTGGTTATTTGAAATGAAGGAGCCAGTAGGCAAGTTCGCCCAATGGATCACCATGCTGCAATTCTACACCTTGAAATCCAATACAGACCAGGTTAGTTCACTCAAATGCTGATAGTGTAAGCTGGAGACGATATCCCTCTGCATCCTCCTCAACAGATGAAGAATCCTGCCTTAAAGCTCTTCCCTTCCATGCCATGGATTTGCTTCCTGTGGACAGTCCTTCAACACCTCAAGTTACTTTGCTACTACCAACTGCCTGCACAGAGAGACACACAATCCTCAGTTACTACAAGCAGCTGAAGAGCTTCTCATCTCCTCTACATCAATCTGTCCCTAGCAACTGTTAAAATGCAACAACAAACTGACACTCAATTTATAGACATAATCACCTACTTAGAGTCTGGAACCTTTCCGCAACAAAAAGAAACATCGCCAAGATGTACTTTTCCTTCCATGAGTACTTCCTCAATGACGGAGTGCTCTTTCACACTTGGACCAAGGAAGGCAAGGGTCATCGCGGATAGAACTCGTGTACAGCTAGTTGTGCCAGCCTCTCTCATCCCTCAGGTTCTTCTCTCCACTCATGCCTCTCCGCTTTCTGGAGGTCATATAAGAATACACAGAACTCTGGAAAGACAAGGCTTCACTTCTTCTGGCACACATGAGCAGGGACATTGTCCAGTTTGTAAAATCCTGCCAACCCCTGCTCCCAGAAAGCCTCCTGCCAAACCGACACAGGCACACATCATCCCAACGCCTGTAGCCACTAAAACTTCCAGAGAGTCAGCACTGACATTCTTGGGCTCCTGCCAACATGCTCTGACTCTGTAACAAATACATCCTTGTCTTTGTGGACTACTTGACAAAGTATTTGGAACTCATTCCCTAAGAGACATTAAAGCCACCACTGTGGCCAGTGCATTTCTCAACACAGGTATTTGTCATCACAGTACCCCATCGTGCCTACATTCAGACAGAGGCACTAACTACCTGTCCACCATTGTCCGAGAAACTTGCAAACTTCTCGACATAAAAGACACATACCACAAGTTACCATCCACAATGCAATGGACTGAGTGAAAGAATGATGTCCACCATTCTCAGCACACTCTCCAAGTATCTGGATGAGACTCACAACACCTGGGACCATTTTGTTCCCTTTGTGCAGTTTGCATACAATACCAGCCCTTGTGTCGATGCACAGAATACACCCTCTTCTCCTTAGCCCATGGGACGTCACCCAAGAACTCCACTGGACAGGGATCTCTTGCTGCTAGAGGTGCCTAAGTCAGCTTTTCTTTTATTATCCCTCTTCTGGAACAGCTGGAACTTGCCCGACAAGTTGCAGTCACCATATTGGGCGGAGAAAATCGGCAATGAAAAAAATGTCTGCAGCCAAGGTGCATGAGCCTTCATTCTCTGTTGGGGACATTGTCTATTTGTACCATCCTGTTCTTGTGCGGGCACCACCAGAAAACTGCTTCACCCTGGACTGGTCCATTCTACATTGTGAAAAGAACCCTCCGGTCCACGTTCGTCTGCGGCCCGCAAGTCGGATGACAAGCTGGTACAACAAAGTCCATATAAACTGACTAAAGCATGGGTACTTCAATAACCTTCCAGATGACCCCAGTCCTCCCACAAATGAAGCTGCCCTTGAGCCTGTCATCCTCTCAGCTGAGATTCCCCAGATAACTTGCAGCCAGTTCATACAGATCTTCCCACTCCTGACACTCTCCAGCCAGATTCCGTTTTCCAGAGGATTTGCCGAACCTCCCTTCTTCTCAATCATCTTCTTCTTCTTCTTCTTCTTCTTCTCAGAACTCTCTTCCACACACCCCAGTGTACCAGATCGAGAAGATCCTAAGAAAAAGTTTGTCAATGGATCCTGTACTTACAGAGTAAAGTGGTGTGGATTTGATAGTGGGCAGAACCCTGGGTGCTTTTAATGACCTGACCCCTCCTGTCAGGAACTAGTGCAGTCCATGCATGCCTCCATCCTCACTGGACCGAAAAGTCGATGGAGGGTCTTGAACTTTGTTACGGACTCAGTGTGTTTTGGGACTGAATCTTCTTTATATGGTGATAGCATCTGTGTTTAACTGTTTTGCAGTAAATGTCTTATTGTACCTATATTATGCAACTGTTCTGATGGTACGGCATTCCTGCATATAATGTTTTTTCCCTTAGGAATGTCATTTCACATGGACAATCCACCTATTATTCTTGTTATGCAACTGTTATTAAAATGTGAGCCTGCATTCTAGGTATCCTCCAGCTGCTACCCTTCCCTCTCTTCCTTTTCCCTTCCCCACACACTTTAGCACTTGTGGCATGACCAAGTCTCAAGTACTATTGCATCTCCTTCCTCTCTGGTGCTACTCTGACTGGTCCCCAGTGTAGTCCAGGTTCTTTCCTCCTCCCTCCCTGCAGCGGAGTACTATTCTGTTTTGGAAATCTAATGCCTTCTAATGAATGAAAATGTTTTTCCCTTTAAAATTTACTTAAAATATTACTTACAAAGTGTTTATAGATTTATTGTCTTGTTCGAGTGGGTGCTTACATTCACTGTTCCGGCAGTGATGTGAAGTACACATTAAGCATGGGGCTTAATGTTTAGCTGCTGCCCTTTAAGAGCACTTAGAACTGCATGTATCTAATTGTTGTACAGCCTGGCAGTGCCATGTTGGTCTGCCAATCAGAGAATAGTCAGTGTGGGGCTTGTCCTCATGAAGAGAACACCTACTGAACTGAATAAACCTGCCTTATTCTTTATTTTATGCTTCCAACTAGTTATTACTTACGGTCTAGATGGGGCCTCACCAGCAGCAACTGAAGGGCCTGGCAGACCACAGAGAAGGTAAGGGGTCTTTAGTGGTGGACCATACAAAAACGCCACAGTCTTGTCCCTTAACAGCTTTGATTTTTTGTGAGTCTCGCTGAACTCCTCGATTAGCTTTTTCCTTTAACTGAGGAAGGGCCACATACTGATGAGCAGTACTCCTAGTGAGGTCTGATCAGACTAGAAAAAGAGGTATTATTACTTTATCACTTCCGTTTTATGTTTTTGAGTATACAACACATTATCTGATTGCCCTTCTTAACTACAGGTATGTTTGTAGTGTGAGTATCAAAGGAAAAATCATTTGAAAAGGTAACACCCAAATCTTTTTCATTATCAGTAGTCTGAAGTATGGTGTTATTAAAAGTACAAGTAAAACATTTATTTCCTTTACTCAAATGCATTACTTTACATTTTTGGGCATTAAATAATAATTTATTTTTGTGGACCAAAATTCTAAATGATTTAAATTTTCTTGAAACTTCAATGCAGACATTTGATCAGTTACAATTCCACCTGATTTACAATCGTCCGCATATTTTACCATCCATCATTGGTTATCTAGAGGTTGTAATGAAGAAACTAATACATTAAATTGTACAGTACCCAATACAGATCCTTGCGGAACTCCACTAGTCACACTCTCCCATGAGGATGGTAGCCTTTAATGACACTCATTGTTTTCTATCGGTTAGCCATGCTCAATCCAATTAACTATAAAATAAGGTATATCTGCATGTATTAATTCTTGTATTAGTATTCCATGTGCTACTGAATCAAAAGCTTTAGAGAAATCTAAATAAACAATATCCACTACAAGACCATTGTCCAGTGCCTCACTTACAGGCTCGAAAAAATTCCAAAGGTTTGTGATGACATGATCGCCTTTGACAAACCCATGTTGCATTAAATCTTGTAAACTATCAATGGTCTCAATAATGGATGGGACAGATGCAGGGCTTCAAGGTTGCTCAGGGTGGTAGCGGTAGGGCAGAGAGCATGGGGGCGGATAGTGTGGACCAGAACCTTGTATAGACACAGGTCCTGGGTTTGTTAGGTTTTATGGGCAGACTGAAAAGACCAATGGCCATTTTCTACCATCATTGTCTGTGTTTCTGTTACTATGTCTTATTAAGGTTAATGTGCAGGTTGCTTGCCTCTGTTCCTCTGTTGAAAGAGACCATGCAAAACAGCATATTGCTTGCATTCTGTTCTTTGGGTCAAGGTGATAAAAACAACTTCCAAATGGAAGTGGATGCCTTTTGTTTTCTCCTGGAATTGCAACTTCTGAATCATCATCTGGCATGTCTGTATTAAATTCTGTTTTCCTCAATATCACCAGTGGATGACTGAGTGTGGGGCTTAACCTCTGCAGTGGAGACAGGTATAACTTTCTTTGCACTTTCCTTTTCACTGGTCCCTAATGATCTTTTCTCTGATGACCTCTCTCAGTTTTTTTGTCTGACATCTCAAGACAGCAGGTTCCACTGGCTCTCGTACTCATCATCGGAGTCCCATGATGTGCTGTCTCTGTTTCAGGGAATGCATTCACTGCCACTGCTGTCCACCTGGTCTGACTGAAGAGCTCACAGTGGAATAGAAATGGTAGACTCTTGAGAAAGGCGCATTATATGCATATGTGCTTATCCTTTCCTTTTCATAACGAGCAGTGTCTGACTTTAGCTTGCCTATGTTTTTAATAACTGTACCTTTGCCATTATCTGCTTTTCTTAACTGTTGGTTCATCACCAAGCTTTGCTTGCTGCTTTGATTGTCCTGTATTTGTGACTTGGTGTCACCAACAGAAAAACATGATGGGATCTCAGAAGGCAATAAGGGCTTGAAGAATGAGAAGGCTGCAATAGGGAAATAGGATGTACCTACTGCAGAACAAGTATTTCTTGTGACAATGTTTTTCTTTTCTTCTGAACTGCTAGCTTTCTCTTTTCTAATTGATGTTGGAAACTTGTTTCACAGACCCACTCCTTCCATCTTTATTCTTAAAATTGTTTAACAAGTTTTAAAATTAAAATAACAGTTGCTGATCATAAACTAAGCCAGCTTCCTTTCAAGAAACCCCCAGACCATCTTCAGTCACCTTGGGGAAATAGGTGGTAATAATGGGGCATGTCTGAAGACAAAGAAACAATTGGCTAACAACAGCAATATTACGAGTTTGGTCTACTACATAACTGCCAAGGACTGCCCTCTCCCTCCCATAAGGCTTCACATGTGACACACAGTATGCTATAATGTGACCTTTACTAGCAGGGGAATGTCTTGTGGACAAAGTGACTAGAACAGGCATGCCACGAGGTTGGCTCAGCTACTTATGCGTGGACCCTCCTCCTACTCATCAGATCACAGGTCCCGGGTTGCTAAGAGTCCCATCCACATGCACCTCATAGGGACAAGGACTTTGCTGCTAGCACACCTAGACTCTGGTGCCCCTTTCCTGAGCAGGTTAGATCAGCCCCTCCTACCATAGTTTCCGTGAGACACCTGTGGGTGTCCAAAGCTGGCCTCGGCGTGTGTCTGTCCCAAACCCCCTTAGAGCTATGTCCTCTCTCAGCAAGGCCCTAATGCTTTGCAACACGCACATAGCCAGCCCTGACCAACCTATCCTGTCTTGGCACTTGACTGAGATACTACTTGTTCACACCTGGCACTTGACTGAATCATAATTTTTCCTTTTTGTAATTTATAATTTTGTCCGTTTCGCAAAACCACCTGTGACTCTGTTTACTGCACACTGTCTGAAACTGGATGTAAATCAACCAGAGAATCTGTTTTACCTCACACTGTCTGAAACTGGATATTAACTTAAATGCTTTTCCACTGTTGATACCTCGTTAATGTCACCTCGAACTGTTCCTTTCTAGTCAATTTGTCTGCTATGATGTTTCCTGTATAAACCCCTGTACTACTATGTAATCATAATGTCTGTACTTTCCCGGTCGTTCCTGAAAATAGGCATATTACTTGTCTAGTGTACTTACCTGGTAACCAAAAGCTAAATGAATAAATAAACTACAGTTTAAAGCAGTAGTGCAACAAAACTGGGCAGAAAATTTAACCCCAACTTTTTTCACTATAAGATTCCAGGAATCAAGCAGTTTTATTTGGACGTAACATTTTCTAGTTCCACTGAAATTTGAGTATTTTATAAATGTTTTACTTTATTTTTCTCAAGAAAAAGACAGCCACGACATTTGGCTTAGGAATACCACTGTAAATTTAATAAGGGTTAGGATCGAGACAATAAACAAAACTTATAGTACACGTAGGACATACTTAACCAAGCATTTGTCAGTGCTGAACGTTTGCTTGCAGGTATTTTCATTGATGTTTGGCATTTATGCAGTCCCCAGTTGTATCCATGTCTCTTTATCATCCATATCCCAACAGAATACCTCTCTGCAACTCCTCTTGCATTGGATCAACATTTCACCCTCATGCTTCTTAAGTGTCTGTCTTAGGAACCCTAACACCCTGGGTGTGCTCAAGAATACGAGCCTGCATGGTAACTGCACAACCCAAGCTTGTAACACAGTCATTCAGTGGAATTTTTCACCAAATTTTTAACATAAGCATTTTGTCACCTCTGGTCATGAACACTGTCACTATGATTGTCTTACTGTGTACCGAACACTGATTTCCCACAGCAATTGGCGCTTATTCTGCACTGGAAATGTGAAAACCTATTTCAGCCAGGATGTGCAAAATGACAGCTGTACTGTTCATAAGGAGATGTGGGAAAATGCAAATGTTGAAAATCTTGCTGAAAATATGACAAATTCATGAAGGTGCAGTGTCGTGGAAACTGTGCAAGCGCTCATAAAACAGTCATGTTTTGGAGTTTTGCACTGAATTTTCAACATAGGCATTTTGGATGTCTGCTCATGAACAGTGTCACTGTGGTTTCTTACTCTGTGCGAACGCGACACAGCGGCTGCGCTGATTGTACTCGAGTGAGAAAACACATTTTGGCCAGGATGTGAAAATGACAGCTGTACTGGTCATAAGGAGATGTGGGAAAATAGCAATGTTGAAAATCTGGAGTGAAATATTAAAATTACAAACGTCTTCAGTGTGCATAGAAACTGTGCAATGTACACTCAAACGTAGCCTCTTTTATGGACTTTTGTCACCAAATTCTCAACATAGGCATTTTAGGACCTCTGCTCAAGAACTGTGTCACTGTGATTGTCTTACTCTGTAGCAGACACTGATTTCCAACAGCGACCACGCTATTCTACGCTAGAAGCATGAAAACACATTTTGGGCAGTATGTGAAAATGACAATGGCACTATTCATAAGGAGGTGGGGTATATGCCTATGTTGAAATCTGGAGTAAATATTATAAATTCGAGAACATACATGCATGTGTGGAAACTGTGTAATGTAACGTAAAACAGTGTTTTTTGAGAATTTTTATCAAATTTTCAACACAGGCTTTTTGAGAGCCCACCTCATGAACACCAACACTGTTACCAGTAATCAGTCCCGAAAAGTGATTCCACGCGAGTGACGCGAAATCCCCTTTCGGACCGAATAATGCCAATGACAGTGACTGAATTCATGAGGAGGGGTCCCAATAACCCCATGTTGAAAATCTGATGCCAAAATTCAAAAATGGTTGAGATATGCACAAAAGTTGAAAAAAACCCTATTTATGCCATTATATAGCTTACTGGCATTTCTTCAGTTCACGGTCGGCATTGAAGAATGCAGATGTATTCGGTCCACTGAAGATTGTCGCACTGGGCTCTGGAGGTAAGTATAGGATGAGGGGTGTGGGGAGGTGGTGCGCAGAGGGGTGCTGATTGGCAGAGGGGCCAAGGACTCACCCAGGGACCGTTTGTTGTTACAGAATTAAAAAAGAAAATGAATGCTTTTGGTACACTGGGGAGGGTTCCCAGCATACCACCTAGGTGAGTGGGGTGTGGGGAGATGGGAGCACAGAGGGTGGGTGCGGGTTGGCAGCTGGGGAGGACAAAAAAACACTGCTGGCATACTGGGGTGAGCTCCCAGCATGCCACCTACGTGTTTGCTGGGGAGGGACACCAAGCTGGTGGGGACTGGGCACCCATGCTGGCCCTGCAGTGTGTGTGTGTGTGTGTGTGTGAGGGAGGCATGGGCATGCTGGGGAGGGCTCCCAGCATGCCAATTGGTGTTTTGGGGGGCTGCAGCCGGCGGGGATTGGGCATCCCGTCAGCCACACAGTGTGCTGGGGCATGAGCTGAGAGGATTAGGTACCCCTTGGCACACAAGGCTGGGGCGGGGAGAACAGGGAGGTGGAGGACATTAGCAGAGGGAGGAAGCAGGAGGGCTTTGATGCTGAGCTGTGCATGACAGCAGTTCAGCTGACATGGTATGCTAATTGCATGCACACTACCACTGCTGATTGCAGCAGGCTTTTTCTTAAGTGAAGACCAAGACAGTCGAACTGCTGCCATATACAGCTTGGCATGTATTGGTCCCTCAGTGTGTGCCTGCTACACTGAGCACTACATTGTGGAGGTGGGTACACACCTCAAAAAGGCATACTGTTGCAAGATGTTCCTTGTGCAAGCGCCATGCGAATGTAAAAGTAGAACTGGCAGGTATGCTAATATTTTCATTAATTATAGTTGAAACTAGCTTTTGGAAAAACATTTTCATTGCACTGCTGTGTTACAGGTAGCTCCATCTCACGTTGCAACGTCAAAGCGATCTTCTCCAGTTCTGTGTTATGGCACATATATCCAGGAAGATCTTTATTTGATGTTTATTGTACTTTGGCCTCCTTTTAGCCTAGTGATCTTTAAAATCATGTTGTGGTCTATCTCAAAAGTTGCAGTAGTTGGAACATATTTAGGGAATGCAGAATGTTGTTAAGAGGCTAGACTTGAGCTAATGTGGCTGCTCATATACTCGGGTCTGGGTGCCCGGTCAAAACAGCAAATATGCATGGTCAAAAACCGCATGGTCATAACAGTACCACATGGTTTTGAAGTTAGTATATCTAATCTAGTGTGGTTTTGAACCATGCGGTTTTATTCTCACCGTGTGGTGTGTGAAGGTGTGGATAAAACAGATACAACAAACCAGAAATCAGGAGCAAAAATGCAAGCGTGCATTGTTATTTTATTCAAATTAGAAAATGAAAAAATAAACATATAGAAAGCAAAAGGTTATTCAATGTCCAGTATCCACCAAACTTTCTAATTTTGAAAATTCTTAAGGTTTAGCTTCAGCCTTTGCAAATAGAACAGTGTGAAACAAGCACACACTTCTGAGGTCCGCCTCACTTGGTAGTCAGTATTCAACTGATTCCCTATCTATCTTTCTTACTCCAAGTGGTGGGTTTTATACCTTTCATGTATGACATCACCATCAGGTGATCCACCACTTTTGCTAAAACCAGTATAAACCTCTTATTCTCAGGCATTCCCCTTCAAACAGTAAAAACATACATGTTCATACATGTTCTTTTCTAGCTTAGGATATATCCAGGGTATGTGGGTATAAAGATAACACTGGACACAGTAACACCCACGGTGTGTTTTATTTTATACAAAAATAGAAAAATAAACATAAATAAAACAGTTCAAACAGAACAAGAAAATAAACAATAGCTCAAGGCTATTTCACCTTGCATCAGGTATCTCAAAACAATTCATAAACTTTCATACTGTTAGAGATAAATTCCTGTTCAGGCACAGGTCCTTCTGCTTACTTTACTTGAGGTATGTGAGATGGCTATGCAGCTAATCTGACTCTTGGTGTTTGAGGAGGGCTTTTATAACCCTCCCACATATGGGAACTCCCTCCCATAACATCCAGTTTAGTTCTAGAATGGTCCCTAAATAGGGAAACTCCTCCTCTATTACATAATGAGGTTTTAGCTTACAGAGTATAAATACAGCCCTCTAGGGGCTGCTGTCCCCTATAGGACATCCCTTCCTGAGGTCTTGCTAACAGGTAAGCACCTTATTTTCTATATAGGCAAACAATGCAAACATTTATTGTATTGTATTTATTCATGTGCTGTATTGTTATAGCATGGACACTAGCCCTTTATATCTCAGGTCTCTGTCTCTGTCTCTCTCTCTCTCTATATATATATATATATTTATATATATATATATATATTTATACAATGTATGTTGTCAGATAAATGAGAGTATAAATCATCATATCTGACATGGGCCATGAAGATAACATTGTTATCTTCATGTTCTATACATCATATGTTATCTCCACGTTCCTACTCGTCATATCAAAACTTATCTGGTTGATCCTGCCACTCAGAGCACTTTCACTTTCACTAGAAGTGTAGTGTGACCGAGCCGCTATGAAGACTGGCAATTTGTAGTTTAGTAACATTTTTAGAATGTGCCCAGACTTCAGTAAATTAAATTTGCTCTGTATTTCTTGTAGTTCCTTGTTAAAGCTTAAACTGCACACAGAGTGCAGCATTGACCGAGCACCGCAGCTTTTCAAGAGTAAAATGAAGCGTGAAAGCCTGTTGCCAAGTGAAAGTGCTCTGAGTGGCAGGATCAACCAGATAACCATATAAACGTCACTTTTCCCCAAATAAAAGCAGGATCAACCAGATATTTTTACTAACTTTAAACTGACAGGATCAACCAGATATTTAAAACCCTATATAATCTATTATGTTGGGGAAGCATGTGGAGCCCTGTGTGTGTGTGGGGGGGCATGGCATGATAAACCAGATAATGCTTCTAAAACTAACCATAAATAGCATAATCCACTAAATATTTCTTAAACAATAAATGACATCTGCTGTTTGGCAGCGTTTCTGTAAAGGGGGTTGTATTGCTAGGACCATCACCTTTATGTCACCCATTGCATTGAGAGGGGCGTAGTGAGTTGTGTTGGGAGCAGGGGGCAAAGCCTCGTTGTATAAACGAATATGACATGGCCCGACTGAAGATATCATATTTATCTTCACTCGAGGCCAGTGACATCAAGATTCTCACCGGTGGGCTTCGCCACTGCGGAGATATCACGATATCACTGGCCTCGTGAAGATAAATATGATATCTTCAGTCGGGCCATGTCATATCCCCTATATAAAATGGGACTCCTTTAGAGACATGCAGTGTCTCTTTATTCTTTAATTAGTTTAATTTCTTTATTGTGTTTAGTTTATCTTGCAGTTCTCTCCTTATTCTGAGGCTACGCTCTCTGTAAAGCATTTCCATACCTAGGACATTCCTGTCCTTTAAATCATTTGATTTCCATGTTGCAGCAGAGCAGCAGACTGTTAGAGAATCATTATCTAGCCGCTCTGTTTTGGTGCTCTGTATAAACTTGGTAAGCCCCTTTTAATTATTTATATCCTGGGCTGTAGTTTTAATGTCTAGGATAGCCTAGTCCTTATTACTCACAAGCACTGCTTTTCAGAGCCTAGGGCGGCTGAAAGGAAAAGTAAATGTTGCCACCCAGCTTTGAAACTGCGACACAGCAGTTCAGTGAGAGAGAGATAGTAAGTGAGGAGCGAGCGCTCCTCCTTTCAACAATATTACCTTTATATCTCAGGTTTCTCTCTCTCTCTCTCCTCTTAGACCCCTCAGGGTCTTTTCTTTTCATTTATTTATTTACGGGGCTTGAGTTGAGGAGCCATGTGACAACAAAATGGAAAGTGAAAGTTTGCTGCTCCATGGTAAGCCTTCTTCTCAGCAGCCTGGACTGGTTGCACACATGTCACAGATGCCTCTGTGGCTAGCTGGCACAATTCTACAGCATATTTTATACAAAGCCAGCAGCCTAGAGTCCTATTAATACAGGGAGTAGCAGTAATTATATACAGAGATACCGAGGGCAGCAAAGAAAAGTTTGTCGCTCAGTTCAAACAGTTCCTGCTTGATGCAGGATTTCTTTGGCAGCTGTATAACAGAGAAGCAGCAATATAATATAAACAACTTGACACAGATGACTTCCTGTGCAGTTCTCCGTGTCAATGGCCACCTAGACATCAGGCTTCACCTCACCACAACCTAAAAATCTGATAAATAGCTGTGATTCCTACTAAACCTAAGTTAAATTAACAGAAACGAGTTATGGCTAACAATAGACCTAAGGGAGCACAAACAGATTTTAAGCTTTACCGATCGAGGAAAACTCTGATGTTGAGATCTCTGTCTCAGGAAACTCGGGTGCATCACAACTGCTCAAAGGGAAAGAAAAAGCTTACTAAAATGGAACACCAAACTTGACCATATTCTTAGCGAGCTACAAGATATCAAATCAGAATTTCATCAATTCAGAACTGAACAGGAACAACTCTGATCGGACATGTCAGATCTCCAGGTCCAGATGACACTCTTGAACAAGAAACAGTGGCCCACAATATCACCAACATGCAAACACAATCTATGTTGACTCAAATGATTGAAATTACTCAGGCCCTTGATGAAGTATTGAAGATGCTGAAAATGAAAATGCATACGACATAATTTAAGGATATACAGAGTTCCAGAGGACAGAGCGGGCTCCAACATATTAACTTTTGTAGACACCTTGCTTCGTACCTTAACCCTGGATTCAGACACACAGCTCGAGGTGGAAGAGTGGCATTATGCCTTGGGCCCAAAACCCTGTCACACAGAAGCCCTCCCACTTTATAATTATAAGGTTCCTCAGATACTCTATGAAAGATTTGTTGCTACAAAAGCCTGGGCACAAGGCAAGATCTTTTACAAGGCACCAGAATATTCTTTTGATAATGACTACACACCTACAACAATGCAGAGCACGGGAATAAATTACTTTATTCCCAGTTCTGAGATAGCTGAAGCTCAAATTCGGACACCTTACCTGGCCCAGTTAAAACTCAATACCCATCGGGCAACAAACTTACAATACCTTTCCAGAAGCAGTAGAGGACCTAAAAAATGGGGATATGAACTTCCACCAGAATGGCTCTCCTCAGTGCACACAACCAAACCGCCTAGGCTGTGGACTCTGCATCTCAGATTCAGGCTCCAAGGAGGGAAAATACACCTCACTGGAAGCTAGAGATGCAAAAGGCCTTTGAAAACTGTTTGACTATGGTTTGGGAAAGAGTTGACTTTTCTTTCCCACTGAAGAAAAGTACAAAATTGCAGGGAGAGGGTTTCAAGTCAGATGCTCATAGATGCACTAGGTAATCCAGCAGCAGAGAATCTGTTACTGTAAGAGGGTTGGCCCGTTTTGCTCATTACCAGAGGGAACATTTCCACTTGGTTGCATACGTTCCTTCTTTGTGTTAGTTCCAAGAACTGAGAAGATGAAATTCTAATTCTTCAAGAACCAGGTCTTGAGGTGAAGAAAGATATGTCTGGATAGTGCACTCCTGTCTGAAGATGGTCAGCAGAGAGTGAGATAGCGGCAGGTGGTTGGGCCTGCTGCAGGAAAGTGTGGAAGGAGGGTATCAGACTTGACTGGGCCAATCCGAAGCGCACCAGAATCAGTGATGCAGGCTGTTGTCTGAGGTTTCAGAAATACCCTGAGAATCAGGAAAGTAGGGATGCATATAGGGACCTCCCTGATCAGACCAAGCTTGAGGCATCCAGGGAGCGATGCTGGACTGGGGCCTGCACCAGGACTAAGGAAGCTAGAAGCTGAGGGAAGAGGCAAACAGATACACTTATAGAGTGCAAATGCCTGAACACTGTGGCTAGTACTTAATTGCTCAGAGTCCATTCGCTCTGGCCTTGACTGATGCAGCTTAGAGCATCTGCCAGAGTATTGTGTTTGCCTGGGAGGGATTAGCTAAAAGGCTGATTCCCAGGAGAAGGCAAGAGACCAGATTCATAGAGCCTGCCAGCAGAATATTAATGATCTGGTCCATTCTGCTTGTTTGTGAAAAACATTGCAGTGGTGTCTGTTTGACGTTGTACTGTCTGTCCTCTATGACATGAGCAATTGCTTTGAGAGCTAGAAGGATTGCTCTGAGTTCCAAAAGATCTATATGTACCTGTGACTCTTGGAGAGTCTAGGTGCCACTTACTGAGGCACTGTATAGATGTGCTCTGTCAGAGGTCTCAGCTTTGAAAAAGTGTGCTCTTTGAGACCAGCAAGCTAAAAGGGGCTTTGCAGATGTCATATCCTGTATCTGAACCCTGGGACCACTGCAGGCATTGAAGCCATGTGTCCCAATAGCCTGAGAAAATGTCAAAGTTATGTGATTTGCTCAGGACCGCATCATATACTAAACAAGTGAGGGTTAATGATTCAACCCAGTCAAGCACCTGCTGCTGGTCTTTCTGTCCCTGGATGAAGGATTTGTTATTGAGGGACAGCTTGAACTCTCACCTGTAAAGGGAAAGGTATATCTTCCTGGATGCTGGGAGGATACCAGGTGAGACTTTGTTTAGATTTACCAGGAACCCAGAGACTCCAGAGTGAGCCCTGTAAGGGAAAAGGGACCTCAACCTGACAAGGAGACTTTGGCACTATGAGCCAATTGGTATGTAGGTAGCAGAGATACCCAGATTCCTGAATGTGTGCTGCTACCATTGCCAGGCACCTAGTAAAGACGCTTGAGGCCGAGGAAGGATGAAGGGCCGCAGTGAGCCCATGCCTGTGAAACTGTCTGTGAGACCTCGTTATGGGCTGTATGGAAAAAAGAGCCCTTTTAGAACCAGGGAGGTTAGCCAGTCTCTCTACTATAAGGATTGTATGATTAGTAACAGAGTGACCATCTTGAATTTGGGTTTTAACAGCAAGGTAGGTGGTCACTCCCCAGTTGTCTTTTGTGTCAGAAAATACCTGGAGTAGAGGCCCTCTTTTGTGGGCTGGGACCCTTTCCACCATTGCAAAGCTAGAAAGTTTTACCTCCTTCTCCAACAGTAACACCTGTGTTGGGGATAGAGGCTTAGACACCTGGGTACACCTGAGGTCTGCCCACCTAACCTCAGAGCTAGACTGTGAAGCTGCTGACTGGGTAGAGGTGGCCACTTCCAGCCCTTTCTGTCCCTCCCTCTGAAAGTGCCCTGTACTGAGAGAAGGGGTAGCTGGAAAATAACCTATGCCCCTACTGCCCTCAGGAGGAATTTCCATGGGACAGGAGACCTTGATGCAGTCAGATCTTCTGGATCAAGAGAATGATCACATGGGACGTCCATGGCCCTAAAACTGGGAGTCTGGGCCTGTGGAACTGGTACTACATAGCTTCCAATGCAGGTTTGCCATGACCACGGCTCCTGCACCATAGCACCAGAACAGAGTTCTGCAGTGCTTTTTATATATATATATATATATATATATATATATATATATATATATATATATATATATATATATATATATTTGTTGAAAAGCCCTGTAGGAAAACATTTGGACAAACATCTCGTTAGCTATAAAGTATATTTCTGGAGTCCTTGTCCGGGAGTAAGGAGGACAAGGAGACCCCATAAGGTCTAGGCCTTCCAAAGTAATGTCAGGGCATCCCAAAAATACTCATATCATCTGTATCACCCTCACAGTCTCTGGAGCAAGAACTGTGAAAGAGTGTTTAGCAGACCCTGTAAGCAGGGGCATTATAAAATTATTCATCATCAATTGTATCACCTTCACAGTCTGGCGGAAAGAGAACTGTGAAAAAGTGTATACTAGCCCCTGTAAACATGAACCCCATCTCTGAAGGTCATGCCATACTTTTGCCAAAATTTTACCTCGCGAGACAGTGCTGAAAATGCTTTGTTTTTCTTTATTCTTTAAGATGCCTGTTGCTCGCTATTGGCTTTCCCAGGAGGAAAAGGAGCATTTTTCTTGACAGAGTTCTTTTTAGCCACTTATTAGCAGCTTGATCAAGCTTCCTTTATTTTTTATAATTTTGTAATTTGCCAGAAACTTCATCAGTCCCCATGTTGTTTGCAGTGTATATGCTGCCCTCGAAGACATTGTAAGAAGGTATGGGCTGAGGTTTCACTGATGCTGATGATACCCAGCTCTACCTTTCTTTTGCATCTGATCAGGATGGAGATCTCTCAGTCTTCAATAACTGCCTTAGTGAAATCCAGAGTGGATGGATTTGAGTTGGTTGAAGTTGAACTCAGAAAAGACAGAGGTGTTGGTAGTGGATCCAGTGCACTTGAATAGGGGGTTGGGAGTTGGTTCACCCTCAGGACTTTATCTTGGGGTGTTTCACTCCTGACCTCTGAACAGGTGCGTAACCTGGAGGTAATGCTTGATGAGGGTTTGACTATGCATTTGCAGATGTCTGCTATTGTCATGTCCGCATTCTACCATATCAGGAATATCTCAGGATTAGGCACTTTGTTCCATCCGGCGATCTTCCTACACTGGTCCATGCCTTTGTGTCCTCGTATCTGGACTACTGCAACTCCTTTTACCTAGGGCTTCCTGGATTTGAAATCCGCTGCCTGCAGCTAGTGCAGAACTAGCGGCCCTGCTTTTGACTGGTACTTCTCAATCCAGCCATATTTCGCTGGTGTTGTGCAGACTACACTGGCTGCCAGTACAGTGGTGGATTGCCTTTAAAGTCGGTCTTCTGACTTATAAAGCCCACATGGACTTGGCCCTGACTACCTGAAAGAGCTCCTGGTCCCTTACTGCCTGGGCGATCACTCCACTCAGCTGGAGGGGTTGCTAGAGATCCCGAGGTGTCTTTTGAGATACTCTGTGGCTCATACATTTATGTACGAAGCCTCTACCCTTTGGAATTCTCTATCCTGCCAGATAAGGGAATGCACAACCATGGAGGGGTTTAAAAGGCCCTAAAACATGTCTGTGGACCCAAGTATTTGGAGTCTGATTTTACTTATTTGATTAATTGTTTTTACTGTAATGATTGGAATTTTTATCTATGCATTTTGTACAGCACCTTGGTTTTTGAAAGGTACCATAAAAATAGTTTATTATTATTATTATATTTATTAGCTAGGAACTGGAGGCTTCGTCAACCCCTGCTTACATATTTATTGTTATTGCTCTAAAATGGCCCCTATTGGTAGCCTTTGATATATCCTCAGCCATAATACTTATTAGGTTTCTTTGCTGTGTGTCAATTTAACAAAGAGAACCCAAGTCCTGGACCACAACAACTGCATGCAGGTTTCTGTAATTGCCACTGGCCAGTCCGCCCTAGTTAAATAACTCTATCTATTAAAATCCCCCTTTTTTTAGTACTGGGATCTGTACCAGTGCCAATCTTATAGACAAGGTTTCTGTTGTAATGCCACTGGCCAGTTCCATGACAGATGAACTTGGGTCCAGTTTTATGTAGTTAAAGAGTTCTCTGATCAAGCAGCTGTCAGATTTTAAAACTGGATTTGCCTCATGTAAAACCATGTAGGGTTTGAGGTAAAATGAAGTAAAAATAAGAATTTGATGGTTCCTTCACAAATTATGTTAAAAAGGTAAGAACCTTCAAAATAAAGCATCTGTGGTAAAAACGAGATACAAATTAAGCAGATGCTAAAAAGATGTAAAAATAGCATGGTTGCTTAAAATTAGCATGATGCGTGGTGCTAACAAAAACATAAAACTTTCACTGAGCACACTAAATAAAAAATTTATGAGGAAACTCTACAAAGATAGCGATTAGGAGGCTGTCAACAAGGCAAGTTGAGAAGCACCTCAGGGCAATGTTGCTCAGTCAGCAGAGAAAAAATTCTGAAGCCTTCAGGCTACTCTCACTCAGCTCACTCCTCCTGTTTTTGACTGGCTGATGCCCAAAGCTCATTTAAATAAAATTATCTTAAAGGCATACCTCCGGCAGCTGCACCTAGACAACTAACTGCTATTGTTACTGATGCTAAAGGACTCCTGGGGTAAGAAAGGTATAAATGTGTTCCCTGTCACAGCAGTAACAGATTATTATACTTAAAATTCACAGTTGAAAGGATTACTGTTGATTTACTGCTAATGGCCATACTTTACAACCCCTAGACCGACTGATTTTAAAAACAAAGTCTGTTTGACATCAGAACATCTTTGTAACATGGACATGCAGACAAACAGAGAATGATTTGATACAATCATTTTAAGAGTATGTGAGCACTATAAATGGCCCAAAAACAGCAATATATTTAAGCAAAAACAGATGACTGGATAAGGAACATAATGGTCTAAAACTAGACAAGTGGAAACTCTACTACACCTGGAAATTCCTTTACTGTTTTTGAGAGGTGCTACAGGGTCTTCAACGCCCTCCTAAACAAACACCAGAAAAGGCAGACAGAACCTTGGTTTAATGTCTCATCTGAAGAAAACAGCACACTCCAACAGTATAGCATCCCTTAGTACTGCAAACAAGTGACAGCATTTATGCTACAAGCCAAATCCCAGTGTGGGACTAGAACCCACAGCCTTTGGACTCAGAGGCAGATGTGCTGCCAAACAAGCCGCACTTCCACCTAATTGGGTTTGATGTCTGATTTGATGAACATTGTCGACTTGAAATGTTATTGACATTACACTGCCCTCTTGGGTTCACTCCAAGCTTTTGATTAAAAAATTAAGTTCAAAGCCCAAACAGTTCAGACTTAGCCCTATGCAAATAAAATATATTTTCAAGCTTACATGCTAGAAGTTCTAGAACCTTTGCTATATACCATTGGAAAGGTTTACCCTCACTATTCAATGTGGCAAGGCATTAATGTCTAGCCTGTACAGTTTAGAGATCTTGGCCTCTAAAGACATATTATGTATAGAACAGAATGAGCTAAAACTGGATTGCAATTGCAGCAGCAGGTGTTATAGTAAACATTTTGACCTTTATCTTTTACGACATCTTAGATTGCTCCTTTTCTCCTGTTTTGTACTATGTCCCTTTTTTCCTCATTTTGTGTCTGCTTTAGAATTTGTTTTAGAGTTGAGATTATTACAAGGAATTCTCCTTTAATCTGGCTATTTCAAGGTTGTTAACAGTACTTTTAGCTGTTTCTGAACACCAGTTGCTCAACATCACTTTTCTTAACTGCTGTCATGCCAGTGACCAGGTTTGGTACAAGCCAGGGCTGCCTGGCAGTTGACTGGTGGGAGGAGGATTGAGCATCCCAATGGATGCTCTCTTCCTCGGTGTACAGGTAGTTCGAGTGGGAGATGCTCCTGTAGAAGATGTCTGCACAACCATGTGTCCATCATGCCACCTCCCTTATGGAGTATCTGAGGGCTTCTGGGCAGAAACAGAAAAACCCTTGTCGGCAGTATCCTCACAGGCTCCACACTCAGCCACTGGACCCCCAACCCGCAACCAAGATAAACACCTCCTGGGGTTAAGCAGGCAGGCCCGGAGGCTCTCTGCCATAGGGCTAATCTGTAGGGCACTGCAATGGTTTGGATGGGGTAAGTCCTGGAGACAGCAGGGTGATGGTGCTGGAGGTGAGGGAGGCAAATAGAAGCAGACCGGTGCCAGGAATAAAAAGGTATTATTAAAAACAAATCACTTCTCTTATGATTAAGGTGAACTTGCAGGTAAAAGAAACTGCTTGCTGACCCTATGGGACAATGGGTGTGCATAACCTGCTGAGAATATTGATGAAAACCTGCATGAAAGCCATATTTAAAGCAGCTCACCCTTTAATTCTATTCTATAAAAATGCTAAAATAAATTCAAAGCAATGAAAAGGGGTGGCTTACAAGACAAGCCTAAAGGGCAAACTAAAATACAATAACAAGGAACAGGTCAACATTTTTACTGTACTGTAACATGTACTGCAGCTTTAAATCTGTATAGTTAGCGTTACTGGAATCTATCACACACTGCTGCTGTAAAATTGTATAGTTGTGTGACTGGGATCTGACAGGCATTGCTACCTTAAATTTGTATCGCTGTGTAACTGGATGTGTCATGCACTGTGAGTCTGAATTTGTATAGTGGTGTTACCATGGTCTGTTATGCACTGCAACTTTAAATTTGCATAACTGTGTAACTGTGATCTGCTGATGCTGTAGGTTGCATTTTTATTGGTGACTGGACACCCTGTGTCATTTTACAGTTTTGTCATTCAACCCATTCTGCAAAATGTAAAAATGTGCTAAAAAGTGGCTTTCTGAAGTGTTTTACTTCTTTTCTTTTTTTTTTTATAAGAAGAAGCCATGTCAGGGTGGGTGTGTGTATGTATAGCATTTTTGATGCACGCCCTGGGGGTATGAGGTATATGTTAGTGGGTTATTCACCTTACAAAATGTCTGATTTTATTTGGAGAAAAATTATTTTGGGGCGCCAAAGGAGATCTGACATCTGATCATGCATACATAGTTTTGTTACATGATCAGGTGATGTGTTTTGACTAACCAGAGTGGAGGATTTTGGAACTCATTTTATTAAAAAGATCAGAGCATTAAAATCTTCAAAAAGCATATTAAATTGGTGAAAAAGATCAGAGCTAAGAGTCAAAGATTTACCTGCCAATAGCTGCTAGGCTCATAGCGGCTATACTGCAGATGCAAGCTTGTCCGTGGAACTTGTATCATGGCTTGCACTTTATGTAGTGCCACAGAATGCACTATATTTTACAACTTGTCTTTTATAATGTAACCCCCCTGCAAATGGGGTTCCTAAAAGACTTCAGGAGCTTGCTTGAATGCTCCAAGCCTGAATAATTGTTTGGCGTTTAAGCCATTTATCAGTGAGTGTTTTAGAACCTCTGGTACTGTCTCTTTAAGAGCTGTCTGCTTTGCAGACATAATTAGTTGTATGGGGACTGTGTGTTTCTTTGATTGAGTACCACTCAAGCTGCCGCTAATTCACCCCATTTTGCAGTCACTAGGAGTGCAAAGGGAACCTGTCTGAAAGATGTAACTGATTGCCAGAAATCATTTACAGTAATAATAAAATTACAGTTTGTCTAACCTGCTTTCTTTGCAGTCAGAACTGTCTGCCTAGTTCCCCATTCTGGTTTTGAACTGCTGAACTGGACCAATCGGTGTGGGGTAAACTAGCTCTAAAATGATGCCTTGGACGAATCAGAACTTGGGACTCATAATCTGAGCCAGCCACAAGAGGTTGTATGGGCAGTGACTCTGGGAGATGTAGTTTAGACTTGTGTGCCTTTTTGGACCAACAGCAGCAGTCATTGAGTGACAGCCAATCCAGTCAAGAACTGGGAGGAACTCAAAGGAA
Organism: Neoceratodus forsteri; assembly: GCA_016271365.2. Classification (NCBI taxonomy): domain Eukaryota; kingdom Metazoa; phylum Chordata; order Ceratodontiformes; family Ceratodontidae; genus Neoceratodus; species Neoceratodus forsteri. Next base: position 143,169,347 of record CM057452.1, read on the forward strand.
GTGCCGGTTTTTGTCTGTTGGGGTTTCAGTTTGAGATCTAGTGAAGGAAAGAAACCCTGTGCTCCTTCAGTGCACAGTTTCAGTCAAAAAAAAAGCGTGTGCAAGGCCCAGGTTCCGGTCTACAACGTGTAACTGCTTGTTAGGACTGAATCCCGGTCCCAGAAAAGAATCTCAAAGGATCTCTGAAGAGTAGAAACAAGCTCACCCTGTAGAAGACTGAAGAATTGTTGAATTACACTCGGTCTGTCAGGAACTGAATCTGCTATTGTTCTCCTGGTTATTATTGCAGTAATTGCGATTGGGATACAGATGCAGCCTGCCTGGTATAGTGCTTTCTTTTTTTTACCATATAAATATGTGAGGAGTCTCTTGGAGATCAAAGTAGCCCTGCTGACATTGAGAGGACATATCTTCTTTGGAGGTCGTGAGTACTAATTCGGGGTCGCTCCCTGTTGAATTGCCACATTAAATCCAAATGGAATTACTGTACTGCTGACTTTTAATTTTCCTTTTCTCTGTGTGAAAGGGCCCTACCAGCTGCCACAGTTTGGACTAGCCACTGGGGCCTGGGTACCCAGGACAGTAACTTCTAGTGAGGATGAGCCTGTGCACAGAGCCATGATAGATAGTAAAGTGATAAGCTAAGTAACCTGATTTCCCCTGTCCTTGTTATATCCCCTAAATAAATCAGAGCTGTTTGTTTCAACAAAGTTATACTGCCTGAGGTATTTGTCTATGTTAAAGTACTGTACTGTGATTGTTGCACTGTATCTTATTTTACAGGATGTCGGTGCCTGAACCAGCCTTGGGGGTAAGTGTATACTGTGAAGGTAATTCTGCTATATTGTGTGGGCCACTAGTGGGAAGAAAGGGGTTGCAGTGTCCCAGAGGGCTGTGACCAAATAAGTTTAACTATTGCAAACCCTGACCTCTGGGTGGAGGCACCCGCCATTGGATCCAGGCCCCTCAACCTGTTAGTGGCAAATCAGGCAGGGTAGTAGCCCTGGGATAGCGCCATCTAGGGGTTACATTTGGAGGCTCACGCTGGGATTGTGTGTCCTCTAGTGGCCATATTTACAAACCACTGTTAAGGAAAATAAATAAATAAATAAATAAATGGGTACCCGACAGAAGTGGCTGTGCACCGGCTGGTGGGTGGTGTACTGGGGAGGAGATCGACCCCAAAATGCTATGCTTATCCTGGACATCCCCTGGGTATCAATACGGACACTGTGCAGGAGTACTTTCCAAGGTGGAAGGTTTACAAAATCCTGTGGTGGTGGGTCGGCCGCTAATCCTGCTCACCCACCACTTTCCTGGCCCTAGTAAGTTTAAGGATCCCATAGATAGCTCAAAAGTACCACAGACCATTACCCCAGAGGGAGCCCTCACTGCTTGGAGAGTGATAACTAAGGACAGTAAAGACCGGGGGAATGAGCCCCACCACTATCTGAAACTTTGAGGAGAAATTTGCTAAATGGTTGCTGGGAGAAGGAAAACTGTGGAGGACTTGAAGAAACTATTCTTGCCACCTGGGGTGTCCTCCCCAACACCCTCTCCTGCTCCAGTACCCGTAATGGTAGGCTGAACCAATGCAGACTCCTATTTCTGCACCTGCCATTAGTCCGACTCTTACGAAGGTTGAGGATCTTCTCTGGCACCCTCCCACCCCAAGGGAGGGATGACTGGGAGACCTGGATAGACTATGTTGCCCCAAGTGCTAGAATGGCAATGCTCGGAAGCCCGGCGAAAGAGGGTTAGTGAGAGCCTCGGGTCCTGCCCTGGCTACCATCCGTGCTGGGCCCCAGTAACCTGAGCGACTGCACAAGCCTATCTTGAGGCCTTGGAGAATGTGTGTAGAGCCCAGATTCTGATGAGGACCTATGGTGGAGAGTAAGAAATGCACAACAGTACCAAGGAGGAGTTGTCTGTGTATGTCTCGGCTGGAAAAATTGTTGCAAGAATGCCTCAGAAAGGGTAGTTTGCCAGCGATTGAACTGGACGAACCAGACTGGACAGAATCCTTAAGTCTGCCCCTTCTCAGAACTGCTGTTGCTTCAGTTCGCCCTGGCAAATCGACTGGAATCCCCCACCCTCCTATGATGAGTTAATGAGAGAAATTGAGGAGTTGAAAAAGGCGACCTCGGGAGGGACTTCACCAATAGCTGTGGCTATGGCCAGTGACTGAGGGTGGCCCATCAAGTGAAGTTCAGGGGCAGAGGTTGGCAGTCAATGAGTGCTCTGATAAGGGAAAAGAGATATGCCACAATGGGGGCGAACTGTTGAGAGAGATCCGAGAATTCAAAAACAGTCCCTTTATGAAGGCCACGCCTGCAAGTGCGGGCCCCGACCTATATCCGACTGCATCTGCTATGGGGTGGGGATACCCACCATGTATCTCCTGCTGATAACAGCTCGAACTCGATTCCTTGACCATGGAAGTGGAGAAACTGATGAGATGTCTCCAAATGCTTATCACGCCGCAGACAGAGATGGCACCAAGGTTTCCAGTTAGTATACCCCGCCCTGGCTCCCAGTGTAGCACCTCGGCCAGCTCAAACTCCAAAAGTATGTTTTGCTATAATTGTGGAAGGATGGGCACATGAAAAGGGAATGCCAATCCAAAAGACACTGACAAAGTTGCATATAGAGCTACAAGGAGGCTTGGAGAACAAATCAGTGGTTAGAGGTGCAGAAATGATCCCAGTGAGGCACCAAAATGCTAATTCCGTCCCTTTTGTGGCAAGGTCAGTTGCCCAGGCCCCTACCGCCTCTCCAGACTGGTCCAGAATAGTGGGTCCCTCCATGGAGACCACTGTAAAGGTAAATGGAGTGTCTACAAGAGCTGTATTGAGACAGTGGCTCCCAAGTGACAATTATGTTTCAAGATTGGTATCAGAAGCATTTGTCAGACGTACCCATACAACCATTAGAAGGACTGCATGTATGGGGGTTAAGTGAGAAAGGCCTACCCCTATTCTGGGTATATCCGGTGGCTGTCTTTCCCCACCTCCGTGGCTGGAGTGGCCGAACAAGTAGAGACCCTAGCCTTAGTGTGTCCCCCACTGGACTGTATGATGGTGTCCCTTTGTTGATTGGAACAAATGCTCATATGTTCAGAAGGCTGGCACATTTGTGTTATGAAAACGGGGTCAAAGACTAGTAGAGCTTTAAGAGTTCCGGCTTTAATTAAGAAGGCCTATGAGGCACAGAGAGATGCTGAAAATATAGAACCAGAGGAACCGGTGAATTGTATGGAAGAAGGATCCTGAGTCTCTGATCCTGGCACCAAATGCCCAGTGTACCTTACAGGAGAGGTCCGTATCAGAAAGGATGTTAAGAATAAAATATTAATGTTGGATGCACCAGGCGATGGAAAATTGCCAGAGGGACTGCTGGTCAAGCCTAGTATTTTGCCCGCTAGAGCCATGCTTATACCAGAAGGTAATGGTCCAAGTTCATAATGTGTCTGAAAGAGACATTGAGTAAATAGAGGTTGCATCCTGGCTAATGTGCATTGTGCAGACACTGCAAGTGCTACCCAGCAGCAAGAGTTCAAGGAAGAATGACGAAATACGCCTACACTTGTTTGATTTCGGCAACTCCCGCTGCCAGCTGAATGGAAAGTGAGGATCAGTGAGAAGCTTGCCCAGAGAGACGGGTGTTTCTTTAAAGGAGATAAGGACGTGGGAGATGCGTGCAAGAGCTGAGCACAATATCCGGCTGCATGACGAAGAACCATTTCGTGAGAGTTCTGACGCCTGGCACCTGCTGCTGATATAGATGATGTGAGGCGGCATCTGCAGAAGATGTTAGCTGGTGTACTAAGAATCCAGAAGCCCATATGCTTCCCCCATTGTGGTAGTGAGGAAAAAGAATGGGACAGTAAGGATGTGCGTGATTATCGCACCTTAAACCGGCGGACTATCCCTGATCAGTACACAATGCCCGCATTCAGGATGCTTTGGACTGCCTAAACGAGAGCAAGTGGTTCTCTGTGCTGGATCTCCGCAGTGGGTACTACCAGATCCGATGGCCCCAGAGGACCGTGAGAAGACAGCCTTTATCTGTCCGGCTTAGCTTGCAGTGAATTCATGAGGATGCCTCCAAGGGATTTCAGGTGCCCCAGCCACTTTTCAACGATTGATGGAGCGTGCAGTGGGGACATGAACACTAGAGTGCCTGGTATACCTAGATGATGTTATTGTGTTTGGCAGCTCACTGGAGGAACATGAGAGCAGATTATTTAAGGTATTGGATCGACTGAGGACTTTGGCCTTAAACTGTCCATTGATAAGTGTCAATTCTTTCAAACATCAGTAAAGTATGTGGGACACATAGTATCCACAGGAATAGAGACCGACCAAGTAAAGTTGAGCCTTGACCACCTGGCCACACCAAAAATCTAAAGAACTGCAAAAGATTCCTGGGATTCTGTGGATTTATTATGACGTTTCATCAAGGACTATTCAAAGAGTGATCCGCCCCTTTACTTAACCTTACTCAAAGGGTATCCCCAACCCACAAAAATACCAAAAGTCAGCGTCCCTCAAGACTGAAAGAGTGTATTTTCATCCGGTGAAGTATTTGGGGCCCGCTGGACTCCTGATTAGTGAGACTGCTTTTCATGAGATCATATATCAACTTACCCATGCTCCAGTGCTGGCTATGCGATCCAAAGAAAACCTTACGTCCTGCACACTGATGCTAGCTTGCAAGGGTTGGGGCTGTGTTGTACCAAGAACACGAGAATGGCCTGAGACCAGTGGCCTTTGCCAGTAGAAGCCTGACCCCATCCGAAAGAACTATCCTGTACATAAGTTAGAGTTCTAGCTTTGAAGTGGAGCTATTGTTGACCAATTCCATGAGTACTTGTATGGGGCTAAAATACTAGTAAAACTGACAATAATCCTTTGACCTATGTGCAGACCTCAGCTAAGTTGGATGCCACTGGCCACAGGTGGCTTTCTGCATTATCTACATATGACTATATCTAGAATACGAGCAGGTCTGAACCACATAGATGCTGATGCTCTCTCCCGGAGGCCTGTTCCCCAGAATGATTGGGTCCGATTCGAGAACCTGACATTCAGGCACTCTGCGGAAGTTTGACAGGGAGGAACAAATGTCCACAGACGCAGTGGACTGCATGGTGGATTACTTGGGACCTCTGAGAATTGCATACCTGCTGCTTATGCCACTTTTCTGCAATAGACATTGTGCACTGCCTCAGCTGGACAATGACAGTCATGGCGGGCTCAATCCCGCGATCCTATGATCAAATCAGCTTTAGAAAGCCCTCTATGCAGGAAAAGATGTGTCAAATTCGCTCCACTGATTTGAGAACTGCACTGTTATACAAAGAAGGTCCTAAGTTGAAACTGATCAATAAACTGTTATATAGAGAAACAGTAGACAGAGGGGACAAGTAGACAAACAACAACTGGTGCTGCCCACTGCCTTTCGAGACTCAGTATTGAGGTCCTTGCACAACCACATGGGGCACCTTGGTATAGACAGAACCACTTGACTTGGTGAGATCCAGATTCTATTGGCCTAAGATGGGGGCTGATGTGGAGCAACACATCCGAACTTGTAGTCGCTGCTTACAGAGAAAGCTTTGCACCAAGGCTGCCCATTTTAACATAACCACCAGTGCACCCATGGAGCTAGTCTGTATTGATTTTCTGAGTTTGGAGTCAGATCAAAGAAATATCAGTAATGTGCTGGTCACTGACCATTTCACGAGATATGCCCAAGCTTTCCCCACCAAAGACCAGAAAGCATCCACTGTAGCCAAAGTACTGTGAAAACTTTTGTTCACTATGGGCTCCACAAAGAATCCATTCTGATCAAGGAGAGACTTTGAGTCGTCTGATCAAAGAGATGCTTTCTCTGTGGGGAGTGAGAAAGTCCAGAACCACTCCTTACCACCCCCAGGGGGACCCACAGCCTGAACGTTTCAACCGCACTTTGCTAGATATGCTAGGCACCCTGCACCCAAAGGACAAGCCTAGATGGAGCCAACAAATTAGCACCCTGGTACATGCTTATAACTGCACCAAAAGTGATGCACTGGGTTCTCCCCTACCGCCTGATGTTTGGAAGAAGCTCGACTACCGGTAGATGTGTGTTTGGGTCTCTCCTGATGGGGTTCAAGCTGACAACTATTTACAGTATGTGCAAAAGTTAAAGGCCCAGCTAACTCATGCGTACCAACTGGCTCAAACCATGGCTGCAAAAGAAATCTGGCCAACAAGAAAGGTATGATAAAGGTGAAAGCACAGGAACTCCAGGAGGGAGATCGGGGTATTGCTAAGAAATCTGGGACTGCATGGCAAACACAAGATTGCTGACAGATGGCACCATCTCCCTCATTGTAGTGGGCAAACTAGATGATCTGCCAGTGTACAAAGTAAGGCCTGAGAACAATTCAAAGATGTAAAAACAATGCATAGAAATCATTTACTACCCATTGGACAAATCCTGATTGAGTCTGAGCCCCAGAATGCCCCTCTGGACCAGTGACTAGAGCTGCTGCTAAGAAAAGATCAAGGAAGTCTGCACCTACAGAAGCAGAGTTAAAGTGTTCCCCTGCCAAGTCCCAGTTGAGCATGACTGTCAGTCCATATCAGAAGAAAGTGAGAGTGACTTTGAATACTATCCTTCTTACAAACTGAGTCAATTGTTTCGGGGCAATCCCTAGTCAATACTGGAGACAAAGCTGGGCCTTCTGGACTGTCTATGCCCCCAGCTTCATCCCTGGAGCCAATGCTCCCAGAAAGTGAAGTGCAAAGCATCAGATCAGATGAAATGGAATCATTGGCCATGGTTTGAACTGTTTGAGCTTTCAGGGAGGAAAATGATAGATTAAGGGCAGACTGGTGATACACCCGAACAAGAAGAGTATTTGCAGGGTCCTGACAGTCCACTGCCAGTGTCCGAAAGCTCTCCATGCGAGCCAAGTGTTGTGGACTCAGAAACTGCAACTCCTGGAGCTGAAAAGTGCCCCAAGTTCTAGCCTCTCTACCCCATGGAGACTCCCTGACAAGTGTGGACAATGCTGAAAATGAGGCTCAGAGTGCAGAGACTGTAACAGTTCCCCTAGAAAGACTGGTCGAGCTGTAAAGCCTGTGGTGCACCTCAGTTATGATCCCTTGGGAGGCCTGTGGATTTGCCTCTCAATGTTGTCCATAAAGGAGTGTATGTGTCCCGAGCTCACTGCCCAAACTGAGCATCAGTGCTAACTCCAAGTTACTTGTGTTGCCCTCTAAGTATGGTGCCCTTGCCCCATCCAGCCCCAAGGTAACTGATAGGGAAGGGTCCCCTCTCTTCAGGTTTCATGTACAAGAGGTAATAACTTGAGTTATGGTAAATGTGTGTGTTATACTGTGTAAAGAGTGGACGTACTGCAATGTTTCAGAAATGGTTCTTGGTAAAATGATGTATTGACTGATGATTACATGTGTGAGCCCTAATGCAAATGTATATGGTTGCAGTTGAAACTTATGGGTACTTGCTTGCAGCGGACGTCAAGCTTTTCCCAGGCCAGGAAGAGTGTAACCCCCTGCAAATGGGGTTCCCAAAAGACTTCCAGGAGCTTGCTTGAATGCTCCAAGCCTGAATGGTGTTTGGCGTTTAAGCCATTTATCAGTGAGTGTTTTAGAACCTCTGGTACTGTCTCTTTAAGAGCTGTCTGCTTGCAGACATAATTAATTTGTATGGGGGACTGTGTTTCTTTGATTGAGTACCACTCAAGCTGCTAGTCACCATTTTTGCAGTCACTAGGTGCAAGGAACCTGTCTGAAAGATGTAACTGATTGCCAGAAATCATTTACAGTAATAATAAAATTACAGTTTGTCTAACCTGCTTTCTTTGCAGTCAGAACTGTCTGCCTAGTTCCCATTCTGGTTTGAACTGCTGAACTGGACCAATCAGTGTGGGGTAAACTAGCTCTAAAATGATGCCTTGGACGAATCAGAACTTGGGACTCATAATCTGAGCCAGCCACAAGAGGATTGTATGGGCAGTGACTCTGGGAGATGTAGTTTGAACTTGGTGCCTTTTTGGACCAAGCAGCAGTCTATTGTGAGTGACAGCCAATCCAGTCAAGAACTGGGAGGAACTCAAAGGAAGTGCCAGGTTTTGTCTGTTGGGAGTTTCAGTTTGAGATCTGAAAGTGAAGGAAAGAAACCCTGTGCTCCTTCAGTGCACAGTTTCAGTCAAAAAAACGTGTGCAAGGCCCAGAGTTCGGTCTACAACTGTGTAACTGCTTGTTAGGACTGAGATCAGTCTGTGAAAAGAATCAAGGATCTCTGAAGAGTAGAAACCAGGCTCACCCTGTAGAAGACTGAAGAAATTGTTGAATTACACTCGGTCTGTCAGGAACTGAATCTGCTGTGTGTTCTCCTGGTTATTGTGCAGTAATTACGATTGGGATACAGATGCAGCCTGCCTGGTATAGTGCTTTCTTTTTTTTACCATATAAATGTGAGGAGTCTCTTGGAGATCAAAGTAGCCCTGCTGACATTGAGGACCATATCTTCTTTGGAGGTCGTGAGTACTAATTGAGGTGCGCTCCCTGTTGGTGCCACATTAAAATCCAAATGGAATTACTGTACTGCTGACTGTTTAATTTTCCTTTTCTCTGTGTGAAAGGGCCCTACCAGCTGCCACAGTTTGGACTAGCCACTAGGGCCTGGGTACCCAGGGACAGTAACTGGTAGGGATAGGCCTGCACAGAGCCATAGGTAGATAGTAAGTGATAAGCTAATTAACCTGATTTCCCCTGTCCTTGTTATATCCCTAAATAAATCAGAGCTGTTTGTTTCAACAAAGTTATACTGCCTGAGGTATTTGTCTATGTTAAAGTACTGTACTGTGATTGTTGCACTGTATCTTATTTTACAGGATGTCCCGGTGCCTGAACCAGCCTTGAGGGGTAAGTGTATACTGTGAAGGTAATTCTGCTATATTGTGTGGGCCACTAGTGGGAAGAAAGGTTGCAGTGTCCCAGAGGGCTGTGACCAAGTAAGTTTAACTATTGCAAACCCTGACCTCTGGGTGGAAGCACCCGCCATTGGATCCAGGCCCCTCAACCTGTTAGTGGCAAATCAGGCAGGGGTAGTAGCCCCTGGGATAGCGCCATCTGGGGTTACAATAACATAATGTTTCATAGTCCTGGCCCTCCCACTCTTTTAGTTTGGCTTGAAGCCCCCATGATCAGACTCTGATGTCATTGATGAAATGACATGATATTTCAACCATTGGCTGAACTGCATTACATCACAGAAGTGAACAATCCATGCTGCAGAAGTGAGCAAACCTTATGGCAAAGCTGAGGAGCCTTGTTGCAGAAACTGGGATCAAAGTGCTGCAAGGAACTAGCAGCACTTTCTATAAAATAATAGTCAAGTGCCAAACCCTCCTTAACTGTGCTCCACAGACTTGTCCTAATTAGAAACTTAAAAATGTGACATTGTATCCCACAGAGGTTTTCCTAGTGAAATAATTTCAAGCAAATGAAAACCATTAGAAAGTTTACAGAATGTTGGACAGGTGCCTTTGGGCCTAAAGCCTTTCAGCACAAACTCAGATACACCACATCCCATGAAAGAAACCCCCTAATGTCCGATGACTTACACATACAAGGAGGACTGTGAGCAGTAGCTGCATCATCTTTGTTGAACTGTTGAAGGCAGTTAATTGTAACTCTTTTATAGTTATGCTTATCAGCTTCCTATGGATTGGCCTTAGTATGACGATAGCAGGTGAAATAGATATGTAATGTTGCATAAGGTATTGCAGGCAAAAAGTTATCAAGGACCAAGTTTTCCACTCTTTGATAATCTAATACCTGAAATTATTTCATATTTTTAGAACTTCTGAAAATGTTAACCCTTCAGCGTGCAAGTTTTCCTGATTAATTGAATATACTGTTGTTATTATTGCAGCAGTGTCAGCGTAAAGGAAGTTAGCAAAGGCAGAAGAAAGAAGAGGCCATTATGGTTTCTCAGGAAAGTAGCAGTGGCAGTAAGAGGAGACAAGTTCTGGCCAGAGCTGATAGGATGGCATGGAGGAATTTGGGGTACAAACATTACAAATTACCCAAGTTATGAACCTACGTTAGCAAAATGTGATGTAGGCTCATAAATTTGTTGCTTATAATATTTGTAGACCAAATTTTCAACATAAACTTGTTATGACCCTGCCTCATGAAGAAGGGCAGAGCAAATGTTTAACTCCAGCCTGAAAGGTGACTTGCCCAGGGTTGCAAAATCAACTTTCAGGATGCACAAAACACATTTGGGTCTGGAGTTGAAAAATCACAGCTGTCACACTCATGAGGTGCTGTAAAGATATGAAGCGCTGTAAATAAATGACTATGTTGTAAATTTGGGGTACAAATATTGGGCCCTATGCACATATGGGTGTAAGTTACGCACATGCAGCTCAGCACCTGCAGAGAGGTGCACAAGCGGCATTCAAGTCTTCTGGCCACCTGTCCAGCACCCGCCCCTCCAGTGCACAGGACTCCGTGAGTAGCCAGGGGCAGGTCGCAGGTCCAGCCAAGCATCCAATCGGATGCCCAGACCGTGTTCTGCACTGGATCCCTTGCGCCAGGGCACGCATAGACAGTGCACCGTGGATGGTCAACGGCCAGCGGATGTGGCGGTGAGAGAGACAATGCCACGGTTCACGATGCAGCACCAGAGTGATACACTGGGATGGGAAGGGGTCTGTAGGCAGTGCAGGGGCGCACTACGTCGTGCTCCCACCCGAGGAAACAGGGGCCAGTGATATGGGTGGCCCAGCGGTGCCCTTGGGGAGGGGCAACATGTAGTCCAGTGCCCTGTGTGGGTGTGTGGGGTGGGGGCACCTGGTAGGGGCCCATCATCAATGTTCCACACAGGGGCAGGTGGCAGTGGTCCATGTGGGTGGGCAATCCATCCTGTCCTGGTGGAGTCCCGATGGTTGTGCAGGGGGTGTAGGGATCTTACTGCAGGGTTCACCCTGGTGTACACCTGCCCTGCCTGTGCACCCTGGTGGCCAGCACTACTTACATTGGTACATGGTGCATAGCTGATCGCCCATGCCCCTGTCCCTGGTGCGTTGCTTTTCGTGCAGCCAAGAGGTCAGGCATATATGTGCTGCACACCCCTTTGAGCATCCCACACAGGAGTGCACATAGGGTATTGAGTGGTTGCGCACCCTGTGATACACACACGAGCCACTCCTCCCCATTAGTGCATAGGGCCCATTGAAAATTACCAAAGTTACAAGCCTGCATTCACAAAATTTAATATAGGCTTGAACTTTGTTGTTTTTACTGTTTTTACACCAAATTTTCAACATTGCCTTTTATGACCCCACCTCATGAACAAGGGCAGAGAAAATTCAACTCCTGCCAAAGGTGATTTCGTACAGGGACCATAAAATCATCTTTTGAGATGTGAAAATTATTTTGGACAGGATCTGAAATATGACAGCTGTTACATTCATGAGGTGCTGTAAAGATATGACTATGTTATAAATTTGTGGTAAAAATATAGAAAATTACCAAAGTTATGAGCTTGCATTCACAAAATTCAATGTTTGCTTATTTATACCTTTGTTGTTTTTAATATTTTTATACCAAATTTTCAACATAGCCTTTTATGACCCCACCTCATGAACAAGGATAGACAACATTTTCAACTCCTGCACGAAAGGTTTCACACAGGGACCACAAAATCACCTTCGGGACAGATTTGCCAAATGTGAGTGCAGTTGTTCATGAGGTAGGGTTAAAGAAGAATGTTGAAAATGTGGGTTACAAATATACAAAATGCCCAAGTTATACTACTAAATTCAAAACACCACTGAAATATATTGAACTGCATACCTTTTTCTTCAGTTTGTGATCTGGCTTTGATGAGTGAAGACGTGTCTGCAATCCAGAGAGGATTGTGGCATTGGACTCCTGATTGCTAAGTTAGGGCTTAGGAGTGGGGTGGGGTGGTGTGGTGGGTACTGAGTGGGAGGGTTGGGTGGGGGAATCTAATGCCTGCAGAATACATTGATGAACCAGTTTCATTTTACAATTTTTTTTTTAAAGAACGAGATTCCTGCACTGGGGATTGGACACCCCCAGTGTAACTATTATGTTTCTTGTGGGGGGAGTGGGGTGGTGTGTGCTGAGTGGGAGGTCAGGTGGGAGGATATCTTTAATAAAAGAAAATGAGGTTTACAGGTTAGGGCACCCCAGTGTAACTATTATGTTTCTTGGGGGGATGGGGTGGTGGGTACAGAGAGGAGGATCAGGTGTGGGGGGTATCTTTAATAAAAAAATGAGGATACCTGATTCGAACACTGGAGGATTAGGCACCCCCAGTGTCACTTGTATGTTTCATGGTGGTGAGGTGGTGAGTGCTCAGAGGGAGGGTCAGGAGGAGGATATGTATTATTTCAATTATTTTTCAGCGGTTATGGTGGAACACGGTACACTTCACCATGACCAAGATGGCGCTGCGCTATTGCACATGTGCTAGTAGTCGTGCATGCACAATGTGGTTTGGTGGCTATCTTGGACATGGCAGAGTGTGCTGTGTTCCTCTGTGACCAACAAAAATAAAAATAGTGCAGTGCAACTGCCTATAGAGACAGTGAGAGGTGCTTCACAGATGCAGAAGCAACTGTGTTGTAACTTCAACATGTTGCTCAGTTGGAAGGAATGCAGGAGTCCTTTCCTCATAGCAAGATGTCTGTGAGGCTATGCCCACTGCAGCCCTAAAAAGGATAGTGTTCAAAGGTGCAAAGAAACTCATCAGGAAGAAGGCAGGAGATGTACCAGATCAGGCAGAAAGAAGCAGGAAAGGTGGTCAGGAAGATTAAGGCTCAGGTGAAAGAAAGGAGAGCAAGGCAACAGAGTAAAGAGGATAATACTTTTTCCTGCTATGTAGGGAGAAGAGGAAAGCAAGAGGCAGGACAATGAGGATCAGAAGGGCAGAAGGGAGACTGTGCAAAGGAAAGCAAGGAAGAAGCAGACATTTTGAACAGGTAGTTCTGCTCAGTTTTTACAGTGGGGATGAGAAGGGTGGGCCACTAGGTCACAGTAAAGATAGAGGTGGAGGGAAGGACACAAGCCACTTTTCTAAGGAGGGATACTGAAAGAACTTGCTGCCTTTATAAAAATGTAGAAACATAGAAGTCTTGAAATTAGATAAGGGTATGGGACCAGATGGGGTATACCCTGGGTAATGAGGGAGCTCAGGAGGTGCCAGCTGTCCCACTTGTAGCCTTGTTCAACAGCTCACTGGAATCAGGAGAGCTTCCATAGGGCTGAAGAAGGCTGATGTGGTCTCTCTGTACAAGAGCAGGAGCAGGGAGGAATTTAGCAACTACAGGGTAGTCAGCCTAACTTCAGTGGTGAAAATGTAATGAATACCTTATTAAAGGAGAGGCTGGATGAGTACCTATAATACAGTGGGCTACAGGACAGCAGACAGTGCAGGATCATGGGGGATCATACCAAACAAATCTGATTTCTTAGACTGGGTGACCAAGGAGATAGATCAGGGAGGGTGGTAGACATTGATCACTGGATTTCAGACTGACCGCTCACCCACCCACTGTGTAATATTTAGCATCCTTAAAACTTACTGATATACATAATAGTCAAGTCCCTGATTTTGCTGCATTAATTTGGGTTTAAATTCTGTGGCAAGACCCCTTTTGTCACAGAACTTCTGCAGCATTAGTCTACTATTTCTGTAGAAGTTCTGTGGTGACAGTTGGGGTCTTTGGCAGCAAACAGCCACCCCAAGCAGCCAGGTAGGTAAAAAATGATTGCTTTAGGGCTGGGCCCAATGAACCAGGTCAGATTGTCAAATAATATCTGAGTTCTTACACCATGATGGTAGAAATAAAAAATCCACCCCATCCATCTCAGTCCCATCACTTTTTATAGATCAAGGACAGAGATTAGCACAAGGAGCAATACAGATGAAGGGGTATAAATAGGTCAAGGACAGAGTAGAGCCTTAAGGCTCATTCAACAGGTAGATAAAACCAATGGGCAGATTGGATGGTCCTGGCGGTCTCCCCACCCCAGCATCGGAGCCTCTAGGGTCACTATATTTGAAGTAGTAATATTGTTATCAGTTCTCACATTGTGCAGTGATCCTCATACTTCTAGTTTCACTGCCAGGCCATATTGCCAGTGACTTCTCAAGTAGCACTTTGTGCAGCTGTGCAAAGCACTTTTAGGACAGGAAACTCTAATTCAGGCTCAGCAGTGAAATTAGAAGGATGAGGATCATGCCTCAGACTCTCATCATATGGTTCTTGTGCAACCCCTGCACCATTTTAGTTGACCTCCTCTGGACTGCCTCACCCTGTCTATGTCCTTTCTGAGATACCACCTACAGAATGGGATACAGTACTCTAGGTGGGATCTCACAAGCTTATATACAGTGGTAACACCACTTCCCTTCTTCCGCTGGTGATACTTCTTCCATGCTCTCAGCATCCCAGTGGCCTTGCCTACTGCCTTGTCACACTACCTCATCACTTTGAGATCATCAGATATTATAACCACAAGATCTCCTTCCTGCTTAGTGACTGTCAGTACCTCCCCCACTCCCATTATATACTCAGCTTCTGGGTTTCTGCACCCTAGGTGCATGACTTTACACTTTTGGCATTGAACCTCAGCTGCCACACACTGACCACTCCTCCAGTTTTCTAAGGTCCCTACTTACTCTCTCTATCCCTTCTGAGTATCCACCCTATTGCAGATGTTTGTGTCATCTGCAAAAGGTATACTTTCCTTCCAGATCTTCTGCAATGTCATTTATGAAGACATTAAGGAGGACTGGTCCCAGTACTGAGCCCTACAACACACCACTATTCACTCTCTCTCTCTCTCTCTCTCTCTTTGTTAGAGTGAGTACTGTTTACCTCCACCCTCTTGTTGCCTATCCATTAACTAGTTTTCTACTGTTTTCACTACTTTGGATCCAACCCTAGACTGTCCAATTTCTTTATTAGTCTCCTGTGTGGCACGGTGCGAAGGTCTTGCTGAAGTCTAAGTAGGCCATGTCCACAGCCCTTCCTTGATCTAAGGAGTTTTGCATAGCACTCTAATTGTACAAAGCCTCCATTCAGATATAAAGTACTCCTAGACACCTTCCAGGATAATGTCCTGATGCAGTTGGTCAGCGAACCAACTAGGGAAGGAATACCCTTGACCTCGTACTGTCTAATGAAGAGTGAGTGAGGGATCTGAGGGTGGAGGAACCACTGGCTGGGAGTGACCACCAGACAGTATGGTTCCAGTTGCAGCTGGGCAGAGAGAGGGGCATCTGGCACAAGGTGCTAGACTTTAGAAGGCTGACTTCAAAAGATGGGTGAAGTGGTGCAAGGGTTCCTGGACAGAATTCAGCCTAATATGGACATGAATCAAAGGTGGGAACTCATTAAGCTAGGGATAGTGGAGCAACAAATTACTACAGCAAGGCCCAAAGTAAAAGGCTGGGCAAAGAAACATAGCTGGATGAGTAAGGATGTCATAGACAGGGTGATGAGGAAAAGAGTTGCCTATAGGAGATACAGAAGAACTGGAAGGGGAGGAGTACCTCAAGGAAGCAAAGGAGGTGACCAGGAAGTAAGGGCAGCAAAGGCATCAAGGGAGCTCAGGCTGGTGAATGGAATTAAGGAGGAGGAAAAGACTTCTTCAGGTACATCAAGGAGAAAAAGTGTTGTAAGAACCAAATAGTGAGGATTAATAAGGAGGGGTAATGGGTGGAAAAGGGCGAAAAGGCAGAAGCACTTAATGACTACTTCTGCTTGGTTTTACTAAAGAAAGGGGAGGAGAATACCTAAGGTTGGGGGAGGATAGGATCAGTGGGGAGGGTCATGGATGGGAAATCACAGAAGGTAGAGTGCTAGAGAGGGTAGGGCACTGAAGTTGGGCAGAACCAGATAACATACACCCAGGGTACTGAAAGAGTTGGCAGACATCCTGGCAGGCCCATTGGCAGACCTGGTTAATGCCACTCTGGACTAAGGTATGTACCTCAGGATTGTAGGATGGCTCACGTGGTTCCACTCCATAAGAGCAGTCCCAAAGACGAACCAGGGAACTATACACCAGTGAGTCTCATGTCCATAGTTGGGAAACAGATGGAAACAATCCTGAAGGGAGGCTGGTAACCCTGCTGGAGGGCTGTGGGGGTAGGATAGTTGGCAGCATGGCTTTATCAAGGGCAGATCCTGCCACACCAACCTAGTATACTACTATGACTGGGTGACTAGGAAATGGAAAAGGGCATGCAGTGGATGTCCTGTACCTGGACTTCAGTAAGGCATTCAACTCGGTGCCACATGGAAGACTAGCATGTTAAGCTAAGGGGCGCAGGGGCAGGGGCAAAATGGTGGGATGGGTGGAGAACTGGTTGCAGGGATGGCAGCAGAGGTGGTGGTGGGAGGAGAATTATCATCCCCAAGGGCAGTGACAAGCAGGGTCAGACAGGGGTCCGTGCTGGGGCCGATGTTATTTGGGGTGTTTATTACAGACATCTCGGTAGGCATAAATAGCAAAATCAGTCTATTTAGGGCTGACACCAAGACAGGAGCAGTTGTGGATGACCAAGAGGGTGGCAGGGATTGCAAGAAGATCTAACAAGGTTGGATGAATGGTCTGACACTTGGCAACTTGGTTTCAATGCCAAACAGTGCAAGGTGCTGCATTTGGGCAAACAATCGTAGAGGAGCTGCCATCTAGGAGGGGATGCAGCTATCTGTGACTGAGGAGGAGAAAGGAACATTGTTTAACCAGGAGTAGCACACTAAGCCAAAACTGTTTCAGATATGACCTGAGAGCACAAGGAAGTTAAGTGACTTGCTCAGGATCACACAGTATGCAAATAGGTGGCTGTAGGACTCAAACCCAGGTCTCCAGATCTGTAGCTCAGAGTCTTAACCCACTGTGCTATACTGTCTTCTATCTGGGGATACTCATAATGGGTGCAATGAACAACTCGCCCAGTGTGGAAGCAGCAGCAGTGGCCAACAAGATGCTGGGTTGTGTTGCAGGGGTATAACCTCTAGGAGGAGAGAGGTGATTATGCCGTTATGCAGATCGCTGGTCAGACCCCAACTGGAGTACTGCATTCAGTTTGGCACCCTTACCTAAAAGGGACATTAGATTGCTGGAAGGTGCAGCATGAGCAACAAAGATGATCCAGGGTCTGGCAGAGTTACCATATGAGGTTAGACTGAAAGCGTTGAACATGTACTCTCTGGAGGAGAGGCGAGACAGAGGGATAGTTTGAGACCTTCAAGTACATGAGAGAATAAACAGGACAGGCACTGAGGGGCTGTTCAAGGGGATGGTGGGGAGAAACACTTAGGGTCATGACATGAGATTGGTGGGTGGAAGGTTTACAGGGAAATGAGGAGGCATTTCTTTATGGAAAGGGTGGTAACATAGTGGAACACTACTGGCAGAGGTGGTGACCTGTAAAACAGTGGGATGCTTCAAGAGGGGCTGGGATAGGGCAAAAGTGAGGGTCATGGGAGGTAGGGTAGGAGGAGCAGCTGCAGAGTAGGGTTGCTAGCTGCAAAATCAAGAAAGACTCAATAGACCAAATGGCCTTTTCTGCTGGCAGTTTCGTATGTTCATATGTACCACTCTGAGGAAGGGTTTTATGTACTCTGAAGCATTGGTGGGATTAGGGTGATACTAGTATCAATATATCAATAATTTTTATGGATGCTTAAATATTACACAGTTGGTGAGTGATCACTCCATTTGCTATTTCTTTAGCAGTATTAATGGTCACCATAGGAACTGACTGCTCCCTGATATGAGTCTTATTTTTGCAGAAGGAGAATCCAGATGCACCCTTTGTCTACCTGGAGTTCAGCAAAGTCTTTGACACAGTGCCACACAGGGAGAGTACTGGAACTGACTAGTTTGGAGTGTGGGGACAAACCAGTAAATTGGGTGCACAATGGGCTAAAGGTTTAGGAGGCAGAGGGTAATGGTAAATGGCACACACTCCAGCAGTGGGGTGACCAGTGGGGTACTGAAAGGGTTAGTGCTGGGGCCAGCATCGCCGCTAATGTGCATGCATGAGTGATGACTTTGATTTTCAAAACAAAATAAACCAAGTTAGAGCACCCATTTTGCAAACAAGATTAACTGCGAACTCGGTTAGGTAAACACTATTAGAGCATGCATTGTGTTATAATGTATTAAGTTCAAAACTTCGCTCAAGAGCGAGTTTACCCAGAGCTCGACGATCGTTGTATTGTGGATGGGTGGGATCTTGGCAGAGCATTGGCTGGTGGGTCATTAAGGTGGGTTGCTTTAACTGTATTTCTAGATTTAAAATCAATAAATAAATAAATGGAAATATTCTGCTAATCATGGGGCATTTATGTATTGTGTGATTATGTTAATGGCAACAGGCAAGTACTGAAATATACTTGAGAAATTTTGAAAAAGCTGACAGCTCCTTTAAAAGTATCTGTATGCATCAAGTCCCATCATTATAGCAGCACATTTGAGGAAGCATACATAACTGCTGCTCACTAACAATTACACAGTGAATACCAGCAAGTGGACGTGGTTGGTGTTGTCTAGTGTTTGTTTAATAATGGTTTCTGGTCCAGATGATTTCTGCGGTACCTCTTTTCTCGACTCCCACCCTCCAACACAACTGCTGCATCCAGACCTCCAGGCTACAACTGAAACAGACCCATCTCTGCAGTTTCTCTCCAATGCAGGACTCCCACTACAATTTTAAGATCCAGTGTGTCTGTATGAGGATTTCTGTGATGGGTCAGTGAGACAGTTGCCCACGCTCTTGTAATCATGGGAATAAACTTATATGGGTGAAGAAGCCTGCCTTTATGGCACTCAAACATATGCTATATGAAATTGAGGAAGGCTTGACTCTTGAATTAAAGAGCAACTCTGCACTTCAGCATGTGCTTTCACAAGATGTTCCAGCTGTTACAATTTACTAGAGAATGCATCTTTTCATTTCAGTTTTCCCTTTCAAGATTTACAACACATCTTCGTAGTCCCTCCAAAAGTCTGTATAGAAAATATTTGAAAACATTTGCCTCTCCTTGTTAACCTTACAGAGCATTTATTTATGTCATTGTAGGGCTCACCATGACAACAGACTGTGATGTCACAAAAACAGAAATTGTGTGGTTAGCAGTGGAGAATCAGATCAGTTTTGAAAGACTCACTGGTTTGGTTCCAGCATTGGACATAGTGCTGAGTGAGGCTTCATCCTCCCTGACTCTACCTCAGTTTTCCCATTTTCTTAGCTCACCCACCCTCTAGGAGTGCAATGGGACTGGTGTGCTGGTAGAGCCGGTCCAGCCAATCCTGGCACTCTGTCTAAGGGTCCTTCCTGTTAGTTACTGAGCACCTGCACCACCACCCATGGTAACCCAGGTGGCAGTACTGCAGTGGGTCACAACACCTTCCTTCCCAGAGGAGGAATGCGTCCTGTGTAACATATGAACATATGAATTTGCCAGCAGAAATAGGTCACCTGGTCTATCAAGTCTGCTCGGTGTGCAGCTAGCACCCTCACCTTGCAGCTGCCCAACCCCTCTCCTTCCCAATTACCCCTCTCACCTTGTCCCATCCACTTTTGAAACTACCCACTGTCTTACAGGCTAATACCGCCTCTGGTAGAGCATTCCATTTGCCATGGCCCTCTCTGTGAAAAGTGTCTCCTCATTTCCATCCTAAATCTTCCCTCCAATCTAAGGGCATGCCCTCTCATGTCCTTCTCCCTCCTCAGCCTGTGTATCCTTTCAATGCCTGCTTTGCTTATCCTCTGTACATACTTTAAGGTCTCAGTCATATCCCCAGTCCCATCTCTCCTCCAAGGAGTACATGTTCAACTCTCAGCCTCTCCTTGTATGATCTGTCCTCCAATCCCTGGATCATCTTTGCTGCCCTGTGTTGTACCCCTTCCAGTAATTTCACATCCTTCTTCAGATATGGCCACCAGAATTGCCAGTGCTCCAGGTGTGGCCTGTCCAGTGCCCTATAGAGGCAGGATCACCTCCCTGTTCCTGGAGGAGATCTCTCTTGCGATACAACCCAGCATCCTGTTGGCTTCGCTGCGCCCTCCTACACTGCTCTGTATTGTTCATCATCCCTGTTACAACCACTCCTTCATCCCTCTCCTCCTCGGCTGAGCGTGGCACCCTCCCAGCTGGTAACCCCTCCTGGGTTCTTTACTCCAAAGTGCAGGACATTGCACTTTTCGCGATGAACTCTAACTGCCATGCTTCTGACCACTCCATCAGTTCGGTCAGGTTGTCTTACAGCCCGCCTGCTATTGTCCACCACCACTCCCAATTTGGTATGGTCAGTGAATAGACTGATCTTATTCCTGACACTATACTCAATGTCCGCTATGAATATTCCAAACAGCACTGACCCCAGTACTGATCCCTGCAGCACCCTGCTCATCACAGCCCTTGGAGATGAGAGTCCCCACGACCACACACTACCCTTTGCTGTCTCCCCTGCAACTAATTCTCAATCCATTTAACCATCTTAGTCCCCACTAGTGGTGCATGAAAACCCGACAATGCTACGTGCTGAAACTCCTTGAATTGCACTCAATTCACTGAGTGCAATTAAGTATTTTGTAACACAACCCCACCCTGTCAGGTAGTGCACCCAGGTCCCAACCCCACTCTTCCCAACCTGGAGTCCCATCAATCTATGTTAAAAAATATTTAATCCCTTCCTGGTGTCTAGTGGACCCCCATCCCACCATCCTGTCAGGTAATTCCTGTTCCCACAAACCTGAGTCCATCCAAGGGTATCCAGTTATGTGAGAGAATATAATTGAGTGACTACATTTAAGCAGCTACCTTTGACCACCATGCAACAGAGTGAGTGGGATATGTTAGTGAACGTTGATACAGCGAGGGCGGTGAAACAATAATAGGAGAGCGATGGTAGGAGGGATCTATGAAATCGAAGATGTAGGAAGTAGTTTTAGTTGGTTGGTCTGAGCTAGCCATGTAGTCTGCTGGAGGCAGCTATATCTCTAGTGCTGAAGGATTCAGGTTCGAACATGGGCAGGAGAGCTATGTTTTTACGATTTGTGTATGTCCGCATAACTTTTTTTTACCCCAGTGTCAGGCCCCCTCGGAGCTGGTTATAATAAGGCAAGGAACCCTTGAAGAGGGTTCCACCCCTAGAGGTGCCATGGGACGATTCTCGTGGCTAAGGGTACCTTAGTAAGGATCCCCAGAGAGAAGGGCTGCCACTGGAGGAGGAGAGGAGGAGGAGGGGAGAACGTGGGGCAAAGAAAAAAGTGCTTCTGAAAATAGTCAACTTTGGCTAGCACACCTAACCCGGTTAACAAAAACCAAATAAATAAAATAAATAATTAGGGTGTGTGTGGAAGTGCAGGGGCATAGCCCCTCCACATTAAACATGGTGTCAATGTGCTGTTTTTCTTGTGGTCTGGACCATCACTTTCTATGGTCCCAATGGTTTGTCGTGATGTGTACTCACTCATATATTGATTGTTATTCAATGGCCTACACAGCCAGCATAGTGTTATGCTTGTGCAACTGCATTAGTTTGGTTTTGGCCATTCGCATTCTCTATTCCAGAGGAATTACCACCCTGTAGGGGTAGCAAAGGCAAGGAGCTGAAGAGGTTCCACCCCTAGAGTGCCATGGGGACGATTCCCATGGCTAAAGCGCTAGGAAGGATCCCCGGAGAGAAATGCTGCTGCTGGAGGAGGCGGGGAGAATGGTAGGGCAAAGAAAAAGTACTTCAGAAGGGGCTGAGAGGAACTGCTTATATAGCTCAGGAAGTGGGAGTGGCTGGCTGCTTGTCCATTGAACTACAGGCCAAGCCTTTTAATTCAATGGCCTATTCAACCAGTATAGTGTTATGCTTGTGCAAGTGTGTTAGTTTGGTTTTGGCCATTCGCATTCTCTATTCAGAGGAATTACCACCCTGTAGGGGTACTAAAGACAAGGAACCCTCAAACAGGGTTCCACCCTAGAAGTGCCACAGGATGATTCCCATGGCTAAAGGTACCTTATGAAGGATCCCCAAAAGAATGAAGTAGTACAGAAGCATATAGGGCAAGCAGTAGCTATGACATAGTAGTAGATAAGCATCAAGCAGCTTGATAACGTAATGAGATGCTCAGGTTGATAACGCAATGAAATGCCCAGGTTTGCATGGAATGATTTTGATGGTTTGTGTTGAGAATGAGGATCCTCTATGGAAAGAGGGAACAGCAGGGACACCATCCACTTCCATCCAACAACGGAACCTACTTAAATAAACTAGGGAACACTACTATGATAACTAACAGTTATGACCTGAGGCACAGAGGATAGAAAAAAACTCTATGAGGAAGAAATCTCTGGGGATTCAAGGTCTAGGTCACCTTCCCTCCAGGCTTGGGATATTTTATTTAGTGACTGCTCTGCTGCTGCAATTTGGAAACCCAATTAAGGAAGGTGGAAAACATTTTAATTTGGAAGAAGGCTCTCACTCCAAACCCTCTAGAGAGCGCTGTGGAAGGTTGCAAGAGTGTTCTGCAACATTGGGGCAACCAAGGTGGGAGGAGAGACAACAACTTCTGAGGCACTCACCTGGCCTACTCACCCTAAACTCAAACCAGGTGAACCAGAGTCAGTCGTAGGGAGAATGCGGTGAAGGTGCCTTGCTAGAAACCACTAAAGCCAATGGATAACCATTCTAGTGGAACCACTAGAGTCAAAGGAGATCGGAGTAACCTTCTTTCACAGCTAGTCTTAAATTCTACACCAGGAGCTGCTGTCATGTAGTGAACACCTAAAGCCAAGCCCAGAGCAAGGACATTCCCAGCTATGGGCCAGGTGAGAAGGACCCCGCCCAAGTTGTGCACGCTCAAGATGCGGACTTAAAATGCAGAGTGGAACTGTTGGCTGCAGGGACTCTGCACCAGAATGGTATGACTGGCATGCCCCAGAAACTGATAGGAAGCTGAAAAGCTGGTGAGCAGCTGAATGAGTACTGGTGTGCTGAGACCTCAATGAGCATTGAAGTGCTTAGACCTTGCAAAGGTTGAATGCAGTAGTGAGTGCAGCAGATGTCCCAGAGGCTGAAGCTGAGGGGATGGCAGTAGGCATGAAGCAATGATTGTGAAGCAAGAATGGACCTGCACGTAGGTCTGCAAAATATAGTAGCAAAGGAGCAGCACTGGAAACAGTGGGGCAAGCCGGACAGGCACAGAAATCCAATAAAGGTGACAAATACTCTGAGGATTTGTTTGGTGGAGGAGACAGGATTTAGAACATTATTGAAACTGATTTACATCAGCAGCAGTAGCTTTAGCTGACCTCAGAGTATAACAAGGTGTACAAACATAGAAGCAGCATCTGTATTGAGGACACTGAGTTGTAAAACTGCAATAAACATAAAAAGGAGGCACAGTGCTCTGAAAGCAGCTGTCACCAGGCAGTACAATGAAACTGTAGCAATGAGGTAAGTAGAATGAGTTGAGAGAGCATGATTGAGCTGCATAGCTAGGGTTCAGAGTGAGCCTGAATCAGGTGAAAACAATTAAGTATGCAACATGGAAAGTAGCTATGGTTGAGCTGAAACACACAGATAATGTTTGCAGTTACAATGCAAGTAATTTAAGAGCTGTGAGTAACTGAAAGCAAGTAGTAGGAGCTCTGGAGCAGCAGTATGCTAGGAGCTTATAAACAAAGCCTCAAAAGACAAAACCAAAACACATAAACACGGAAAACAGGGAACAAAGGTCCAAAACAAAAACAAAGACACACAAAAACACAGAAAGCAAGAACATAAAGAAGCACACAGCTGGAGTAAAATACAAACCAGAAAGCGGAAAACAAACACCAAAGTCCAGCAGAGACAAACAGAAACAGCAAGGGTGTAGGCCCCAGCCAGCTCAGAGGACAGACTAACAGAGCTTCCAGCCGGCAAAGAAAAACAGTGCTTCAGAAGGAGGCTGAGAGGAACTGCTTATATAGCTCAGTAAGTGGGAGGCTGGCTGCTTGTCCATTGAACTGCAGGCCAAGTCTTCAATTGTGCGTTTGCTCATGATGATGGAACCCCATCCAAGTATGTAAAATAAATATATAAATATATATATATATATATATATATATATATATATATATATATATATTTATATTATCCCTTCCTGGTCTCTAGTAAGCCCCACCTGCCACCACCCTGTCTGGAAGTGTCCCCCATTGCCCCCAACCCCAGTCCGGCCGGCCACTGTACCATGAACAGCCCTCCACTCACCTCCATGACTGATACACACCTAACTGAGCTCAATGAATGAGTGCGTGCTTGCAAGCACATGCTCACCACTGAACTCAGCTACGGGCTGCCGGCCGTGGAGATGAATGGAGGGCTGTGCTGGTGGCCTGCCTGATGGGAGATCAGTTGGAGGGGAGTGGGGACACTATCAGACAGGGTGGTGTGGTGGGGGGGTCCACTAGATACCATGGAAGAGATAACTTTTTTTTTTTACATACATGGATGGACTCAGTTTGGGGGGGACTGGGTGGGTGAATTACCTGACAGGATGGTGGGTCCACTAGACGCCAGGAAGGAATAAAATAAATATATATATTTTTGTACATACATGGATGGGATTGGGGTGGGGAATTACCTGACAGGGCGGTGGAGTGGGGTACCACTAGACACCAGGGAAGGGATTAAGTATTTTTAAAACATGGATGGGACTCTGAGTTGGGGAGCAGGGCAGGGAACTACCTGATAGAGTGATGGGGTGGGGAACCCACTAGACACCAGGAAGGATTCTTTTTTTTTTTTTACAAATGGCCATTGGGCATGGAGGGGCCACTAGACACCAGGGATAAATCCAGGGTGGTGTTGAGGGAGTTCATCATTTGTAACTTCAACTTGCTTTGGGCATTTTAAATGCAATTTCATCCACATAGTAACACTTCATAGCATCTCTAGTCCCCACCCATGTATCTCAGCCTCCCTCCCGTACCTCTCATGTGGCACCAAATCAAAGGCCTTGCTGAAGTCCAAGTATGACATCCACAGCGTGACCCTTGTCCAATTCCTCAATCTTCACCTATAGAGCCCTCCGTAACCAGTGTAAAAGGGCCACCAAAGCAGCAAAAATGGAGTATCTAAACCACCTCCAGAAAGCCAACCTTGGCAACCCTAGGACTTTCTGGTCCCACATCAATGAACTGATTAAGGGCAATTCAATGACGGTCATGGGCCCTATCACAGCTTGTGGACAGGTACTACGATGCCTCACTAATCGCTGAGACCCTCAATTCCTACTTCACAAACCCCTATAACCAACAGGCAGGTTTATCGGTACCCAACTCCCAGTCTGCTCCTTTGGATCCCTTTACCCTTGGCCATCCACCCTTCTATTTAAGGCTGGTTAAGGTCAAAGAGATCCTGGCCTTCTAACCACCCTTAAAACAAGAGGCTCTGGAGGCCCAGGCGGACTCAAAGCCAGGTTGCTAAAAGATGGGGCAACTGCTTGCTCACTCACCTGGCTGATCAACAGGTCATTACTTGAAGGATCTGTCCCGGAGTTATGGAAGCAGGCGCATGTGGTCCCAATTCATAAAGGTGGGTCAGTAGAACCAATAGAGAACTACAGGCCAATCTTCCTGCTGTGTGCCCTGGCTAAAATCCAGGAGAAGCTTGTCTATGCCCAACAAGGAATACCTGGAGCACACATGCTGTTGTCCCCATCCAACATGGCTTCGAGTCAAACATGGAACAGACACTGCCCTAACCAAATTCTCTACAGGCGTACTCAGAAATCTAGACTCGGGCTCCATTACAGGGTCAGTTTTATAGACCTATCTAAAGGCCTTTGACGGGTGGATCACGGACTATTACTCCAAAACTCACGCCATAGGCCTCGATGCCACGCCCTCAAATGGGTGGAAAGCTACCTCCGAGACTGCTCACAGAGGGTCAGGTGGCTGGAACACTCTCTAAACCATTGTCCCTTAAGGACGGTGTACCCCAGGGATCTATACTTGGGCCACTATTGTTCTCGTTGTATGTAAATGAACTGCACAATCATTGCGGAAGCAGCAGTGTCATCCAATACGCTGATGATGCCGTCATCTACAAAACCTCGTCAACTTGGATGACCTTAGCACCTCTCTCAAAAGGATATTCACATCATGGAGAAGTGGCTCATCAAGAATAAAATGGTCCTTAACACCAGCAAAACCAAAGCCATGCTGTGAGGACCAAGAGCCCTTGGACTAGATAGAACACATCTACTCCAACTCTGGTCCCTTGAGGGTAACAAGCTCAAGTGGTCTCCTCGACTAAGTACCTTGGCCTTACTATTAACCAAGGTCTCACGCTCAAACAACATGTGGACCAAGTCACGAGAACAATCCATTCAAAACTTGGATTACTGTATCGGCTCAAGGAATCGCTGACCCCAGAAGCTAGGACTGCTATAGCAAATAGTGTCCTACTTCCAACTCTAACATATGCTGCCCCAGTCATTCAGGGTATCGCAAAGCTTGAGTTCAGAAGACTACAGACCCTATACAACAAGGTGGCCACTTTGCCACCTCATCCCACGCCAGAAGCCACCACTGCGGGCGTTGCCAAAGCAATTGGCCAACCTTGAATCTTGCCTCAGTTACTCTGTACTCTGCCTGGCAAAGATAATTAGCCCCTCATCTCCCCAGAGTTTTGGGGACTCCTCACAGCAAAAATAAACTAGCGTAGCCTTAGATCCTTGGGCCACACGCTACTGGAGGTCCCCAAGGCCAGGACTAAAGGCAGGACAAAATCATTTTCTCATACTGCTCCTTCCTTGTGGAATAACCTCCCTGTGGATATTCGAGACACCTCATCTCTGCCGTGCTTCCGCACTAGACTCAAGGCCCATTTTCTAGCAACAAGCATATGCCATTGCCTCCCGTCCTTGACACTATTGCAGTTACCTCTGCAGACTGTTCACCTAACTATAAGTGTTAGCCCCTAACAATGTATGCAATATCTCTTTCCTCCCCTAACCTGAACCTATTAATGCTCCTGAACTAGGTTTACCTAGGGAATCTACAGTACTGTCTCAATAATGTCTTTGTCAATGGATAATGTAATGAACAACACCTAACCAATGTCATGTCTGCTGTGTGTAAACAGCTGAATACTGTATACCGTGTTAACCTGTACTCCCACATGTTTTCTACTGTATGTTATCTCTTAATGTTATTCCTGGGTCGCCCCTGAAAAGGGACCTTCGGGGCCCAGTGGGCTTACCGGTCATTAAAATTCAATAAATAAAAATAAATAAATCTTACCTCCCCCAGGCCAGCCTCTGATCACCCAGGCATGTTCCTGAACCCAGGACATTGGCACTGCAGGTGGTAGCTCTACTGCTGAGCTGGCAGACCAGCATTAGATCTAGTGTTTAAGTTTTTTACTGTAATAGAGAGTTGCTCTTTAAATTTCAAAACTTATTATTTTCAATAGAGCAAAACAAAGAAGAAATACGGCTGCAAATCTGAACACCAGAAGAACAACTCCAATACTAGGAGACTATAAAAACATGTTTTAATAAACAAACAAGTAGCACCCCTCAGACAAAAGCCATCAACGTTTCACATCGCCTGGACACTTTTCAAGACATCATCATTAGTAAAAGGATACTGTTAAATACCTCCCAAAACACTTCTCGTTTACATACATGTAAAAACTTAGAGGTATATACACAATATTCATAATATATAAAAGCATGAAAGTTGATATTTTAATTTATCATAAAACCCACTAACTTGAATGCATTTTATTTCTTTAAATGGAGCCAACTGAAAGTGCTCATTTAAACCTGGAGATTTACTAGCAGGAAGCCTGTATTTCCAGAAGGTTTCCTGCACATCAATTTATTGTTAAGACCCCACCCCATCACCAGTCACAACATGTTTCAAACCCCTAAATAAAAAGTATGCCCTGGTCCACAAGCCTTAACAGGTGCTGCCCATGCATTTTCAAACTATCCAGTATTATATGTTTAATGTGTTCCAAAAATTCTAGTTTTAAATTTTCTGGTGGTTTTCCCAACATCGTAGCATCCACAAACACAAGCTGCTAAATATACTGTGGACTCTGTCCCACAACAAATGAAAGATTGTACTTGGAAACATTCATCAATATGAGGAAAGTAACAGCTTGCCCCCCCACCATATAGCTGCATGGGTGCAGAGCAATGTAACGTTGGACTTTTGTCCGTGGGGGGTGAGGATTGCTGCTTGTTTGTTTATTAAAACATATTTTATAGTCTCCTAGCATTGCTCTTTTGGTGTTCAGATGTGCAGCTGTATTTCTTCTTTATTTTGCTGGACTGCTCTTTATACCGGCTCCATTGTGTGGTCCTAAGCGCCTTCACATCATTTTGTTTCTCCACATACTTAACAGTTGGCTCAGACTCGAGCCCACTTTTAGCATCTGCAGCAGTGGTGTCCACCAGGAGATGAACGATAGTGTAAGTAGCACTCCTTTCTCTTTTCACCCTGCCTATCTGGTGGAAACAATACACAGCAACACAACTCTAGCAGCCCACTACTGGGGCAACTGTTTTAAACACAGCTGATTGTAACCCACTTTTACAGCAATATACCCCTGAAGCATTACAAACAGAATTCATTGAGGAAGAATCAGTGGAAATTGATATTGGGCAGGCATATGTAGCCTTGGAATGTACAGTCTTAAAAGCTAAACGCATATACTGTACTGGAAAAGGGTTGTAATGGAGGCTTATTTACAAGTGAACAGAGTCATGAGTGGATTAAGGTGGACTAAACAGTCCACATTTGGAATTGATAGAAACATTTTCTTCAGGACTGTCAGACACATTTGTTAGAGTCCTTGGCAGGGCAGATTAGAATTGTCTTAAAGGACACTGCTATTGTTGAAAAGAGGTTAAGGCAGAGCTAGCCAATAATGAATCACAATTTTATTCTTTTTTTTATATATATGTGCTTTATACTGCTCCTCAGGTGGCAAGGGGCAGTATCTCAGCCCATTCACGGCCCACAATCCCAACCATGCCTGACCCACCCCAAGACCCCCACGGATTACCCCATGGCTCAGCTGGGAAGGGCCCCCTCCCCACTGCAGCACAGTCCAAATCCAGGGCAGGTGGTGGTGGCAGAGAACTGGCGGGACACAGAAACAGGCATCATGGAGCCCTGACCACCATTTTTCTCTTTCTTTGCCCCTCCCCGTGGCATCTGGAATGAGTGCGTGTGTGAGGGCATTTGCATACCACATCCACTGATCACTTGCCTCCTGTCCTGTATAAGCCCTAGCCCCCACCAGAGGGTGATCAACAAGCAGGATGGCAATCCCTCCCTCCCTCCTCCTCGAGAAGACAGCAGTCCTCCGGATGCTTCGATCCTCTCTTGCCCCTGCCGATCCTCAGCGACTTAGGCTTATTCGAACCTGGGTCACCGACATGGCGCAAGGTGTGGCGTCCAGTGCCTCACCTCCTGCACCACCGGGCTGGCTACAATTGTATTCTTTTGAAGCACATTCTGGTTTTGATATGTAATTAACCAAATTAAAGAGACCATCCGTATACATGAAGAGAGAATCAAAAGGTGAAAATGAGGAAATTTGAGAGGGACCATAGGGATTATGAGAATGGGCATATCTCTGAGTGGGAAAGAAGAACCAGTACCCTACATGATCCTTCTTAAAAATCCATGCATTCGACAACTGTACTAGTGTTTCTGGTTCTGAAACAGAAGATGAAAATATAGCCCAGAACCCTGGTACTTCACAACCTTTTTATTGCAAGTACAGGGACCACCAGATATAAATTTAAGAACACAAATAGACATATTAGAAACCTCCCATGGTACCCTAATCCGACCAGTACCCCCTCCCTTACTCACAATGATAACACCACCTCTGAATGACCGAGCATTGCTGGAAAAAAAGCAGGTTGAGGTGTAGAGGGAAGCACAAGTAACACAACAACAGAGGTTATAGCTGCGCCAATCTTCCCATTCCCCTCAGAGAACTTTATGGTGCAGCCCAACACTAATGTGGTTTGCAGATGAAACACCAGGAGGCACTAGAGGAAAGGGAGGGGAAGAATAAGAGAACAAGGAGTTACCAGGAGCAGAACAGATACAAAAGGAACCAATGTCAGATTTATAGAGACTGGGGAAAAATTACATGTGGAGGGAAACACATGTAAATGAAAAGAGAGTTTAATGGCATTGCCATTGAAAATGGTATGAGACTGAATGATGAAATGGAGAAGGAACTAGAAGGGACAGGATCAGATCTACAGTACAGTAGCTTCTTCTTCTTGTTTTACATTGTCTCTTGTGGATTCTACTTGGTAGAAGGTTATTTCTTTCCTTTCTTACTACTAAGGGGCTAGCAGGGTATTGTTTGGGGCTGTTGGAATTTTAAAACCCGTTTTGGTAGCTATAAGTGGGCTCATTTGTTTGATGTTTCACTGTGTGGCAGGCTGCATTTGTGGAGGCCTATTTCTTCTATTTTAAAATATAATTGGTGTGATTTAACTGGATCTATTTCTTTGAATTGGAGACCTATATCTTCTAATTCCAAGCCTATTTTGATGTGTTGTTGGTGAAGCTGTTTGAATTGAGTCCTGTTTCTTTGGGTAGCAAACCTATTTGGGGGCTTTGAGTAGAATGTGATTTATTGTTGCTGGCTTCACTAGCTGCAAAGTTTTAGTGCAGAGGGGAAGGGTGCTAATGGTCTGGCCAGATCCAGCTGCCTGATTGTTTCTGGAAGACTTGGGCTGGTCCCACCCCCAAACCCCTCACCCCACCCACCCTGGTCCATGATTTCCTTTATGCCAGGAGTTCTGACATCACTTCCTCAAACGGGCAAAGGATATGCACCTGTCATAGCAGAAGCAGGCATCCAGGAAAGGAACAGCAGCAAGTGAAGAGGTGACTGCTGTCTCAGTGGAAGGAAGTAAATACGATCTAGGAGCTTTCATTATTACTTCTTTGCA
The DNA here is from genome assembly GCA_016271365.2 of Neoceratodus forsteri. Taxonomy (NCBI): domain Eukaryota; kingdom Metazoa; phylum Chordata; order Ceratodontiformes; family Ceratodontidae; genus Neoceratodus; species Neoceratodus forsteri. The sequence goes on from CM057452.1 coordinate 143,200,412, forward strand.
TTGATATTGCATTGGGGAAAGGAGGAGTAGGAGTTTGAAGAAGGTTGTGCAATAGCTACTTAAAGTCTCTTTTTGAGTGTGGATAGGAAGGATAGGAATATAAAAGCAGTTGCTCAATATATCTAAATGTGTACAACATAGGAGGTAAGGGAAATAAAGAAAAGAATGTTTTGCACTGATAGAGGGAAGAGGGGAGACCTGGGGTGTTTGGTATCCTGCATCTGGAAGGTGGGGGTCGTTGGTGAGCAACGACAGCAATGGGTAAAGGTGGTAGCTGCAACAACTGCAGTGCACCAATCTTTCTAAAATTGCCTGGAGTGTGGGAGGATGTTTAGTGTGCAACCACATAGGAAAACTTAGAAAGGAGATTGAGGGTCTGCAGGAGGAACTAAGACAGGCAAGGCAGATTGGGGTGAGTTTAGCCCAATACTGGAGGGAGAAAGAAGGGAGATGAGGAGGGTGATTTAAACCAACAGTGGTGAGGAGAGGGTCAGAAGAAGGGAAGCAGAGACAAAGGGGCCCAGGCCAGGAAGAACGATTGCCGGGAAACCAGGTCAGGAGACAAAAGACAAATGGAAGGAGAAGATAGGGACTTGTGAGGGAGGCAAAGAAGTGGCAAAAGTCATGGAGTGGAAAGGAGAGAACAGGTTGTTATGAAGAGAGGAGGCGGGCATTTGTGAAGGGACTTCAGAATATAGTTTTGCACTGCTAGAGAGGAAGAAAGTGGAGGAGGAAATGATGAAATTAGAGGGTAATTGATAAATGCCTGGACCAAACTGGAGCAGGGGCAAATTCTGCTCAGAGAATTGCAACAGGGGTAAAGGAAATAATGTGCAGGAGGAAGAAGAGGAGCTGGAAATGAGAGAGGAGATGAATGGAAGCAAGCAGGGAGTAAGAGGGTGGAATCTTAGTGCTGGGGGACTCAATACTAAGAGGAGTCAGGTAGGGTAGCAAGGGGAGAGGCATAGTCACATTTGGGTGGAGGCCATGCCAGGAATGACAGCGGAAAGGGTGGGACAACCTGTTCTGAAATATGCTAGAAGGGGTAGGGACAAGCCTCATTTAATTATACATCTTGGGACAAATGACCTGGCTGACAAGACAGTAGATATAGTCCAGAGGAGGTTTGAGGAATTAGCACAATTATGTGAGGGGCAAGAAGATCAGTAACTTTTCAGAAATACTTTAAAAGGCAAGCACAACAAGAAAACTGAGAATAGAGGAATTTAACGGATGGCTAAGAACCTGGTGCTGTGCTAAAGGGTATGGGCAGTTGGGGGGTGGTGGGGAGGAACCTGGGAGGACAGTAGTCTCTATGCCAAGGACAGACTACTCTTGAGTGAGGAGGGAAAGAAAGTGTTGAAACAGAGGATGGTGGAGTACATGAGGAAGTTGGGAATTTAAACTAGGAGTGGGGGTGGCAATTGGGGAAGAGATATGCAGAGACCACAGGTTGTGAAACCATATGAGCTTACCCCCATAACAGTGACAAAGGACAAATGGCAAGTACTATTGGTGATGCTAGGAAGGGGGGCAGGATGGGGGGAGGGTGGAAGGTGGTTACCCTTAATGCTAGGAGCCTTGGGAGGAAAACTGCAGAGTTACAGGTTCTCATGGCAGAGGAAAGGTGGATATTGCAGCCATCACAGAAACATGGGCCACCAATACAATGACTGGGACCTGTCTGTACCAGGGTACAGGTTATTTCATAGGGACAGGTGATTGGGAAAGGAGGGTGTGCACTATATGAAGGAAGGACTGAAGTGTGTAAGGGAGGAAGGGGAGGAGGAGGTATTTAGTCACTTTGGATGCAAATCCAGGATTCCAGAATAGGATTCTTAGAATGGGAGTGGTGTACAGGCCACCATCTCAGATGGAGCAGTTAGACAGGGAACTAGTGGGACAGATCAGCAGGACCTGCGAGAAGGGTAGTTTGGTGATTGTGGGGGACTTCAACATGCCAGGAGTGGACTGGGTACCCCAACAACCAGGAACAGAAGGTAGCAGGTACTGCTGGATGCCTTCAGGACAGCTTCCTGCTGCAAATGGTCAGTGAACCAACCAGGTCAGGGAATACCCTTGACCTTGTGCTGACAAATGGGGACTTTGTGAGAGAACTTACAGTGGAGGAACCGCTGTCAGGGAGTGACCACCACTCAGTATGGCTCACATTGGATATGGGCAAGGAAGGAATGGAATCTGGCACAAGAGTGCTGGACTTCAGGAGGGCTGACTTTGGGAGGATGGGGAAGTGGTAAGGGGTACCTGGCGAATTCAATCTAGTATTGACACTAACCAGAGGTGGGAGCTCATAAAGCTGGGGATAGTGGAGGCAACCAAAACCTGCTGCAAAGCCCAGAGCAAGAAGGCTAGGGCTAAGAAAGTGAGCTGGTTGAGCAAGGAGGTCATGGAAAGGTAAGGAAGAAAAGAGCTGCCTTAGGAGTACAAGAACACAGGAGGGGAGGACAGGAGGAGTACTTGACAGAATCGAAGGAGGTGACAAGGGCAGTAAGGAGCCAAAGCATCTACGGAACTCAGGCTGGCACAGGCATTAAGAAGGGAGAAGGACTTCTTCAAGTACATCAGGGAGAAAAGGGCTGTAAGGACCACATAGTAAGGATTAGGAAGGAGGGTTGGGTGGAAGCAGAGGCGATAAGGCAGAAGCACTAAATGAGTACTTCTGCTCAGTATTTACTAAAGAAGAGGAGGGTGACACCCAAGGTGGAGAAATGGCAGAAACAGGGGAAGGGGTGACAGATGGGAAATCATGGAGGGCAGAGTTTGAGAGGGTTTGAAGGCACTGAGGGTGGACAAGGCGCTAGGCCCAGATGGCATCCACCCAGGGTACTGAAGGAGCTGGCAGAGGCCCTCTGCAGGACCTTTGGCAGACCTATTTAATGCCTCACTACATTCAGGGTGTGTACCTCAGGACTGGAGGATGGCTCACGTGGTGCCCTCCACAAGAGTGGCCCCAAGGATGAACCGAGAAACTACAGACCAGTAAGCCTCACATCCATCGTGGGTAAGCTAATGGAGACTACCCTGAAGGAGAGGCTGATGGCCTCCCTAGAGGCCAAAGGACTACAGACAGCAGACAGCATGGCTTCATATGTGGCAGATCCTGCCAAACCAACCTGGTGGAGTTCTATGACTGGGTAACTAGGCAACTGGGCGGGCCATGCAGTGGATGTCCTGAATCTGGACTTCAGTAAGGCATTGACTCTGTGCCGCATGGATGGCTGGGAAGGAAGGTAGTAGGCACAGAGGCGGGTGCAAAGCTGGTGAGATGGGTGGAAATTGGCTTCAGGGAAGGCAACAGAGGGTGGTGGTGGGTGGGAGCCTCACACCCAAGGGCAGTGACGCGGTGTTCCACAGGGCTCGGTGTTGGGACCAGTGTTGTTTGGGATATTCGTGCAGACATATCATGGGACATCAAGAGCAAGATCCGTCTGTTTGCTGATGATACCAAGGTAGGCGTGGTGGTGGATGACCTAGGGGGGATGACAGGGGTTGCAGAATGATCTGGCAAAGCTTGAAACCTGGTCAGACACCTGGCAACTGGGTTTAATGCCAAAAAGTGCAAGGTGCTGTATTTTGGGATGAAGAACCCAAGGAGGAGTTACCAGCTGGGGAGTGCAGCTAACCCAGACAGAGGAGGAGGAAAGGATCTGGGTGTGCTCATTACAGGGTCAATGAACAACTCGGCACAATGTAGGAAAGCAGCTGCAAAGGCCAACAAAATGCTGGGTTGTATTGCAAGGGTATATCCTCGAGGAGGGAGGAGGTGATTCTGCCACTGTATAGGTCATTAGTTAGACCACACCTGGAGTACTGTGTAGAGTACTGGCGCCCATATCTGAAGAGGGACATTAAGTTACTGGAGGGTGCAGCGCAGGGTGACAAAGATGATCAAGGGGCTGGGGGACTTATCATCGAGAGGAGGTTGAAGGAGTTGAACATGTACTCACTGGAGGAGAGGAGGAACAGGGTGACATGATTGAAACCTTTAAATACATGAAAGGAATAAACAAGATGGGTACAGAGGGCTGTTCAAAGTAAAGGAGGAGGCCACCAGGGACCATGATATGAGACTGGAGGGAGGAAGGTTCAGGAGGGAGATGAGGAGACACTTTTACAGAGAGAGTGGTGGCTGGGTGGAATCGTTACCTGCAAGTGGTATCCAGTAGAACAGTGGACTGCTTCAAGGGATGGGGCAGGACAAGGGGAGGGTTAATGAAGGGAAGGGTGGAAGGAGGGGCAGCTGCAGAATAAGGGGTGCTAGCTGCACATTCGAGCAGACTTGATAGACCTCTAGGCCTTTATCTGCTGGCAAATTTCGTATGTTCGTATATAAATAATCTGGTGGTAAGCATTTCGTCCTATCAATATACGGATGTTGAGATAAGCGTACTCAACAAATGTCTATCTTTATACCCACTAACTTGATTAACAAACTGGATACCATTGCGGATCTGCATCAATTTGCCCATAAATTAAACTTACAAGCTCTTTTAACAAAGATGGGAAAGATGCAGAAGATGTAAGAGAGGATCATGCTGTGACAACAGAAAATGACTCTGGCGATCATGCAAACTTGCCAGTGGAGTTCAAATGGAAAAAGAAGTCTAACGTTATTCCACCCATGAATACTACAGTGAGTGTTTGTTTTACTCCAGACCTGTGAGAGGGACATGGATATCCTGACAGAAAGCGCCTGAAGCCCAGGTTCTACAGTTATACACAAAGAAACAGAGCCAGTAAAGGTTTACAAACAGAGAAATTAATGTTAAGAAGGACCACTAGGCCCATCCAGTCAGCCCATATTCCCGACCTGTATCAGTGGCCACTGACCCTACTTGGTCATAGAAACATAGAATCTGATGGCAGATAAGGACCGCTGGCCCACCTAGTCTGTCCATTTCCTACCTAATGCATAGACTGCAGATCCTAGTTAACCAACAGCCTACTTTCTCCGACCCACCACTAGAATTGCCTTATGTCTGTCCCATGCATTCTTGAATTCCCCACTGTTTTTGAGTCCACTACCTCCTCAGGAAGGCTGTTCCATGTATCGAGAACCCTCTTCATGAAAAAATACTTCCTCACATTACCTTTGATATATCCCCCTCTATCTTCAGATTGTGCCCTTGTTCTTGCACATCTCTTTTTCTGAAAGATGTTACCATCATGGACTCTGTTGATTCCCTTGATGTACTTGAAAGTTTCTATCATGTGCCCCTCTCCCTCCTCTCCTCGAGTGTATACATCTTAAGCTTCTTTAATCACTTTTCATATGTCTTCTGGTGCAGACCCTGCACCAATTTAGATGCCCTCCTCTGGACAGCCTCCATCCTATGTTCTTGTGGAGATGGGTCTCCAGAACTGGATGCAGAACTCCAGATGGGGTCTCACCAACTGTCTGTACAGAGGGATAACAACTTCCTGTTTTCTACTGTGATGCCTCTCCCTATGCATCCCAGTATCCCACCAGCCCTCCTTACTGCCTTCTCCATTGCTTGCCCACCCTAAGGTCATCTGATATGACTACCCCAGGTCCCTTTCCATTTTTGTTGTTGTTATTATCTCACCCCCCATTGTGTACTCTTCCCTGATTTTGTTTCCCAGGTGCATTAATTTGCACTTCTTTGCATTGAATCTAAGCTGCCATATATTTGACCATTCCTCTAACCTTGCCAAGTCCCTTTCCATCCTCTCCACCCCACCTTCTGTATCAACCCTGTTGCAGATCTTTGGGTCAACTGCAAAGAGACATACTTTTCCTTCCAGTCCCTCTGCAATGTCATATAAAGACATTAAAGAGGACCGGTCCCAGTACTGAACCCTGCGTTCCCACTAGTAACCTCCTTTCTTTCAGAGTAAACTCCGTTTACTATTACCATCTGTATCCTGTTGTCCAGCCAATTTTAACCCAGGCTACCACCTTGGGACCAACTCCAAGGCTGGCTAACTTGTATATTAATCTTTTGTGTAGGACTCTGTCAAATGCCTTGCTAAAGTCTAGGTAGACCATGTCCACTGCCCCCGGTCTCCACATTGGTCATCCAGTCAAAGAAATCTATTAGATTCGTCTGACATGATCTTTCTGCTGTGAATCCATGCTACCTTGGGTCCTGTGCCCCACTGGCCTCTAGGAACTCAACTATTTTTCCTTTAGAAGTGATTCCATCATTTTCCCCACCACTGAGGTCAAACTAAGAGGTCTGTAGTTTCCTACCTCTGCCTTTTTCCCACTTTTGTGAAGGGGAATCACATCTGCCCTCCTCCTGTCCTCGGTACTACACCATTGTCCCATGAGTTGTTAAAAGGGTAGTCGGTGGTGTTACTAATTCTACCCTTAGTTCTTTTAGAATTCTTGGGTGAATCCCATCAGGCCCCATTGCTTTGTCCACCTTCAGTTTTAAGAGTTCTTTCAGGATCCTTTCTTCTGTGAATGGACTGGTATCGACCTCCCTATCCAGAGTGCTATTCTTTGACTTAGGTACCTCCCCTCCTCTTCTTTTGTGAATACTGAGCAGAAGTATTCATTCAGTATCCCTGCTTTTCACTGTCATCCTCTGACCACCCTCCCTCCCTTCCTTTTAGTAAGCCTCCTATCCCTTCCTTCATCTTTCTTCACTCCCTAATGTACCTATAGAAGGTTTTGTCCCCTTCTTAACTGAGTTGGCTATCTTTTCCTCAGTTTGGGCTTTTACTATTCTGGCTGCCTTCCCACTTCCTTCTGCTTTAACTGGTACAGTTCTGTGTCCAACTCCTTCTGTGTTTCCTTATACTTCCTGAATGCTACTTTTCTCCTTAACCTTCCCCACCACCTCTTTTGGTCATCGGCTTTAGCCTCTCCTTCCCACCTCTAGGGTTCCCTTGTGCCTATCTCATGCATATTTGAATCCCCACTGTGCTAGCTCCCACTACCTCCTGGGGTAGGATGTTCCATGCATCCACCACCCTTTCCATGAAGAAAAGCTTCCTCACATTCCCCTTTAGCCTGCCCTCTCCAATCTCATATCATGCCCCTTGTCCTTATACATCCCTATACTGTAGAATGTTGCCCACTTGCACTTTGTTTGCATGAAGGTTTCTATCATAGCTCCCGTTGCCCTCTCTTCCAGTGTATACATATTGAGGTCTTTTACTCTCTCCTCAAGTCTTCTGGTGCAAGCCCTGCACCATCTAGTTGCCCTTCTCTAAACTGCCTCCACTCTGTCTATGTCCTTTCAAAGATGCAGGTTCCAGAACAGTGCTCTATACCCCAGATGAGGTCTCACCAGTGTTTTATTCAGTGGTATCACCACCTCCCTTTTCTGCTAGTGATACCCTTCCTTTATGAACATATGAATCTGCCAGCAGAAACAGGCCAGTGGGTCTATCAAGTCTGCTCAGTTGTGCAGCTAGCACCCCTAGACTGCAGCTACCCCACCCCCATCACCTTGACCCCTCACGCACTTTGTTCCATATCTTTTGAAACTGCTCACTGTCCTGCAGGAGACCACTTCCTCTGGCAGTGTGTTCCATTTGCCACCACCCTCTCTGTAAAATAATGCTTCCTCATCTCTAGCTCCTAAATCTGCCACCTCCAACTTGAGCCCATGCCTCTCATCTCCCTTCCCGTCTTCAGTGTCAACAACTCCTCTTTGCCCATCCTGTTGATCCCCTTCAAGTACGTGAAGGTCTCAATCATATCCCCGATCCTGTCTCTCCTCCAGGTGTACAGTCCCAACATGTTCAGTCTATACTCATAGATCTTACTCTCCAGCCCTGGACCATTCTCACCGCCCTCGCTGCACTCCCTCCAACAGCCTGATATCCTTTTTCAGATATGGGTGTCAGTACTGTCACGTAATACTCCAGGTGCGGCCTGACCAATGACCTATACAGTGGTATGAGTGCATCCCTATGCCTAGATGAGATACCTTTGATATACACCCCAGCATCCTGTTGGCCTTAGTTGCTGCCCTCCTGCATTGAGTATAGTTGTTCATGTTCCCGTTATGATCACCCCCAGGTCCTTTTCTTCCTAGGTGGCCTAACTAGACCCCTTCCAGCCAGTACTCTCTCCTTGGGTTCTTTGCTCTGAAGTGCATAACCTTGCACTTCTTCGCACTGAATCCCAACTGCCACTTCACTGACCACTCCTCCAGTTTAGTCAGATTCTCCTGTAGCCCCTGGCACCTTTCTCTATCATCCACCCCCCCATCTTAGTATCATCTGCAAACAGAGTAATCCTGCTCGAACTCCGTGTGAGATATCCAATATGAACAACCCAAACACTGGACCCAGCACATAGCCCTGTGGCATCCAGCTCATCACCACCCTAGGGAATGAGACCCCCCACTAACCTTTGTTGCCTCCCCTTCAGCTAGTTCCTATCCACCTTAACATCTTTGTCCCTACCCCACATACTCCAATTTTCCCCCAGCTTCCCATGAGGCACTGAATCGAAGGCCTTGCTGAAGTCCAACTACAGAAAATCCACTGCATGGCCCAGATCCAGCTCCTCGTCACCCAGTCATAGTACTCTGCTAAGTTGGTCTGACATGATCATCCCAAGACAAATCTGTGCTGCTGATCATCCTGGAGTCCTTTCTCCTCCAGGAAGGTCACAAGTCACTCCTTCAGGATCGCTTCCATGAGTTTGCCAACAATGGAAGTGAGGCTTCAGTCTGTAATTGCCTGGTTCATTCTTTGGCCCTCTTGTGGATGGGTACCACATGTGCCTCCCTCCAATCCTATGGAACATAACCCGTATCCAGGAAGGTATTGAACAGGTCTACCAGTGGCTCAGCCAATACATCTGCCATCTCCTCAACACCCTGGGGTGAATACCACCTGGAACAGGTGAATTTTCCACCCTTAGTACCTTCAGACCCTCCAGCACCCTACTCACTGTGGTTGTCAGAGTCAGTCACCCTCCCCATGCCCACCTTCCCGTCCACGGAGTATTGCCCATCCTTCTCTGTGTGAACACAGAACAGAAGTACTAGTTTAAAATTTCTGCCTGTTCTGTGGCCCTCTCCACCCATCTCTCATCCTTTCTGATCCTCACTATCTGGTCTCTACAATGCCTTTTCTCCTCACATATCTGAAGAAGTCTGTCTCCCTTCCCTGATGCCCTGAGCCAGCCTCAACTCCCTAGAGGCCTTGGCCACCCTGACAAGCCTGGTCACCTCCCTGGACTTCCTCACATACAACTCCCCATCCACTTCTCTCCCAGATCTCTTGAAGGTTCTAAAGCAGCTTTCTTTGCCCTTATCCCATCCAACACCTCCCTGTTCAGCCAACACAGCTTCTTTGCCCTCTCTTTTTACTCACAGTCCTTTGCACAATTCAGTAGCTTCCCTCAGCCCAAGTTTGATACAATCACATGTCTGCTGTACATCCATTTCTGGCCTAATCCTCCCCAGGTACCCATTCAGCATTTCCTGCATAATCCCGAAGTCCGCCAGCCTAAAGTCAACCACCCTTGTCCGAATAGGCTCTCACTCAAACTGAGTATGAACCACACCGAGTTGTGGTCACTCCCAGTGAGTGGCACCTCCAAAGTTCCCTCACTGCCTTCCCATAAGCTAATTCCCAAGTCCAGAGTATTTCCTAGCCGGGTCAGCTCTGTGACCATCTGCACCAGAGCCTCATCCTATATTGCATTCAGCAGCACCTGCTCCCTGGAGTTCGAGGTGCCTGGGGTTCCCAATCCACACGGGTAGATTGGCGTCCCCATGATCACCACATTTTCTTTCCTAGTCACCCCCAAATCTGCTTTGCCAATTCCCAGTCCAGCTCCTCGGGTCTGAGCAGGTGGCCTATACACCACCCTCAATCTCAGAGCCCTACCTTTCAAGTTCAGGAACTGCAACCGCATTGCCTCTGTCCTACTCTCCTCCCTTCTCCCTTGTACATCTAATTCCATCCCTTGCATACATTGCCACTCCCGCTTCCCTTCCCTCTGTCCTTCCTATATATCCTGGGATTGCCAGCTCCCAGTCCTGATGTTGGTGGCCCAAGTCTCCGTGATGTCCACAACATCCACCATCCCAAAAGTCAAGAGAGCCTGTAAATCAGCTATTTTGTTCCCCAGGCTCCTGGCATTCAAGGAGACCACCCTCTACCCAGTCCTTCCTTCCCTATTCTTCTACACCTCCTCCTGTCCCTTCCCTGAGAACTACCTCCACAACCATCCTGCTGTCATGGGGGACAGCTCATTTAGCTTTTCTATCTGCATGCCGCTCACATTCGCCTCCCCTTACCTAGTTTAAAGTCACCTTGATGCTATGTAGCCCCAACTTCTGCTTTAGGGACACTCTGACCTGCCCCACTCAAATGCAGTCTGTCCTTGCATACAGGACACTGCTGGCCCAGGTGTCCCCAGTCCCCCACCAGCCCAAACCCATTGGTTAGACACCATGCCTAACCAATAATTGAACTCCTCTATCCTATCCCTTCTTGCCCTGCTCACCTGGGTATCAGTAGAAGACTGACCTTCCCATCTCCTTACACAGCTTTCCTAGTTCTTTGAATCTCTCTAACTACTCCCACTAATCATTTGTGCCCACATGCACCACCACATGTGGTTTCACTCTCCACCCGAGACACCTGAGCAATGCCTTCCCCACCTAGCTGCTGTCAGTCGGGAACCGATTCCACCCAGATATGACTATGCCTCTCCCTCCTCCCTCCCACCTGGTCCCCTTCAGGACGGAGTCCCCTATCACTAAAACCCCACCCCTACTCTCTCCACCATTCTCCTGTATCTTCCCATTCTCCCCTCCCCATGAGCACCCTCCTGCCATGCTCACCTGCACCCAGGTCTGCCCCTCCTGCTGAGACTCCCATTTCCTCCTTGCCCACCCCTGAGCTGCCTGGCTGCCAACCCCACCCCTCCCACACTGATCCATGGATTACTACCACTACCATCATCCACACTCCCCTGCTCCCCACCCTATTCCCTGAACCTCCCTCCTTCTTTCCACCTCCCTAACCTTCCCAACTGCCCCCATCCTCTAACCCAGTTCACTCATCTGTCCACTGCAAAGATTCTAGAACCATATACCTGCTTCATGTGCTGATTCCTCCCGCCATATTAGCAGCCCCCCATAGGGGATAGTCATCCTCCTCCTCCTGTCGGGTCTCCACCACCCTCCCACCGTCCACCCACCTTCTGCCAACCAGCACTTTCCCAGGAGCCATGCCCCCAAGTGGCTTTCCTCTCTTTCCCATCAAGACCCAGTTTCTTCCCTATCCCTCCCCCACTTATGAACGTGTGCCAATCCAACCCCTTCGAACTCCTGTCTACAAATCCTGTGTTGTAACCTACCCTCTCAGTCATGGATAGCCTTGCAATCTCCCACTTCAGGAATTTAATTGTGACTCCAGCTGTCCCAGTCTCCTGCAGATCGGGCAACCCCCAATTCTCCAGAGCATACTCATGAAAACTGCTGCCCCAGTATTGCACCCCACTATCCTCCCTTGACCCTGATCCTGCCCAGCCCTGAACCTCGACCCTCTCTGTCTGCCATACACACCACTCTCCACCTTTAGCTAGCCTTATGTAGAGAGTATTGAAACACCCTATCCCACAGAGTCTAGATCCCTACCAAGCATACCCCTGAATTTGGATGTGGTGCAGGTTCAGGTTTGCTTACCCTACACTTGATCCCTCGTAGCACCCTCTCTGAAGAGTGGTTCAGTTCAGATTCCTCCCTCTAGCCACTGATGTGGCCCCCAGCAGAAAATTACAAAACAAAAGCACGGAAATAGTTTAGTAGCAGTACTCAAATACTCAAATATTTGCAATAGAGTTAGCTTGAACCTTCTTTGTCCCCCCCTCAGGTAACCGCTTTGTAACAGTAACAAAATTTAGTAAGCGAAGACTGTTTGGGGCTAGCAATAGAATCAGATTTAGCCCACCTAGTCCTCTATCAAGTGATCAGTTTGCAAGCTTAACAATTCAGCTTGAGCCTCCTTGTCCCCTACCCAGGAGTTATCAAATGGTGACAAGTTCGGTACACAAAGGGACAGACCTTTGAAACTCCTCCCCATGGCCAATGCAGATTCTGACCTATGGACATCAAGCTGCCACTTTCCTAGACCTGATCTGCACTGCCTTCTGGCCCCTCAGGATAGGTGCTGCCCCAAATAGGCAGTACCAGTAAGGCTGTTAATAATGGAGGTGGTACAGGGTGGGTGGGTAAGACAAGCATAAGTCTCACAGCTTTTAAAGCCCAGCTGCACAGTTGAATTACATGCCATGGGTCCTGATTGGCTTGTGGGCCTCTCCTCTCTGCCACCGATGTGGCCAAAACAGTCCCTCCTCCTCAGTCGATGCTCTCACTGCGGTGCATGCCACCTTCAACACCTTTGCCGTTGATGTGGCCACAGAAAAACCCTGTGTTGCCATAGATTTTATTTATTTTATTTAGTTTTGTTTACGGGTAAGTGCACTAGCCGTAGCAATTACTATTTTCAGGCACGACCGGAAGGATACAAAACAACAATACAAGAAGACATTCCAATACAAGTGCAACACAAATCATTGACAACAACATTCAAGCAGGTTGCAAAAAAATAGCTAAAAACAAGGAGGTTGCGGTAACAGTTTGGGAAAGAGAAAAAACAGGAGCTGTACAATGACTAAAATTACACCACAATTTTCTTTGAGGAAGAAGAAATCAACAGTTTAAACATTTTTAGTACTAATAAGGGATTGAAAAGTTAACTTAGGGAGGGATAATAGTAGTGATAGTAGTAAGAGACACGAAAGGGAGGTAAAGGAGAAGTGAATGGCATATAGAGGGCAGGTCAGAAAGGAAGCGATAAGGCTGGGATGGAAAGAGCTAGGGAGGTTTTGAAAAGGAGCATTTGTGGGAAGTATCAAGATAATTCACGCAACCCTTTTTAAAAGACATGAGATGGTGATTAGCGCAAGGCTAGTGGAAGGCAGTTCCAGTATTTGGGGCATGGCAGGCAAAGCACTGGCGCCTTTTGTGGTGCTATTTCTGGGGATGAAACAGGGGCCTGGTCAGTGGAACAATCCATAGCAAAGAGTCAGGTTTTGGAAAAGGCCTGCCAGGGATTTAGGTATTTGTAGATGGACCATATTGTTAATGATAGAGCCATAAGCATGTAGCCTTAGTTCAGTGGGAGGAAGCCATCCCAGGTCAGAATAGAGGAGACAGTGGTGTTTCAGCCAATGTGAGGAGGAGACATAGCGACAGATGTTGTTATATGTAATATCCTATTTCCTAAGGATCGAGTTGCAGGCAGAAGCATATGTTGCAGGACCATAGGTAAGTGATGGTAGGAGTATGTCATGGGCAATGGCAAGCCTTGCTGAGGAGTGAGCATAGCTGGTTCGGTAGGCTATTCCAAGTTTGGCATGTACCAGTTTGCAAGTCAAATTGATGTGTAAGTCGAAATTTAGTGATGGATCAATGGTGATGCCCAGATGTTTAAACAAAGTTACTACCCCAACTACTGAGCCATTTAAGAAGGTGACTTTAAATTTGGGATGGGCATGCTTGAGTTTTGCAATTGATCCAAAGAGCATATCTTGGGTTTTAGACTCACTTAGTACAAGTTTTTGAGTAAATAGCCACTTTTGTATTAGCTGTAAGTCAAGAGAGTCATTTGTTTATGTTGTCAATTCAGCTCTAGCATACAGCACAATATCATCAGCACATAGCAGGGAGCTGTCCTGGACCCCAGCCATTTACTTCTAGCTGCCTTGTACCAGTGACATCTCAAGATAACATGTTCAATATCCTCCTTCTCATTTCCACCACAGTAACAATAAGCAAATGCAGGGTTAATATTTTAGCAAATTTACATATCAAGACATTTGAATCAAAAAGCCAGTTCTAAATTTTGCATAAGTTCTTCAGTGAGGTTTTGGATGTCAAAGTTCTAGATAATACTGAAAATAATGAAAACAGTCATTTCGAGTACCATACAGTGAATCTGGAAGACAATATGGCCCAGCTATTTAAAGCCTGGCACCAAGTGCAAAGCCGTTGCTCTGGACTAGTGCCGACTGTGTGTCCGACTGCAATATTCAAAGGGACAGTTAGTGCCGGCACTAGGTGGTAGCACCGATGCTAACCCATAATGTATGTAGGGAGGGACAGAGAGGAGGGCCCTGAATGCGGCACACTGGCATATTCAAAGTAGTAGTGCCGTGCTACAGGCATTAACGTGACCTGTGAGCGCAGCACTAGATACCCACACAAAAAAGCTGCCAGTAATGTAGCGGTATGCGGTGGCGGTTGCCCCCATCATGATCCTCAACCCCTGGTCCCCATAGAAAAGCTGTCAAACCCTGGTAGTCTAGTGGTCCCACCCTCCCGGCACAATCCCGACCTCCGATCCCTGTAGAAGAGCTGTCAATACCCTGGTAATCTAGTGGTCCCCACCCCCGGCATGATCCTGACCCCGATCCCGTGAAAAGCTGTCAATACCCTGGTAGTCTAGTGGTCCCGCACCCTGGCACAATCCCCCAGCCCCGATCCCTGTAGAAAATCTGTCAATACCTGGTAGTCTAGTGGTCCCCCACCGGCAGTGATGCCCCCATACATCCCAAGCATCAGTCAGGACCTGAGCCAGTGACAGGCTCAGCCCTCCACTCCCACCACAGCCGGCCGCCGACTGAGGTGCAAATGAGCACTCGGGCTGCTGGCCGTGGTGGTGAAGAGGCTGTGCCTGTCGCTGGCTCAGTTCCTGAATGATGCTTGGGATGCATGGGGGCATCACTGCTGGGTGGGAACCACTAGACTACCAGGGTATTGACTGCATTTCACAGGGATCAGGGGTCGGGATCGAGCCAGGGCATACCCCTCAACTGTCCCTGATCTTCCGGGACGTCCCTGATTGCCTCAAAGGTTTACTCTGTCAATTGTAAAATGTCATTTAGTGACATAACAGAGCGATTAAAATCACAAACTAATGTCAAACACTAAAGTTATAGACTTGTTCTTCAGTAAATGCATCGTAACACACATCCCTTTATTGTATCACATTTCTGAGTGAATAGTAGCAATTGTTAAGATGGTCCCTGATTTGAGGTCTTTGTCCCTGATTCTTTTAAAGTCTTGTCCCTGATTCATGAGACAAGAGGTTGAGAAGTATGTGCTGGGGGGAACCACTACACTACCAGGTGTGCAACAGGCACCCATGTCAACAGGAACCATGGCGGCAGAGGCGGACTGCCAGGCCCAGCCAGTCTGCCTAGTTCCCTATTGACTGGATAAGCTGCAAGCCCTAGGTAACCTACAACCTATGTTCTCCCACCCCAGGCGTGCCCTATGCCTGTCCCATGCATTCGTGGGTCCCACCACTGTGTTCCACCCACACCTGCCATGGGGTGCCTATGTCATTGGGGGGCATCTACAAGGACACATATGGCCAGTGGACGTGTGTGTGTCTATCTCTATATCTGTATCTATATCTATATCTATATCTATATCTATATCTGTATCTCTGTGTGTTGCATATGTATGTATAGCTATGTGTCACATAGTTCTCACGCTCTCCTAATGTATTGCTATATATGTACCGTGTGTTGTACTGCTTGCACTGATGCATGGGCAGGTTGTCTGCCCTGTTTGTGCCTGCCAGTACACAGTTCCTGCTGCTTCCAGCCTGTACTTCCATGCTGACCAACAGGGATGCTGTGGGCATGCCTTGGCCTGCAGCATCCAGCCTGTACTTCCATTCCGATCAAAAGGTGGAGCTGTATGCTCCATGCAGTAGTACCAGGCAAACTGCGTGGTAATGTATACAAAGCAGCAGTTAATGGAATGCAAATGTACCTGTTTGCCCATGGATTACCTAAGTAGGCTAATTTGCATGGGAGCTTTGAATATGGCTCCCGTTTGCCCTGAACTAATGTGTTAGCACTGTACAATCAGGTTAGCCTGGGCAAACTACACAACAGCATAGCACAGTTCTGGAGCATGTGGCTTGCATTATTGTTTGCAGGTGCTGTGGGTCTTCTCTGTGCAATCACGCATAATGTTCTCCACCTGCAACACTGGCCTGCTCCAGGGTGTACTGGGCTGCAGTTGCAGTGTGCACTTCCCTGTGCAATCACACACAATGTTCCCCACCTGCAACACTGGCTTACTCCAGGGTGTACTGGGCTGCAGTTACAATGTGCACTTCTCTGTACAATCACACACAATGTTTTCCACCTGCAACACTGGCTTGCTCCAGGGTGTACTGGGCTGCAGTTGCAGTGTGCACTTCACTGTGCAATCACACACAATGTTCTCCACTTGCAACACTGGCTTGCTCCAGGGTGTACTGGGCTGCAGTTGCAGTGTGCACTTCCCTGTTGCTATATTCAGTGCTGTCTTACTCCTGGGCTATGTTTGCCCTACACTCCCAGACCAGTTTTCCCGGCTTCCTTCGCATACTATATTCAGTAAGGTTAGCACGGGCTATTCCTTTGAATATGGTGGCGATTTGTGCGAGCAATGTTTGCATGCTGGGCAGTGCTACTTGAGGCTCGGGACAAAGTTTTAAATATCTGAGCCTATATATTGTAGATCATGTGTTTTGTATTTTTTAGCAATATTTTTTTTCATATAAGGCTTGCACTGGTCTGAATTACAATATTCTGTGCATTTAACTTAAATAACTTCAAAAGCCTATAGGCTAACAGTTTCTTTATGCGGGATAGCCATTCAGATTTTTACATCCTAATGATTCCATACTACTTTCTGTTTCCAAACATTTTTTGCCCAATGCTGATTGTAAAGATGATTTATTAATGGTTCTAGATTCTGCCAGAGCTAATATATTTGTAAGACCTACTTCTGCTCTAACAAATGGTGCAGGTGTGGACTTTGAAATCAAATTATAATTATATAATTATAATCCAATAATTAAGAGCTTGAATAGCTGGTTTTCCAAGATTAGGTAGATAATTATGCTCCCAAATTTCAATACCATATAATGCCTGTGCATTATATTTAGCCTCAGTTGTTCTAACAAGAGGTAGCAGAGAGTTCCCACCATATTTATAATTAAAAGTTTGAGGGCTAACGTTGTACAAGAAATTTTTCATATCAGCTTGGTAGTGGACCGCTCACTTTGTCTATTTAGCCTACTACCTCTACACTCACTAACCTCCTCATCCTTTGCTATTCTGTCCCACCTGACTCGCTATTCATGCCCCTAGCTATCATTTCACAGTTGCTATGTATGCGGGCGCCCAAATTGAGTCACTCAGTTTGCTTCACCATATCACATGATACCAAGGTAGTCTTCACAATAGAGGGAGGAGTGTACTTCCAGGGAGTAGCAGGAACAAGGAGGGTGCAGGTAGACAAAAAAACATTTTCAGAGTAAAGAGTCCGGTAGAGTGCACAGTGGTGGGTGGAGTATGGAACAAAGAGTCCTGGAGGAATTAATATCTCTGAAGGTAGAGAAGGCTATAGGACCAGATGGGATACACCCAGGAGTACTGAAGGAACTCAGGGGGTGCTAGCTGCCCAACTGTTGGCCTTATTCAACAGCTCACTGGAAACAGGCATGGTTCCAGAGGACTGAGAAGAGCAGATGTGGTACCTCTACATAGGAGTGACAGCAGGGAGAAAGGTAACAACTATACACCAGTCAATCGCCAGTCAATCTCACTTCAGTGGTAGGAAATTAATGTAAACCCTGCTTATGGAAAGGCTGATAGAGTATCTTGAATTCAGCAGGCTGCAAGACCACAGGCAGCATGGATTCATGGAGGGAGGTCATTCTAGATGAATCTGATTGATTTCTTTGACTGGGTGACCAGGGAACTAGATCAGGGAAGAGCAGTGGACATGGCCTATCAACACTGTGCTGCACAGGAGACTGATTTAAGCTGAGCAGTCTAGGGGTGAGATCAAAGTGGTGAGTTAGATTAGAAACTGGTTAATGCATAGGCAGCAGAGGGTGGTCTAACTCTAATGATGTAATGGGTAGGGAGGATGGGAGGAGTGGGAGGGAGGCAGGGACATTAGCTCAAGCTGTGGACCCTGCAATACGAGACAGGCTTGATAGACCAAATGGCCTTCTGCTGACTTGTTTGTATGTTCGTATGAGAGTGACCACTGAGGTGCCACAGTGCTCAGTACTGGGACAGATCCTCTACAGTGTCTTCATAAGTGACATTGCAGAAAAAGCGGAAGGAAGGTATGCCTTTTGCAGATGATACCAAAATCTGTAATAGTGGACACTTGGGATGGGGTACAGAGAATGTGTAGGGATCTTTGGAAATTTGAGTAATGGTCAAGAGCATGGCAAGTATGGTTCAATGCCAAAAAAAATGCAAACTCAGGCAGCGAGGACATAGAAACTCAGGAGCAGAGCATAGGATGGGGAGAGGTGCTGACAGTCACTAAGTAGGAAAGTGACCTTGAGGTTTTAATAACTGCTGACTTCAAAGTGGCAGGGCAGTGTGACATAGCAGTGGGTAGGGCTAGTGGGATGCTGGGGTGCATATGGAGGGGTATCTTCAGCAGAAGAAGGGATGTGGTGTTGCCACTATATGCTCACTGCTGAGACCCCACCTGGAGTACTGTGTCCAGTTTTGGAGGCCACACTTCAGGAAGGACATAAACAGCATGGAAGCAGTCCAGAGGACTAAAATGGTCAGAGGCTGCATGAAAAGCCCCATGAAAAGAGACTGAGGGATCTCAATGTGTGCACCCTGGAAGAGAGGAGAGTGAAAGGGATATGATAGGAACCTACAAGTACATCACAGGGGTGAACAGGGTGAGGAGAAAGAGTACCAGGACCAGAGGGCATACGATGAATCCAGGGTAGTAGTTTAAGAGGGATGTGAGGGAGTACTACTTCACTGAATGGATGATAGATTCCTGGAACAGACTGTCAGCGAAGTGGAGATAAAAACAGTGGGAGCTTTAAGTATATATGGATACACATGGGGGCATATCAGTAAATAGGCGGGGGCACAGGAAATCAATTAAGACTCTGCAGAGACAGATTTAGGGGACAAAACATTTTTGATACATAAGTGAAAAGAGAAATACTGAAGGAGGGATAGTAAGGCTGAAAAGGGAAGGAGGGGTTGTATGGATGAGGACCACCAAAAAGCAGACATATTGAACAAATACTTCTGTTCAGTATTTAAGGAGGAAGGGGGTGGAAATGGGCCAAATATAAAGGACAAGAGTATAAAGGGACAGGAAGTGGACAAAAGTCCTTTACAGAAGAAAAAGTGCTTAAAGCAACAGTGCGACAAAAATGGACTGCAATTTTACCCACATTTTTCTTCCTAATCAATGCCAGATCTCTTCAAGTTTATTTTGGTGATAACATTTTCAGTTTCTGTTACCATAAGAATTTTATGAGCGTTTTAAAATAATTATTTCTCAAGAAAAAGATGGCCGCTTAATTTTTTGCATTGAGGACCTGAGAAGGTAAGAATCAGACAAAATGCAAATGTACAGTACACAGCATAGGAAGCATCTAGAAACCCAAATCAATAGTTCTAGCAATATTTTTCATAACCATAGCAGAAAATTATCTTTTGGAAGAACTTTTTCATTGCACTGCTGCTTTCAGGACTTAACAATGTTAGCGTAGACAAAGCAATGGAGCCAGGCAGGGGTGCACCCCATGATACCGAGAGGACTGAAAAAGAGCTGGCTGCACCTCTGACAGACCCTTTTCAACCTGTCATTAGAAACAGGAGGTACCGGGGACTGGAGGAGGGCATATGTAGTCTCACTCCACAAAATGGAAATAGGGAAGAGGCAGGAAACTGTAGGCTATCAGCCTGCATCAGTGGTGGGCAATGTAATGGAATCACTGTTGAAGGAAAGTATTGGGAAATACCTTGTTGCCAATGGGCTGCAGGATCCAAAGCAACATGGCTTCACAGGGGAGGTCTTGCCACTCTAACTTGATCAAGTTCTTTGATTGGGTGACCAAGAAAGCAGATCGGTGGACATGACCTACCTGGACTTCAACAAAGCCTTCAATATCATTCCACATAGAATACTGATGAGCAAGCTAGGAGCCTAGAGTAGGCCCTAAAGTAGTAAAATGGGTAGGAAGTTGGTTGGGCAATAGGAGTCGAGGATGGTAGTAAATGGCATACACTCTGGAGTAAGTAAAGTGACCAGTGGGGTGCCACGGGGATCAGTACTAGGGCTGGTCCTCTTCAATGTCTTTATTAGTGACATTGCAAAGTGACTGGAAAGGAAAGTATGCCTGTTCACAGAGGCGATACAAAACTCTGCAACAGAGTGGACACACAGGGAGGGTCTGGAAAGAATGAGGGCGATCATAAAAACTGAAAGAATGGTCATGGGTTTGGCAGCTGAGTTTTAATGCAAAAAGTACCAAATCATGTACATGAGGCACAGAAACCGGGGCAACATACCAACTGGGAGAGGTATTAACAGCCACAAAGCAGGAATGGGACCTGAGGGTGATCATTTCTGATTGCCTGAAGGTAGCTAAACAGTGTAACAAGGCAGTGGGGAAGACTGGCAGGGTGCTCGGATGCATGGGTGGGCAATCACCAGCAGAAGAGGGAGGTAATAATACCCGTGCATCGATCACTGGTGAGCCGACACCTCATGCACTGTGTACAGCCTCTGGAGGCCCCAGCTCCATAATGACATAGAGAGGAGGTGGTACAGAGAAGGGCAACCAAAATGGTGTGTGGTCTGCATCAAAAGCCTTATGGGGAAGGCTTAAGGAATTAAATACATACTAACTGGAGAAAAGGAAGGAAAGTGGGGATATGATAGAAACATTCAAATACCTCACAGGTACAATATTTAAGAATGCATGGGATAAAAAAAATATCTTAGAAGTAAGGGTTGGGGCCGGAGACCAAGTAAGAGGTCTGGTGTCACTATAAGTAGGGAAAAAGGCAGAATAGGTGGGTCAGGAGTTCCTTATCTGCCGACAGCTTCTATATTTCCATATTTCTAGGCAGAAAATATCTGGTCAGACTGGATGGGCAAGCGGTCCTTTTCTGCCAACAAATTCTGTATCTATGTTTTATAAGCTTACAAAGTAATGAGTTAGATACTGTTAGTACATAGACTTTAGAATAAAGTGGAACTTTGTCTTATATAGCAGCTTTCAGACACACTGCATCCCAAAGCACTTTACAAAACAATGAGATAGGTAGTGGTAGTGCAAGGTCTGTATACAGTCACACACACACACACACACACTAAATTAGAACCTGTTACTGAAAGAGTTATTTGAAGTTGGCCAGAACACATGACTAACTCCTACTCTTACAAAAAGTGCCACAGGATCTTTATCTTACACCTGGGCAGCTACCAGAGATGGGAAGAAAGGACCATCTAAAGGAAGGCACCGCTAGCAATGCAGCATCCCTTGTGCAGACATGCAGTGTCACTGTTGAGTATTAGCCCAAGAGCCTGTGGGGACATGAATTTATGACCACTCAGTCTTCTCAGTGTGCCTGTTGCCAACTGGGCAACTCACATTGAGCTTGGGTTAAGTCTCAGGAGGACAGTGGGACAAGTGACTGTTAATAGCTGTGGCAGCAATCTGAGCTAATTGAATCTACATGAGCTGTCCCCTACTATTAAGTATACTGTGGAGTATTCAGGAATGCTGTTTGTGCACTGTGTGAATGTCGGAGGCAGCAAATTAAGCAAACAAATGTTAGAAGTGCAAGGCAACAGTGTGTAAAAACATATTTGTATGCACTAATGCAAATCGGGGGGGTGGGCTTTGCAGAACAGATGGTCTCTTTTAATGACAATTTCAAGTATTCTTCAAAATTCATGGTTAGTGCTGATAACCTAGAAGGAGTCTGGATAAAAGTGCTATATTATAGAATTAGAATCAGCATATCCCTAAAAGCTGCATACCAAAAATTAGATCTGTAAGTTACTTGGTTTAAAAGTTACAAACCATTTTGTAATCTAATTTCGCTCCCTGTTAAAAAAACAAAAAAAAAAAACAGTTTTAGTGAAGAGCTACTGTTGATGTCAAAATCAGAACTCACTGCCTAGTCTTCCCTTCCTGGTGAGTAACCTTATAGGCAAGGCCACTGGTTTCGGTGATTAAAACAATTAAATTCCGTTTTAAGACTTAAGATTCGAATTTCACGGTGATTATTATTCTAATTTCCAGATTTTCTAAGATTTTCAGAGATTCTGTTATCATTCTTTTAGTATGTGCATAAATAATCAGAATTAAAAAGGCTTAACATACAGAGCATTAAATAAAGCAAACTGAAAATAGTACAGGAAGGAATTAAAACAAAAACAGACCTTTTATAGATTTACTGATCTGATAGAAAATGCCAGATTCCATGAAATCTTAATTTTACGGTTTCAGGCAGCCCTAATTCCTGAATTTTACGGATTTTCCGGTAAAACCGAAAAACAGTGGCCTTGCTTATAGGACTTATTTTCAAAGTTTAAGAAACTCTCGTAGCAATCATTTGAAAAAAATGTCACATGGTTGGATCACGGTGCTTGTGTTTCCAGAATGTTCCAATTTATGGTACTGTATTTTAAAATGTGGCAGAAAGTGATTTAGGAATGCAACGCTGGACAAAGCTATGGAATGTCAAGGTGGTGCACAACTTCAGATTGCTGGGGGCATGACATTTTAGAATGTGGCAGGAATCTTAATCACAAAATGTGGTGGGGACACTCAGTCTTGGAATGCAACAGGGGCACACATCTAGGAATTTGGCAGGAACTGACAATTTCAGAATATCCCACCCCACTTTCCAAAACTGTGCATCTGTGCCACATTCTGAAACTGCATGTGACTACGTTTTGAAACTGTCATATTCTGCCATATTCTGAGATTCCGAGTCCATGCCACATTGTGAAACTACATGTTGCCACAGCAATCAGAAATCAGAAATCAAACATCCACACCACATTGTGGAATTGTATAACCACCGCCACATGCTGAAATTACACATCCGTGACACGTGACAAAACTGCATATCCCTGTCACATTCTGTAACTATGTGTCTCCTGCATTTTCAAATTGTATTTCCCTGCCACTTTCTAAAACGTATGACACTGCCACATTCTGAATTTCAGCTTCCTTCCACATTCCAAAATTGTGTGCCCCATTTATTTTCTGAGATTGCCTCATTGCTGCATTATACTATTGCAGCCTGGTGGCATTCTGAAATCTCATCCTGCAGTATTCTAAAACTGCACACAACTTTAAATTCTAAAGCCTTGTCTGCTGCTGTATTCCATCCCCATCACATTCTTAAGTGCCTTGCACCTGCACATTATGGAAATGCATACCTTTTTCCCACAGTCAGCTTTCCTTTTTCAAAATACCTTTCAACAGGAGCACTGATTCCTACCCTCCTCTCTCCTTCCTGCCATCTCCACCCACCCTCCTGCCATACTCCATGCCCCCACCCACCACCCTAAGGTTCTGTCAAATACTCTTCACAGTACTTAACTCTTACCACTTACCACATCCTATCCTTTCCTGGCCTGCTCTCTTGACTACTACTCCTCTCTCACATGACTGACAATATCCTCCTGAACTGCTTCTCCCTTTCCCTTTAATTCCTCATACGAGTCTGAACACTTCTTGATTACCTGCAACTATTCCTTGCCTGTCCTTCATTACCACCATTTCTTTTCTTTTATTCTTGTATTTATTGATTTTGTAACTCAGTAGATACAAGTATTACTAATAGGACAGTGCACCATCAAGTTCAGTATACAATATCTGTAAAAATACAGTATCTTTAACACTCTAATCTGGTACATCACAGGAGGGTTACCAACATAACTATATTCAAATACTTTTTAACATATAGTTCAAAGGCTATATGCTGCCATGAGTGGGGAATGCTAATGCAAATCACTTTATTAATTCTAAAATGTCCACCTTTTGATAGGTGTTACTTCCCCAATCTACCACATCAGTATATAAAACCAGATAGGTGCTAAGCCCCTCTCCTCCCTCCGCATCAATCACTACATAATCCTAAGCAAAAACATCATTTATTTAATAATAAGTTGTGCCTTTATCTATCTAAATGTCCCATTACTGTTTCTAATTTAACTACTTAATGAGTCACTGGTAAACAAAGCAACATAACTTTGGAGGGTAAGAACATCCCCACCAAACTCAGCATACCTCCACGATATCATCCTGTTCCATCATAAAAATGTTTAAAGTAAATTCCCCATTCTAAGACATCACTGTCATACATATTGGGAACATAACTTAAATGCATCAAAGCAGTAAATCTATGTTGAAAAAGTCAACTGTGATAAGAGGTAACATAGCTTGACTAAAATAGTTATAATTTCTCCCAGTGTCCGAAATCCTTTTAGCCATTTTAGCACGTGATAGCTTACTGAACTCTGTCCAAGAAACCTCAGGTGTTATCCTCCTCTCCAGAGTCTGAATTCGATTCTTTGGCTGTGTAGTCCAATTCAATCTTCACTACCAGTTTGCTAGCTTCCATCGGGTCGGAGGAAATGTATGTCTTCATCCATAGGTGATCTTGAGACTTGCGGCATCAGGAGAGTATGGTGTACCCCAAGTTGGCGCAGCTTAGTACGAACTCCGTCGAAGGCCCCTGCGACGTTGCCTTGTGGCATAACTTAAGTCGGAAAAGACATGAATGGGTACCCCCTGCCATTTAGCGAGATCCTGCTTACATGCTTCATTTAAAACATAGTCTCTTTCCTTCAGGAGCCTAGGGCAACCAAAACTGCTCTTGCTGGTGGATGAACAGTATCTATATGGGTCGGGCCCTCTGGAATTAACTCTATAGGTCCTCAGCACAGATATCGGGGAGTCGAGATGCAGGAATTTGGGTAACCACAGTTCAATAAAATTATTCAGAGCATCTCCCTCAGATTCCTCTGGTAAGTCTAGGATCCTGATGTGAGGGCATCCGCACCCCATTCCAGTGTCTCTCAATGTTTCCTAAGCAGCGTATTCTTTTTACCAGGCCTTGTGTGACTGAGGCGCTTTTTCAGCTGTTTTATTAACTCCTGTGCAAAAGTCGTCTGACTGGATTTTTGTTTGACGACTTGAATCCTCGAGAGGTAAATTCGTCTATTTTTTATCAATTGCTTGAGTTGCTTTCAGCAATGCTGCATTGGACGTTGGTTTAAATTGCTATTGGGAGGATTCTTGTCTTTCTCGGGTCTGCACGAGGTTCTTTTGTCTGGCTCCCTCACCTCCAGTAGTAGTTTTATTGCGACCCATTTTCTGATCTTGCCAAGTTCTAGATTCCTTTAGTCCTTGGAGTGTCAGCAAACTAACACCAGTGTTTTTTACCAAAATAAGGCACTTTCAACTGTGTTTTTGCTTTAGAAAGTCCGATTATTGCAGAGCTGCAGGAAGTCTGCTTCCCAGCTCCTGCTAGCCATGCCCCCATTGCCACTATTTCTTCCTCCCATTTATATATTTCCCTCCCTACTCTTCACTCCTACTACCGAGGTTAATGATCGCTGTTTCCTACATCCACCTCTCCTGAATACAGCTAGAATTGGAATTTAATCCTTTATGTAATCTATTGTAATGTCTGTGTTACTCTTTACTGAATGTTCAGTATGTTATCAATTATATTGTCTTTTTACTCTTACTCTGTGTACATCTTCTTTACGTGACGTGGAACCTCTGTAAATGAGCTCTTAGCTCAAAAGTTTTAATCTGAGATATTAATAAATAAATAAATGTTTACAATAACTGCAGTTTTATGTAGTGTGGGAGAAATAAATCCTACATGGTAGATTTCAGGGAAGACTAGGCTGTGAGTTCTGGTCATGACATCGTCAGTAGCTCTTCACTGAACCTGTTTTTTTTTGAGCAGGCTGTGAAATTAGGGTTACAAAATGACTTGTAGCTTTAAACAAAATAAGTTAGAGATCACATTTTGGCAAGAGGCTGACTTGTGATACGCTGATTCAAATTCTGAATTTATAGAGATGTAAGCCACCTCTGGGTGCTTACTAAATGGGTTCTTTAATTTTTTCTGCTAGGGCTCAGGGTACTGCCTGCTGGCAGGTGGAACCTGGGGGCCGACAGCAAAAGGGAGGGCTTTGGCACCTTTTGGGGTGGGAGGGGGAGCTGAGCAGTCGGTGGAGGGGCTTCTGGCTTGGTGGGAAGAAGTTTGATTGCAGAGCCATAGGTTCAGGGCCCACCACCCTGCTCGATCCGGCCATCAGTGCAGAGTTTCAGTCGGGTACCTGAATTTTTCTCCCCTGCATGTCTGTGTTGGAAGCTTCGGCCCGTGGAGTCATTTGGAGGGGGTCTGCCTCATGATCCCTGGCCCAGGGTGCAGTGGTCGTAACCTGCATCCATTTCCTGTTTTTGTGCCATTTTCACGTCCAGGCTAGCGGAGGAAAGAAATGGTGGAAAGCAGGGGTCTGCAACTTTTGGACCCAATTTGTCCCCTGCTGCAGTTCATCTGTGCCATAAAGTTTTGGCCAAGTGCTGGATGTGGAGTCACTCAGAGCCCTATCGCACCTTGGTCTGAGGACACTCATATTCAGTGTGTACCCCTCGCATGTTAATGCAGGATAAGAGTTCAAGCAGGAGGAAGGAAAGGATACGGTATTCTGCAGCGCATGTATCAGCTCCCCACTAAGTAATGTGCTGTGTGGATTTGTAGGTCCTACACTGTTGAAGCCTTGGCTCTGTGCCATGAGTTAAAGGGATCGCCTTCTGTACAAGTGATTATTTTCCACTGCTCCATGGAGTTGATTTTATCAAGTTTCAGTTAAATCAGTTTTATTCTTTTAATTCCCGTGGACTCTGGATTTTATTATTGCAAGTATATGCTTCTAAACAATTGGCCCTCTCAACTGCCTACCCCTTGGTGGAGACCTGCTGCCCTCCCAGAGATCAGAGGACATTCTGTGGAACCCAGGCAATGAGTTTTCTTCTCCAGTGACTGTGTATCTTCTCACTGTACAGTGCCCCACTCTCCTTTGTTTTAACATCTGATGTACCCTAGACCTGGGAGGGGCTAACAATGTCTCGGGCTCATCCGGGATGGAGTTTTGGGGGTGCAGTTATGTTACCTGGACCTTTTGGATGGCAGCTGGGCAATGGATAAAGGCTGGTGGGCGGGACTGCAAAAGTTGGTTTTATGCACTATTCTGAGCTGTTTTTGTACCTTCGAAGTTGCTGCCTTGAGATCTGTTTACAGCCCTCACGTGTAGTGGACTGTGCTGGAAGGCTGGGGGAACTAACTGATTGGCTGAATTGGCATGAAGGTGGAAGGCCCTGGTGCAGCTGGCAGGAGTGCCATTTTGGGACTGTCTGAGAGGAGAGCAGAGAGCTTGTTTCTGAGCTACAGACTATATCTTTTCAGCCATTTTGAACTGAGCTGGTGGTTTGGATTAAGTTTGCAGCCATGGCTGAGATGAGTCAAAGATCAGGGAAGGAGGTGACTGTTCCTGCACCCCTAATGTATTGATTGTCGGGCATGGTGGAAAGAGCAGTACCCAGAACAAATGAGTGATCTGCAACTGCTCTGGATCAGATATAAGAACCTTCCAACTGCTCCTTTGGAGTGGCCCCTCTGTTCCAGTCATCTTAGGTACCATATATGCCTTTTGGGGGTGGTCTGCTTCACCTTCCCATTCAGTGCAGCTACTTCAAGCATGGAGACCTGGAAGGATGTGGATGAGGCCCTCCCTAGAATGCCACCTATGGGGAATGGTGCTAGATGTCTGCCCAGCCCCCAATGGATCCTGCCCTCCCCATGGCAGAGGGAAAGGTCACGGACAGGCTACTGTGCCTGCCAGGAGGGCCCCTATCTTCAACAGTGGTCTCTGTGGCAGAAGATATCCTGAAGATGATCTCTAAGAACTCACCTGTATCCAGCACCATGGAGAGGCCTGATCGGCAGTGGAAGATGTGCCCTCTGAAGATGGTTCCAGCACGCATGTGGAGACCTTGGAGGGGTGGATGCTGTAGCGGCAGCACCTGGCGTCACCCTCACATTCCTCATTTTTGAAGATCCAGTGTGGGAGCATGACATCCCCCTCTACCACTTCTTCAGTCTGCACTACCCAGACAGTGTCCCGTAGCTTGCTCAGGCATATAAAAATTATTCAGGGACATGGATAGCTTGAGGCCCTCTGACTCCAGAGTTCTCAAATATACTTCAGGAGTTGGTTGCAGGATGGCACTGTGCCAAGGATCAGCATGTGGAGCATACCAGAATGGTTACAGGATGAGGGATGGATGTGGCACAGAATTCGGAAGGAATATCCAGGAGAAGTGTATCCCTATTTATGTGAGCGCATCTGGGATGGGATAGAAGAAAGCAGTGAGAGTGGTATTCCAGGAAGCCTTGGATAAGGTGAGGCAGCACTGGAAAATAAGCCTCCATGATGAATCCAGTGACCAGCAAAAGACCATCCAACATGCAATGACTATGTTCACCTCCATGGTGTGGACTGGCTTGACACTATTTAAAACCTCGCCATGGTGCAGGATGTGGAAGAACTTCATACCAAATACTACATAATCAGTGAAGACTCCTTCAGAGAGGAGATTAGTAAGCCTGATCTGAAGTTTTACTTTTCCAAGGACCACCCAGAGCTTTCTAGCCCCAAGTCAGCTTTTTGTTGCTGCAGGACTGCCAAGTAGTTCTGTGAACTGCCTGCATTGAACTGTTCTCCCACTGATGCAGAGGAGGTTATTCCTGTCAGGTTTGAAAAAAAAATGTGTGTTTAATATGTTAAGCTTGTTGTTGCCTTTGATCCACTGTTTGGGATTGCCTTGATGTGTAGTTCGATGGTTGGTGTCCTCCTTTTATTAACTAATCTGTCCAGGACTGAAACAGATACTTTCTGGACTGTTTGCCAGCTTATTCAATTAGCACCTCGGTGCAGAGTTTCATGTGACCTGTGGTGGAGTGAGTGTAGCTGTGTATGACCTGAGTGAGAGATTGAGTGTGGATGGTTGCGTGTATGTGTTTGGGGCCATGTGGGGTGTACAGCTAAGAAAATGTTTATGGTTGAGCGGCACCCCTGTTGGGATGCCACAGTTAAAGTATGTTCTAAAATGTGAAAAGTATGAGGCAATTCAAACCCTTTCTGGCAGCACCACCTGTCAGGTTAGGTAGCTAGTGCTGGGTGTGGGTGAGGGCGTGGGACACTACCTCCTTGTACAAGGCCATTTGCCCTGTGACCAGCTGGTGGGTCGCCATGTTGCCCTAGTTAGTTAGTGGGAAGAGTGACAGGTAGGGTCTTGGCCCTGTGTTAAAATTTTGTTTTTGGTATCCCGTTGCAGCTGGGTGGCAGCTTTGACAGGTGGTCCCATCAGTGGAGAGTGTGCATATCTGCTTGGGAGTGGTCGGCTGGGTAACTGCCCAGGCATTCATCAGGGTTAACGGTCTTAGTGGGGACAGTGTAATCCCTTTGAGTGCTTACTAAATGGGCCTTTAATTTTTGCTGCGTGGGCTCAGGGTACCATATGAACATACAAACATATGAATTTGCCAGCAGAAACAGACCACCTGGTCTATCTAAGTCTGCTCAAGTGTGCAGTTAGCACCCCTAGTTTGCAACTGCCCCACCCACCTTTGTCATCCCACTGCCCACCACCTCCTCCACCCTAACTCTCCCTTGTTCCCTGTCCCATGCCCTTTGAGCTGTTAACAGATTTACATGATACCACTCATTCTGGTAGTGCATTCCATTTTGCTACCACCCTCTGTGAAATAATGTCTCCTCGTTTCCTTCCTAAATCTTTCCCCTTCTATTCTTAGCCCATGCCCCTGGTGGCCCTCCCGTTCTTAACTTAAAGGCCCCCATCTGCCTCATCCTTATTGATTCGCCTCAGATACGTGAATGTTTCTATCATGTTCCCCCATCCCTTCTATCCTCCAGGGTGTACATATTCAGGTCTCCCAGCCTGCTGTCATAGTCCTCCTCTCCATTCCACATATCATCTTTGTTGCACTCCTCTGCACCCCTCCACTAGCCTGATATCACACTTTAGGTATGGCCTCCAAAACTGCACATAATACTTTAAGTGCAGCCTTATCAACGACCTGTAGAGGGGCAAGATCACTCTCTTCGCCGGATGAAAACCCTCTCTAGGCACCCCAGCATTTTGTTCACTTTTGCAGCCACTCTCCTGCACTGGGCAGTGTTGTTCATGGTACCTGTTATCATTACCCCTAGGTCCTTCTCCTCCTCAGTGATCCCCAGCTTAACCTCCCCAGCCAGTATTCTCTCCTTGGGTTCTTCACCCCAAAGTGCATAACCTTACACTTCTTTGCATTGAACCCCAGCTGCCACCTCTCTGACCACTCCTCTTGCTTGAGGTCCCCTGCAGCTGCTTCCATCCTCCCATCCATCCACCACTGCTCCGATTTTGGTGTTGTCCAGCAAACAGACTTACCTTGCTCACCACCCTTGTGCAATGTCTGATATGAAGAGCCCAAACAATACTGGCCTCAACACAGAGCCCTGTGGCGCCCCTCATTACCAGCCTTGGAGTTGAGCTCGTCTTTCACCTCCACCCGTTGCAGCCTCCACTCAGCCAGCTTGTAATCCAGTTCATCATTTTGCCCCTACCCTACACGGTTAGCTTCCCCCAAGCTGCCCATGAGGCACAGAATCAAAGGCCTGTCAAAGTCAAGTAAAGAACGTCCACCGCATGACCCTTATCCAGCTCACCTGTCACTCAATCATAATATTGTATCAGGCTGGTTTGACAAGACTTCCCTAAACGAACCCATGCTGCCTCACATCCTGGAGGCCATTGTCCTCGAGTCACGACATCAGTCTTTCCTTTAATATAATTTCCATGAGTTTGCACACTAAGGAGGTGAGACTTACGGATGATAACTACCCAGCTGGCAGGTGGAGCCTGGGGCCAACAGCATAAAGAGAGTTTTGGCACCTTTTGGGGGCTGGGAGTGGAGGCGGTCGGTGGAGGGAGTTCCTGACCGGTGGGAAGGAGTTTCGCTGTAGGATGGTAGGTTCAGGCCTGGCTGGGCCAATTGCCATCCTGGCCCACTGCCCTGCTCATTCTGGCCATCAGTGAGTCTTGGTCAAGGTACCAGAGAGTTCTCAGGGTAGCTGCAAGGCATTGGATTTTTTCTCCCCTGTGTGTCTTTGTTGGGAGCTGGGGCCTGTGGATTCATTTGGAGGGCCTACCCCATAATCCCAGGCACTGGAGAAGGTTTATATGAGGGAGGAGTCTGTTTTGACCAGTCTGGCTGCAATAGAGATCCTGAGGTGCACTGCGTGGTGACAGCCTGTGGAGT
Organism: Neoceratodus forsteri; assembly: GCA_016271365.2. NCBI lineage: Eukaryota > Metazoa > Chordata > Ceratodontiformes > Ceratodontidae > Neoceratodus > Neoceratodus forsteri. Next base: position 143,231,670 of record CM057452.1, read on the forward strand.
AGGGGTGCAGTGGTGGCAGCCTGCATCCATTTCACTGTTTTGGACCAATTTCCATGTCAAGGCTGATGGAGGAAAGAAATGGTGGAAAGCAGGAGTCTGCAACTTTTGGACCCAAGTTGTCCCAGTGCTGTAGTTCATCTGTGCTGCAAAGTTTTAACCATGTGCTGGATGTGGGGTTGCTCAGAGCCCTATCATACCTGGGTCTGAGGAAGCTCGCATTCAGTGTGTACCTCTGCACAACCATGAGAATAAGAGTTCAAGCAGGAGGAAGGGAAGCAGATGGTGTTCTGTACCGAGTTACAGCTGTGCCAGTAAAGTGGAACCTGATTTGGCTCCCCACTAAGTAATGTGCAGTGTGGATCTGTGGGTCCTGCACTGTTGAAGTCTGGCTCTTTGCCATGAGTTAAAGGGATCACCCTCCATAAAAGTGATTGTTTTGATTTTATCAATTTCCATTAAATAGTTTGGTTCTTTTTAATTCCTCTGGACCCTGGATTTATTTATTGCAAATATGTGCTTCTAACCAATTTGCTCCCTCGGTGGAGTCCTGCTGCCCCGGAGATTGGCGGACATTCCTTGGAACTGTGGATGGTTATCTTCTCACTGTACAGTGCCTCCCCTCTCCCTTTATTTTAACATCTGGCATACCCTAGACTCAGGAAGGGGGATTACAAATACTAGAAATTTTGGCGGACTTCTCTTTAAAGCTGGGGTACCTCTTTGAGGCAACAACAAAATATGATAACTTCATCATCTCAAACCTGCATCCAAGCCTGTGGTCAGCCTCTTTGATGAATTCAGTTCTGTGCATTCACCTTCTGTTTCTTAGCTTCCTTATTTTAAATTCTAGTGATGATGCCCTCTGTCTCTGTTTTGGCTTCCCTAGTAGCCTTTTCCATCTGCTATCCACTTCTCAGCTTTCTGGATTAAGAATTCAGTGTTCATCTAGTCTTCAGATGTGCCTCAACCATCTGGCAGGATAATCTTGTCAATATCAGCCTACATGTTCTTTCCAGTCCTTAGCCACACTGTGCACACTCCCTGCCTGCCTGCATATGCTGCATCAAGGATCATTGTTAGGCATCTGTTGTCAAAGCCAGTCAGCCTCCTAATAAGCACCTTGTTCAAGGCCCAGCGTTCTGATCCATACTGTGCAACTGCTATCATTGCTGCTTCGTAAACCCTGCATGTTGTTTTGGCTGTTATCAGAGAGCTTTCCCAAGGTAAGTGGAAGCAGTACCTGCCAGTGCTTTTGTCATTTCACGTTCTTATGCCAGACTCCTTCCTCTGTTACTTAGCTGCCAATATAGCCTAAATTTTTTATTTTTCCAATAGTATAATAACTAGTAAGTGCTAGAGCTTACTCGCCTGATCCCTGATCTGTGAGATTCTAACCTGTTTCTGCTACTGTGATCTGGAGTCCGATTGTCAAACTGGGTCACCAAGGTAAATGTCGAAGGGCAACTGCTGAACCACTGGAAAGATCTAGGAAAGCTGCTTTTTTCTTTTTAATTTGGTACAGTGCAAGGTGATGCACCTAGGGAACAAGAACCCCAAGATGGAGTACTGGATGGGAGGGTGAGACTCAGTACCACAGATGGGGAACAAGACCTTGGAGTTATCATCTGCGACTCTAAAACAATCGAGGTCAGTGCAACAAGGCTGATATCAAGGCAAATAGGATGTTTGGATGTGTAGCGGAGGGGTACTGTAACAAAACAAGGGAGGTAATATTTCCCTGCATACATCTTTGGTGAGGCCACAGCTGGAGTACTGTGCCCAGTTCTGGGTTCCTCACATCAGGAAGGATAGGGATAGACTTGAGATGGTATGCAGCGCATGGTAAAAAAATGTTTCAGGGACAGCAGGGCATGTCATATGAGGGAACGCTTCAAGGCATTGAACATGTCCTCGCTGGAGATCAGAAGGAGAGTGGAGCTATGCTAGAGACCTTCAAATTCCTAAAAAGAATTAACAGAGTGAACTGCGGAAACTATTTAACTTGAATACAAGCTCATGGATCATGAGTGGAAGTTACAGGTGGAAGGTTCAGGAGGAACATGAGCAAATACTATTTTACAGAAAAGGTGATGGAGCCGTGGACCAGGCTGCTAGCCAAGGTGGTGTGTGCAAACATATTAGTGATTTTAAGAATGGCTGGAGTGTATAGTGGTTGTTCAGGGCATCAGAATCAGGGAGCAAAATGGAAGTGGTTGAGGAGGGCTAGGACTCTGGAGGACCAGTACAGCAAAACAACGATATAAAACAGAATTTATAGAAGAATCCGACATGAACTCAAGTAATGGGAACACCTGAGTCTGTTACTCATGGAAGATTTCTCCATTTAGCCTGCATATTTTGTACTTGCATATTTCAAAGCTTATCCCATAAATGTGTCTTAAATCTGATGTAATTTTAACAACTAATTCCAAATAATCCATGTTTCTGTTGCAGGATATAATGGCACCTGAAATCCAAATATGCAGTTTAATAACTGAAAAAGTATTTGCAAGGTACTGACGTCCCATCTGCTCGATGGTCCATAAGACCCATAAATTAAATTTTCATAAGTCAATGTCTGAAAACACGGATATGCCAAGATGCAGCTAAGTAGGAAAGAAATTCACAATGTGAAAGCAAGTAAAGAATAAATGCCTCATATCTGCAAATTGCTTGTGTTTTGATTGGCCTTTATATTAAGTTTCTCATGACAACAAAGCCAGTTGATATCCACACATGAGGGGAATGCATTTATTGGACAACTGTAATTCCAAAGAGGGCAAAAAGTGTGTGTGTGGGGAGGGGACAATTGTGGAAAATATTTGTGTCTGAAAATTGTGAAGAAATAATCTGGTTGTATAAAGTTTTCCTATGTTCAATCAAAACCATACTACTAGTAATATTCCATGCTTTTAACTTTAAAAATTGATGCCACACATAGGGGCAGTCTGACCCATGAGAACCCATGCCCTTATTTGCCCCATCCCACCTACCAAACCATGGACAACAACAGGCAAAAAAAAGGGCTCAAACATTTCCCAGTATGAAAAAGTAGAGATTTTACATTAGTCATGGTATAAATAGAGTGAAAAAAGGCCAATGGATTGGTCATATTTAAACAGCCTTCAGGTATTGAGAGATTCAAACATTCCTTTGATGGGATTTAGGTGACTACCCACACAGCTTGAATGAAAATGCTGTATAGGGTAGCCTCCATAGATCTCTGAGGTGAAAAGACATACTAATACACAAAAATAAAGGAATTAAAAAGGTTTTGACTAAATAAATTTGTTTTCTCTTATTCATTTTATGCATATTCCAGTGTGCAACCAACATTCTTCCCTGTTCCAGTTTGGAAGACCAATTCAACGTCTCCATTTGATCCTTGTGAAACAGAATCCTCAACATTTTGTGGGCATGAAACCATCTGGATTCCAGCCACTACATCAGTATCAGGTACCAGACCACCCAAGCTCTTACCTTGACATTTAGCAATGTTCAAAGCTCCCGAAAAGCACCCAAAGCCGTGGCACACTTGAATTGCCAACTCTGCAGAGGCAACATCAGGCATGAATAGACTTAAATCATCTGCATAAGCCATGGCCTTGAAGAGAATCCCATCTGGACACACAAATGCCTAATGACAGGTGTATTATTCAAATGACACAACAGAGGTCAATACTGAAACATACAGCAGGGATCAATGGCACCCTAACTGACTCCTGTCTTTACCGGAATCATAGGCCCAACCCAACCATTTACTAGAGGGGTTACCATAGCTATTCTATACAGACAAGGAAGCCACCATATAAAAGTATCTGGAATGCCATAAGAACTAAGTACAAACCAAAGATAATCCTGTTTAACTGCATGAATGCCTTTTTGGTCAAGAGCCAATACTAGACCAGCTGCCTGGAGATGTCTGGCCTACCAAAAGTTCCCTAATTAAAATCAAATTATCAGTGACAGAACTGTCCTTCACTAAACAAAATTGTGCAGAAAAGATCAGATGTGCTATTGTAGTGGATAATTGATCTTGGTCAGAATTTTAAAATCACTATTAAGGAGGCTAATCAGTCTCTAATTTTCAATATTATGTTGCCACCCTTCTTAAAGAAAAAACTAACGTACCTTTAGACATTGTTAAAGGAATATTTAAAGAGAACAATAATTCTGTATAAACTAAGGCCAATTCCTCCACTAAATCAGACTGAAACATTCTTTAAATATAATTGGTGGAGCCATCTGGCTCTGGTGCCTTTCCGCAGATAAAGATTGAATTGCTGCTTGAACTTCTAATGAAAACTTCATTTTCCACATTTTGCAGGACATCTACTGGACAGTGCACCAGATCAAATGTCTGAAAAAAACTGGCATGTCCAGAAGTGTCCGCCTCTTTTGTGAAAAAGTCTGAATGCATGTTTGGAAACAATATGTAAAATATCCTTACTGGAAGTTTGTAAAACTTGTGCGGAACCTAAGAGACCATCAAATGTTTTCTGTGCATGGTTAGACTTGTAGTGGTCATAAGGACACACCACTGAAGCCTTGCCTTGAATACTGTATTCTTGTTGTTCTTGATGTGTTCTGCCTGAAGAGAATGGAATTTCATCATGTCATGTTTTACCAATTGAATTTATGCGGTATAATTGAGACTCATAGTGGCACTGAAAGAAATCAGTTTTTGGAGTTGTTTTCTGTTTTGCATGTACTGCCAGTATTGGGAATCTTTAACTGTTTACATTCCTGTCTGAGAAGAATGGCTAAATCATGCTTAGTATCATCCCACCACTGAGTGCGGAATCACAAAAATCAAAATGGATTTCTTGCAATCATATGTTCATAACAAAAATTGCTTAATATGCTGTACTAAGACAGAATTATCTAAATGGGATGAAAAAATCTCCAGAGACCTGGGCCAAAAGCTTTTTGTTATGGGTACCTATGGATAGGGAAATAAGACTATGGTCAGAAAGTTCCACTGGCTCTGTTGCAATGGAAGTGATAACCATATTTTGGGAGATGAAGAAAAAAATCTATCCATGTAGCTAAAATCCCTTTAGAAAAGGTTGGATCAGACTTAGCATGAACAGAGAAGTAAGCATCTTTTAATGCTGCAAGTTGAACTAAATTTTTAAGATACGTCATGTCACAAAAGACTTTTTGAGTGTGTGCAGCACCCTATCCACTGCTTAAACCACAATTGAAATCTTCCAAAAATAAAATTAGAAGGGTAAACAAATAAGGCTATATTAACTGAAACATTCTTTCGATGTACTTACGCAACTGGATGAGATAGTATGAGATGATACTTGTGTAACTTGATTTGCTTTGTGGCTTTCTGCCTCTCTATCCGTGGGATATACCACCCCTGTGGATACATTGAGGGACCTAGAAGGGACCCCCCACAGGTGCCGGGGTGTCGTCGGCTAAAGGTAGGTTAGGAAGAAGCCCACAGGGAAGAGAAGAGCCACTGGAGGAAGAGGGTGGATGATGGGCAATGAAAAAGAATCCTGGTGAGGCCTAGGATGTTGTAACCTTTTTAGCTCGATGGAGAGTGATGTTGTTGCTCCTTCCCATCGAACCTTGGGCATAAAACCCTCCTATTCAATGTGCTCATGCAACAGGATGAGATAATATGAGATGATCCTTGTGTAACTTAATTTGCTTTGTGGCTTTCTGCCTCTCTATCCATGGGATATACCACCCTGGAGAGTGTGATGCAAGGAACCTAGAGGAGGGTTCCCCACAGGTGCCGGAATGAATGCATTGGCTAAAGGTAGGTTAGGAAGAAGCCCAAAAGAATACCCAAAGATGTCAAGCTTCAAGAGGTGAGGATGATGAATGAATTCTGTGAAGAAAGGGCTAACTTCTAAGGAGAGAGGAAAGCGGGGCCACCATCCGCCTCCATCCAATAGTGGAACCTAACTAACTAACTAACTAACTAATGTGAAGAAAGCACTAACTCTAACTAATATTATGACCACTGGCATGGAGGAGGAAAAACCCTTTGAGGAGGAAACCTCTGGGGATCAAGGCCTAGGTCGCCTTCCTCCAGGCTGATAACGTTTGATTTGAGGGCGTATGTCGGTAAAGAGAATGGTTAATAGCTGAGGGATATAAGTAGGGATGATGATGGAATAGGGAAAAACTCCAAAAGGACAGGATTAAAGAAGGAACATGAGGCAGCAGGGACCCAAGGAGGGTATGCTCGAGTAGTCAATGAGAGATAGTAGATCAGAGGAGCAAGGGGTATCCATATGTGCTCATGAGGAGATTCAGATGTGCTGAGGAGACCAAGGATAATGAGTACTGGGGAAAAACTCCAAAAAGCAATGTATAATGATAGAATAGGAAAATCCCCAAAAGCACAGATCGAAGAGAACATGAAGCTGTGTGCAGACTGAAGAAGGGGCATTAGGCAACAATGAATACTGATGGTGATGATCACACGAGTAGGGCGGCAGGTTGATGAGGTAGCATGAGATCCAATGAGATGTATGATTGATTGGCGAGGCGAGTAAGTAGGCGCTGAGGCCGATAAGGCATGATTATGCGATGTGAACGTTAGATCCTGATGTTGTGGATGATGAGTAGCATCGGATTCAATGATGGAATGCTCAAGTAAGTGATGTAAATAGATAAGCCATGGGCAAGGAACAGAGAAACGTTGAGGTAAGGATGAGTGAATGAGGACCAGAGTGATGAACCTGATACATGCGGCAGGATGGCGCGGGTGGATCGTCAGGATGGTTATGCCCAAAGAAATATCGATTGTGGGCCTCGATTGGAGGAATCCTTAATGGCAGTCACGGAATGTGAATAAGAGAGACAGGAATGAACTTGAAAATGAACTTGAACAAAGGTATCGTGCTCTATAGAGTGAAGCGAGCAATGAGGCTCCTGAAAGGAGGTAGACTCCAAGGCCAAGGAGGCATGTCAGAAACCAGAGGGTATGCAAACCAGAGGTATGAGCTCAGGACGGCGATCAAGAGGAGCCAAATCGGACGATGTATGATGAGGAGGGAAGCCATGAGTGGAAAGAATCCATGATGGCCAGGATGAGAATAGGTGCTAGGCTGAGGAAGGTAACATAGAAACGGATGAGGTACAATGATAGATTGATGCCAGGAAGGCAGGTACTGGAAAGTGAGGTATGAAAGGACGAAGGATGGTAGGGAGGTCAATAGGGTAGCATAGGACCCAGCCGGTACAGGATGAGAACTGCAGTAGGGTGAGTCAGATTAGGTGGCATATGATCCATGACAGGTATGCCCAAATAACGATAGCAGGCCAGACAGATCACGTGAATAGTGCAAACATGGCAGTGAACCACACCAAGGCATACTGATTGAGTGATTGAATTAGAGAAGCAGGTCAAGGTGAGGTATTCAGTGAGCAGACACTGAGGCTGATAGGCATGCTTGATTATGCAATGAATCCTTGACGGACTGATGATGGATGGAATCAAGAACCCGATACATGCTGGCATGATGGCTGTGGATCGATGAGGTGGGCATATGAGTAAGGATAGGTAAGCCCAAAAAAAATCAAGAGCAGGACGGATATGAGATATGCAATGAGCAGAATGGAGGAAAACACCAAAGGAAGCCAAAGCTGCACAAGAACGAGGAATAGAGACATAACAGTTGGTGAAGTACAGGCAGGAGAGAGGAGCAAAACAACCAGAAAATGAATCGTGGATGCTGAACAAGAAGGAATGAGCAAACATACAGGATGAGAGCAACAAGGAATGGATGAGGGTGCACTGCTCAGAGCAATGAAGGCACCATAAGCACATAAACACACCATAAGCACAGAAACTCACGGGAACCCAGCTAACTTGCGAGGGGAGAGAAGCTCATTACTGAATACAGGCAGGTCAAGCAGCATCATGTGGGAAACAGCAGCAGAAATTGAAAACAGAGCCTCAAAGAGAAACAAAGACGTATGGTTCAACCCAGCAAGTTCATCAGCCCAGACAAGCTGCAGCAAGATCTATGTCTCAGGAGTCCAGGTGGCCCCCGCCATGAGCTGTGGCCCAAGATTCTGCAGACACAATCCCCAATGTGAGCACAACAACGTTTGGGTGCTACGAGTGGTACAAACCTGAAATAAGCAGGTCGGGAGATGGTGCAGGCTGCAGTACAGCTGGTAGGAGCAGGAGCCAACATGATTAGCAGATAGCATGGACGGAGATCAAAGACCGGGTGAGCAACAGAGAGGGGTGGGAGGAAGGTAAGATGGCAGGAACGGCTGCAATAGAGATGCAGAGTGAGAAGCCCTGACCCAGGGATCAGTGAGGAAGTTCACAAGAACAGCGAGCAGCATGGTGAAAGGGCTGCATCGAACGTGAGGAACTGTGCAACTGCATGAAGCGGCAGCTGCTCAGAGGAGAAAGGCAGCAGTGGCAGCAGAGGTGAAATTGCAGCTGAGGAAAAGGGGAAGAATATGTGAGGACAGTCGCCGAACTGAGCGGCAGGGAGAAGGGGGGAGAAGCGAGCAGCCGAGGAAAGAAACAACACAGTAACACCATAGAAAGGATGATGAAAAGTGAGGAAAAGAAAGACAGAGGAGAGCTGGTGGCCAGAGAGGCGACTGCAGGGCAAAAGAAAACAGAAGTTCAGAAGCGAGAGGGCAGCAGCCTCCAACCCATAGCAAAAAGAATCCTGGTGAGGCCCAGGATGTTATGACCTTTAAGCTTGATGGGGAGTGACGTTGTTGCTTCCCCATCAAACCTCAAGCTTAAAGCCCTCCCAATGTTCTTGTGCCAGACTCCTTCCTCTGTTACTTCACTGCCAATATATCCTAAATTCTTAATTTTTCCAATATGCGATCTGCTTTAGATTGTGCAGCATAAACATTTATAAGTCTGTATAATTGCCCACCCATTTAATATCCAAAATAAGAATCTTGCCAGGAAATAAGTCAATCAATTTTATCAAAGTGAAATCCACCATGTTAAAACAAAACATACCCCAGAACATGTAACTTGACCCAGAGACCAGTAAGACACATCATTCTTTTACCCCTTTGGCAATATCTGCCATTGTATTCAAATGTGCATCTTGAAGAAGAAAGATACCCTTACCCAGGGACATTAATTTGAAAAAGTTGCAGCCCTCTTCCTCTGGGACTTAATACTGTTAACATTAACAGTACAGAAAAGATGAGAAGTCGGTGTTCAAGGTAAGAGTGCTAAAAAAAAAAAAAGCCCTTTCCGTCTTTCCCAATTCAGGGGATATTTTGTTTCCTTCAACATTTCTGACTTTTTCCTAGTGACAAAGGAACACTCTTTATCTCACTTGGAGGCCTTTTTATCAGAAGGGTCTCCTCCAAATCCGTTCAGGATCTGAGACAGAGGAGCTGAAGGAGGACTCGTCCAAGTCATTGCCAGAGGTTCAGGAATGTTTGTGTAAAACCTCAAATCTATTCATAAGAGATAATTAGAGACCTTTATTTGTTTCTGTGGGAGTTTTTCCAATCCTTTTCTTAAGGACCCTCTGTTCCCAACCAGAGGGACCAGTGGGGGGGATTTCTGCAGTTACAGGGCGTGTCTCAGAGACATCCATGGTACAACCTCAGGAATGACATTCAGGGTGGTATTGGGATCAGAGTCATGCCTTGGAGGAGAGGGTCAGAGAAGGAGCTCCCTGCCTCAACACTGATCCCTATAGTGGAGTCCTGGGGTGTGGGGGCTCCTCCTCTTGCAATAATGTAGCTGTAGGCCGAGCCTGCCTTGCAACCCTAGGGTTATTACTAGCCTTTTCCCTTTGTGCTACAGCAATCATCAAGCGCTGCTCTACTCCATCACCATTATCCTCTTGATTGTGTGCAGCTTATGGCAAGCAGCATAAGAATGACCCGCCCCAAACATAAACTACATATTTGACTGTTCGGATAATGACCACTGGTATGACCAGTAGTGTGGCAAGAGGTACATTTTAATCTGTCACACATGCTGCTGAGGTGAGTGGCTGAGCCACACCTGTAGCAGGCCTTAGGCTGACCCCATAAAGCACCCCTCTGTCTCTCCCCAAATAGAAACTATTGGGGAGGTGCTGTATCCCTGTGTCTGTGGAATTCAATATCACCAGATTCTCCAACCACCAGTCCAGATATCTCAGTATTAAAGATAGCCTCAGGAACTTCCTGGACAGTACAACGCTGCTTTAGCTGGAAAAGGAGGTCGTGATGCTCACACCTCGTTTCTGAAAAGAATAATTGTAGTGCAAAAGCAGGCCTAGATAGTGGTGTAGCCTGAATGGAGCCCATAAGAGGTCACTTTCAAATCATGAAATGTTTGCCAAAACTTTTCTACGCCTGAACCAAGTTTAAAACTAATATTGAGCGCTGTCTCACTGGATACATGAATTCAAGTGTAATTTTCATGGCTTGAAAGCCCATGGAATCTTTCAACAATGTTAGTACCACATAAACTCGGTCAGGAAATGTTTCAAGTCCCCTTTATAATGCAGCCTAACTGCACTATGTCATTTGCTGGAAAAGTAGATGTATGGAAGAGAGAGGCATACAGGTGGGGAAGTTCTCTGTTAGGGCTTACATCAGCGGCGCAGCTGGCAAAGTGTGATTGTCCTGAGGAACAGGCTGGTTAGCCTGAGAGGATATTCTGGGAACAGAAAGAACTCACTTCTCTCTAGGGAGTACCAGGAGCCCCTGGCTGGTAGTCAATAAAGGCAACAGGGTAGGATTCTGAGTGAGTATAAGTTCAGGGGTAAGTTCAAGGTTAGGTATGCCAGATACGTATGGCAGTCATTTCTGTATCAGAGGGCCTGATGTGTCAGCACCTGCAGCATTAACTGTAAGTGGTACAGAATCAGACACTTTCACAGGAGATCATACCTGCTATCCATTTGCCCTTTGTTCTATCAAAAGCCCATCCAACACTCCAAAGTCTATCTTCCATTGGAGTAGAATCCATGATTTCAGGAACCTGTCTCTACTTTTCTAGTCTGTGTTTTGTAGGCCCTCGACATTGGCTGGTTCCACCTTGAACCAATAAAGCCATTCCAGATGAGGTCCCTGGTAGAGTATAGTCCCAAATATAAAGGATTCTGGATTCCATGCAGCCATGGTGAAGTTAAATATACCCCCTACGTGTACTGTAATGCAGAAGAGGTGTCCTGAGCATGCGTCCTGTTCTTCTGACTGTTCCTGACCAGAGTCTCAGCTCAAACATAGAAACATAGAATTTGATGGCAGATAAGGACAGCTTGGACCACCTAGTCTGCCCATTCCCTACCTAATGGATAAGCTGCAGATCCTAGTTAACCAGCAGCCTACTTCTTTCTAACCCACCCCTAGAATTGCCTTAACTGTCCCATGCATGCTTGAATTCCACCACTGTTTTTGACTCCACAACCTCCTCTGGAAGGCCATTCCATGCATCCACAACCCTCTCTGTGAAAAAACACTTCCTTACATTACCTCTGAGCCACCCCCATCTTCAAATTGTGCCCCTTGTTTCTTGCACCTCTTTTTTAAAAGATGCTACCCTCTTGGACTTGTTGATTCCCTTGAGGTACTTGAAAGTTCTATCATGTCCCCCTCTCTCCCCTTTCCTCAAGGCTATACATATTAAGCTCCTTTAGTCTCTCTCCCATATGTCTTCTGGTGCAGACCCTGCACCATTTAAGCTCCCTCCTGCTGACAGGTTCCATCTTGTCTATGTCCTTACGGAGACTGGGTCTCCAGAACTGCACACAGTACTCCAGATGGGGTCTCACCAGCTGTCTGTACAGAGGATAATAACGTCCTGTTTTCTACTGGTGATGCCTCTCCTATGCATCCCAGTATCCCCCCAGCCCTCCTTACTGCCCTCTGACATTGCTTACCCACCTTTAAGTCATCTGATATGACTACCCCAGGTCCCTTTCCATTTTTGTTGTTGTTAGTATCTCACCTCCCACTGTGTACTCTTCCCTGGGTTTTGTTTCCCAGGTGCATTACCTTTCACTTCTTAGCATTAAATCTAAGCTGCCATGCATTTGACCATTCCTCTAACCTTGCCAAGTCCTTCTCATCCTTTCCACCCACCTTGTGCATAAACTCTGTTGCAGATCTCTGTGTCATCTGCAAAGAGACAACGTGTCCTGGGTTCAGCAATCAGTATAGCAGGTGGTTCTGGTGAACTTCTGTGCTGTGTCATGCCCTCCCGCTTGCCTATGGTAGCTGAACAAGTATCATCTATGATACAAAACATGACAGCTAAAGGGGAGGTTCTGATAATGGGAGACTTCAACATGCCAGATACAGATTGGTCAATACCAGCAGGAACATCTGCCAGAACTAGACACATAGTGGATTCCCTGCAGAGGGAGGGCCTCAAACAACTGGTACAGCAACCCACAAGAGACAGGGCTATCCTAGATCTAGTACTGACTAACAGGGAAGGGATCACAGATCTCCAGGTAGAAGGTCACCTGGGGCCAGTGACCATCACATGGTATGGTTCAATTTGGCTACTACATCTAAATCATCCCATTCCAAGGCAAAAATATGGGACTTCAGAGGAGCTGACTTTGATAAGATGGCCAACAGAGTTAAGCTAGCCCTGGCAAAAGAAACACAGGTGAGGGGTACAGGCAAAGTGGGCAAGCATTAAGGATGAAATACTTGAAGCAACATCCCATTGTGTTAGACAGAAAAGGAAGTGCAAAAGAAGAAGGAAACCACTTTGGTTCTCAAATACAGTAGCAGAAAAGGTCAGAGCCAAAAGGCTGGTCTTCAGGAAATATAAGGGAACACAGCGGGATGAAGATAGGGAGGCATACCAAACTGCCCTAAGGGAAGCAGGGAAGGCAGTAAGGCAGGCAAAGTCCCAAACTGAGGAAACACTAGCACTAACAGTAAAAGAAGGTGACAAAACTTTCTATAGATACATTAGTGAAAGGAGAAAGTCCAGAGGGGTATTGCTAAGCTTAATGGAGAAAAGGGAGCATGTAGGAGGAGGACCCTGTAAAGGCATCTATCTTAAATAGATACTTTTGCTCAGTATTTACTGAAGAGAAGGTAGGGCAGGGCCCACAGCTCAGCATCATGGACACAGGGGAGGGAGGTGAGCACTACTCCCTTCACAAAGAAAGGGTCCTACAAGAACTTGCTAAGCTCAGGATGGATAAGGCAATGGGACCTGATGGCATACATCCCAGGGTACTTAAGAGCTAAAGGTGGAACTAGCAGAGCCATTAGCAGAACTGTTTAGTGAGTCTCTGAGCACAGGAGAGGTCCCAGAAGACTGGAGAAGGGCTCATGTGATCCCGCTCCACAAGACTGGTAGCAAGGAGGAGGCGGGAACTACAGACCAGTCAGTCTTACCTCAGTAGTGGGCAAGATTATGGAGGCACTCCTTAAGGAAAGGATAGTGCAACACCTGGAATCCATGGGGCACAGGATCCAAGACAGCATGGGTTTACAAAGGAAGGTCCTGTCAAACTAATCTCATAGATTTCTTTGACTGGGTAACCAGAGTGGTGGACCAAGGGGAGCAGTTGATGTCACCTACCGTGACTTCAGCAAAGCTTTGACACTGTTCCACATAGAAGATTGATAAATAAGCTGGGTAGGCTCGGGTGGGTCAGAAGTTGGTCAACTGGGTGGCAAACTGGTTGACGGGCAGAAAACAGAGTGGTGGTAAATGGTATACAGTCAGAAGAGATGCAAGTCACAAGTGGGTACCTCAGGGATCAGTCCTGGGGCCAGTCCTCTTCAACATCTTCATTAGTGACCTTGCAGATGGACTAGAGAGTAAGGCTTGTCTGTTTGCAGATGACACCAAGATCTGCAACAGAGTAGATGATCCAGATGGGGTGGGCAAAATGAGAAGAGATCTGGATAAACTAGCAAAATGGTCAGAAGAGTGGCAACTGGAATTTAATGCAAAGAAGTGCAAAATCATGCACATAGGGAAGAGAAACCTGAAACCACCTATAGGCTGGGAGGGAGTTGCTAGCAGTCACAAAGGAAGAAAGAGACTTGGGCATCATCATCACTGATGACTTGAAATCATCCAAGCAGACCTCTAAAGCAGTAGATAAGGCTAGGGGGTGTTAGGGTGTATTAGTAGGGATAACACAAGTCATAAGAGGGAGGTAATAATACCTCTTTATAAGACACTGGTTAGGCCCTATCTGGAGTACTGTGTGCAGTACTGGAGGCCACCCTTCACAAAGACATTGACCAAATTGAGGCAGTCCAGAGAGGGCAACCAAAATGGTGCAGGGACTGCATCAGAAGACATATGAAGACAGATTAACAGAGCTCAATATGTATACCCTTGAGCAAGGAGGGAGAGAGGTGATATGATCGAGGCATTCAAACACCTTAAGGGCATTAACAAGGTGAAAGAGTCTAACATGTTTAAATATAAGAAAAATAGCAGGATAAGAGGACATAGCATGAGATTAGAGGGGCCGATTAAGGGAATGTGGAAATTCTTTTCACAGAAAGGTGGTGGATGCATGGAATGGCTTACCACAAGAAGTGGTGGCTATGAATACAGTGCAGGGCTTCAAACAGGCATGGGATAGGCATAAGGGAGCAATACAAATGACTATGAATAGATAGGCCACTGACAGAGCAAAGGCTGATGGCACATTTATAAGGTAGAAAAGAAATGGGCAGACTGGATGGGCCTTGCAGTCCTTATCTGCCGTCAACTTCTATGTTTCTATGATAGTAGGAGCCCTCATCTCCGGTATTGGCTGCCCACACTCATGGAATTAACCTGAACCTCCAGTGGAAAAGAATGTTGCGGAAGCACTGTGTTGTCACATCTGTCATGTAATAATTTCTCCAAAGATTCCTTTTTCTTCTGGAATGCAAGATCTTGGGTCCGAATCAACTGCTGTATATCCTCATCTGTATGGACAATAGAGCCAGCTACTTGCTGCATGTTCAGGTAAGGACAGTATTAAGTCCTTTGTCTGTTCTGGTATTTTTACTTTGTCACTGGAGTTTCTGTATCTAGATGCCCTGCGGCATCGAGAAATGTCAGGCTCTCCAGGTTCTGAGGCCAGGGAGGAGACCTGCTTCCCAACTTCCCATACATCCACCGTCATTGACATCAGGAGAAGAACTGACCAACAGTCAGTGGTTTCCCTACCAATCAGTAGGGGAAGATTTTATTAAAGAAACAGAACAGTAAGTATACAACCATAAAGAATATAGTAGTCATAATCAAACAGTAAAATAAAAGTAAACAGCAGAAAACATACAAATGACAGTGAGAACAAAGGAAAAGAACAACCTGAAGAAGAAACAAACGAAATAAGATAAATAACAAATACAGGTCAAGTATATAGTAAACAGCCCACAAAGAGTGGGACAAAAGTAAATCATCTTATCTTGTCTTTCATAAAAGGAATAGTCTTCCAACAAGCATACCACTTGTCATAAATAAAAAGGCCATTCAAAATTACATTGACGACATAAATCATGTTCAGTCTTGTCAATGATAATGGAAGGTAGCAAATAAACCTGCTGCAAGACAAATTTACATCGGACTTTCCATAAATGAAACTTAATCAGTGCAAAGAGAAGTCGCACTTCTCCAGCGTCTAAATCAGTATGGCGCAACAAGAAACTACCACAACTTCAGCATAAGTAACAACACACCAAAATCCAGCATTCCAACGTACACAGAGGTCTTGTCAAAAGGTCTGCACAAAAGGACACTGAATAAAAAAATGATCCATGGTTTCTTCTTGAGCCACACAATTCAGTCTGGGGCACGCCTGTCAGCAATCATCTTATGCTTGGCATTACCCTTAACCTGAAGTCTACCATGACTACTAAGCCAAAAGACATCCCATATTCTAGAGGGGTTTAGATTATCAGTCAAACAAAGCTTCACATGATCATAATAATGATCAGGAACACCTTGAAAACAGGAAATAGAATGAGCTTGTGATTGTAAACACAAATATATTGACTTACTAGGTTTGGAGAAAACATGCGATGGGCACAATTTTCATTTATTAAATTTTTAACAGTGGACCGTAAATACATAGGAAAGGATGAAACCAATAAAGGCTTTCCTGCAACAAATGCCATTGACTATATGAGGACCAAGCCAAGGATCTGCATAAAGGACCCACACAGCAGGATGAGGTCTGGCCAAATCAACAAAATTCCTATGAAAAAAACACTGTAATAAAAAGTAATGGGATTAATACAATTTAGTCCACTTGTGCAAGAGGAGATACAACACATCCCTCTTAATAGGTTCAACTGACTTCCCCATATGACCTGGAAAAACAAACTGAGAAGGGTAGTTTCTAAAGTAGAGGGCAAAGGATAAACAACACTGAGATATAAAAATAAGGAGCAATAGTGTATTTATCAACACAACCTTAGCTTTCTTAGACTGTTGCCAGACCTTCCATATTGCAACACGTTGTTTGGCAACCTCGAGCTTTTCACTCCAATTCAGAAATGCATTATTCCCCTGTCCAAACAAAATAAATAAAATCTTAATGGGACCTTGCCAAAAGCAATACCTTGTATATGGGTAACAGGAAAGGAAAATGAACCCAAAGAATACAAGAAACTCTTGGATTTGTTCAAAGTGGCTCCAGCTACAACTGAGTAGGTAGCAAAATGTTGTAACACCCTGTGACCCGAGGGAACATCAGCAACAAAACATACATATCATCAGCATATGCTGAAACTTTGCTTAGAACAGAAGAATGTTGAGGATGAATCCCTGAAATGAGGAGTCCTGATCAATTACCCTCAACAAGGGTTTAAACAGAAAACATAAAGAAGGGGCTCAAGGGGCAGCCTGCCAAACCCCTCTACGAATAGAGGATAGGAACCCAGATAACCATTAATGAGGGGCAGGGCAGAAGCGTGGCCATACAACAAAGCAAGCCAGGAAATGAACATATCAGGAATGCCATAGGAGCTCAAGACTTGAAACATAAATTTATGGGGACCCGTCCAAAGCCTTTCTTGATCAAAGGACATAAGAAACCAGAGATATCATCAGTCTTCCCTGTTCCACCAGTTCTCTAAGCAGCAATAAGTTATGATCCATGGTTCTACCTGGAATGGAACAAGTTTGATTCAAAAAATCAGGGAAGGGGCAATTTTAACAATCTAGAGTTCAGGATTTTCATAAGAATCTTCAAATCAGTGTTTAAGAGACTCAATGGCCACAAATTATGAAGGTCCTGTCTCTCTCCATTCTTAAAAGCAAAATTTGTACGAGACACAGAAATGAAAATCAACAACCTGATGCAATAAACACCAATTAAAAACAGTCACAAGAATGTCACATAGGAAACAACTGCAAGTTTTATAAAACTCCAATGGCAAACCATCAATACCAGGGGCAGTATCATTCTTCAGCTGAGAAATTTCCGAGCCACCTGAGCACTACTATTTGGGGCAAGCAGGGCAGGAAAGGAAACCACAGGACAAAGTGGATGGGAAAACAATGAAGAAATTGTTGATTACTACAATCATCCAAAGTAGGGGCAGAATACAAGTCAGTATAATAAGCTATAACCTTCTGCAAAATGTCAGGCACTGCAGTGTAAATATCACCATCAAGTCCTATATCCCCAGTCAAAACATGATCAGAAGCTCTTTTAGCACAACAGGTGAAAGCGTCCCCAAAACCCTTTTACCAGGAGAACAAACCCTATGTTCATGCAAGAGGGAGGCAGCCCTGGAGTATTGTAGGGTCTCCATATCCTTTTCACTGCCTGTACTTGGGAAGTGAGTTTAATTATTTGAGAATTAATAGCAGTATATAGTGTTTCCAAATGAGATCTCAAAGCCAGATACCTCTTATAGTGCGTGACTGTAGTTGCTTTAGAGAAGGAGGAAGCAAGGTACTTCAAATCTCACTTAGCATCAACTCACCATGTGCATAAATTATCCGTAAGCCCAGCTACAGACATACAGGCATCAAGAAGATCACGAACCCTGCCAAGAAAAGGGAATTATTCAGTAAGGTTATATTAAACTTCAAATATCCTTCCGGTGGAAGCAAGAAGTCCCACCTCTAAAGTAGGCAGTAAGACAACATGATGAAGTTTCAGCAGGGATAGTTCTTGCATGAACAACTAGAGCAACTGCAGCAACAAAGAGGAAATCAATCCTGGCAGAAAGGTGGTCTTTAAAAAATGTATGTCCACCCTCGCATGACAAACCCAATAAGAATCCTGTAGTCCACTCACTGCAAGGACACGAGTAAGACAAGTGGAGTCACAGAAATCTTTATCAATCGTGCTCCCCTGTCAGCTTTAGAAATGATACAATTAAAATCACCCCACCAAATAACATGTCTCGCCGAAAACAAGTACGGTTTGATAGACAAAAGAGATCGACCCTACCTTTCTTAGTAACAGGTGCATAAACATTAATCAATTTCCAAAAGTGTGTTGATCAGTGAAATCCAAAGAAGGGCCCTCCTGAGAATATCTCAAACAATTTAGTAACCTGAAAACCATCCCCTTGGAACAGAATCCCAACTTCATCACAATTGTCTACCCCAAAAGAAAAAAAGAAGGGCCCCATCTCTAAAGATTTTTGCCAAGGACACCAAAGATAGGGTGTTTAGCCTGGTATCCTGGAAGACAAATATCACATGTCATATACTGCAACAAAGAAAATGTCAGTAGCTGTCGACAGCATTCTTCACACTATTCGCATTGAGAGTAGCAACACTCAGTCGAACTGAAATGCCATGTGTCAAAGAAGAGAGCAACAAAACAAAAAGGGAAGGAAGCTATCAAGTAATTTTCCCAGACCTAGTGCTATGACAAAGTCAAACACCAGGCTTCTGAGGTCTGAGAGAGGACTAGCATCCCTTGACCTATCCCCTCAGAGTCAGAAGAGAGGATTGTCTGGGAAGAGGTATCTGATTCACCCCAAGTCCAAAGATTGGGATTTACCAGTGAGGACAGCAAATTTATTACGTAAGGGGACCCCCACACTAAGAGAAGAAGCCTTAGCCAACTTAGACCTAGTTTTAAGTTGTTTCTATGACCTTTTCTGCACTTTAACTCTTAAATCAAGAGGTGGTATCACCAGTTTGTCTTCCACCACCTCAGTAGACACTGCAGCAGCTGGGGCCACAGCAGTAGACAGCATGGAAGGAAGAAGCGGGCTCAGGAGGAAGAGGAACTGCGGTGCAAAATCCAAGGCAGACAACTGGGGAGAGGCCCAAGCTCCAGAGTACCACATTAAGCTCAGGTGAGTGGGGATCAGGGACAAGCTCAGCAGTAGCTGGGATGGATCTTGAAGCAGCGATAAACTTCTTTTGAGCCTCAGTAAGGAGAGAATCCTGATTAGGACAATCAGTTCGGTTGTGAGTAGCCCAAGGGCAAGTATGAAACCCATGTCAGGCTCATCACAGAGGTTACATCTCAACTCATTAGTACAATCCTGACTAGCATGCCCAAAAGAAATCAGAGGGACCTATGCAGTCTATCATGCAGCACTTAAATGCAAGCCAGATCCACATTTAAAGCAGGTCTAGAGCTGTCCCACATAAAAATAATGACCTCGCTGTCTGCCCAAAATAGGATATTGACAAATGAATGGGGCCTACATTATTATGCCTCAGCCGCTTCCGAATTTCCACCACCAGTCCAAAAATGTTGAGTCAAAAATAGGTTGTGGTGCTCCCAAAATCTCACACCTCTATTGTAACCAGTGGGAAATATCATGTACCACCGCATTTTCATTTAGAAATAGAATTGTAACAACTTTAACAGCAAGACAAGTAAGAGGATAGCTCGAAAGGGTAACCATAAAGCAGAATACCATAGAGTCTCATACTTGGTCCAAAACCAGTCCAGGCCCTGAGGGTTTTAAAACTAATGTCAAACAAGGTGTTACCTGAAATATGAATAAGAGCATGAACCTTATTAGAAAAAAAAACAAAGAACCCTTTATAAGGGTTTTGCCCACATAAATGCGATCAGGGCAAGCGATAAACCACCTAGATGCTGAAAGGCAGACAGCATTCCTCCTCTATAATGGAGGAGGGTGTCCAGTGAAAGAGTTCTTTTCCTAAATTCTTCACAGTTAGCTTTTGCACAACCTCTGGGGTCAGGAGGCACATCAGGAGGGAGGCAGTTTCCATATGTTCTTCCCAAGTAGGAAGCTTAGTGCTAGTACCCTCATCAGCGAAGAAAAGACCAAGAAGAGCGGCACCTTATCAGATGAATGCAGCTCCACAACAGGTGTCTGCACATCTGCAGCGTAGAGTCTAAATCCAAATTGGTAGTGAAAGGAACAAGCATGGAGTAGACTCGGTGTTCAAAGTCCATAGGGTCAGGCGGTCATGCAATCCAGGAGTGGACTATGCATTGGATCAGGCACCCAATGACCTTCAGTTCCAGGCTTGAGCCTGTTCCCCAAAGTGATAGTTCCAAACAGCAAGTGAGGCCCGTCACTGTGGAAACAGACAAGGCAACCACCAGCAGTGCAGGGACCGAAGCAGACATATTAGCAGACCGAGATGAGCACACATTAACAGGCAGAGAAACTTCAGGAACAACAGTCAAACAACAGTAGCAGCCAAACAGGTAGGCTGAGAAATGACAGGAGAGAAAACTGGAATCCCCATAGCTGCTGAGTCATGCAAGCGGCGTTACTCAGGTGCAAATGTGTCGGAGAGGGAACAGCAGGCGGGTGACTCACTGATATAGGAGAGGGCAAGACAGGAGAGGATTGAGTCAAAACCACAGGAGACTGCGGTACAGATGTAGGAAGCTTACTAGACCTAGCACAGTCAGCGTTAGTAGAAGCAGAACTGTGTTGCAAATCATTTTCTTCTGCCAATAACATCAAAACATGCTGCCGATTAGCAAGAAGAAGCTTCTGAGCTATAATTCTTCTGCAGGCAGAAAACCAGAATCAGTACCTTCCACAGCCAGGACAGGTGAAACTTCCATATTCTCAGCATACCTCTCAAGTATCCCTGATTTTCAGGGACGTCCCTGATTTTGCCTCAAAATTTTACTCAGTCCCTCCTAAAATTTGTATTTTGTGGCTAAACAATGGGGACTGTAAGCATAAAACAATGTCAAGCATTAAAGTTACAGACTTGTTCTTAGAAAATGCATTTTGCACTAAGTCCCATATTCTACCAGCTTTCTGAGTAGATATCTCTAATTTTGAAGCTGTGTCCTGATTTTAGTCCTTTGTCCCTGATTTTTTAAGCTGTGTCCCTGATTTATGAGGCAGGAGGTTGAGGGTATGATTCTCAGCATCAGCAAACACAGACATATCAAGCAAGATAGGCTCCACAGCTGGATCTACAGGAGCAGAGCTCTGTTCTCCAGTAGGCACACCAACACACTGAGCACACTCTGAGGATGAAGCCATGGTCCAGCAGCTCCCCCTACCAAACAGTAGGGAATTTTTATTATAAACTTCAAAATCAAATAAATACAAACAGTGTGAACTCACACAAAGGAAGATACAAACCATAAGAAAATCAAATAAGTATTAAAGTCATACATTGTCTGAAAATAAATTAATAATAACCTAAAGCATATCCTAATACATAAAAGACACCCCGTCCCACTAAAAAGTAGAGAATTTTATTGAAATCAAACCAGAAACATAACAAAATATATACAAATCAATCATACATTACACAGATCCATAGAAAGAAAGATACAAAACATCAATAAAATTAAAACTTTTTATAAATAATAACCAATTTAAATAATTCATATGAGAAATAGCCCTTCATACCTCAATAATATTAAATAAATCCATACATTCCCCATACAGAAGTTCAAAAGCAACATTATATTTCATATATTCTGTCTGCTTCAAATGACGTAAATCTGAACAAAGCATAAAAATAACTCTTCAGTAGAAATCAGTTGCTGTTGTAATAACAACCTACATCTGCTACTCCACAACCAACATAAAAATGCCCATGTATCACTCTTAAAGTACTAAGACTATCTTTAGACAAAAAACCTTTGTAAACACCTAAAACAATAATTCCAAGGATGGTGGTTTAAGAAAACTATTTTTCCATCGATTTTTAACCACATCCAGAAGTTAATTACATCAGGGCACTGAAAATAAAGATGTAAC
The DNA here is from genome assembly GCA_016271365.2 of Neoceratodus forsteri. NCBI lineage: Eukaryota > Metazoa > Chordata > Ceratodontiformes > Ceratodontidae > Neoceratodus > Neoceratodus forsteri. The sequence goes on from CM057452.1 coordinate 143,253,768, forward strand.
ATAGTTTCTGATTTTAATTGGCAACTTTCTCTTGGACAATAACTCTGTAAACTTTTGTGTTCTGATTGCTAGGACATTCACCCTATTATGGAGTTCTAACTAAACCGTGAACTCCAAATATGTTTTGGTATACGCTTATCCATTATTTAAGCCAAAATTGCTTGTTGGTGAATCGCTAAAAATCCAGAAAATGGAGAATCAAAAAACACCTTTGTAAAACATCCACATAAAGAGCTTTCCTAGCAGTATGGCCAACCAAGGACCAACTTATATGCCATACTTTTATTTTATCAAACATACCTTCCCATCGCATAGCCAATCTTGGGTGTCTTTTGTTCTTATGGTAAAAATAATTTAATCTCTATTCTGTAAAATGCCAGACAACTGCTGTTTTACAAAAGGCTCCAATTATGTGAACAGTTAGTCATTAGAGGTACTATATTACAGTATAAAAAACATGAAAAAATAATACCAGATGAATCATATTAACCCCTCCCACCTGTACTGTAAATATAAAACATTTTGTCGTATTGGATTCAAACGACTCCCCAAAAACAACTAAAAAACAACCCATCAACTGAGCCTCTAAATGTCATAGTAACAAAAAAATGTAGCTCAAAACAAAAGGACAGGAAGCAAAAAAGTTCTAATCATATAAATTCTTTTCAATTTCAACAACTTCCATCGATTCCAACCTGTTACCATCTTTTGTCCTTTAAGTAAGGTTTTTGCCAGTTGTATTCTGCCATATCTGAACCGCCAAAATAAATCCCAAGAATATGACAAGGAACCCTATCCACTTGAAATCCTCTCACCATTTTACTCATGCTTGGAAATCCACTTAGACACAGGCAATGTGTTTTCTCCAAATTAATCCTAGCTCCTGTAATACTACCAACTTCTGTTAATAACATACACACTGTGCTGTTTGACTCACTGTCCTTTAAAATTAAACAAAGATCATCTGCATATGCCACAATGTTCATAAAATTCCCTCCTATTTCCCTAATTCTTGGAGACCTAACCACTAATCTTAATAATGGGTCCAATGCAAAAACATATAGAAGGGGACTAAGCAGGCACCCTTGATGGACTCCTCTAAAATCAGATGTCAGGAGCCCAACCTCCCATTTTCATATGGTAATACATAAGCCAATGCATAACATAACTTCACCCATTGCACAAATAATGTCAGAATACCATAAGCTTCAGACAGTTCCACAAATAAATGTACGAGACTTCATCAAAAGCCTTGGCTTGATCCAAACTCACCAAATACCCCAAATTTGAATCCATCACGTCTGTCTCATTCTGGTATTCCATCAATTCTCAAATCAACAACAATGCTTTGGTAATTCATCTACCAGGAACAGAACAATATTGATCCTTACTTATAAGATCCGCATAACTAAAGATAGCCTATTCCCAATAACTTTGAGAACATTTTAAATCAACATTCAATAATGTAAATGGCCTCCAATTGTTGATATCAGCCTGATCCCCAGTTTTAAAGAGAAAGACCATTAAACCTTCATTACATTTACGTAGGCAAAATCATATCAGTTATGAAAAAATTATATAACAATACCAATGTTGATGGCATCAAATGCCACAAAGTTTATATAACTCACTTGGTAAGCCATCTGAACCAGGAGAAACATTTATATGCAAAGATTCAATCACCTTTTCTATTTCTTTAAAAGTAAAATCCTGAAGTAATACTCGTTGCCAATTCCTAGATAAACTTGGAAGGTTTGCTGCCATAAATAACTGATGAAATTTATCAGAATTCCCCACCAGTACTCCAAATTTCTGTTCAATATAATTGTCCACTATTGCCATTATACCTTTGTTATCCCAAACCTTTTCACCAGAAGGGCTACTAAATTAACAAAACTATTTTCTCTCTCCTAGCCTTACAAGCCAAAAGGGATTAACATTTGTAGATTTTCCTTGAGTCCCAAAAGACTGTTCTTTATGTAACGAGGAATATCTATCATATTGATATTGAAACATAAAACGCTTAACCTGAGAAATGTCATCAGTCAAAGATTCTCCCTTCTCCTTATCTTGACAATAATTCACCTAACAAATTCCTAAAAGAAAGGTACTCCTCCATCTTCGTTCTAGCCCGTGATTTCCTACAGCCTGAAAAATCTTATCAAGCAGTTTTAAAATCTTCCCACCAGCATCCAGTATTCTCATATAATTCAAGAATTGTAAATTTTATCTTGAATAACAATCTTTAAATCTTCTTCTATACCTGGTAATACTAAAAGAGATGTGTCAAGTCTCCACACTCCAGAGCCTTTCATCCGTCTGGGTGGATTCTCAACACTTATTCCTATCAAAGTGTGATCAGATGTTTCTATAGGCATATTCTTAGTTTTAATAATAGTCAAAGTTTTTGTACAAAATAAAATCTATTCTTGAATGGAAAAGACCCTTAGAAAACATTGATTTTCCTTTTAAACCCCTTTAGCATGTACATCTACTAGACCTGCTTGGGAAAGAACATTCTGCAAAAATAATTTATCGAGTATTGTTTGCCCTGCTCTGTTAGCTGATGATAATGAACATTAAAGTCCCCACAAAAAAAAAATCGGTCTACTGGTGTATAAATACGGTTGTATTTTTTCAATAAAGCTATTTTTTGTACCTTAGTCTGTGGCCCATAAAAGGAAATTAATCTACATTGTAAACCATTAACAACCCCATCCAATAACAAAATTCTCCCTGGTTCAATGTCTACTAATCAAAAATCTGAACATCCTGTGATAAAAATATATCCCTATACCACAACAGGTATCTTCCCCATAGAACAGTATGTTTTTCCCAAGGCCAATCTATAATAGCCTGAGTCACCTCTCTTTGAGTATGTAATCTAGTGTCTTGTTATAAAAAACATCATAATCTAGTTGTGATAAAACCCCAAAAGTTGCTAATTGTTTAACTGTAGACTTAATACTGTTAGCATTTAAACTTACTATATGTAGAGAAGATGGTTCAGGGAGGGTTTAATTAATTTCCACTAGATCTTGTAATCCTCTTTTAACCTCAAACGCTGGGCCTTTCGAGTAGGTAATTTCCACTTCCACCTAATGTGTCAATAGTAGACTCCTGACTCCTATTTTCATCAAGTAAAGGATTTTCATTGTCCACTTGGTCACCCAAGAAGAAAACATAGAAAATCTATTGGATAGAGGCAAAGGGACAGGGAAGACCCTGACTCTCAAGCCTCTTTGTACTCTCTACCTCAGACTGTACCTGGGCCTCCTCCTGGTCCAACACTTCAGACTGATGAAGAACTCCACTTACAGAGGGGCTACCAAATGACCTATTTCTAATGGAGAAGAGACCAGCAAATTCCTAGTACCTCACTGAGAGAGACCTTGTGGAGTCACAAAGGGGGTTCTCATTCTTTAATCCTAGAAAGTTCTACAGGAAGATTAGACTCCATATTTTAAGCCTGGGAAAAATCCCTAACCACAGGAGGCAGGGCTATGGGTGGTACTGAATCCTCTCCTATCCTCCGTAGCTCCTCCACGTCCTCTGCCTCACCTCCCACCTCTCCCTAAATTATCTAACTCAAACTCAGTAGAATGAAACGGTCTTCTAGCCTGATACAAAAAATATTCCTGGTCAGAAGAAGCATCATTATCATGTGTAGCCCATGGGCACTCAGCAAAGTGTGGCCCTCATCCCCATATAAATGGCAAACTGGGGAAACAGTACAATGTGCAGCAGTATGACCTAATATCCCACACAAAAGCAGTTTACTTGGTCACAGGAGGTGTCCAAGTGTTGCAAGGAGCCACATCTATAACAGCTTTTGGCTGGCCTGCATAAAAAACAATACCCCTATCTCGACCAGGAAAAAAGAACTTGGAAGGTGTTGAATACCTTCTTCTGTTTGGGTAAGCTGTACCCTTATTGTCCACAGCCGGTCCAAAAACATTTTCATCTATGATAGGCATAGGTTGATCGTACACAGAACATTTTTTTCTAGCCAAAAAATAATATTAGCAATGTTAACTCCTCATTTGAAAAGAATAGTTACTGTTTTATAGTAGGTTTGGTAATCGGAATAGCTATAAAATCCTCAGACTTCAATGTCTTTCACACATAATATTTTTTCCAAAATGTGTCCAATGATTTCATTGTTACAAAACTAACATCATATAAATGATCTCCAGGGGTGAATGAATGCATACACCTCCAACGGTAAAAAACTTAAAGAGTCAACCCAAAAGCGTTTTCAGACCCAAACTCTGTCTGGGACTACAGCGCCTTTCCTTTATATCGAAGCCTAACCAAAAATGCTGTCTTGCCGTCTCTGCTGTCTTCGAAAAAGTTCTGCATATGTTTTAGGACTAGAGTCTTTCTGTGGAGGAATCTCCTCCTGATGTATGACCTGTAGTAATATCTTCCAGTGGGACAACAACTGGTTCAGTTTGTGTCCTATCCATCTCACTCTCCATTCCAGGACTGTTTTCTAAAGCCACAGTATCCAACATATTGTTATTACCTCCAATTCCTCCTGTATATTAGATATTATGGTGGGGGTTGGTATTTGAGCTTCCACCAAATTCTCCTTATTAGTGGAAAGCTTGTCACCTCCCTCTGCACCTCCCTATTCAAAGATTCTATACTTACTGGCCCAGGCAACAGAATTTATGAATCAGGAATCCAATGTCCATCCGACGATAACCATCCCGCTTATGCCAATGCTTCTCCCAAAGTCCAGTCAGGTAAAGAACATCCATTATCCACCTCTCTGTGAGATGTATGGGAACAATTCAGATCAAAATTTGCGACTTGACAGAAGTTGAAGGTGTTACATCTAAAGGTATCCGTTTACCTCCGTCTTGCGTGGGGCTTGCAGAGATAACTTCCACTTATTCGTTCCGCTTCAAGCTGTTGGCGGCAGGATTGAAAATCATTTTCAGCCAACGAGATGAGATTTAGTAGCTGTGATTTTTCAACTCCAGCTCATTCTGTAACCATAATTCAGCAGTTGCTTCCTCCATATCCATTGCAGAAGAAATATTTTGCTCCAAAACAATTGCATTCTCATCATTCTGTTTGTGCACCTTCTCCCTCAGATGTTGAAGGCTGCACCAAAACTCCTGTACCTCAGAGACACAACCATCCTCCTCCTCCACTACCTCCATCAAACTGAGGTCCACCATCCCTGCAGACAGACCGACAGACAGCGCCACCTGCCTACAGAGTAGGGAAGGTTTTATTAATAAATAGAACAATAAATCAGAAAACAGTAATACAATTCATGGAAAATAAGAAAAAAAACATAACAAAGAGAATATCAGCAATACTCAATTCTCTGACAGCATAATGATTCAACCTATTTTGTCTTTCAAAAAGGAACCTCTTTCCACCTCATAAGCCATACATTTTGGACAAACATTTCGTTCAGAATCACATTGTAACAACAAATCATGTTCAACATGTAGAAGAACTTCAAGTGGTGAGTGGTATAACTGTTGTAGTAATAGGTGACATCTGGCATACCATAAATGAAACTTGAACATAGCGAACAACAGCCGTACTACACCTTCATCCAACAAAGTAGAATGCAGCAAAACCTCCTACAACTTCCAGATATGTAACAGCCGCCAGAAAGGCTGGCTCAATGGGCAGAAAGGGTCATCCAGAATTCCTGCACAAAGGGGCAGGAAACAATAAAATGGGACATTGTTTCCTCCTGATTAATGCAAGTATCCCTCGGACAAGTATGTTCAGTAACCATTTTATGCTTTAAATTCCCCTAACACTGAGTCGCCCATGACAACTAAGCCATAAAACATCCCATAATCTAGGTGGAATCCGTTTATCTACCAAACTTTTAAGAGGTTATCAACATGACTATCCGGTACATCCTTAAGAACAGGGACTATGGAATGTGCTTTAGATTGTAGGACATATAAATATATTTGTGTGATTTGCAATACACATGGGCCAGAAGTAACTTCCATCTATTAAGTTTCGAGATCACAGGTCTGACATAAATTGGGAAACTAGAAGTGTGTAAATTTTCTGGCTAAAACCTGGCCACTCTGAGGACAATTCAGGTAACCAACCATGTGCATAAATCACCTATAACACAGAGTGTGAATGACTAAAGTCTAGTAAATCCAACGAAAAAATACTATAGTAAAAAGTAATCAGATTCACATAATTCAAGCCACCCTTGCAATAGGAAGATACAACACATCCCTTTTAATGGGATTTGGAGACTCCCCAAATAATTTGAAAAAAATGACCCAATAAAGTGGCTTCCAAACCAGAAGAAATGGGTATACCGCACTAAGGTATAAAAATTGAGGAGAAGAAAATATTTAGTAATGATAACCTTTTTCTGTTTAGTTTGTTGCCAAGACTTCCATAATCTGATTCTGGACTGAATTGCCTCAATTTTAGCTGACCAATTAAATAACGCATTATCACCTTTACCAAAATCAATACCTAAAATTCGGACTGGGCCCAGTACAACAGGAATGCCTTGCAACTCCGTAACCTCAGGAATGGCAGTATGCAGAGGATAAAAAACTCTTAGATTTATTAAGGAGGAACCTGCAACATCCAAAAATTAGAAAAATGATGTAACACCTTATCTCCAGAGGTCAAATGAGCAACAAAGACACAGACATCATCAGCATAAGCTGAAAATTTGGCCTCAAAGGGTACTATGAGGGAAGCAATACCAAGAATCCGCACATCTTGGGCAATTATGCAGTAAAAGCGGATCCAAACTAAAAATATAAAGCAATGGACTCAGAGGCAGCCTTGTCTCACCGCCTGATGAATAGGGATATAGGAATCCAAATAACAATTTACCAAGGGCATAGCATAAGAATGACTATAAAGCAAAGCATTCCAGGTTATAAAGCGATCAGGAACTCCATAGGTTCATAAAACCCAAAACAAATAACTATCAGGACCTGATCAAAGGCCCTTTGTTGATCCATGGACATAAGAAACCCTTTATAACATCAACTTTACCAAGCTGTATTGGTTCCAGAAGCAAAGAGATTATTATAGATAGATCTGCCCGGCACTGAACAGGACTGGTGTAGGAAATCAAGTGTGGAGCTGTGGACAACAATCTGGTATTCAAAATTTTCATTAGAATTTTAAAATCCATATTAAGGAGACTTAAAGGCCTCCAATTGGAAAGTAAAGTTCCATCACCTTTCTTATATAAAAAATCTGAACTGAAGTACAAAAATGGAAATCGAGAGTGTGATGTTGCAACACTCAATTAAACACTACTGTGAGCACATCACAAACCAAAGGACTACAGGTTTTAAAAATTCTGCAGGCAAGCACATCAATACCAGGTGCCGTGTTATAAGTGAGTCACCAGCATCCATAGCGGTAGCACTACCGTTGCACTGCCAGGCCAGTTCAGATTATTTATTGAATAGTATACATTTTGAAATGGATGAAAAAAATCCTTGAAGCTGACGGCTGGAAGTAATGTCTGACCCATAATGATTTCTTAATATATCAGTGGGTCGGAATTCATTGCTAAGCTCAGCATAGTCAATTCCAAACACTTATTTTAAATTGTTTGTTTTAACTGTCCTGGTCAGTGACTGGAGGATATAACTCCCCAATGTTGGCTGGGTCCCAGTGTACTAGGATCCTCGTGTCACACTGCTCGTGCTGAGGATCTGTGCCTTTTTCCCCTTAGTCAACAACCCAAGAGGGTGATGGTCTGAAGCACAAACATCGAGACTGGCATCTGGCATATGCTGACGATGCACCTTCAATAAGCGCCCTCGGCATCCTTTCCTCCTGACTCAGTGAGCCTGAGACAGCAGCCCATGCTTCCACTGGCAGCAATACTGGTACCGTACTATGAGGAGTATACTAACGAAAATAAAAAACATAGGAATAAATTGTGCAATATGAGATTAGAAATTCAGGTATTTCAGACTTACAGTATAATAAATGGTGGGGTCAGTTTGGGAATAGGAAGAAATGTAATTGTAATAATGAGGATGCTGAAAGTCAGAGCATAAATTACTAGATTGTGATGAAATGAAGAGAGAGAAAAGAGATAAATGGATTACCCTTTAATAATGAAAAACAATTTAGAAAGTAAGGATATGTGCATGAAGTTTTTGCTTAGTTTGGAGCATATCAGGATAATGTTTGGTATGGCTAATTTTGCCAAAAAGATGAAAAAGTGATCCCTATGTATTTGTATCTTTTAACGTATTTATTTATGTTGTTGTATAATGGCTTATTCTGTTCTTGATTGATTGACCGATTAGCACTTTTATATATTGTATATGGATGTGATAAAATGTATTGTTTTATACATCTTTTGTACTAATAAACTTTGAACATGAGAGTAGCCAGTATCCCTCCCTGGAGAAAGTATCCTATGGATGCTCAGTCCTCCTCCTCTCCCCAGTCAGCTCGATGGTCCAGGATTGTTCCTGAACCCAGGTCACTGGTGTCGAAGTGGTAGCACTAACACTGCAACGATGGGCTGGCCCAATTCCTAACACTTATGAGTCATGTCTATAATAATAACATACTGCAGAACATGATATAGTACTATGGTATATTATCACTTTTCAGTGGATGAAGCTACTCAGTTTACCTCATTCCTCAATTTCATTCAAGGCATAATGATATCCCATAATATAGCACTCAGTGTTATGTATTGTTTCTTAAATTTATTTTCATTTAATTTCAATTTATAACCTTGGGCGTAAATGCTCATTTACAGTAGTGTTCTGGTAAATTTAAACTTCAGGGGCCCAGATATTCAAAGAGTTCGCCATGCACAATAGGGTTGCAGCCAGCGCAAGTCTGAAATGCGCCATTCTGCGATATTCAGCAGGAGAGCGGATTCGCCCCCAAATCATGCTAAGCAACTAGCCTAGTGATAATGAAGGCATGAAAACCGAAGGGGAAGAACCATGTATAAATGGCGCAGTGCTATATTCAACGATTCTGCGCCTACGCGCAATAGGGAGCAAGGAAGTTATACTAGCGAAATGAGTCAAAATAAAAAGGAGCAAGGGAGAGGCAAGAACTTAAGCAGGGAAGTCACATGAGGCAGAACTCTAGCCAGACAGACAGGGCAGGAGGGACACAGAGGGCAGGCCAGGAAAGGGCACCCTGAACACACAGGCACAGAGAAGATGTGGGAGCCACAGCCAGTGCAGAAGGGGAAGTGCCACACAGCACAGAGAGGCCACCACAGGCAGGTGTTCCGGTGCAGGGGAAGTAGCAGGGAGGACAGCAGGGTGAATACAGTAACAGCTGCTGTGGGGGTGAACACAAGCCAGGGACATGGCCAGTGCCACCTTTCAGATGGAGGCCGTTATGAGGGGTGAGAAGGTGGGCGGCAGGGCGTGACCATGGAAGGGCCCATCAGCGGTATGCCCCCAACAGGCAGTACCGAGTCCGCACCAGCTTTGAGCTGTACACTGATACTGAGATTGTGGGCCAGTACTGCCTGAATAGGGCAATTCTGAGGGAGGCTCTGTGAGCTGTGCAGTGATGTGATGCAGAGCACCACATGGCGAAGCCATGCCCTGTCAGTGGAGACTAAAGTAACAGCCTGCATGTGCTTGCTCACCATGGGTACCTTCCAGAGACCAGCTGGGACACCACAAGGCATAACCCAGCTGGCCACGCCACGCCACCCCCCAGTTCCTCAGTGCACTGCTGCCAACATGCTGCAGAGTACATCCATTTCCCCAGCACACTGGCAGAGCACACAGTAAATATACAGGAGTTCCACAGGGTAGCATGTATGCCTGGCATGCTAGGGGCAATAGACTACCCATGTGGCCATCCAACACCACCTGGCCCCAGGGGCCACATACATCAACTGCAGGGGCTATGCCAGCATCAACTGCCAGGTGGTGTGCGATGCCAGGGGGCGCATAATCAATGTCTGTGCCATGCACCCTGGGGAGCACCGATGCCTTTATCTGGCACCAGTCGGCACTGTGCCACAGATTCGAGTGTGGACATCCCAGTGGACACCTAGTGGGTGAGTATGCAAACCACATGGACAATCATAGGGCCTGGGGAGGCATGGCCAGTGGTGACATGGGTAGTGGCCTACATGGCCTGGGGCAGGGCAATGCTGATCACTCAAACTAACCTCCACCCTCTACACACAGGTGACAGTGGATACCCACTCCGTTGCTGGCTGCTGACACCATACACGGTGGTCTGCGACCTCATTGCGTAGCGCTACAATGAGGCACACGCCACCACACGTAATGTCATCGGCGGGTGTTCGGGATGCTGAAGACACACTTCCGTTGCCTGGACACCTCGGCGGTGCCCTACAGTACAGCCCCTCAAAGGACTGCGGGCTATTCCCGGCCTGTTGCATCCTGCACAACATGGCCAGCGAATGTGGGATAGCCCGTACAGGTCACAGGGACAGCGATGGGGAGATGAGGGCACGCCAGTGATGATGGTGATGGGCAGCCCCGCAGCCGACGAGGACCCCTGACTGATCCGGCTGGCACAGCTGCACTGGGACACCATCACAGAGGAGCACTTCAGCCAACCCAGGTAAGTCATGGGGTCATGTGCAGCCACCAGTGGCTAAGGCACAACCCACAAACATGCATGGACACACACCGGGGTGCATTCCATCAAGGGAAGTGGCAGGGCACAGAAGCACACACACAACCAGGGATGGGTGAGGATTAATATGCCACGTGGACAGACACACACACACGCACACAATGCGCAAATGTGCACAGAGGGCAGGAGGCACACCAAACCAGAACACCAACCCTAGCAACACACATGTCCACAGGCCACCACACACTGCCTGTCCATGTGCATGTGTCAGAATGCTGAGCACCATTGCACATTGCTGTACAGTGCAATGCAGGCATCATCATGCACATGCAAATGCAGACAGCAGCCAGGAGGGTGTGTAGGTGGACTGTGTTGCCCTGCTGAGGACGGGTACCACCGTGCACTGCCACACGAAACACACAATGCACAGGGTAGCACCAGACAGTAGCCATGCTGGGAGACAGATCAGTCAAGCGACACAGTGCCCTGGCCACCACGGGATGCATGGGCAGCCCCGTTGAGACCTGCCAGCACTGACAGGCTGACCAATGGCCTCATAGGGTGGCAATGGTCCCCAGGGATTTCACTGCATGAGCGTGCCGTGCTCCGCAGAGGTCTGCAGCACACTGAACATGCCTGTGCCGGAGTGCTCGGGATGCCCACAGCTGAACCGGTGTCGACAGGGTGGGAGTCACACAACGCTGGGACGGGGGTGCACAGTGCACTGCGTGGTGTCCGCGATGCATGGGCACCTGACTGTGTGCCATTGTGGCCATAACAGCAGTGAATGCCTGTGCATGCCTGTCAATAGCAGCGGTCACATTCTCCCACAGAACATTCCATCCCTGCCATGATCAGGCGGTGTCCCTGCTGTGATGCTCTTCTGCCCACTCCAGAGCCACATGCGGTGCATCCACTGACATCGCAAGCTGCATCTGCTGCTGGACTGATGCTTGCAGTAGGCAGGTGTGCTCATCCAAGAGGTCATCTGCCTCCTCGGCATCCTGTCCCACAGGGTGTGCCGCAGCCCTGATGATTAGCACCCCTTGAGGGTGGGTGCTGCCACCAGGACCAGGTCTGGGCATGTCCACAGGTGGTGCACAGGCGCCGTCGCTGAACCCTGTACCCCCAAGCCCATTGGCCGACTGCTGATGCTGTCCCTCCGGCTGCCACTCCCCAGGGCTCATTGGTGCTGCCGCAGTGGCGCTTAACAGTCCCTGTCCTGAACAGACACCAGTGCTGCCCCACTGGTGCTGACAGGTCCTGGGCTGGGACTGTGACACGCATGAGCCTCCACGGCAGCACCACCCACAGCCATGGGTGCGGTGTCCCTGCTGTGTGGCCATCCCGTGGCACACAAGTGTCACTGCCCATGACATTAAGCGTCATCATCGCCGGTGATGGACTCTGCACCGGCCCCAGTCACAGCATGCTGGCATCCATGGATGCTGGCGGCTGGGACACAGACAAATCTTCCTCCACACTATTACATGACATCAGTGTGGACAGCCAGGCGGCCACTGCTTCGCCAGTGTGACTATACTTGTGGAGTGTGGATGGGCCCTTCTCCATCTCCAGCTGACTGTCCTCAGAGGACAGGCCCACCACCAATGACTCATGCAGATGCTCCAGGATCTGTAAGGGAAAGCAAAGTCGCGTTACTGCATGTGACCTACCTTGCCCCACTTAGACAGACCATGACTTACCATCAGTGATGGGCCCACCCATCTGGAAGCCACCACTCAGAACACCCTCAATAGCACTCGCTGCATGCTTCCAGCAAGCCTCTCCTCCTGTGGGGTCAGCTGCACCACCTCTGGCTGTCCCCCACCGGTTGCAACTCATGCTGCCCTGATGGCAGCCATCTTCTCCTATCCTCCTCCTGTCCATGCCCATCTTTTTTTACACACTCCTGCGGAGTGTTGGTGGCTAAATGCAGGTTCACATCACGTGCCACCTCCTCCCATGCAGCAGCAAGGGCTTGAGGTGTTCCCGCCATCCACTGAGAAGTGGCTCTTGATCAGATAGGCCTCAAAGAGGGCTTCGGTTTCGACCTTTGTAAAGTTAGGCCTCCTCCTCCTCCCGCACTGTGTTCCTCCTCTCCAACAACTTGCTCTGTCATTATGTAGCCTGTAAGAATGGCAGTTGTTACCTGTGACTGTACAGTCCATGCATGTCCCTGAATCCACAGTCCACACTCCCAAACAGCATGCACTCACCAATAGACTGCAGTAGCCAACTATGGCCACTGTAGCCCAATGTCGCACTTATATAGCGCAACCCATGCAAATGAGGTGAGGAGCAACTTTAAGTAGATGCAAATTGCAGTGCTGCACCATTGAATGGCTGATTAGATGATCTGCATATGGCGGCTGAATATCGTGCTCTGTCGCTTTGTGCAATTGTGTTGAACGTGTTGAGCAAATGGCGCAGTTCTGTGACATCGTAGTACACACCTCGCTGCGCATGCCGGTTGCTGGCGCGGGCGTCTGCTGCGCTGATGACATGCTGTGCGTGGTGGCAATGCAGGGCATGGCCATCATTGTGCCAGGGAGCTATAGCGATGGTCACTAAATGGCACTGTGGCACTGGGCCAACTGCACGGTAGGCTGCTATGGCAGTGGCACACAAACAGCCAATTGCACGACCGCATTGTGTTCCAATGGTGCTGTGCGTGTCCCCGCCACAGACCCTTGACCCTGTGCCCAACCTTTGCCCTAGGCCATCGTCAGGCATGGGGTGCACCTCTATCACACACTGTTTGGTGACAGCGCGATGGGAATGGCAGCACAGTACCGCACAGCATCTGCACGTGGAGAGTCGGCTGCAGAGTGCCATATTGCCAATCACAGCAGCGAATGGCACGCAGGAGGGCAGCCCAGTGGTCTGCAATTGAGCTGGCCAACCTAGTGGCCATTGTGGAGCCACACCATGGGCCACTGTTTGTGGACGCCCCTGGACAGGTCCAGGACCCAGGTGTGGCAGGAGGTGGCCACTGCGCGAGGAGGTCACAGGATGGGGGAGAAGCATAAGCAGTGCCGCCACGAATCACGGGAACCTGCGGCGGAGGGAGCTGGAGCTACTGGCATGCCTGCGGGCATGTGCCAGGAGGGGCAGTGCCATGGCCAGGTAGGGGTTATGTCAACACACTTTTATCTTCCATATGAGTAACAGTGTTGTATGTGTCCAGCACATGGGGAGGATCGTCAGGGTTGGCTGTGGTGGTGTTCACAGGGTGTGGGGGTGGGTGGGTCTGGCTGGGTGGGAGGGCACACACCTGGGGGCAGGGGACTTTGCTATGGGATTGTACTGATGTTCCTCTCTCCATGTTTGCCCCACAGGCCTGGAGGAACACCGCCCGTGCCGTGAAGATCAGCAGCAAGAAGAGCAGGGTGCAGCGAAAGGCGAGGGCCCTCACTGCCCACTGGACCGCCCGATGTGGGTGAGTGCCATACATCCATGATTACTATTGCATGCTGTGTGACAGGGTGGGCAGCGGGCATGGCTACCATCCATCGACACCACTGCCATGCACGTGACTTGTTACAGTCAACACTGTCTAGTGGCAATGCATGTCTGGGGTGCATCAATGGTGGTCCATCGTGCACCAGGTACATGGTTGTGCCATTGCCTTTGCACCACATAGCCATGTTACTGGATGGCCATGGTGGTGCTGTGCATGACTTGGCGGTGGGTGTGTGCAGCGTTCGCATGGCTGTATGTGCCTGGGTGGGCAGGTCATGTGAACATGATCACTGTGGGTGGTCACACACCATCACAGAGGTATGTCCCATGGCCGTATGCCATGCACAGTGGCGGGCTGTATGGGGTTGATCATTCACACCTATTGACTGTGCTCCCTTATCCTAGGTACCTGCCATCTCTGGGAAATCAGGGAGGTGCTGCGGGAGATACTACTTGTGGTGAGGGGCATCGCTGGACATCCTCAGGTGGATAGATGACACCTGGGTCCTGAGAAGGCACAGAGCCTGGAGGAGTTGGAGTGGGAGAAGGTACTCCGCTAGAGTCAATCAGTCCCTGTATTCCCTACCCCCTGGACCCACCCTCACACCCCTCCTTTCCCGTTCCATTTGTCCACCCTGCCCCTACCCACCCCACCTTGTTTGTGGCCCCCAACCTTGTATATAATTTATGTGATATTGTAAATAGTTGGAATTTATAAAATTGCTCAATACATTTAATTTTGATTTGAATACTGTGGTGGTCTCTGATTTGCAGTGGGCTATAGGTACTCACCTGCAGTGGTGTGCATGGCGACAGGGTGAGTGCGGTCATGGGAAGGTGTGAGTGTCCGTGTGGAGGTGACTATGGTGTGGGGTAGCTATCAGTCAGTGTCTGTGGTGTGTGTGTTGTCCCTGTGCACTAGATGACTGTGTGCAGTGGTCCATGGTGCGTGCTCTGTGTCCATGGCACACCCATCGGCCCGTCCATGGCCTGTGCAGCTGACACACATGCATGTCTGTGACCTGCACGGTCTGCTGGCATGTCAGTGGTGGCAGTCCCTGCAGGGCAGCCACTGTACCCATCACATTGCTGGGTTGCCTCCTGTCACTGGTGTGGTGCATGTCTGCCTCAGGTGGCACTGTGGGCACCACAGTTGTTGTCCCACCTCCATGCTGTGCCTTGTGTGTGTTGCAGGAGATGTGCCCCACTGTTTGTGACTTGTGCTCCAGGCAAATGCTGGTGGTGT
Organism: Neoceratodus forsteri; assembly: GCA_016271365.2. Taxonomy (NCBI): domain Eukaryota; kingdom Metazoa; phylum Chordata; order Ceratodontiformes; family Ceratodontidae; genus Neoceratodus; species Neoceratodus forsteri. The sequence continues at coordinate 143,269,075 of CM057452.1, forward strand.
TGGGTCCACAGTGCCTGCATAGGGTGGCTGGTACTCCAGTGCCATGGAGGACTGTGGGTTGTGTGTACACAGTTTACATGGGCCCACACTGGGGCTTGGTTGTCCCACCAGTGCATCCCTGTGTTGTTTTGCCCTTGGGTATGGGTGGGTGTCTGTTCGTACACTGTGTGGCATCCGCTGTGGTGCATGCTTCCATGCACCACTGTAGGTGTCTGTGCTGGCTGTTGTGGCCAGTGGTGGGTCGGGTGTGTCATTGGAATACTGTGCAGGGTGCTGTACCACTGGTGGTGGTGTCCAGGGCACACCTTGTCCCGTGTGGGGTACCTCATGTGCCGTTGCATGGTTGGTCTCTCAGCAGTACCTCGGGGGACTGTGAGTGGTGGCACTGTGTCTGCCGGTGTTACACTGCTGTGTGCTGCCACCCACTGATGGGTGATCGTGGTGGGGCTGGCTTGCATGGTTCTGTGGTGCACAGGGTTGCAGTGTCACAGTGGGGGTGGTGGCATGCATGGGGTTTCCTGCAGTGGTGGTCACTGCTCATGGGGGTGTCTGGGGGTCACGATGCAGGGTGTGCTCTGCATTGGGGGAGGTGTGTACGAGGTGGTCAGCCCTACTTGTGTGCTAGTCACAGCTTGCCAGTAGGCGTGATGGGGCACCATGGCCCGGCTGTGGGTTGTTTGCTTGTCTCCATGGGCCAGTGGTTTTCCAGCCCTCCCCAGTTGTGCAGTGCATGGGGGACGATGTCTGTTCTGCTGTGTGTTCCTGTGCCCATCTGGCATGGGGTGGTATTCACCTCCCTGGTTGTGCAGTTGCATTGCTCTGCTGCTGGGGGCATCCCTGGTTGCGCTATGGCACCTCTGGACTGCTCCACTGAACATCCTTGTTGTGCTATGGCGCATAAGATCTGCTCAGCTTCCCTCCCTAGTTGCGCTATGGCACAGATGAGTGCGATATTCAGTCGATCAGCTGTGGCGCAGTTTGGTCTACTCCATGTTTGAATATTGCGTCTCTTGGCATGGGTGCAATAGACTGCGCTTGCTCCTGCTATTGCGCACTTTTGGGCGCAGTTTGAATATCTGGCCCCAGGTGTTTAACATACAGTTTTGCATATAAAAAGATGAAAAGCACATTAATATATTCAGGGCTGGATTTACTTGGTCAAGGCCCTATGCACAGCAGTAGCTATGCCCCACCACCCCAATGGTGTCACAATCCCCCAGTGGTGTCACACAAACACTAAATACTTACACTACAAGTCCCCATTTTAGTTTACCAGGCTCATTGAAAGCAATGTGGGGGCATCAAGAGAAATTGTCCCCACAGTAGCTGTCAATCAAAATGAGTATGGAAAGATTTGCTATCAGATGGACATACATAACCTGTAAGCTACCCCACAAGCAGCTCTACCTCTCATCCTTTTATTTTGTCGTTGAAATGTGGGACCCAAAACTCATACTGTGAAAATGTGAAAGATGGCAAAGTCCTCATAGAGGGTGATATCATGAGACATGGAGACTGTGGAAACTAGTGCCTGCATATGAACAAAGTTTAACTTTCTCTGGCATCATAAAATAGTGACAGAAAATTTCTGTCTGAATTTATATCACCTTCTCGGTGTAAGCAGCAACATTTTCATGCATGGCCACAGCACTCTCCTGTCTGTCTCTCAGTCATGACAGAGTATCTCACTGATGACAGGACATGCCAGTCACTATGCTTTTTATTAAAATAAGTACCATGCCACAAGTTATTAATGTAAGTCTTGGTCCTTTTAACAAAGTGGTGACCTGAGGCAAAGTTGTGGAGTATATTTGCAAGTGCCAAACTCCTTTCCACATTTCACACAGGCTGGTTCACAAATTAATTTTGATAAATTACATATTGCTATCTTTTGTTCTTTTGTGGGGGTAACTCACTCACAAATGTACCATTGACTGCTGCTTGCCTATGCCACATGTACTGCTGTCCGACCTGGTGCATGCTGCTCCTGTCCCAACCTTTCCTCATGCCTAAAGTTGTTTGGTGTTTAGTTTTACATCACACATTAAAATAAAGAGCAGATGAGCGGCCCATCAGTACAGCCAGTAGAACTGCTGCTCATGACATCGGTGGCCTGAGTTCATTAGTGAGCTCAGAGCATCAGAGGGTCAACTAGGGGCAGAGGATGGCATGTCTGGGTTTGCAGGGCCCGATGTCTGCTGTCTGTCTGGCCCCTAGAGGAACTAGGGAAAGGCACATGGTACTGCCTAGGAAGGCGGGTAGTGGCAGGTGCTGATGTGCAGTGTGCAGGAGCATATGACACATGACATGGTGCCATTACATGTCCATGCCACTTGGGGACAAAAGGAAAACTGACCCGACTGGTAGGATGACACCAGTCTTCCACAGGCCCTGCACCCAGTCATCAGGCACCACTGATGAGAACCTGTTCTGGTGGGGATTGGGGACCCAACCAACCCCACCAGGGAGGCAAGCCCTCAGGGAAGAGCTGAATGAGATAAGTCCTGAGGATGCTGGGGTGACAGGGCTGAAGGGACTGTGGAAGGGGCCAGTTGGCACCAGGGTGAATTAAAAAAAACACCACAAATCTGATTTTAAAATTTTCATTTTTCTTCTAACAAATTAAAATGCTTTAGATAGGATAAGTTATGTTCCAGATCAAAACAGAGAGCTGCTCAAGTCAAGTCCTCAAGTTCTTTATAGTGGTTGTCTTGGCCATTCCCATAATTTCCTCTGCACTAAACTTCCAACTGCTTAGCTCGGCTCCTGACGTCACAGTTATTGGCAGCATGAACTGCTACCTGATATTGCTCACTGGCCACGTTCAGCTCACCTCACTCTTGGTCACAAAATAAAAAGGCTAAACTTGTTGCTGCTAAGTGCCAACTGGACACCCACCTAAATTCTTCAGGCTTCAAGTTGTTGCTGAATTTCCTTGATCACGGTCTCCACGATTGGAACCCTCACAAATCACAATGCCAATTGGTAACAATGCAGCAACTAAGTACACGCATGCGAACCCCCACAACTATGATGGATATGTGCAGGTCGCAGACAGGCAGCTGACTCACTGACAAAGATCGCTAGGCTGGGGCTAGAGTGCAACACACGAGTTTCTGTGAAACAAAGTAGTTCATAATAAGTGGGCCAGGCCAGTATTGACATCCTCAGCACAGAGGGTCCCCAGAAAATCCCAGGCCCTACGCACAAGCATCTTATGGCACAGTAAGTCCGCCCTAATATATCATAAAAGAAACATCAACAGAGCATCGTATTACATCTGCACGTATTTCAGACAATATCAGATCAACGGCAGATTTTTGACTTAAAAGCAAGCTCATTAATGTGCTTAGCAAGACTATATCAGTAAGGCAGAGTTTGACTAATTCTACAAAAGAAACTGGCAAAGCCTTCTATATATCTGAGATATGTTGAGACTCAGGTGCTCAATAGGTAAAATTTCTGCTACAAGTACCATCAGCACCTGGCCTCTGGTTTGCATCCCTGCTTCAGTTTACCAAGTCCTGGTCAAAACTGCTCAGCTGAAACAGTCATGCTAAAAAATCTCTGGGCTGGCCTGTTGGTACAGCACTAGAGCTACTACTTTGACACAGGCGACCCAGGTTCGGGAGCGTGCCTGGGACGTGGGAGAAGACCGAGCATCCCAAGGCTGCTCTTCTCCTTGTGGAGGGATGGCAGCAGACTTTCTGCTGGATGCAGCCCCTGGATGACCACAGGGGACAGTACAGTCACAGCAGTGTGTGGGAGTGAGGACACTGGCTGTCCTCATGCCGCCACCAAATTGCATGCACATGTGCACATGAAGCTTTTGTTCTCAGCATCTAAAGGGGACAGAAATAGCCAGCCTCTCTTACGAGAGAGGGCTTATGCTCAACTATGGACCCTTCCTCTTCTTATTGCCCCCAGAAAGTTAGAAAATGTTTTAGTATTGAGTGCAATTTCTGCTGATCGCCATTTGTTGGCAGCAGAGAGTAGTTTTTGGGGGATATAAATAGGCCAGAGACAGGAAGTTGAGGGGAGGCTGGGGAAGAGTGGAAGGAGAGGATGGGAAGGCAGGAGCTCAGTGGTTCAGGTTGGGCCTGAAAAGAGGAGCCCCAAGGGAGTAGACAGGATTGCTGGGTGCAGCGACATGGCGCCGGCAAATAATGGGTGCTCAAGAGGGAGGGCTTGATAGCCTGGTGGTGTTGTTTGGGAATATGGGTCTCTCAGGGCAGGGTGGTGAGAGTGCCCAGTAGGGAGGGAGCTGTAGGGCCTTAGGAAGGATCTCAACCTTTCTCCTGTGGAGGAGGTGTCCTGGGTCACCAGTGCTGTGAGAGTTGTGGCAGGGCTCCCACAGGGCATGGAGACAGTGGCAGTGTCTCCTCCTGTACCTGGCGTGGCAGGGTGATCAGGTTGTTGAGGGTGCAGGAGGCGTCCACCTGTTTGGGGGCCTGCTTGCAGGGCAGTCCCTGGGGTACCATTCATAACATTGTTTAGGTGAGCCACAGGTCATTTGTGGAGGCTCTGATGGTCTCTCCTGGCCTGATCTTAAATCAAGCTCTGGCGTGCGGTAGATGGGATACTTTAAAGGCCCAGGTTGCCATCCTCTCTGTCCATTTGAGGGCACCCAGGAGTGTGGAACTGGACTGTCTCAGGAAAACAGTGAGGCCTTCCTCAAGCTGTTCAGGGGCCTGAGCTGTGGGAGGGCCTGGGTTCTCCTGTGTGGTAGGACAGCTTGAGGTAGTGGTAGCTTGGAATGGGGTTGCAACCTGGGTACGCTGTGGGTCTGCCATGCCTGTGTCTGGGGCAGGCTCCGGGGCCTCCATTTATGAGCAGATCTTTTAGGCCTGTCAGGCCATGGTTCTTTATCAGGTGAGGAATTATAGGGCTCTGCAAGTCATGAGGGTCTAGAGAGATTTCAGGCTTGAAGTCCCTACGTGTGGTCTGGTCAGGGGAGGAAAATTCCTGGGGTCCCGTGAGGGTGCTTATTGATTTTGGGGACCAGGTTGGGGTAGGCTGCTTGCTTCTCCACTAGGAAGGAGATGCCTGATTAAGGAATAAAGGAGGAAGAGAGTAAATCAGTGCCAAAGGTTTTGGAACCCTGCGATCCAGTGGGAATTTAAAGTCCATGTTCAGGCATATGTCTGAGATTTCAAAAGTTATAGTGAGCCTTGTGTGTACTGTGTATAAAATCTGTCTCCTTCCTGTTTGGTTGCCAGCCTATGTGATATAGTTTATGCCCCACAGAGCAGGTGGTTAAAGCATGAAGAAGTAATGAACCCTTGAGGCCCTCTAAATAATTTGGGCACAAAAGAAAAAAGTGATTTTATTGAGGAATATACTGGAGTTGGTCTCTTCTGTAAATAGCTGAAATGAATTAGAATAACCCTGAAGCAATTTTTTTTTTTTACCAGGAGAGAAAGCTTGTTTACAGGTGTGACCTGGGAGCACAAGGAAGTTAAGGACTTGCTCAGGGTCACACAATGTGCAAGTGGGGCTGTGGGATTCAAACTTGCAGCTCGGAGCCTTAAAACCACTGCACTATACTGCCTCCACTTAAGAGTTATTTTTAGTGTGCCTTTATCAACCCCTTGCATCTCGGACTCTGGGACTGGTGGGCTCCACAGCTTGAGTGAAGAGGATGGCGCTGCCGTGGAGGTGAAATAAAGGTTGAGGTGCCTCTTATAAGGTGAGTTTCACTGATTGAAGACAGCTCAAGGTAGCCCCATTGTTTTTCTTCTTTATTTCCGCAGATGGGCTGGGGATCTTCTGTGTTGGGTTTCTTGTGTGTCACAGTACCCTCCTTATGTTAACATCTGAAACTCTAGACAGAGTCGGGATGCAGGAGGTTACACGTGGGGGCTCATTCAGGATCTTCCCTTTGCACCTAATAACTCAAAATCCCGATTTCCATTGACACCGAGGTACTGGCAGGCCCCTACCATGCACAGGCCGTGTGACACAGTTTAAAAATCCCCATGGTGGTGTGGAAGTAGGCTTTAAGACCATGTGGTGTGGTGCTTGCACGTGACTGGCTTATCACGTGGTGCCTTTGAAGGCTCCTGATTGGTGGACAGCAGCAGGGAAGAAATCTGAGTGGGACCCTGGCTCCATTTTCTAGCAGTGTCAGAGGAGATTGGAAGTGTGGAGACCTAGCCTAGAAGAGTAAAATCAAAAGCAACAAATCGACGTCCTGAAGAAAAGCCTCATGAGTTTCTTCCTGCTCATAAAGCATCAAAGAAAAGGGCTGAGATTGGTTAGAGATTGTGTGGCGGTTGTATGGACATGGCATCGAGGGATGGTGGTCAGAGGCTTTAAACCAGAGAAGAAGAAGTTTTCCCTGGAGGAGCAGTTAGCTACTGTTCCTGCTTCATTGCTAACCTGGTTCTGGCAAGCAAGAGAAAAGGACCAATCAACTGACCAGTGCGTCAGTGTGTATTCCGGGGAAGGAATAATAAGACTACCTGTATGTGAAATTTGCTCGAGCTCTGCTCCTGGAGACATTTTCGATCATACCCCACCAACTTTGCTTTGAGGTCCCCTTTCCAGTGCATTGGAGGGATCTGTGGCAGGGGCTCTATGATGATGGTTCAAGAAATATTTTGTTGACCAACATTACAGTGACGGATTTATGTTGACTGCAATTTGAGGTTGACATAAATCCATTGGAGAAACAGTTGCTGTTCATCGGGGGCTTCACCCCTTACATCCCATGTGGGTGGGCTCTGTCCCTCAAACCGGACTTAAGGATAATCAACCCCGAATCAGAGTTAATTCAGGGAGGGTGCAGGACCAGGGAAAGAGTGCGAGGTCCTGGGCAGACTTTACAGTGAACTGTCGATGTTGTCGGCATCGACATGTTCGTCATAAAGGTTTCGCTGTCTGGAAGGCATACCTGTGGCAGGGTCTTTAACATTGTGGTCACTGGGCAGCAGGGACGTAGGAGGTTTGGAGAGACTATCTTTAGTGAAGAATACTGAGAGGCACCTTCCATGAGAATAACTCCCAATATAATGGTCAAAGTGGAGGAGGAAGAGGGTGCAGCCACCAAAGTGAAGTCCAGGGGCAACGGGAGCCCAGACATCTCTCTGCTCCCTGGAACAAGCTACTGACTATTCTCATGGTAGAGGAGAGGCAGGGTCTCAGATAGCCAGCAGAAGATCTCTAAGGGCCCACATGGTCTCTGCCATGATCCCTGCTTGAGGTAGCCCTACAACCCAGCAGGTTAAGACCCAAACCCCAGCTGCACCAAGATCCCAGGGCTCCAAACATAGTGGTTCTTCTAGTCCACCATCTGCTGTGGGCAAGGAGGTGAAAGAGAGAGGAAAAGTTATGGAGGAATGGAATGAGGATGCAGATGAGGAGAAGTTTCTGGCACAGCAAAATCAGTTCTAACTATTAAGTATACCGAGCCATTCCTCGCCCATTCCATTGCCCAGTGGTCACCATTGATGACCGCAGCACACGACTGCCAGCGCAAGCTAGGTCCCTCTGGACCCGGATGGATGGACTGAGGTCGTGACCCTCTCAACCTTCAGTACCGAGGAGGAGTATGATTGCCACCCGGTCAAGCTCGAAGGACTAATGTTTGGGACCTTCCTGAGTGGAGCCAGGCTGAGAGATGGGTCAGAGAAGGATGTGTTTGGAATACCCAACCCTGGATTATCCTTATGTGACCAAAAGAGTGGGACATTATAGAAGAGATGTGGGAAGAATAAATATACTGAGAACAGCTAGAAAGGCTGAAGCATCCTTGTTTTAGAATGCTCACTATGTCACACACCCCTGGTCCGACTGACACTTTTCAAGCACTTTGCTTTGTGCAGGACTTGGCAAGGACTCACACCAAGTATTATGTGGTGAGAAGGATTGTTTCGGGGATATCACCACCAAGCTGGACCCAGAATTCTATTTCCCACCTGGTGGTGGTGGTGGTGGGAGGGGCTGCTACTTGAGCCCACTGAGGTAACTCTTGAACTATGCCAGGAAGATTGCTCTCGCAGCAGTAATTGACTGATTTAACTGTGAAAGAAGATACACAATTGAACTGAAAGTAACTCACTGTTAATTTGCTGTATGATAATATTAAATCAATTTTCTGCATTTAAAATGTGTGCATGGCGTGTGAAAGGTGTATCTGTGTGGAGGTGAATGTTAGAATAACAAAAAGTGTATATAAAGTACCTTGTTTTATTAGGTAGGAGGTGTAATCAAGGGTAAGGGGAACAGCATTTCTAAAATTGTCTTCAAAATGTTTCTAATATCGTTAATTGTTGTTGAAGTAATGACAAATGCCTTTACAGTTCAGATTATTGTTGCTATTTGTTCTTAGTTCTGGAACCTCCTGGCACAGGTAACTTAGTTGGAATTAGTTTAATAAATCAGAAAGGTGTTAGTGTAGTGAGTTGGGGAAGGTTATCTTTGGGCCGTTTCAGATGGCTCCATGTAGGGTATTACCTGACCTGCTGTATGTGGCCATCAGGGACCCTGCCATCATTTCCAGGAGGGAAAGTTTTCCTGGGTAGAAGAAGTGTGCAAGCCACCTCTCTTTCAAGAGGTGTTTATGCTCCCTTTAGGGACCCCTTCCTCTGCTTATTGCCCCAGAAAGTTAGGAAAGGTTTTAGTGTTGGGGTGAAATTTTGCTGACCGCCATGTGGTGGCAGCAGGAGTAAGTTTTTTTTTTATATAAATAGGCCAGAGATAGGAAGTTGGGTGGAGGCTGGGGAAGTGTGGAGGAGAGGCAGGCAAGGCAGGAGCTCGGTGGCCCAGGCTGGGCCTGAAGGGGCTCCCAAGTGAGTAGACAGAATGGTGGGTGTAGCAACGTGGTGCCAGCAAATAATGGATACTCTGAGGGAGGAGGGCTAGATAGCCTGGTGGCATTGTATGAGAATATGGGTCTCCGGGGCAGGGTTGTGAGAGTGCCCAGTGGGAGGGAGCTGTAGGGCCTTAGGGAGGATCCCAACCTTTTTCCTATGTCGGAGGTGTCCTCGGTCACCAGGGATGTGAGAGTCATGGCAGGGCTTCCTCAGGGGATGGGAACAGTGGCAATGTCTTTCTCCAGCACCCAGCATGGCAGGGTGATTCAGGTTGTTGAGGGGTGCAGGAGCGAGTCCATCCATTTAGGGGCCTGCTTGGAGGGGCAGACCCTGGGGCACCATTAATAAGATTGTTCAGGTGGGCTGCAGGTCATTTGGACAGGCTCTGGATGGTGTCTCCTGGCCCAATGCTTAAATCAAGCTCTGAAGTATGGTAGATGGGATGCTTTAAAGGTCTGGGTTGCCATCCACTCTGTCCATCTGAAGGACACCTAGGAGTGTGGAGCCGGACTGTCTCAGGAAAAACAGGAGTCTTCCTCAAGCTGTTCAGGGATCCTGGGCTGTGGCAGGGCCAGGGTTCTCCTGTGGTAGGACAGCTTAAGGTAGTGGTAGCTTGGAATGGGGCTGCAACCTAGGTATGCCGTGGGTCTGCCATGTCTGTGTCTGGGGCAGGCCCTGGGCCTCCGTTTATGAGCAGATCTTTAGGCCTGTTAGGCCATGGTTCTTTACCAGGTGAAGAATTATAGGGCTGCACAAGTCATGAGGGTCTATAAGTTTCAGGCTTGAAGTCCCATGTGGTCTGGTCAGGAGGAAAATTCCTGGGTTCCCGTGAGGTGCTTATTGTTTCAGGGACCAGGTTAGGCTGGGCGTCTCATTTCTCTGCTGGGAAGGAGATGCCTGACCAAGGAGTTAAGGGAGGAAGAGAGTAAATCAGTGCCAGAGGTTTCCGAGCCCTGCGCCCAGTGGGAATTTAAAGTCCATGTTCCAGGCATATCGTCCGAGGTTTCAAAATTATAATGAGCCTTGTGTGTACTGTGTATAAAATCTGTCTCCTTTCTGTTTGGTTGCCAGCCTATGCAGGGTATTAAATAAGCCAAAAAAATGATTAGCACTTTTCAATGTTAAAGTGCTAGTCATCTGTAATGCATAGCACTTCGCACAGAATGATTAGCAAAATGTATAATTATGTATAGTTATATTACTTTTGTCTATTGTGCCATGGACTCACTGAAAAATGGTTAGCAGTCTACTGCTACTCGTTTCTGGAAATGGCTAGCATTATTCCCCATTTTGCATATGCTATACCAGATATTTAATACACTGTTGTGTAATATAGTTTATGCCCCATGGTGCAGGTGGTTAAAGCATGAAGAAGTGACGGGCCTCTGGGGCCCTCAAAATCATTTGGGCACAGGAGAAATAATGTGATTTTATTGAGGAATATACTAGAGTTGCTCTCATCTGTAAATAGCTGAAATTAATTAGAATAATCCCAAAGCTAATTTCCCTCTTTCAAGAGTTATTTTTAGTGTGCCTTTTATCATCCCCTTGTATCTTGGTCCCCAGGGTTGGTGGGCTCCACAGCTTGAGTGAAGAAGATGGTGCTGCCGTGGAGGTGAAATTAAGGCTGGGTGCCACTTGTAAGGTGTGTTTCACTAGCAGAAGAGAGCTCAAGGTAGGCTCATTGTTTTTCTTCATTTCCGCAGATGGGCTGGGGATCTTCTGTGCTGGGTTTCTTGTGTACCACTGTACACCCTCCTTATTTTAACATCTGGAAGCCCCTAGATAGAGGGAGGGGATTCAGGGGGATACAGAAGAAAGTGAAGGAAACCCCTGGAGTGAGCAGAATGCTGCTGTCACCACAGTCCTTGCCCATCACGTGATGGACCAGAGTGGGGTTCCTTACCATCCCAGTGGAATCCATCATAGCTACAGGAGTTGCTTGTTGTGGACCTTGGGTGAGGATATAAGGGCTGGAGATGATAAGGACAGGATTGGAGGGGTAGGAGAGAGAAAGATGCTGCAGTAGAGATGGGGAAAACAGCATATTAAAAAAATCTTATCTAGAGGAAAATCATGTTTTGTTTGTTGAGGAATAACAAAATGATTTCAATGGGAACAGAGGCACAAGGGGAACTCAGTGAAGCTGGCGGGGAGATGGGAGAGATTAAAAGGACATCAGGAAATACTTTGTTATGGAGAGAGCAGTGGATGGGTTGCACAAACAGCCAAGGAGATGTCTGTGCTAAATCAGTAGGAAGATTCAAGGATGGGTAGGGCAACAATATGGAATGTTTATAGGTGGAAAGGAGGGGGTGAAGGAGTGAGTGACCTCACTGAGGCCATCACACTGAATGACTATAGATTTGTATTTATTTATTTATTGAAATGTTTCACCAGGAAGGCACACTGAACAACAAATTGCTTGTCTCCTGGTGTGACCTGGGGAGGGGTACAATTGAATGAAGAATTAAACATACAGTTTAACATTTAACATATCTGAGAAATTAAACATTCAATTACATTTGTAACAAGACACACAGTTAAAAATATCATAAATAATCACACAGTTGCATTTGTGACATAATATACAATTAATTATATCATACCTGTGGAATATGTATTTAATTACAAGTGGCATATCTGAGGAACACAGTACATAAATTTAATGTAGCCTTGAGCCAATTCCTTGCAGGAATGGATCACGGTTAAGAGGCAGATCATTTAGCAATTATTGAATGAATGAGATCCAGTGGGGGGACATCAAGGAGGGCAGAGAGATAGACAGAGGAAACCAGCAGGGGAAGGAGAAGATAAAGATGGGGAAACATTGCGGAGAAAAGTGAGCAAAATAAAAATCAGTTGTGAAGGGCAAGTTAACATAAGGTTGGTACAGTCTGGGAGCACCTCAGACAGAACAAAAAGTGCAAATTATTAGCTCAAGTGAACTAATTCCTTTGATTAAGTGCAGGAGGCACAGAGGGGGACAGGAGAGAGGTGGGGTAAGGGATAGGGAAGGGAAGGACAAGTCATACTTGGAACTGGGCCCTTCAGATTGCAGAGATCGCTGCCAGTGATGGAATAAGGTGAGGACTTAGAATAACGGGCAGGAGTAGGCAAGGACAAATTGGTAGAGATAGTAGAAGGGATGGCAAAGCGAAGGGGGAGGAAGGGAGGAGGAGAAACTTGTCAAGACTGGGCCTCTTCAGGATGCTGAGAACCCTGCCAGAGAGCAGAGTCAGGTAAGGGCAGAGTTAGGTAGAGAGGATGGAGGGGAAGGGGAGGAAGGAAGAGTCATTTCCCAGTGTTGACCCTTTCAGGATAAAGAAACACTGCCAGGGGCAGAACTAGGTGCGGACAAGTTGGGAAGAGAGAAAAAGAAAGGATGAAGGGAAAGGAGGGAAAGAAGAAGCTACCTAAGACTAGGCCACTCCACGATGTGCGAGAACCCTGCCAGAGCTCAGAATCAGGTGAGGACTAGTTGGGCAGAAAGGATATGGGGAAGGGAGTAAAGGAAGAGTAATTGTCCAGTGCTGGGCCCTCCAGGATGCAGAGAACCCTGCCAGGGATAGAATTAGGCGAGGACAAGTTGGGCAGAGAGAATGGTGGGATAGAAGAGGAAAGGAAAAAGGAGGGAGGGAAGAAACTTACCTGAGAGTAGACATCGCCAGGGTGCTAAGAATGCCAACAGAGGGCAGTTTTAGGCAAGGACAAGTTGGTTAGAAAAGAAAGAGGGGAAGGGAGGGGGAGGAGGAGGCTGGCCTAGTGCTAGACCCCTCCAGATGCTGAGAACCCTGCCAGAGGTCAAAACTAGCAGAGACAAGTTGATAATGGAAAAAGGTTAGGGGAAGGAGTGAGGGGTAAGTGGTGAAGGAAGAGGAGAGCGCGTTGAGAAGCAGGCTCGGGGAGGAAGGTTTAATAGGGATGGAATCATGGAGAGGAGCAGAGACATAGGATGACAGTTAAGGAGGGTTAAAGCAGGAGTAGTTAGATAAGAGAAAGTTATGTAAGGCAGAGGCAAGGGAGTAGGAGGAGGAGGAGTGCTGTATTTCGGGAGGGAGTTCCAGATTTGCAGATAGACAGAACAGCGTAGACTGCATTGACCATTGGGTCTTTTAGTCACCAGGGTCTACGTTTCTATGATTTGGTATGATCATTCCATTTTCCCCTTTCTAATTTGTAACATTTACTGGCTTTTTTTCTGTTTTCTTATCATATGCAAAGCAGATTGATAAATTGAGTTTGCTAGTTCAGGGAAAACTTAAAAAACACTCATGGCAGTTTTCTGTTTTTCTGTGCAGCAAGCAAAAGCACCAGAAATACACATTTTGTCACAGATGTAGAGCACTACAGAATTCATCTTCACTATAAGCTTTTAGGAGCTAAAACAGTGACAAAATGGCATGAAATCTCAGACAGTGCAAGGAAAACACAAAAACACAATCTAGTGAGGAGGTCAAAAATTCTCATGTTGTTTTAAGTTAGATTACAAGTCCATAGCTTCCACTAAGTAGAGTAGCCATTTTCAATGGAAAATGATTTAACCTAAATGCATGTCCAATTTCTTTGGAAAATAGTGATTGTAGGAGTGTGACCTTGCTCTGGAGGAAGATGGAGGCTTAAGATTCTTTTCTCTCCCACAATTCATGAAATCCACCTTCATCTACAACATCTAAGGAAAGAAACTCAATATTTCAACATAATTTAATGTAGCATACATTACTACATTCTTTTCAGCCTTTTTCGAATTTAAACCTACCTTCTGGGGATATCAGTGTATTTAACTTACCATCGGGTCTGTATCTTCACTGCTGCAGAATGGCTGAAAGAAATCCATACTCCACATCAATGCAAAAGTAGAAACTATGTTTGAGAAGTTGATTCAGGACATGAATGAACTAAAATTAACTACGCAGCAGAACACAAACACTTTACAAGCTACAGATACTCTTCTACCCATAACTGAAAATAGATCTAAACAAAACAAGCTTCTCGGTACATGATCTGCAAGCAACTCTCAGAAACCAGGATCGAACTATAAAAGAGCTTTAAAACAAGTTGGATGACATTGAAAATCACAGCTGGAGGAATAATCTCCATTTTCTGGGTTCCTGAAGATGATGAACTTAATAATACAAATGCATTTCTAGTGCATGTCCTCCCTACAATGTTGAACCTTCCATTGGGGCTTGATCTCACCATAGGTTGGTCTCACCACTCCCTAGGCCCCAAACCTGCTCCAAGTCAAAAACCCAGACCCATTCTAGTGAGATTTTTGAATTATGCCCATACAGAATTAATCTTACAAAAGCCAGAGAAATCAGAAACATAAACTGGCAGGACATCGCATCTTTACATATAGAGACTTCTCCAAAGAGGCACAAACAAAGCACAAAGCATTTACTCCAGCTAAATGAATAATGCAGCAACTCAATATTAAATTCTCACTGAGATACCCTGTGATTATGAGAGTTACCTTGACAGGTGGCTATAGAGACTATAGCACCTCTGAAGCTCTGGAGATGTTCTTAAATAAAATGTTTCATAACCGACACAAGATCTCGCCATCACAATATCCCTGCTTCTACCATGGTCTCAGCCCTCCAGCCACAAAGGAGCTCTAAAAAGCCAGCCCCAGCTGCTGAACCAGAAATCACCCCATTATACCCAGGCTTGCTGATGCTGCTCATCCTAGACAATCGTGCTGACTACAGCTCAAAAATGCTTCTGGCAGTTCTAATATGAAAAACAGATGCTGCAGCCCTGAGAATGTGTGCATGCTCAGAGCCTAAATCCCACTCGCCAGAATGGGCTTCAAGAATTCAGTTGCAATAGATTTACTCCTCTGCAATATCTGACATCAACGTCAGAGAAGGATTTGCATCAAGAAGCCTCTTCTAGACCAATTATTTCAGCTAATTTTAAACAGCTTGATCCTACCTCTGCAGAATCCTCCTGGGTTGAAATCGTGGCCAGTACTCCTTTAAAAGCATGGAACTGCCTCTAAGAAGAAATAACACAGTAAGGTCACAGGTAAACCAGACTCCTCCTCCAGCAAACACTTGTGTAGCAACAAGTCCAGCATTACAACTGACTGTCTTTTCTCTAAACCAATTTAGAAGTTGCTAAAACTTTTCTATGCAACTTACAATGCTGCAACTTAGTCTTTGACAGACTGCGCTCACAGCATATAAACTTTGATTGGTTTCTGCTCTGGTGACTACCTTGCTTCCTTCTCAGATGTTAGCTGCTGCGATTGGTCTTATACATAGGCAACTACTAAATAAGAGTAAGAGTTCCTCCATTACATAGCCTAGAGGAGATCTCATACCTCAGACATAATCCTGGGCTATTCTGAGATGCTTGGGCATACAGTAAGGATATCGATCCTCCAGGTTGATTTAGTTAGTCTAGCCATTCAAGGGAACAACATTCTTAATGCATGTTATTATATTACATCTCTGAATGAATGTAGTCAGATACAATGCAATCTACTCGCATGGTAGTAATTAAGGAGGGCAATATTGAATGCAGAGGTTAATACATTGCCTGCATTGTTTTCCATATTTTACACAAGTATACCAGCTCTGCTAAGTGACAGTTACTAGTTACCACTTGTACTGCCCTCTGTAATGAAACATCCTCGCCTCTAAGCAGTGCCCTGTCTCTCCTCATTTTATTTATCAGTTCTCCCCATCAAACCCAAAAGAGATCTTATGTCACTCAGGTATAAATACTTTTAAGGTTCCAATTAGCGTCTTACTCAGGCGTAATACATATGTTCTGAACTACTTGCTTGCAGAGAGTACCCCTTTGCATCTGGAATTGGCTATACTATGCATCAAATGGCCCCTTCAGGTTCATATCAGGTTTAATACTGCCAGAATCTACATCCATTGGTCATCTCTCAATTTAATATAACTATATATTTATCTAGATGTGTGCTTTAGAGACACTTTCCATACTTAAATACAGTGGATTTAGACAATTGACACAATGTTAGTAATTAATATTATTTACTCCAGGGCCTTAGTCCTATCATGCCTGCTTGATACCCATGAGAGCATACTAAGATGCCAACCACTTTTCTAGATCTTTGCATATGCTGTAAGGAGCAGTGTACACACATTTGCCTGTGATGTTCGAAGCCTACGTTACACTAATCATCTGGAGAGAACCCATATATATATATACAGTATATATATATATATACTGTATATATGACGGGAACCCTGGAAGTTGCTTATGGCAGCTCTCATGATACTGTCACTCTGTGTCTCCAATAGGTGATTTTCAAGCATACATAGCATGCAACAATTTTTGGTACAAGCCCTACAGCAATGCAGTCTATACTATAATAAAGCTACATTAAGATTAAAACAAGAACTCCATCCCAATAGGCTGTAATGGGCTCTAAGGCAATGGACTATTGTAAAATGAATCAGTAAATAACAATAAATAAACTATACTACACTATGAATACCTCTCTTTGCACACACTAGCAGTAATTGGATATTTACAAATAAAAGATGACCAACATAATTGATATATATCCCTATATAATTATATTTTTTTTCCTCCCCTCTCCCTACTCCCATTTCATTGGGTGTACATACATACTATACATAGTATGAAGGAATGTTGCTTATATAAAGCTACAATGTGAATATGTTATTCTGAAAATAAGTTGTTTACTATATTAAGAAGGGGATGTATCACAGGAATGTGAAATGTAATAAGTTAGTCTTCCATATGCTACAGATTTATTAGATGTTATAGTTTAAGGATTGGTGGATATTGCTTTAATCCACGTTCCTAGCATATTTACACGCTCTCAACATGTTAAGGAAGGATCCTGGTTTGATTCGCTTTAACTAACCCTTATTCCTTCTCATGTCCAAAATGTTTCTTTATTTTGAAATCAGCTACTACAAATAGGTATATTATAATACTTAGTTTGATAATTGAGTTTCTGTTAGAGTTAACTATCACTGTTGCAAGGAGATATTATTTACTAGGATTTCAGGTCCTTTTATCTACTATAAATCTTTGTCTCTTGATAACAGATCTTTTCTTCTCTTTTCTGCCTCTGGAACTAACTTAGCTACTGAAACTGCCATGATACCTGACTATATCTACAACTTGGTGTGTTGGTACCCCATACTTTCTAACTTTCCAAATAATTAAACTCTATATGATTCTGTATGACTGATATATCATTATGTACATGGAATGTAAGGGATTCAACATGCTGAGCAAAATAATTCAAGTATTAAGGCATCTTAAGAAACATAAAGCGCAAATTGCATTCTTACAAGTTATGAAATTACTAACTCAAGATAATGAAAGATTAAAAAGAGACTGGGTTGGCAGGTTTATGCTGCTTCAGCTCCATCTCAAAAACATGGAGTAGCCATACTGATACAAAAAACTCAAATGGACAGTGTCCAACATCATTAAAGATACTGACGGCAGATGGGTCATTGCCTGCTTTGATACTGCAACTAGCCCTTTAACTTTAATTAATATCTATGCCCCCAACTCAGATTGCTCAAATTTCTTCCACAATATAACCTTCAGCTAACTACCCACAACCTATCTAGCTCACCTATATTAATGGAGGTGACCTTACTCATGCTTGATGTATTTCGAGACAAAAGTAATTCTTCAACTGATAGCCATCCAAGAAGTATAGCAGCACTCTCATTACTAATGAAAGATTTTGGTTTAACAGACATATGGAGACTGTACCACCCTAGAGACCGAGAGTATGTGTATCTTTACTCAGCCCTCCATCACTCATACAGTAGGATTGACTACTGGCTTACTTCACTAAAAGTCACTGAAAATATACTGGAGTCTTCCATACTCTCTATGATCATTTCAGACCATTCTCCTGTTATGCTACATATTAACTGGGGACCGCCACTCTCTAGATCCTCTTTTGGTGCTTAGACCCTTTATTATTTAAGGACCCTGAATTTATACTATGGGTCAGAACACAAATTCACGACTTTCTAGCTCATAACAATCCCTCAGAGACTTCTATGGCATAACATGGGAGGCATGCAAAGCTACAATATGTGGTAAAATTATCAGCTTTGCTGCTCATAGGAAAAAATGCGGAACAACAACTTCATAATCTGGAAAACAACTTCAAGGTTAAAGAATCACAATACTTTGCCTCCACCCATCCTGATCCTAACTCTTTCCTTCACCGTGATATAGTGCAATTATGTATACAAATAAAAAAACTTATTTCTCCTAAGACTGAAATTGCTTTTGTCAAGAATTAAACAAAAATATTGTGAACATGGTGATAAGGGCAATAAACTATTAGCTCATAGACTCAAATCCCAACAAATGGAACGTTTTATAAGCGGCTTGAAGGACTCTACTGGCAACATTCACACAGACAGTCCTTCCATTAATAAAATCATGACAGATTTCTATAAAAGCTGTATTCTCCTCCCTTGTCACGTATTCTACCCATATTCAAAACTTTTAAGAGACACTAAATCTTCCTCAGCTCTGTACAGAATTAGCTGTATCACTAGATAAACCTTTCACATAGAAGGAGATATAACAAACTCTTTCAAGTCTCAAATCAGGCAAATCTGTTGGAGGAGATGGTTTCTGTATAGAATTCTATAATCCTTATCTGATCTTCTCTGTCCCTTATTATGCAAGGTATACCAAGAATCTACTCTGTGAGGTAACCTACCTCAACTATGAATGAAGCAATAATTACTGTATTCCTGAAAAGGACAAAGACACTTACCTCCCATCTAGCTATCACCCTATTTCTTTGCTCAATATATTTGCCAAAGTTCTTGCTATGCATCTGGAATCCCTTATCCTCAGTTAATTCATTGTTCACAGGCTGGATTTATTAAGGGAAAATTGGTTCAGATCACTTAAGGTCTTTATTTAATCTCATGTATAAAGCCAAATCAATTAAATCTCCCACTGCAGCTATTGCTGTAGTCTTTGAAAAGCTTTGATTCCTTAGAATTGGAACTTTCTTTATAGTACTTTATCCTATTTTGGGTTCAGAAATCATTTCTGTGCTCTTGGACAAGCTACTTTATAACTCCCTCAGCTAGAGTACTTACGAATTCCGCTTTATCCCAACCCTTCCCTTTAGCTAAAGGCACCAGGCAAGGATGCCCTTATCTCCATCGTTATTTATTCTGGCTCTCAAACCATTGATAACTGCACTTCGGCAATCCAGTGACATAAAAGGCATCTTGATAAGTAATTGCAATATATTTCTTTGGCATATGCAGATGACCTATTAATTTAGCAGAAAAGCTGGAATCTGCTGCATAGCCACTTACCAAGTTACTTAATATGTTTACTAAGCTCAGGGCTCACAGTGAACTGTAACAAGTCCGGAGGCACTACCATTGAACAGTCTCTGCAAAATACATATGAATACTCCACGTGGATTCCGCTGGTCACACCAGGATATCACTTACTTAGGAATTAGAATTTTATCTAACCTTGACAAGATCTGTGATGCAAAATATTTATCCTTCCTCACTGCATTAGCACAATACTTGATATATGGAAAACTCCTAAATTAAAAGCTCACTGGTCTAGGGAGGACTTGGCCTTCCTGGTTCTTAGCTATATTTATGCGATTCTGAGCCACTCAAACAGTTAAATGGTTTACTTAAATCCAGCTCTAGAACACCCTTATGGGTTGATATGGAAATGGCCTCAGTTTGCAGGTGCTAATCCCTCAGTACTCATTTATAATCCTCTTAAAGGCAAATTAAAACATCACCCTACTATAGCCCACCAGTTAACTGCTGGTTTAAGCTTCATAAACAATTAAATTCGATCCCACTCCACTTTTGCACATTCCTATTTGGGGCAACCAGGATATTCTCTAGAGGGCCATCCATATACTGTAACTCTTGGAAAAATAAAGGAATTCATTTTATGGGCGATATCCTATCTAATGACTATCTTTCATTAAACACTTTTACTAATTTACAAATTAGGTGGGGTATACCTTAAAGTGACTTCTGGAAATATCTGCAATTCATCACACTTTATCAGAATTAGTGTTAAAACTATCTAGAATATCATCTTTGGACACCCATGTTACTCATTGGTTGAACAGCAGTTCTTCTCTAGTCAGTAAAATATATAAGGCTATCAGGGATACCTTGCCAAACCAGTCTCTTTCATCCAGAACAAAATGGAGTCTTGCATTACAGCATAACATATCCAAGTCTCAATGGAATAGCTGCTGGTCCTCCTATCATTATTCATATAAAGATGTACGTAGTATGTTAATACAATTCAAAATACTACATCTATGGTATAGAACTCCAAGCGGTTTACACCACCGACTTAACTCAAAGCGATAGCTACTGGAGATGTAACTCTGCAGGTGTAGTTGCTACATATTTTATGGTCCTGTAAAGTCATATCAATTTGTGGAAACCAATACATAACCTGGCTGTTCAGGTAACTGGTTACACCATGCCCTTTGATCCCAAATATTATATTCTTTGAATTAGGGACCAATATATTAAACTCTCAAAGCATCAGCATAAATGGTTGAATATATTATCCATGCAAGTGAAATGTTTACTACTAATGAACTGGAAATCCAGTACTATATCAACTATCTCAGAGGTTCTTAATAATTTAACTCAAATAGCGTCTTTGAAAGAATCTCATATTTAGTCATGGATCAAATTAATGAATACAAGCTCTGTTGGCAGAATTATTTAAACTATCTGAAATCTAACTAATTATGATCTATCTGGGCCTATACAATCCTGTATACTTTAATCTAATACATAAACACATGTTTCTCTTATCTCCTTGCCTTATTAGTTTACTTAGTGTAGTAATACATATTTACAATTTCTCTTTATGTTTGAAGTAATATCAAGGCTATAAGGTATATAGATATATAAGTATATATATTACTCTTATACTCATATACTGTACTACTACCATAAATCAGATATCTCCATGCTAAGCTCTGTATCATTCTTAAATACTGTATTCCTTGTAATCTGCTCTGCTTTTACAGTATATATGACCTTGCCTGTTTTGAAAAACTCTCAATAAATAAATTAACAGCAAAAAAAAAATAGCGATTGTATTACTGTTTATTATATCTTCGAAAGTTCATTCCACTGGGTCACCACTTTTGATTTATCCAGAACCTCGCTTATTCATTTTATAGTTTTACCCTTTAAATTGGTAGCCATGAGCTCTAGTAGTGTTTGTTATAACCTTCTTTTCAAAACCTAGACATTCCCACAGATCATTATTCCTGAATGCAGCATAGGTCAAACAGAGGTCTCCTCTAGGTCTGCAGTATTTTAAAGTATATAATCCCAGTTCTTTGATTCATTAATCATAGGTAAGGTTTTTAGCCTACTAATTTTCTTTGTTGCCCTCCTCTGCACCTTCTCAAGGAGTCCTCATCTCTCCTATGATAGGGGCTACATAACTGGGTGCAGTACTTCGCCAGTGGCCTAACCAGTGAACTGCAGAGAGGCATTAGTTCTGAGCTATCTCTACTTTTATATTTCTTAATATACAGTTCATCGTGTTATTTACTTTTTTACAACCTCTGTAGTATGCTGCTTGAATATTCGATCATTTGTTACCAATATTCCTAAATCCTTCTCTATCTCAGTGTTCCTGAGTTCTATGTCATTTAATTTATAGTTTGCAAGCATGTTATTCTTTCTGAAATGCATAACACTGCATTTATCAGTGTTAAAATCATCTTGTGCTGTACAGCCCATTTACCAATCATGCCCAAATCTTTTTGTAAATTTACGATATCTTGCATACTACTCACAATAGCACCAGCTTTACTATCATCAGCAAATTTGCTTTTCCATGAGTTTTTGGATGTTTGAAGGGTTGATACAAACAAATTAAATAAAGTAGGGCCCAAGACAGAACCCTGTAGGACCCCTCTGGTCACATCCCCCACTCTGACACAAATCCCTGATATTAACACGTTGTCTTCAGTTATTTATCCATGCTTCAATACATTTAATTACAGACTTTCAATTTTCAAGTTTACCAAGCTTTTAATTAATTCCATGTGGGGAACCAAATCAAATGCCTTTGAGAAGTATAAATAAATCACATCGACTGGTAGACCTATCTCCAATGCCCTGCTCACTTGTTCAAAAAGGAACCTAGTGCTGGGGATTCCATACTGAAGGGGATCAGATGGGGCAGTAAGGAGGAAAGGCATAGCGAATCTGGGTCAAATCCATACCTGGGCTGACTGCTGATGGGGCAGGGTAGTCTCTTCTTAAATGTGCAAGGAAGGAAGGAGGAACTCCATGTTGTGGTGCACATGGAGTGCAGACGCTAGCAGGGAGAACAGTGGAATTGGTATGGGAGAGGTTCAAGGAACTGGGAGGGCTGTGTGAGGAAATAGGGAGGATCTGTGGTCTTCTCATAGAGTACTCCCAGTACCCTGCGTGAGTACACAACAAGGAAAGGAAGGAAAGGTGAATTTAATTCTTGGTTGGGGAATGGTGTCACTCAATGGGGTATGGCTTGGTGGGTGGCTAGGATAAAACCAGGGACAGGAACTACCTGTATGCCGGGACAGACTACACCTGAGCAAGGAAGGGAAAGTGGTACTGAAGCAGAAGATAGAGCAGTATGTAGAAACAAAGAAGAATTTAAATTAGAAAGGGGTCGTGGTGAGTGGTCAGCTGGTAGACAGGGTCATGGAGTGGGGGACCTGGCAAGCTTACCACCCTAGTTAATGGGGAAGACAAAGAGGAGGGACACAGAGAGGGGGAGAAAGGAGGAGAAGGGTTAGGAGGGAAGGAGTGGGTTGGAGAGTGGTCTCACTGAATGCGAGGAGCCTCGTAAACAAGTCAGCTGAGTTTCAGGCCCTATTGGCAGAGGAGTGGTGAATATTGTGGCTATCACAGAAATGTGAGCCACACAGTACCAGGACTGGGAGTTGATGGTCCCAGGGTATGGGACATTCAGAAAGATAGGACCAAGGGGAGGGGTGGCAATCTATGTACAGGATGGGATAAAGTGTGCAAGGGATGAGGGGAAGAGGGCAGGCAGAGGCCCTATGAATGCATTTTCAGGACTTAAAGGCAGGGCACTGAGGATGGGGGTAGTTTATAGGTCACCAGCTCAACTGGAGGACCTGGACAGGGAGTTAGCTGAACAAATCCGAAGGGTCTGCAGGAGAGGTACGATGCTGGTGAGGACTTCAACCTACTTGGGGTGGACGAGTACCCCAACCACCACAAGTGCAAGGGAGCAAGTCCTGTTAGAGGCATTTCAGGACAACTTCTTGATGCAGTTGGTCCACGGGCTAACTTGGATAGGAAATACTCTGGACCTTGTACTGTCCAATATGGGAGATGGTAAGGATCTGAGGTGGAGGACCCACTGGCGGGGAACAATCACTACTCAGTGTAGTTCACACTCAACATGGGAGGGAAGCTGAGGATACAGGCACCAAGGTGATTGACTTTAAGTGGGTGGACTTTAAAAACATGGGGACATTCTGGCTGGACACCTGGAGGATTCAACCAGGCTGGAACACAAGTCAGAAGTGGGATGTCATAAAAATGAGGCTAGTGGAGGCTACGGGGCATGTACTAGAACACAGAGCAAGAAAGGGAGGGCAAAGAAGCCCAGTTGGATTACTCAGGAGGTCAGGGAGGGGTGAGATCCAGGAGAGGAGGCATTCTGGAG
This sequence comes from Neoceratodus forsteri, assembly GCA_016271365.2. Taxonomy (NCBI): domain Eukaryota; kingdom Metazoa; phylum Chordata; order Ceratodontiformes; family Ceratodontidae; genus Neoceratodus; species Neoceratodus forsteri. The sequence goes on from CM057452.1 coordinate 143,292,627, forward strand.
GTTCAAAAGTCAGGGAGGAGAAGACAAGGAGATGTACACAAGAAATCCAGAGAGGCCACCAAACTAGTCAGAAAAGCCAAGGCTTCCAGGAGCTAAGGCTGGCATAGGGTATTAAAAATGGAGAAAAGGATTTCTTCAGATACATAAGGAAAGAAGGAACAACAAGGACCAAATAGTGAGGATAAAAAGGATGGGGGTGGGTGGAAAGAGGCAGAGGCATTAAATGAATACTCTGTTCTGTATTCACGTAACAGAAGGAGGAGCAGGACCACAGGGAGGGGTGGGGTAGGTGGGGGAGAGGGGGGTGACAGATGCGAGGATTACTGAGGATAGGGTACTGGAAGGACTGAGGGCACTGAGGGTGGACAAGGCACATGGGCCAGAAGGCATTCACCCTAGGGTACTCAAGGAGCTGGCTGAGGTTCTGGCAGGGCCACTGGCAGACCTATTCAACTCTCCTGGGCATGGGATGCATACTACAGGACTGGAGGATGGCCTATGTGGTGCACATCCACAAAGGTGGCCCAAAGGATGAACCAGGAAACTACAAGCAGTGAGCCTCCCATCAATCATGGGGAAGCTCATGGAGACAATCCTGAAAGAGAGACTGGTGACCTTTTGGAGGACAATGAACTCCAGGACGAGCATCAGCACGGGTTTGTCTTGGGCCAATCCTGCCAGACCAACCTCACTGAGTACTACAATTGGGTGACAAGGGAGCTAGACAAGGGCCATGCAGTGGATGTCCTATATTCCACCCTGCTCGACTGGCGAGGATTGCTGGAGATTCACAGGGTTTGACTAAAACATCTGGTGCTAGGGCATTTTCATTTGTGGCCCCTACCCTGTGGAATTCTCTGCCTTGTCGGGTTCGTGAGTGCCTGACAGTGGAGAGTTTCAAGACTGCCCTTAAGACACTATTTGTTTCAACTGGCATTCGTGCTATCTTATAATTGATTGAACCATTTTATTCTGGAATATGAAACTATGCAATAGTGTTTTAATTTTATAATTTTATTATTACTTTTGTACAGTGCTTTGATATACTTTGAAAACGCTATATAAATAAAGTTCATTATTATTATTTGATTTCAGCAAGGCCTTTGGCACTGTGCCACATGGGAGGCTGGGGAAGCTGGAAGCTATGAGGGTGGGAGTGAAGATGGTGAAATGGATAAAGAACTGACTAAGCAGTAGGGCAGCAGAGAGGGTGGTAGTGGGAGGGGAACCTCAGTACCGAGGGCAGTGATGAGCAGGGTGCCACAGGGATCGGTACTGGGGCCGGTGTTGTTTGGGTATTCTTAGCTGATATCTCACATGGGATCCGGGTAAGATCAGCATGTTTGCAGACAACACCAAAATGGGGAAATGGTTGATGACATTGGGGATGGAAGGGCTACAGAAAGACCTAACCAAACTGCAGGAATGATCAGAAACATGGCAGCTGGGGTTCAATGCTAAGAAATGTGGTAATGTACTTGAACAAAGAATTGGGGAGGACTATCAATTGGGAGGGGTACAGTTGGGTAGCATGGTGGAGGAAAAGGATAGGGTGCACGATAACAGGGAGTATGAACAACTCTGCTCAGTGTAGGAAGGCAGCAGTAAGGCCAACAAGATGCTGGGGTGCATAGTGACAGGAATCTCATCCAGAAGTAGGAGGTAGTCCTCCCCAGTACAGGTCACTGGTCAGGCCACTCCTGAGTACTATGCAGTTTTGGCGCCAGTATCTGAGGAAGAATATCAGATTGTTGGAAGAGGCAGTGTAGAGCGACAAAGATGATCCAGGGATTGGAGATCAAGGCCTATGAGGAAAGGCTGAGCGTGCTAGATATGTATTCATTAGAGGAAAGGAGGATGGGGACATGACTGATACTTTTAAGTACTTGAAAGGGATGAACAAGACTTGAACAGAGAGGATCTTCCAATTAAGAAGTAAAAGGGACACGAGAGGGCACAGTCTCAAACTGGAAGGGGAAAATTCAGGAGTGAGATAAAGAGACAATTCTTCATGGAAAGGGTGGGGGGCAAGCGAACACTGTACCATAGAGGTGGTGGCCTGAAAACAGGTGACAGTTTCAAGAGGATGGGACAGGGTGAGGGGGGGGTATATTTAAGGAGGGAGGAGTGGGAGGGCAGCTGTGAAATGAGGACTAGCTGCACAATTGAGCAGACTCGACAGACCGTGAAGGCCTATTCGGCTGGCATTTTCATATGTTTGTATGTTCATAGGAATCAGGTTCATCTGACATGACCTCTTGGGTGTAAAACCATACTGTGATGCATCCATGTAACCCTCAGTTTTTGCAGTATATGCCTATCTAGGTAGTCCTTAATGTATTCTTCCATAACCTTATTAGTTACACATGTCAAACTGATAGGTCTCTAATTGCAAAAGTCTGTTTTTGCTCCTTTTGTGTTGCTTGCATGCATGTGCAAGAAACACATTGTGTCATCTTCCTTCACAAGTGGATTGTGGAGGTGTGAGAGTGTTGTGCCGAATGGCAGCAGTCTGTTCGGGGCTGGTCTCGCGTGGTGAATAGAGGAGCATGCTGTCAGATGACGGCAGTTAATGAGCATGCCACTATGATCAAAGAAACTGGCTACTGCAATCAGGAGTGACCTGTCACTATACAATCAGCTGTTTTGCTGCAGGCGATCTGACTGCAGCAGCCAATTACAGTTGCATTGTGTGGTGTTCCAGTGGTGACGGTCTCCGCCGGCCTCTCACAGTCCCCATGAAGCTGATGAAAAGCCGCTGCCCACCGCTCAGTGTGCCTTCCTGGTGAAACATTTCAATAAATAAAAGAAAAGCTGATGGGGGTGCCCAGTCCCCCAGTCGGCATACACCCTACCTGTTTCACTTGCCGATGGGGTAGACCAATCCCCATCGACATGAAGCACTGCCCCATTTGTTGTGTGCTGAGGGGGTCAATCCCCCTGCCATTGCCCACTCCCCACTAGCACAAGCACTGTGTATGTGACAGGGTGCCTAATCCCCATCGGCTTCAGCACTTCAAAAAGAAGCACCCAGGTGCCGCACCACTGGGACGCACCCCAGCATGCAAAAAGCATCCCACATCATCTATATATTTTAAAACCTGTAAAACAGAAAATGGTTCCTCGCGTTTGCCAGGCCCCTCCCTCAACCCGCGATCCACCCACTGTGCACTCACCTCCCCACACACACCTCACCCCCATACTTACTCTCGAACCCGGCGTGACTATCTTTTGTGACCTGAACACGCCTGCACTCTTCAAAGTCGCCACTACTTAACTGAAGAGATGCCGTAAGCTGTATAATGGCATAACTAGATTTTTTTCAACTTAGGTGGATATCTCGGTTATTTGTGGAATTTTTCACAAAATTTTCAACATAGTTCTTGTACCTTACCTCATGAACTCAGTCACTGACATTTTGTTATTCGTCCTGAAAGGTACTCTCATTGTCACTGCATCGAAACCACCTTTCAGGACTGATTAATGAAACAACAGCGACACAGTTCATGAGGTAGACCCTCAGAAACCCTATGTTGCAAATTTGTGAAAAAATCCTAAAATGACTGTTTTATTTAGTGTGCATTGTGCAGTTCCTGTGCATGCTCATAACTTCGAGAATTTTTAATATTTTCATTCCAGATTTTCAACATTACCATTTGACTACACCTCCTTATGGTCAGTACAGCAGTCATTTTCATTTCCCCGAATGTGTTTCGCGCATTACGTAGCGACAATGGTGCGATCGGTGTGCGAAATCAATGTTCGGACGGATTAAGAAAATCACAGTGACATTGTTCATGAGCAGAGGTCTTAATTCATTCAGGCCTGTAGGCGGCGCCTGAAAGCATAACCACTCAGGACACTAACACCTGTAGACGTACTCAGCTGACTTTCATTCAGGCCGAGAAACATCTGAGAAAGTCAGCGCAATTTTACCTAAATATTAAACAAACCAAATTGCTTAGAATTGATTGCATAGTACTGTTAGAAAGGTAATTTTGTGCTGAACAATTTTGCTGCTGATACTTTTGTCTCATCATGTATACTTTAGGAGCTATTCGCATTTGTTTAAGATATGGTGTATGTATTACATTTGTCTCTCAAGCCTCACCTAAGCAGTTTGAATAAATCTAAAAAAAGCTGTTTGGTATTTCAGCTAATATAAAATAAAATGAAATTGATTACAATTGATTGCATAGCACCATTAAAAGATTATTTTGTGCTCAACAATTTTGCCACTGATACTTTGTGTCTGCTATGTATACTTTAGGAGTTATTTGCATTTGTTTAAGGGATGGTGTACATGGCTGACATTTGTCTCTCAAGTCTCACCTAAGCACCTTGAATAAATCAGAAAAATCAGTAGTTTGGTATTTCAGCTAGTATAAAATAAAACTAAATTGATTACAATTGATTGCATAGCACCACTGAAAGATGATGTGCTGAACAACTTGCCACTCAAACTTTGTGTGTAGCACTTACGGTTCAAGAAGTATTCACATTTGTTTGTGGCATGCTGATTATGGCTTGATTTTGCTTAGAAAGGCCCGAGATGCAGTGCTAAGAGTACACAGGGCACAAGTGGTGCAAGTCTCAAACAGCTCTTGTGTGTGAATGAGTTAAAATGCCTATGTTGAAAATTTGGTGACAAAAGTCCATGTTATAAGCGCACATTGCACAGTTTCCATGCACCCTTGTAACTTCTTGAATTTGTAATATTTCACTCCAGATTTTCAATATTGGCATTTTTCCACACCTCCTTATGAACAGTACAGCTGTCATTTTCACATCCTGGCCAAAATGTGTTTTAGCACTTCCAGCACAGAATAGCGCAGTCAATGGGAAATCAATGTTGGACAGATTAAGAAAATCTCAGTGACACTGCTCATGAGCGGAGGTCCCAAAATGCCTATGTTGAAAGTCTGTGTAAAAATCCTGACAATAATTACATTACAGGTTTGCATTGCACAGTTTTCACCAAGTTCATGACTTCACCATTTTTTCATATTTTTACTTCAGATTTTCAACATTACCATTTTGTTACACCTCCTCATGAACAGTACAGCTGTCATTTTCCATCCTGTTCGAAATGTGTTTTTGCACCTGTGGCGCCAAATGGCGCAGTCGCTGTAGCAAAATCACCTTCAGCTAATGAACTGATAGTGTCACTGTTCACATCACAAAAAGCCCATGCTGAAAACTTGGAGTAAAATACCAACAAAGCCCAGGGCTTTAGGGTTTCGACCATAACGCCTCACTCTGTAGGGACTGACAGGCATCAGGGTGTGACCTGGGATTGTCGACAATAATGTTCACGCCATTCCACCCCACCTTCCAGCCAGTGACAGGCATCAAGGTGTGCCTTGGACTGTTTGGCCCCAGAGTTCACTCCATTCTCCTATTCTATGGGCAGACTAAATGGGCCTTGCAGTCCTTATCTGTCATCAACTTCTATTTTCTATGTTCTATACTGCACCCATTTCAGCATATTTCCTTATGGAATGAGGTGAGTGTAAAGCCCGAACATCCATATAATACCTCGACACTTGTCAGTGTCTGCAGAATAGGGTGAGGTGAAATGTCATCGCCGCTGTGGGCGATGACCCAAAGGCACACCCCAATGCCTGTCCATCTCTGCAGGGTGGGATGGAGTTGATGTTAGTTCAATACTTCACTGCCATTCCTATACTGCATCTGTCTAACTCCTGCACTTCTACTGCTAATGCCAGCAAGCAACCACGGCATTGACAAATGCTTGTGTTTATGTTAAATTCATCCTCTGTCACCTATTCTCTGGCTGTTCTGTGAGAGAGACAGAGTGTGGTGAAGGAACAACAATACCTAGTGGCTGTTTTATTTCAGTTCTGTTATTGAATTATCTTCCTGAATGTATCACTGTGGTGACTGTTATCACTCCCAAGGGTGTATGAGTCTGTTCACCCCAAGATGCATGGGCTAATGGACCTACAAGATGTAGGGTCAAGGTCCCCTTATCAGGTGCAGTGATTGCCCCTGGTACATGGACTGGCCCATCATCCTCCAAGTAGTGTGTTCTGGTTCCCACGCCAGTGTCAGGGTACTAATCTAGCCCAATGTCATTGTACTGGATCCCCACTCCCATGTACAGTGTACTGGTTTCATCCCCCACTCCATGTGCACGCTTCTGGTCTGCCAGGCGCATGGTGCAGGGCTCCCCTGTGTTCAGGGTACTATCCCTCCCCATGTGGGGTTGCTGTTTCCCCCTCAAATGCAGGGTTCTGGTCATTTCTAGGGACAGGGCACTGTTCCACCACATGTGCATGGTAGTGGTCCAACCACACAAGCAGTGTATTACTCTCCCCCAGTACTGGTACCAGTCCCCAGTGAGTTGGGTACTTGGCCCCCAGGTGTATGGGTCTCACCACCCATCCAGGTGCATGGGGAAATGGTCCCCAAGATGCAGAGTACTGGCCCACCATCGGGCAGTTATTGGTCCCCCAGGTTCAGAGACCAGTCAATCAACCCTCAGGTAGTGTGTACTGGTCCCAACCCTGGAGTTAGGCTACTGCCCCCACCACCACCATGTACTGTGTATAGGTTCCCAGCTCAGTGTCAGTGAACTGGTCCCTCACCCTCACGTACAGTATACTGGTTCCCCATCCTCTCCCCATGTGCACGATTCTGATCCCTCACAGTGCATGATACTAGGCCCTTCCCCACCCTCAATGTTCAGAGTACTGTCCCACCCCACCTCCCCACAGGTGCTGGTATCTGCCACCCCCAGGTGCAGGGTTCTGGATCAGCCCAATAAGCAGGGTATTGCTCTCCCTTCCCCATGTAATAGTAACGGTCCCCACATGGTGACAGTTACCCTCCCCGGTGTGTAGGTGTCTGGTGACTTCAACCCCAGGTGCACTGGGAAATTGTCCTTGTGATGCAGGGTACTGGCACCTCATTAGGGAAAGTGATTGGACCCTACCCCCCAGTTTCCCATCATCCCCAAGTAGTGTGTACTGGTCCCCACCCAGTGTCAGGTTACTGGTACTCCCTCCACCCCCACTTGCAGAGTACTGATTACCCTCACTCTCCCCATGTGCATGGTTCTGGTCCCCAGGAGCATGGTACTTGGCCCTTCCCAACCCCCATGTTAAGGTACTGTCCCACCCCACATCCCCACAAATGTTTCTATTGGTCCCCTCCTCAGATGCAGGATTCTGGTTCAGCCCAACTAGCAGTGTATTGCTTCCCCATCAAGCATGTTTTGGTACTAGCCCCCAAGGTGATGGGTACTGTCCCCACCAATTGGGTGAGAGTGTCTGTCAACCTCAGTTGCACAGGGAAATGGTCAGCCAAGATGCATGGAACTGGTCCCCATTAGGGGCAGTGTTTGGTCCCCCCAGTTTCCATCATCCTCCAATGAGTGTCTACTGGTTGTTGGTAAACTAGGATCTTCAGCCTATGCATTAGTAGGGAAATGGGCAGACTAGGTGGGCCAACGGTCCTTATCTGCCATCAAATTCTATGTGTCTATGGTTCCTACCTCAGTGTCATTAATCAATGAATCAAAATTTTATTTGTAAAAGCACCTTTCTGCAACCAAGGCACTTGTACATAAAATGGGCATCATAAAATATAAAAATACCAACATCATTAATCGATAAAACCCAGTTCAGGGTACTATCCCACCCCTCCCCACAGGTGCTGGTATCTGCCACCCCACCCCCAGGTGCAGGGTTCTGGATCAGCCAACATGCAGGGTATTGCACTCCTTCCCATGTACTGGTAATGGTCCCTCCCAAGGTGACAGTTACCCCTCCCAGGTGTGTAGGTGTCTGGTGACTCAACCCCAGGTGCACTGGGAAATTTTCCCTCATGATGGAGGGGTATTGGCACCCCATTAGGGAAAGTAATTGGCACCCCAGTTTCCCATCATCCCTCAAGTAGTGTTTACTGGTTCCCACCCCAGTGTCAGTTTACTGGCACCCACTCTACCCCATTTGCAGTGTACTGGTTACCCCACCACTCTCCCTATGTGCATGGTTCTAGTCCCCAGGTGCATGGTGCTTGGCCCTTCCTCAACCCCCATGTTAAGGGTACTGTCCCACCCCATCTCCTCACAGGTGTTGCTATCAGTCCCTCCTCTGATGCAGGATTCTGGTTCAACCCAACTAGCAGTGTATTGCTCCCCCATGTTTTGGTACCAGCCCTCCCCAAGGTGATGGGTAGTCACCCCCACCCATTGGGTGTAAGTATCTGGTCAACCCACAGTTGTACAGGGAAATGGTCAGCCAAGATGCATGGAACTGGCCCCCATTAGGGCAGTGTTTGGTCCCCCAATTTCCCATCATAGATTCATAGATACATAGACAGTGTTGGCAGATAAGGTTCTATGGCCCACCCAGTCTGCCCATTTGAGCTTGTAGTTCAGTTTATGTTTTTCTAGAAGTCTGTTGCCTCTACCCCTGACCTCCAGAATTCCTTTATGTCTATCCCATGCATTCTTAAATCCTGTGATTGTTTCAGCCCCCACCACTTCCTCTGGCAGGGTGTTCCACATCATCCTCCAATGAGTGTCTACTGGTTCCTACCTCAGTGTCATCAATCAATCAATCAAAATTAGATTTGTAAAAGCGCCTTTCTGCAACCAAGGCACTTGTAAATAAATGGGCATCATAAAACATTATAAAATAACATCATTAATCGATAAAACCCAACAGTTTAAACTATATAAATTGTAGAGGCTGCCTAAAAGCTACTATAAGTCAGGCTAAATAAGTGTGCTTTCAATGCGATTTTAAAACTCTGGATGGTCAGACAGTCTTGCAATCGGTAGGTAGAGAATTCCACAGGGTCGGGAAACAAGACTAAAAGACCGCCTCGCTGTCTTTAAGTGGACCCTGAATCTCTAGCAATCCCCTGGCAGTGGATCGGAAAGGGCGGAGGGGCAGTAAGGGCAAAGGAGATCTTGCAAGTAGCTAGTTCCTTGATTGTGTAGGGCTTTATACATCAGCAAACCGACCTTGAAGGTGATCTGCCACTGTACTGGCAGCCAGTGCAGTCCATGGAGCACAGACGTTACATGACTGGTCCTAGAAGAACCCATCAATAGCCTGGCTGCTGCATTCTGCACTAGCTGCAGGCAGCAGATATCAACCCTGGGTAGCCCTAGGTAAAGGGAGTTGCAGTAGTCAAGGCGGGAAGTAACAAAGGCTTGGACCAAAGTTGGAAGATTGTTGGAGGAACCAAATGTTTCACCCGTGCGATATTCCTCAGATGGTAAAAGAGGTTTTGACTACTACCGCCACCTGAGAGTTCAGGGTTAGCCATCGTAAAATAATGCCCAGGTTCTGCACCCAGTCTGAGGCAGTCAGCTATACACCTCCAAGCCAAAACCAGAGTGTAATCCTGTTGACATACCCACCTCGGTGTTCTGGGTCAACAACCAGCACCTCAGTTTTTGCTGGGTTCAACTTAAGCCAACTCGCACTCATCCAGTCTTGGATCTCGCTGACAGTTGTTAAACACTGACAGGAACACATCCTGATCAGGTACAAAGGACATGTACAGCTGAGTATCATCTGCAAAGCAGTGAAAACTCAAACTGTACCACCTAATGATCTCTCCCAATGGCAGCATATACACTGCAAACAACATGGGAGACTGGAAACCTGTGGTATCCCACAGTACACGGGGTGAGAGGGCTGAGGAATAATCTCCAGACTCCACTCTCCGAGTCCTACCCTCAAGGAAAGATTGAAACCATCTGAGGACTGTCTGGTACAGTCCTCAGATGAACCGCAGGCGCTCCAACAGTATCCCATGGTCAACAGTGTCAAATGCTGCAGAAAGATCGAGAAGGGCCAAGATGGAATGGGTCCTACAATCTCTTGCTATCAGGAGGTCATTTAGTACCCGAGCAAGGGCCATCTCAGCGCCTATGTCTCTTCTTAAATTCTGACTGAGAGAATCATAGACATGCACTGACTCCCTCCTTAGTCAGATGCAGTCCATCAAATTTAAAGAACTTTTACTCCCCAAACTGTTGCCAGTTGCCTACACATCTTTGTCCTTTTCCTAACACCAGCCCTCGAGCCACATGTTTAGCTCCCCATCTCCCTTCTTTGATGTTCTGTCCATCTGCTTAACTCTCCCAGACCAGCAGGATCTCAGAGAAGGAGATGTCAGACAAAATGGATGACAGTTTGTCTCCCAGCCTGATCGGGTGTTCCTTGGTCTCCACTACTGACCAGCTGGTGAGATCGTTAGTCCCTATGTGTACCAGGACGTTGATATTTTCTCCTGTTTCCTGCACAATTTTAACAGTGCAGTCAGTGTCTCCATGCTGATGTACCTGGCAGACATATGACTATTACCCCGGCTGGAGGTAGGTATCAAACCTCGAATCATGGAGTCTCCTATGATCAGAAGTATTTTGGATTTCTTTTGCTTTTTTATTTTGGTCCCTGTTTTGGGTGAGTTTTGTTGTGCTAGCTTCTGTGCTGCAGTGTCCTGCTCTGCATTGTTCTCTGCCCCTTTGTTTGATTTTGGAGATGGAGGCAGATATCTGATTGTAATTTTATATGGTTTGTGGAGGCGGCATCGCTGGAGAGCACTGAGTGAATTGGCACCTGATTTGACCTTTCTAACCACCTGCCAACCTCCTGGACCAACTACCCTCTGCAGTCGAGGTGCTTCAGTTGGATGTTGGGGAAATGGCGGGCAGTTCTTATAATATATTTCCTCCTGAATATGCAATTTGAGGCATGCAATCTCTGCCTATGCTGCCTACAGCTGAGTCCTTAGATCTCCAATGGTCCAGCATGTAGGACAGCGTCCTAAATCCTGTTTAACTGCCCTTTTGAAAAGTGTTCCACAGTACCTGCAGTTAACAATATCCATTCCAGATAAGTTGCCGGGTTTATAACCTGGTCCAAGTAATTAGAAGAAGGAAAATGAAAGCAAAAGTTTGATTTTTGTTTTGTTTGTTTGTTTTTGTATAACTTGCTACAACAAGTTACATTACTTCTCCTGTAAGTGTGCTCACTGTGTAGATACCCTCTGATCCTCCCCTCCTAGTTTGCTACAGGAAATGTCATGATTGTTCTACCCTATAAAAGGAGTGTATCATTGGGTGGTTGGTGATGGAGGTGGGTGGCTGGGCCCTTCCCTGCCAAAAAGAAGAACCCCAGATGAAAGAAGCAAGGAGGTAAAGGCAGAAACAATCAACCAACAAAAAAATGCAGTAACCCTGAAAGCTTAGGCTAATGATACATAAAACTATAAAACCTGTAAAGCACCACCTAACAATTTCACAGAAGAGATACCCTGCAAAACACATTGCTACAGAAAAAAAAAATAAAGCAGTAACAGAAGATATACCTTGCAAAAACAATCTGAATCAGAGAAGATTACAGCAGTAAACTGTAAGCACAAATAGAATAAAGTATGGGGTGGTGTGTAATGAGAATTTTACATACACCGAGGTGCTGGATGCCCACATAAACCCCAAAACCCAAGCTCGAGGGGTTTATTTAGGCATCCAACACTGAAGGTGTATAAAATTCAAGCTTACACACTACCCCATTATTTTATTTATATAATTGTTGGGTTTACTCTTTCTCATCACAGCAATTATATAAAATAAATGTTGTTTGCTGCAGCCGCCATCCGTTTACTTTTAGAGATGCCGGGTCCGCTTTGGGCAATTACATTGTTTTTTTTTTTTTGCTTTGTTTTGTCTTTTCTTTCTGCTGCCCTTTGGAGGTTTTGTTTTCTCCCCAGTAACTTATAGGTGAGTCATCTGTGCCGTGGTCTCTGAGGCACAGATGGGAGCAGAGAAAACCCGAAGAGTCATGACTTGGGCGAGGCAGAGCCAGGGAAACTCAAGTGTGTTTGCCATTATAAACACTCCTTTATAATGGCAAATTATGACAGGTTTCCCTATAGGAGAAAGATAAACCCAATAATTATAAAACAGTAACAAACTTTAGGCACACCCTGTAGCAATGCAGCAGAAAGTATACCCTGCAACAGCAATTTGAATCAGAGAACAATAAAGCAGTAAATGTTAGCAAAAGACAGTAACAAACCCTATGAGTACAAAAGAAAATAATATCACACAGTAAATCTGCCTAGCCAAAAGAAGCCTTAATCTTTTTCCTTGCTCTGATAAGGTTCCTTGCTCTGTCCTTACAAGCAAACCTAGAATAAAAGAGTTCAGGTGAAGCTAGGTGCCTTTGCCAGCAAACCTTGTCTTCCACCACTTAAGAGTTCACCAGTCTCTCCTTCAATGCTGTCTATGAGATGTAACAAAGATGAAAATTGGTTTTGTAGCTCTATAGTAACCTTGTCTCTCTTCTTTCCTTCCTTTTCTTTTATGTTTCTCATTGCTATTTACATAGCACCAGTCATCTATGTCCTCACCCTCTCTCATTTGTTTGTTTGGTTGTTCATTTTTGTCCTCAGTTTATGTGTTAACATTGCCTGTACCTGTGTTGGTGTATACTAATTGACTTAGGCTTTTTATTCTAATTGTAGACCAAATATTATTGTTTTTAGTTCCTTTACTTCCTTGCATTGTGAGTATGTACATGAACCAAACTCTGTACTCAGTTCCACCGTAATTTCCACAGTTTATTCACTTATCTCCCAGTGTTCCATTTTTAGTGCTAGGATTGTATTTCCCATGTTTACCTTTTTCTTTAAGTATTTGTCAGCAGATTTTCCTACTGTTTCAGTTCAGACTTACATTTCCTGCTGTCCCTGTGTTCCCATGTGGACATCTGCTGACACGTGCTGATGTGCTTGTCTCAGCATGCGCCTCTGTGCATGTGGATGTACACTCACCCCACTTGTGCTCACCCTGCTCACAGAGGGGTGAGTATCTTATACAGTGTGACCTGAAAGTGCTGTTCCAATGTTACTCCACTCATTCTGAGCTGTTGCACTTAGAAATACAGGAACTCTCACAGAATCCCTGTATATGAAAACTGTAGGCTTCCATAGCCCCAATAAAATAGAACCAGGCACTCTGACTTAACATAGTGCCTTAAAACATCATCTGTAGTCTCAGGGGTTCACTGGAGGACTACAAAATCCTCCTCTTCCTGTCGTCACCAGCATAACTATAAACTACAGTTAGGTGGCTTCTAAAGCCTAGCTGGATCCACACAAACAAAGCAGTGTTGTAATAAAATAATAAAATCAGTGACAGCAACTAATCTTCCCAAATGTCTGCTGAGCTGTAAAGACACTAACTAATATGAAGAAAATGTAAATGCAAGTAGTAAATATTTAAAACTGTTGATGAAGAGTTTTAAAATGTGCTGCACTGATTTTAATAAATATGACAAAGAATATTGCCATGTGTGAAAAATTTAATATTTACACATAATTCAGTTTCTATTTGATATATTTTCTGTATTTCTGTTACTTTTATGTTTATTTACTAGGTTCATTTACATGTAAATAAGTTTCTTGTCCCTACAGATTATCTTTTCTTGCTGTTTTTTTTTTTTGATTTGCTTGTTTACACCCACCACAGGTGCCTGGGTTTCATGTTATTTCTGGTTGCACCTGCCTCCACTGTTCACAAGTCTTTGGCACACTCTGTGATCCTCCATCCCAGACTGTTGGCAACCCAACAAAGACATGCATGTCTGCCACCTCATGGCAGTGTCAAGGCCAGTCAGCCATTCCAGTCCTGGGGATAAGTCAACTATGTCCTATGCACTGAGGAGAAAGAGCAGAAAGAACATGACTGGTGATGTGGAGCAAGGTTTTACCTGCCCATTTGACAGCCATGACAGTCTGACCCATGGGGTGTCAACACTGTGTGAGTAGCTGTGACATCAAGGTTTCCCATGACTTATTGTACAGGAGGCACTGTTGCACTGGGGGTATCAACCTACCAGAGCCAGACTGCACTGCCTCTGGTCATTTTTAGGGAACTGAATGTCAAATTAACTAAAGTTACTAAAGAGACAGGGCTATCCTAGATCTAGTACTAACTAACAGGAAAAGGATCACAGATCTCCAGGTAGAAGGTCACCTGGGGGCCAGTAACCATCACATGGTATGGTTCAACTTGGCCACTATTGTTTATTGTTTATCGAAATCTAGTATTACAAATACCTTTGAGCCAAGGCTCTTTACAAAGGTTCCACTAGAACTAAATCATCCCATTCCAAGGCAAAAATATGGGACTTCAGAGGAGCTGACTTTGATAAGATGGCCAACAAAGTTAAGCTAGCCCTGGCAAAAAGAAATACAGGTGAGGGGTACAGGCAAAGTGGGCAAGCATTAAGGAAGCAATACAGAGCGACAGCCCATTGTGTTAGAGAGAAAAGGAAGTCAAAAGAATAAGGAAACCACTATGGTTCTCAAAACAGAAGCACAAAAGATCAGAGCCAACAGGCTGGCCTTCAGGGAATATAAGAGAACACAGCGGGATGAAGATAGGAGGTATACCAAACTTCCTAAGGGAAGCAGGGAAGGCAGCTATAGTATTATGTGGCTGGATCCTTAATATCAAGCCCAATTGTTCCACATTTGTGCATCAGTTAGGGCCTTATAGAGCAGACACATGTCACCCCTCAGTCTCCAGTACTCTAGTGTAAACATATCCAACTGTTGTAGTCTTTGCTTGTAATTTAGGCCTCTGACTTCACTAATGTTTCTAGTTGCCTTACTCTGCACCCTCTCAAGAGTTTAATATCCCCTTATTAGCAGGTGCCCACAACTGGGCGCAATGCTCCATGTGGAATGTACTAGAGTATTATAGAGTGGAACAAGAACCTCCTTGTCCCTACTCTTGATGTGTCTATGTATACAATGGAGTATGCTGCTTGCCTTTTTAACAACCTGGCTGCAGTGCATTTTGATATTAAGGTCATTACTGGCTCTTATACCCAGATCTTTTTCATCCATGACAACTTTAAGTGCCATGCCTTCCAATGTATACCTGAATTTTTTATTTTGTTTGCCCATGTGCATAAAAAGTACATTTGTCAAGGTTAAAATGTGATTTCGTGACATGAGCCCATAGTTCCAAATCAATGAGGGCCTCTTGTAAGATGTCACTGTCCTCTTGGTTATTTACAGGATAACCTAAGCGAGTATCATCGGCTAATTTAGTCAGCCATACTCCAGAATGTGTATTCATTGAGGAAATATATAAATTAAACAAACAGGGGCCTAAGACTGAGCCCTGTGGGATTCCACTGGTGACATCTATGCACCCTGAGAATTTACCCCTAATACACACTTGCTGGTGTCTCCCATACAACCATGACTGGACCCATTTAACTATATGTATATTAAGGCCTTGATCAATTAGAGTGTTAACCAATTCGATATGTGGGACTTTGTCAAAAGCCTTGGCAAAGTCAAGGAAGACAACGTCTACAGAATGTCCCTCATCCAGGGTTCTACTGACTTTACTATAAAATTCCAACAGGTTGCTTTGGCAGGATCTCCCTTGGTGAATCCATGTTGTTTATAATCTACGGTTCCATTCAAGCTCATAAATCGCCAATATAATCTTTTATAATACCTCTAGGATCTTACCCAGCACAGAAGTGAGGCTAATAGGCCTGTAATTCTCCACCTCCTGCCTTGATCCCTTTTTGTAAATGGGCATAACCATAGCCTGTCTCCATTCCTTAGGGACTTCACCTTTTCTAAAGATTTCTGAAAGAGATGAGTGACTGGCTAGCTAAAAGATTTGCAAGCTCCTTGATCAACCTAGGGTGTATGCCATCAGGCTCTTGTGCTTTATTTTGATTAATTTTGCTAAATCTATTAGCTACATTGGCTACATCGGCTACATCAAGTTTAAAATAGTATCTAAGCAGTCTTTGTTACCTATATCATTATTTGGAGGTGCACCC
Organism: Neoceratodus forsteri; assembly: GCA_016271365.2. NCBI lineage: Eukaryota > Metazoa > Chordata > Ceratodontiformes > Ceratodontidae > Neoceratodus > Neoceratodus forsteri. Next base: position 143,308,496 of record CM057452.1, read on the forward strand.
TTGTTGAAGACAGAGGAGAGGTAATTATTATACTGTTCCGCCATCTCAGTAAGGTCCGTTATTAGGTACCATCAGTTGCTTTTATTGGGCGATGTTGCTATTTTGGCCCTTTTATTTTTTATGTATGAATAGAATGTTTTGCAATTGTCCTTAACCCTAGTGGCCAATTTTAACTCATAGTTACCTTTAGCTGAGGCAATGTTATGCTTCACATTTTTAAGCATTTTGTAGTACACCCAGGCTAATTTTTCCCACTATGTTTTGCTTTTGAATGCTTTATTCTTTTGTTAATTAATTTTTAATCTCAGAGGTCATCCATGGGGTAGGGATTTTTTCCCATTATATTTGTTTTTTTGTGGCACATACTTCAAAACTAAAGTATGTATTGTTTTATTTAGCGTGAACATCTCAGAAAATGTTAGATTGGCAAAATCAGATTCCCAATTCCATCCTGCTAAATCCTTTTTATTTGATCATAATCAGCTGAATCATATTTAAAATGTTTGTGTCACCTTTAGTTTACCCAGGGATCCTACACATTGAAAACTTACTATAGAATGGTCACTAGAACTGAAAGGTGGCAGTACCTCCACAATGTTGAATATGATTATTTAAATTAGTAATACAAGATCCAAAATGTGGTTGTTCCTAGTATTACAGGGCACATATTGTTCTAAGCCTGCCAAGTTAAATGTGTCTAGGTAACTAGTTTCCATAGTGGTTTTAGCTCTTTTGTATCCCAATTGATACCAGGGAGATTCATGTCACCTAGTAGTATGACATCCTTAGCTACTCCTCCCTCTTCTACCCTCCCTGTCTCTCCTGTAGGTCGTGTACCCTGGTAAGTTAACATCCCAGTCATGGTTCTCTGTGTACCATGTTTCTGTGACTGCCACAATATCCAGGCATCCCTCTTCCATCAAGGACACTAGTTCAGGAGCTAGGTGCCCAGATTATGGGCATTGGTACTCATTACCCTCCATTTCTTGATGTCCTTATCCCTTTTGCCCCATCTCTGTCCTTACTGCCTTTGTTGTTTTCTCCAGTTGCCCCTGCCCTTTTCCATATCAACGCTTCTATCTTGGTATTTACCTCACTTACTATCCTGATTTTTGGGAGGGCTAGGATTTCCTGCTCCCTTCCAGTGCCTTCCCTTGGCTAGTTTAAATGCTTGCCAATGAAGCATTTAAACCTATCACCTAGGATCCTGGTTGCCTCCTCGACAGATGCAGACCATCATGCCAGTATAGGCCTGCATTGCTCCAGGTGGACTCCCAGTCCCCAATGAAGCCAAACCCTGAGCTCTGCACCAGTTTTTCAACCACCGATTGAATCCCATGGTGTGGAGCACATTACCTTCACCCATGCCATAGACAGGCAGCACCTCTGAGAAGGTTACCATGCATGCTACTTGTCTAAGGCTCCTCCCCAACTCCACAAACTCTTCCTGCACTGCTCTGATCCCTTTCCCAGCCAGGTCATTTGTCTGTAGGTGGACAATGACATCCAGCTCCCTCCCCATGCAGCTGCTCCCTGATCCTAAGGATTCGGTCCCTGTCCTTCCAAGCCATGGTGCCAGGCAGGCACCTTGCCTCACTCTCCCTTCTCTCCCCTAGTTCTGCTCTCCTACAATGGAGTCCCCACCAGGAGTTGTTTCTTTCCCTGTGGGGTCCCATGCCACCTCCTGTGGGTCTCTTTGTGAGGTTCCCAGCATCCTCTTTGGTCTCCACTGTGGGTGCCTCCATAGAGGAACCACACTTTGCCAGAATGGCATATGAATTATGGAGTGGTACAACTGGGGATGCACCTCTGTTCCACCAACCTCACCATCCCTGAGCCCACTGCAGTCCAACCATTCCTCTTTCTTGGCAACCTCTGAGGCAACAGCAGTGGCCCTGGTGGTCCCTGGATGGGAGAGGAGGTCCCACAAATCCTGGCCAACTCAGCCTGGAGATGAGCAACCTCCTCCTCAGCCCAGAGAGGTGCCTGCAGATGGGACAACACTGCATCCTCCAGAATGTCTCCTGGAAGACTGCTGCCCACAGCCACTGAACTACACCACTCCCATCATGTCTTCTTTCCGGCCTCTTAACTGTTGTTTTGAATACTTACTCTGTCCTCTATTTATCTATTTATTTATTTTTCTCCTACTACTTGCTGACTCTGTGCCCTTTAAGCTCCTGATCTTCCTGTTCTGAGACAAGAATTTCTATTTCTCAGTAGTCTCCTTTCTTGCCCAGAGTCAGACCTCCAGCAGCTGGAGGGGGATGGAGAGCTACCATTTTCTTCTAGGATGGTGAGTCTTTGTGACTCTGTGATTATTCATTTCCTGCTACCAAACAGGAAGTTCTGTTGTCAGTCAAATCCTGTGCCTATAAAAGTAGAACTGGCTAAGGGTGGGAGGCAGGGAAGGAGGTAATATAGTCCCAGTGAGAAGTATAGTTATAAAAGTGGCTCCTTCCTCTTGCTGTTCTCTGCCTGTTCTCTGCCAGAAGCTATCTAGGGCAGTTTTTAAATCTAAAACACCTGGCTTCCTTCTACCTAAGCCACTCCCTAATTTACATCTCCTTCTACACCTAGTTAATTGCACAGATAACAATTCTCTTCAGCCAACTCAGACAAACACCTAATCTTTCTTTTATCCTAAATTAAAGGGCACTGTCAGTTTTGCCCATCAGTTTACTTTCAATTCCCAAATGATGATCTGTGGACACAAACGAGCACTAAGTATGCTTGGGAACGTCCCTGCAGCAAAGTAAAAGTGAACAGTTTACCTGCTTTCTAATATGTTTCAGTTGTTTCTTCACATTCAGTCCCGACTGAAAGTCTCCATCCTCTGAAGCAGATACCAGGCCGAGAATGCACAGGAATGTGCGCTCACTGTGCATGCTGTGCTGAGGTGCATATTTTAACAAATATATCACAGCAGACATATAATTCAGCAAAACTGATAAAATTAAAATGCTGCTGGTATATGTGACAATGAGCTGGATTAGCTGCAAATTCCTACCAGAGTCTGGTGCCAATCCCTCCATGTGCAGTTGCAGTCAGAGGAAAGATCTCTGCACATACATAGGTTACGAGGTTACATAGGTTAAACAGAGCTAGAAAGACCGTGGTCCGTGATGCTTCGCCAGTAATTAGTTATAACCCACTATACGATTTTGTATTAAGTAGTTATCCAAATGTTTTTTAAAGGTATCAATATTGTTACTTGATACAATTTCCGCAGGTAGCTTATTCCATATCTTGCAAACTCTTACTGTAAACCAAGTACTCCGTTTCTTTGAATTACATTGTTCAATGATCAATTGGGATGGGCCCTTGTTGCATAGGATTTGTCCTTAACTTTAAACCTAATAGATTACTTAAATCATTATCATGCATTGCTCTAAATGCCAGGCACAGATCACTCTCATTCTGCGATACTCCAAGGTGAATAATCCCAAGTGTCCTGTCTAGCTTGATACTCTAGACCTTTAACTTCTAATATGTTTTTAGTTGCCCGATGTTGAATTTTTTCTAATAATTTTGTAGTACCTTTGTCCCCAGGTGCCCAGAACTGTGCACAGTACTCAAGTGGGGCCTCACCAGGGATGCATACAATGGGAGTAGAACATCACGACTTGTGCTGCTAATATGTTTATTAATGCAGTGGAGCACACTGGCTGCCTTTTAATAACGCCCTGACAGTGGAGTTTAGGGCTGAGATCACTGGAGATTCTGACACCCAGATCTCTCTCATCAGTTACAGATTTAAGGAGTATTCCACCTAGAAAATATTTGCTATGTAAATTTTTTGCCCAAGTGCATAACTACACATTTGTCAATATTAAAGGGTAGTTTCTAAGGGTGGCTCTACTCATATAGCTCTCATTCAGAGCATACTGTAGTGTAATACTGTCTTCAGGGTTAACAATGGGTAGCCTATACACGATCGCCAGCGAACTTGGTCAGCCAAACATCTGTCTTAGTTGTTAACAAGCTATATATAAGTTAAACAGACATGGACCCAAACAGAACCCTGCAGCACTCTACTAGTGACCTCTACCCAATCAGAAAACCTTAATGCACACTCGCTAGCATCCTTTGAGCCAAGATTCAACCCATCTGGATATATTACCTCCAATGCCAGCATGTATCAGATCATCTATAATTTGGCCATGTGGAACTTTGTCAAAGGCCTTGGAAAATCCAGAAAACAATGTCCACAGCTTTGCCACAGTCCAGTGCCAAACTTACACCATTATAAAAGTTTAATAGGTTAGTCTGGCATGATCTAGCCTTAGTAAAACCATGCTGTGTAGGATCAGGGTAATCATGAAGCTTAGGTGTTCTTTAATAGTTCCTTCTAATAGTTTACCCAAGACAGAAGTCAGACTGATGGGTCGATAGTTCGACACGCCCTGTTTAGAGCCCTTTTGAAGATCGGGGTCACAATAGCTTGTCTCCAAACATCAATGACTTTGCCTTCCTCTATAGATTTATTAAATAAAGCAGTAACAGGACCCGATAGGGGAACTGCCAGTTCTTTGAGAATACGAGGATGTAGACTATCAGGCCCAGGGACTTATAAGGGTCCAAATTTTGAAGTAATTTGAAAACAGTAGTAGTATCTAATGTGAAATGTCCCTTTGTGGTGTGATTATTATGTTCCTTCCTGGCTCAGATTTAGTATTAAAGACAGATGAAAACTGAATATTACACATGACAGCCATACCTGTCTTATCCACTACTAGGTCACCTGAGGTATTTTTAATGGGCCAATAGTAGAATGTCACCCTTTGTTGTTAATATATTTGTAAAAGGATTTGTAGTTATCGCCTACATTTTTAGCCAACTGTACCTCATAGTCTTTTTTAGCTTTTTAATGCTGTATTTGAAACCTTTAAGTGAAACCTAAAAGTTTCCCAATTTTGCTTTTTACCACTAGATTTGGCTTTTTATAGCCCAATTTTTATGTTTAATATGTTTTTGACAGTTTTGTTCATCCATGGTCTTTTCATATTAGTTTTGTCCATTTTTTTATAGTGGGAACATATTTATTTGTTAGTGCAGTTAATGTGTAATCAAGGTTTGCCAGTTATCAGAGAGTGAAAGATTTAAAAAGAGTGCTCCCAATCCCAGGATGCACAATCTGCTGTCATACCTATGAAATCGGCTTTTTAAAGTTATAAAGCATTATATTACTTGGATCTTGTCCTAAGTTCGCAATAAGTGTAAAATACACAATAGAGTGGTTGCTAGAACCCAACGGATGGAGCACTGAACAGTTTGATATCAGATTACCCATATTATGCAACACTAGATCCAGAGTATTATTACCCCTGGTACCAGCATTGACTTCTTGTTCCATATTTGCCAATAAGAATAGATGCAAATATCTACTTCGACGGAAGAGTGGTAAACAATTTTTGCCAGCTTATACCAGGAAGGTTAAAATCTCCCATCAATAAAACATTTTTGGATGATGATATTTTTCAATGAACCCTAGCAACTGATTATCATCCTCCAGTGAAATTGCTGGTGGTCTGTACACTAATCCCACGTCCGATACAGGTTGTAGATATAGGACAAATTTTGACCCATATAGCCTCTATACTGGGCCACTGTGTAAGTTCAATTTTTTCAACATTTATAAAACTTGACAAATACAGCATCACCCTCCACCCTGAGTAATACTGATCTTTGTGAAACAGGGTATAGCCAGAGATATTTTATCCCAAGTGTCGTTTCACGCCACCATGTTTCTGTAACTGCACACATATGTATATTTAGTTGTTCTAATAATACGGTGAGTTCATCAAACTTATTCCCTAGACTACGTGCATTAATGACTAAACAATTCCAATCGGTTGGGTCGAGGAAATATTACTATTACCTTTTCCATTTGAGTCAGGGTACCAATATTATCCCCCGCAATTAGTTTAAACAGTAGTCAATCTGATGTCGCAGTCTTGTAGCAAAAATACATTTGCCCTGCCTATTTAAATGAACACCGTCTGCAGCGAATAGATTTTTATTCAAAAACTTGTCCAGTTCTCCAAAAATAGAACCCTTCCCTTAAACACCATCGTTGAACCAGCCATTTAAGGTCATGATGTCTCTTCGTTTGTTGGTGCATGCCCTAGGTATTGGGAGGAGTCCTGAAATAATCAAATTACCCCTGCCATTTAACAGAGTCGTCAATAGCTTCCAAATCCCTTTGTAGTTGTAATAATGATCTTTGCCTAGGTCGTTTAAACAAGCATGAATCAGAGTAAGAGGAGACAATGTATGCTCCTGTAGCCCTGGGAACATGTTCCTTATATTAGAGATACCAGCTCCAGGAAGAGCACTAACAGTGGTGTAAAGATTACGATTTTACACAAAATGTGGTCAGTGTATCGAATATTGAGGGTCTTCATCACCAAGACATCCCTAGAGTATTTGTTTTATCAACATCTGAACTGTAGGTGTGTTATGTGTTTGTAAAGAATCACCAATAACAGAAGGAGGTGCATTGTGATTAAGTACATTACCCGAAGGTAGTGGGTATGGTGTGTCAAGTGTGCGAGGGAATTGAGGTAGCTGTAGTGCTAGGGGACCCCTAATAGGTGAAGACAGCACTATTGGTATGTTCTCAACTGAGTCCATAGCACCCGATGTGAATAAACAAGAGTCGGACATCAGACAATTGAATTTATTATCGGTCTGAATGTTCAGATTACCACCAATGTTATGTCTACCTTTTTTCCTTTAATATTTTGCACGAAACACCACTCATGTTCCTCACGTGTGTTGTTAGTCACACTGGATTGTAATGGGTCGATTAATAGGCTATCTGCCACAGAGTCAATATATCCCTCCAAATTAGTAATATCCGCCTGGGTTTGTAGCCGGTTTTGTAGTACAATAATTTCAGCCCTTAATTTGCTGATGGTGGAACAGTTATCACACACTAGATCCTTATAGGTATTGATAGAATACATACCACAGCCCGGACAACTGTAATAAATGGTAGCCTTATCCATAATAATGGGACAGGTATACTATCCTGGGGTATGACAAAGACCCAAGGCCCGCTGGCCTGCGGACACAGCTGACACATGCTGATCGCGCGTGTCTCTGCGTGTCTCCATGGCGACGATCACGCACCCCTGACATGCTCGCCCTGCTCACTGCAGGGCGAAGTCTTGTACTGTGGAGTGACCCAGAAGAGGTTACACGGGTCACGATGCTGCTGGTTGCTATGCAGCTGTAACAGAGCACTTTAAGGACTGACGAAACAAAACGTCAAAAAGACCTGCACTGAACGCTTAGCTAAAGCAGTGGTATTTGTTAAAGAATAGAGCTAAAATTAGCACTGTAGACCCCCGTGACTTTGAGGGACTGCAATCGCTTTCTGCCTATATCCTGAACTATGCCAGGATATAGGCTCACAACAAAAGTCTGTCAAGCACAAGTAAACACATATAGCATGTAACACAAAGTTTAAAACAGTTTTAAAAGTATATTTCAGCAAGTCCCTTGCTTGCACATTAGTATCTTCTTGCCCGCTCATTGCAGGGGCGAGTCTTGCACTGTGGAGTGACCCTGAAGAGGTTACATGGGGTCACGATGCTGCTGGTTGCGTGAGAATGTGCCACTAGTGAGCATTCATGGGATTTCGCACCAGACTCCAGTAGGAATTTGCAGCTAATCCAGCACTTGTTTTATTGTCACACATACCAGCAGCATTTGAATTTTATCAGTTGTGCTAGATTACATGTCTGCTGTGATGGATTTGCTAAAATGTGCACCTCAGCACAGCTGCACAGTAGACACGTGTCTCTGGCACGCCTCAGTGTGGTATCTGCTTCCGGAGGAATGGAGACTTTCAGTTTAGACGAATGTGAAGAAACAACTCAAAATATTAGAAACCAGGTAAACTGATCACTTTTACTTTGATGCAGGGCCATTTCCAAGCATATTTAGTGCTCATTTGTGCCCACAGATCATTTGTCAATTGAAAGTAAACCGAGGGGCAAAGCTGACAGTGCCCCTTTAAAGGTCCCAGCAGTAGAGTTCTAGTTCTTTAGTATCAGTGGAGAATTATAGTTATAACAGCAGCTCCTTCCTCATGCTATTTTCTGCATCCCACTTCACCAGACAGAATATAAGGCCAGTCTTTTGCAGATGACCTTCTTCTCACCCTTCTATCCCCACACAATCTATTTCAGAGGCTTGGAATGTTCTGGAACAATGCAAAGTATTGGCAGGATTTAAATTATATATCATGAAAACGAGAGTCCGCTTGTTTAATTACACCCCAGAGTATTAAGCAAACTTTCCATTTAAAATGGAGATCCACCAGGATGACGATTAGACATATGCTGAATATTCCTTCAAATTTAAATGTTATGGAATTGATCAGCTATGGACCTCATCCAACTCCATTCAATGAGACTTGACAAATGGGGAAACTTCCCTTGTCATTTTCCAAAGAATAGAAACTATTAGGATGAACATTCTTCCACGATTATTATACTTATTTCAGAATGTCCCTTTCTTTAGATCCAAATATTTTAAATCAAGGGATAACATTGTATCTAGACCTGTCTGGGGAAATGGTTGTCTTCGGATTAGATTAAAAATGTTAAAACTGTCTCTATCACAAGGGTAGTGAACCTTCCAGACCTGAGAGTAAATACTAATACAGCCTTCTCCTGCATCCAGCTATTGTGGTTGTCCCAAACTACAATGCCCCATGAAAACACTAGAATTTCACATAAATGATCTTCATGACATCAAAAAGATTCTATTCTTCTCATCTGGCAGGACAGTACGCCTGAAGAACTTTTAAGATATAACCTCAAAGTTGTTAAGACTATGGTACGGTGGAATGAGGAGAGGAATCCTCTAGCCTATATATATATATATATATATATATATATATATATATGAATATTGCAAATTATTTTCAGAATAGGATCTCTTCTTATCATCCCAATCCCAAGAGCTTCCGCTGTTTCTAGCAGAAGAGGACTGGTTGCAGAGCAAGAAACAGAAGTCCAGAACTACAGATTTTTAACTAATTAATCACTTCTCTCAACAGGAGTAGTACCTTGTTTGGATTAAGCAAAAATATACTTTATTAGAAAAGGGGACTCATTTAAGTAAAAAACAGTGTTTTTTCTGAGGAAGGGGCAGTATCACCTTAATTTACTGAGAGCAGAGAGTGAATCTAATTGGGGGTGTGGCTTAGCAGCTTAGGCCTACAAAAGCAGCTGTCTCCAATTACAGCTTCCGCTGTTTCTGGCAGAAGAGGACTGGTTGCAGAGCAAGAAACAGAAGTCCAGAGCTACAGATTTTTACTAATTAATCACTTTCTCTCAACAGGAGTAGTACCTGTTTGAATTAAGCAAAATATACTTTATTAGAAGAAAGGGTCTCGTATAAGTAAAAAAAAAAGTGTTTTTTTCCTCAGGAAGGGCCAGTATCACATTAATGTACTTAGAGCAGAGAGTAAATCTAATTGGGGTATGGCCTAGCAGCTTAGGTATACAATGCAGCTGTCTCCAATTACAGCTTCAGGCAGTTTCTAGCAGAAGAGGGCTGGTTGCACAGCAAGAAACAGAAGTCCAGAACTGCAGCTTTTTACTATTTAATCACTTCCTCTCAACAGGAGGAGTACCGGTTTGGATTAAGCAAAATATACTTTATTAGAAAAGAGGTCACATTTAAGTAAAAAAAGTGTTTTTTCTGAGGAAGGGGCAGTATCACCGTAATTTACTGAGAGTAGAGAGTGAATCTAATTGGGGTGTGGCTTAGCAGCTTATGCCTACTAAATCAGCTGTCTCCAATTACAGTTGCCGGCTGTTTCTAGCAGAAGAGGACTGGTTGCACAGCAAGAAACAGAAGTGAGAACAGCAGAATTTTTACTAATTAATCACTTCTCTCAACAGGAGTAGTACCTGTTTGGATTAAGCAAAATATACTTTATTAGAAGAAGGGGTCTCTGCTTAAGTAAAAAAAGTGTTTTTTTTCCTGAGGAAGGGGCACTATCACCTTAATTTACTGAGAGCAAAGAGTGAATCTAATTGCGGTGTGGCTTAGCAGATTAGGCCTACAAAAGCAGCTGTCTCCAATTACAGCTTCCAGCTGTTTCTAGCACAAGATGACTGGTTGCAGAGCAAGAAACAGAAGTCCAGAACTACAGATTTTTACTAATTAATCACTTTCTCTCAACAGGAGAAGTACCTATTTGGATTAAGCAAAATATACTTTATTAGAAGAAGGGGTCTCAATTAAGTAAAAAAAAAGTGTTTTTTTTTGAGGAAGGCAGTATCTACTTAATTTACTGAGAGCAGAGGGTGAATCTAAATGGGGTGTGGCTTGGCAGCTTAGGGTCTACAAAAGCAGATGTCTCCAATAACAGCCTCCAGCTGTTTCCACCAGAAGAGGACTGGTTGCTGAGCAATAAACATAAGTCCAGAACTACAGATTTTTACTAATTAATCACTTTTCTCTCAACAGGAGAAGTACCTGTTTGGATTAAGCAAAAATATACTTTGTTAGAAGAAGGGGTCTCAATTAAGTAAAAAAAAAGTGTTTTTTGAGGAAGGGGCAGTATCTCCTAAATTTACTGAGAGCAGAGGTGAATCTAATTGGGGTGTGGCTTAGCAGCTTAGGTCTACAAAAGCAGCTGTCTCCATTAACAGCCTCTGGCTGTTTCTAGCAGAAGAGGACTGGTTGCTGAGCAAGAAACAGAAGTCCAGAACTACAGATTTTCTTACTAATTAATCACTTCTCTATCCACAGGAGTAGCACCTGTTTGGATTAAGCAAAAATATACTTTATTAGAAGAAGGGGTCTCATTTATGTAAAAAAGTGTTTTTTTTTCATAAGAAGGGGCAGTATCACCTTAATTTACTGAGAGCAGAGAGTGAATCTAATTGTGGGTTTGGCTTTGCAGCTTATGCCTACAAAAGGAGCAGTCCCCAATTACAGCTTTCTGCTGTTTCTAGCAGAAGAGGACTGGTGGCAGAGCAATAAACTGAAGTCCAGAACTACAGATTTTTACTAATTAATAATTTCTCTCTCAACTGGAGTAGTACCTGTTTGGATTAAGGAAAATATACTTTATTAGAAGAAGGGTTCTCATTTAAGTAAAAAAGTTTTTTTCTGAGGAAGTGGGCAGTACGACCTTAATTTACTGAGAGTAGACAGTGAATCTAATTGGGGTGTGGCATAGCCTAGGTCTACAAAAGCACCTGTCTCCAATTACAGCTTCCAGCTGTTTCTAGAAGAAGAGAACACTTTGCAGAGCAAGAAACAGAAGTCCAGAACTACAGATCTTTTATTATTTAATCACTTCTCTCAACAGGAGAAGTACCTGATTGGATTAAGCAAAAGTTTTCTTTATTAGAAGAAAGGGTTCTCATTTAAGAAAAAAAAGTGTTTTTCTGAGGAAGGGGCAGTATCACCTTAATTTACTAAGAGCAGAGAGTAAATCTAATTGGGGTGTGGCTTAGCAGCTTAAGTCTACAAAAGCAGCTGTCTCCAATTACAGCTTCCGGCTGTTTCTAGCAGAAAAGGACTGGTTGCAGAGCCAGAAACAGAAGTCCAGAACTACAGATTTTTTTACTAAATAATCACTTCTCTCTCAACAGGAGTAGTACCTGTTTGGATTAAGCAAAAATATACTTTATTAGAAGAAGGGCAAACCATTTAAGTAAAAAAATTTTTTTTTCTGAGGAAGGGGCAGTATCACCTTAATTTACTGAGAGCTGAGAGTGATTCCAATTATGGTTGTGGCTTAGCAGCTCAGGTCTTGAAAAGCAGCTGTCTCCAATTACAGCTTCCGGTTGTTTCTAGCAGAAGAGGACTGGTTGCAATGCAAGAAACAGAAGTCCAGTACTGCAGATTTTTACTAGTTAACCATTTCTCTCAACAGGAGTAGTACCTGTTTGGATTAAGCACAAAATATACTTTACCAGAAGAAGGGGTCTCATTTAAGTGAAAAATGTTTTTTTTGAGGAAAGGCAGAATCTCCTTTATTTACTGAGAGCAGAGAGCGACTTAATTGGGATGTGGCTTAGCAGCTTAGGTCTACAAAAGCAGCTGTCTCCAATTACAGCTTCCGGCTGTTTATAACAGAAGAGGACTGGTTACAGAGCAAGAAACAGAACTTCAGAACTTCAAATTTTTACTAATTAATCACTTTCTCTCAACAGGAGTAGAACAGTTTAGACTAAGGAAAATATACTTTATTAGAAGAAGGGTCTCATTTAAGTAAAAAAAAAAAGTATTTTTTCTGAGTAAGGGGTCATTATCCCTTAATTTACTGAGAGAAAAGAGTGAATCTAATTGGAGGTGTGGCTCAGCAGCTTAGGCCTCATAAAAGCAGCTGTCCCCATTACAGCTTCCGCTGTTTCTAGCAGAAGAGGACTGGTAGCAGAGCAAGAAACAGAAGTACCAAACTACAGGTTTTTTCTAATTAATCACTTCTCTCTTAACAGGAGTAGTACCTGATTGGATTAAGCAAACGTACTTTATTAGAAGAAGGTTCTCATTTAAGTAAAAAAAGTGTTTTTTTTTTGAGGAAGGGGCAGTATCTACTTAATTTACTGAGAGCAGAGAGTGAATATAATTGGGGTGTGGCTTAGCAGCCTAGGTCTGAAAGGACCTGTGTCTAATTACAGCTTCCGCTGTTTTTAGCAGAAGAGGAGAGGCTGCAGAGCAAGAACAGTAATCCAGAACTACAGATCTTTTATTAATTAATCATTTCTCTCTCAACAGGAGTAGAACCTGATTGTATTAAGCAAAAGTATTCTTTATTAGAAGAAGGGGTTCTCATTTTAGTAAAAAAGTGTTTTTCTGAGTAAGGGGCAGTATCTCCTTTATTTACTGAGAGCAGAGAGCGAACTAATTGGGGTGTGGCTTAGCAGCTTAGGTCTACAAAAGCAGCTGTCTCCAATTACAACTTCTGGTTGTTTATAACAGAAGAGGACTGGATGCAGAGCAAGAAACAGAAGTCCAGAACTTCAGATTTTTACTGATTAATCACTTCTCTCTCAACAGGAGTAGAACCAGTTTGGATTAAGCAAAAATGTACTTTACTAGAAGAAGGGGTCTCATTTAAGTAAAAAAAAGTGTTTTATTTCCTGAAGAAGGGGTCAGTATCAGCTTTATTTACTGAGAGCAAAGAGTGAATCTAATTGGAAGTGGCTCAGCCGCACGGCCTACAAAAGCAGCTGTCTTCAATTACAGTTTCTGGCTGTTTCTAGCAGAAGAGGACTGGTTGTAGAGCAAGAAGCAGAAGTCCAGAACTATAGATTTTTTACTAATTAATCACTTCTCTTGCAACAGGAGTAGTACCTGTCTGGATTTAGCAAAATATACTTTATTAGGAGAAGAGGCTCTCATTTTAATAAAAAAAGTTTTTTTTTTCTGATGAAGGGACAGTATCACCTTAATTTATTGAGAGCAGAGAGTGAATCTATTTGGGGTGTGGCTTAGCAGCCTATGTCTACAAAACAGCTGCTTCCATTATAGCTTCCGCTGTTTCTAGCAGAACAGGACTGGTTGCAGAGCAAGAAACAGAATTCCAGAACTACAGATTTTTACTAATTAACCACTTCTCTCAACAGGAGTAGTACCTGTTTGGATTAAGCAAAAATAACCTTTATTAGAATTGGGGGTCTCACTTAAGTAAAAAATATGTTTTTTTCTGAGGAAGGGGCAGTATCACCTTAAATTACTGAGAGCAGAGCGTCAAACTAATTGGGGTGTGGCATAGCAGCTTAGGGTCTACAAAAGCAGCTGTCTCTAATTACAGCTTCCGCTGATTCTAGCAGAAGAGGACTGGTTTCAGAGCAAGAAACAGAAGTCCAGAACTACAGATTTTTACTAATTAATCACGTCTCTCTCAAAAGGAGTAGTACCTTTTTGGATTAAGCAAAAATATACTTTATTAGTAGAAGGGGTCTCATTTAAGTAAAAAAAAGTATTTTTTTTGAGGAAGGAGGCAGTATCACTTTAATTTACTGAGAGTGGAGAGTGAATCTAATTGGGTATGTGGCTTAGCAGCTCAGGCCTACAAAAGGTGCTGTCTCCAATTACAGTCCGGCTGTTTCTAGCAGAACAGGACTGGTTGCAGAGCAAGAAACAGAATTCCAGAACTACAGATTTTCTACTAATTAATCACTTCTATCTCAACAGGAGTACAACCTGTTTGGATTAAGCAAAATAACCTTTATTAGAAGGAGATGGTCTCATTTAAGTAAAAAAAAATGTTTTCTTCTGAGGAAGGGCAGTATCATTTTAATTTTCCGAGCAGAGTGTGAATCTACTTGGGGTGTGGCTTAGCGGCTTAGGTATACAAAAGCAGCTGTCTCCAATTACAGCTTCTGGCTGTTTCTTGCAGAAGAGGTCTGGTTGCAGAGCAAGAAACAGAAGTTCAGAACTACAGATCTTTTATTAATCACTTCTCTCAAAAGGAGTAATACCTTATTGGATTAAGCAAAGTATATTTTATTAGAAGAAGGGTTCTCATTTAAGTAAAAAAAGTGTTTTTTGAGGAAAGGCAGTATCTCCTTAATGTACTGAGAGTAGAGAGTGAATCGAATAGGGTGTGGCTAAGCAGCTTATTCCTGCAAAAGCAGCTGTCTCCATTTCAACTTCCAGCTGTTTCTAGCAGAAGAGGACTGATTGCAGAGCAAGAAACAGAAGTCCAGAACTACAGATTTTTACTAATTAATCACTCTCTCTCAACAGGAGTAGTACCTGTTTGGATTAAGCAAAATATACTTTATTAGATGAAGTGGGTCTCATTTAAGTAAAAAAAAGTTGTTTTTTCTGAGGAAGGCAGTATCACCCAATTTACTTAGAGCAGAGAGTGAATCCAATTAGGAGTGTGACTTAGCAGCCTAGGTCTACAAAAGCACCTGTCTCCAATTACAGCTTCCGCTGTCTCTAGCAGAAGAGGACAGGTTGCAGAGCAAGAAACATAAGTCCAGAACTACAGATCTTTATTAATTAATCACTACTCTCTTAACAGGAGCAGTACCTGATTGGATTAAGCAAAAGTATACTTTATTAGAAGAAGGGTTCTCATTTAAGTAACAAAAAGTGTTTGTTTGAGGAAGGGGCAGTATCTCCTTAATTTACTGAGAGCAGAGAGTGCATCTAATTGGGGTGTAGCTAAGAAGCTTATTCCTATGAAAGCAGCTGTCTCCAATGTCAACTCCCGGCTGTGTCTAGCTGAAGAGGACTGGTTGCAGAGCCAGAAACAGAAGTCCAGAACAACAGATTTTTACTAATTAATCACTTCTCTCTCAACAGGTTTACTTCCTGTTTGGATTAAGCAAAATATACTTTATTAGAAGAAGGAGTTTCATTTAAGTAAAAAAATGTATTTTTTCTGAGGAAGGGGCAGTATCACCTTAATTTACTAAGAGCAGAGAGTCAGTCTAATTGGGGTGTGGATTAGCAGCTTAGGTCTACAAAAGCAGCTGTCTCCAATTACAGCTTCCGCCTTTCCTAGCAGAAGAGGACTGGTTGCAGAGCAAGAAACCCAAAGTCCAGAAATTCAGATTTTTACTAATTAATCACTTTCTCTCAACAGGAATAGTACCTGTTTGGATTAAGCAAAAATAACCCTTATTAGAATGAGGGGTCTCATTTAAGTAAAAAATGTATTTTTCTGAGGAAGGGCAGTATCACCTTAATTTACTAAGAGCAGAGAGTCAATCTAATTGGGGTGTGGCTTAGCAGCTTAAGTCTACAAAAGCAGTTGTCTCCAATTACAGCTTCCAGCTGTTTCTAGCTGAAGAGGACTCATTGCAGAGCAAGAAAAAGAAGTCCAGAACTACAGATTCGTTACTAGTTAATCACTTCTCTCAACAGGAGTTGTACCTGTTTGGATTAAGCAAAATATACTTTATTAGAAGAAGGGGTCTGATTTAAGTAAAAAGGCAAAAGTGATTTTTTCTGAAGAAGGGGCAGTATCATCTTAATTTACTGAGAGCACAGAGTGAGTCTAATTGGGGTGTGGCTTAGCAGCTTAGGTCTACAAAAACAGCTGTTTCCGATTATAGCTTCCGCTGTTTCTAGCGGATGAGGACTGGTTGCAGAGCAAGAAAAGAAGTCTAGAATTAGAGATTTTTTACTAATTAATCACTTCTCTCTCAACAGGAGCAGTACCTGTTTGGAATAAGGAAAAATATACTTTATTAGAAGAAGGGGTCGCATTTATGTAAAAAGGGTTTTTTTTTGAGGAAGTGGGCAGTATGACCTTAATTTACTGAGAGCAGAGAGTAAATCTAATTGGGGTGTGGTATAACAGCCTAGGTCTACAAAAGCACCTGTCTGCAATTACAGCTTCCAGCTGTTTCTAGAAGAAGAGGACACTTTGCAGAACAAGAAACAGAAGTCCAGAACTACAGATCTTTTATTATTTAATCACTTCTATCTCAACAGGAGAAGTACCTGATTGGATTAAGCAAACATTTTCTTTATTAGAAGAAGGGTTCTCATTTAAGTAAAAAAGTGTTTTTTTGAGGAAGGTGGCAGTATCTCCTTAATTTACTGAGTGCTGAGAGTGATTCCAATTGCAGTTGTGGCTCAGCAGCCTAGGTCTTGAAAAGCAGCTGTCTTCAATTACAGCTTCCGGCTGTTTCTAGCAGAAGAGGACTGGTTGCAGAGCCAGAAACAGAAGTCCATAACTACAGATTTTTTCACTAAATAATCACTTCTCTCTCAGGGAGTAGTACCTGTTTGGATTAAGCAAAATATATTTTATTAGAAGAAGAGCAAACTATTTAAGTAAAAAAAAAAATTTTTTTCTGAGGAGGGCAGTATCACCTTAATTTACTGAGTGCTGAGAGTGATTCCAATTGCAGTTGTGGCTTAGGAGCCTAGGTCTTGAAAAGCAGCTGTCTCCAATTACAGCTTCCAGCTGTTTCTAGAAGAAGAGGACACTTTGCAGAGCAAGAAACAGAAGTCCAGAACTACAGATCTTTTATTATTTAACCACTTCTCTCTAACAGGAGTAGTACCTGATTGGATTAACAAAAGTTTTCTTTATTAGAAGAAGGGGTTCTCATTTAAAAAAAGTGTTTTTTTGAGGAAGGTTGCAGTATCTCCTTAATTTACTGAGAGCAGAAAGTGAATCTAATTGGGGCGTGGCTAATCAGCTTATTCCTACAAAAGGAGCTGTCTCCACTTCAACTCCCGGCTGTTTCTAGCCAAAGAGGACTGGTTGCAGAGCCAGAAAAGAAGTCCAGAACTACAGATTTTTTACTAAATAATCACTTCTCTCAGCAGGAGTAGTACCTGTTTGGATTAAGCAAAATATATTTTATTAGAAGAAGGGCAAACCATTTAAGTAAAAAAAAAAAAGGATTATTCTGAGGAAGGGGCAGTATCACCTTAATTTACTGAGAGCTGAGAGTGATTCCAATTGCAGTTGTGGTTTAGCAGCCTAGGTCTTGAAAAGCAGCTGTCTCCAATTACAGCTTCCGGTTGTTTATAACAAAGAGGACTGGTTACAGAGCATGAAACAGAAGTCCAGAACTACAGATTTTACTAATTAATCACTTCTCTCAACAGGAGTAGTACAAGTTTGGATTAAGGAAAAATATACTTTATTAGAAAAAGGGGTCTCATTTAAGTAAAAGAAGTGATTTTTCTGAGGAAGGGGTCAGTATCACCTTAATTTACTGAGAGAAAAGAGTGAATATAATTGGGGTGTGGCTCAGCAGCTAAGGCCTACAAAAGCAGTTGTTCCGATTACAGCTTCTGGCTGTTTCTAGCAGAAGAGGACTGGTTGCAGGGCAAGAAACAGAAGTCCGAGCTACAGATTTTTTTACTAATTAATCACTTGTCTCTCTAATGGAGTAGTACTTATTTGGATTAACCAATAATATACTTTATTAGTAGAAGAGGTTCTCATTTAAGTAAAAAAAGTGTTTTTTTTTTGAGGAAGGGGCAGTATCACCTTATTTTACTGAGAGCAGAGAGTGAATCTAATTGGGGGTGTGGCTTAGCAGCTTGAGGTCTACAAAAGCAGCTGTCTCTAGGCACAGCTCCGGCTGTTTCTAGCAGAAGTGGACTGGTTGCAGAGGAAGAAACGGAAGTCCAGAACTACAGATTTTTACTAATTAATCACTTCTCTCTCAAATGGAGTAGTACCTGTTTGGATTAAGCAAAATATACTTTATTAGAAGAAGGGGTCTCATTTAAGTAAAAAAAAAGTGCTTTTTTTGAGGAAGGTGGCAGTATCTCCTTAGTTTACTGAGAGCAGAAAGTGAATCGAATTGGGATTAAGGCTAAGTAGCTTATTCCTACAAAAGCAGCTGTCTCCACTTCAACTCCCGGCTGTTTTAGCGGAAGAGGACTGGTTGCAGAGCAAGAAACAGAAGTCCAGAACTACAAATTTTTACTAATTAATCACTTTCTCTCAACAGGTGTAGTACCTGTTTGGATTAAGCAAAAAATACTTTATTAGAATAAGGGTGTACCATTTAAGTAAAACAAAAAGTGTTTTTTCTGAGGAAGGGCAGTATCACCTTAATTTACTGAGAACTGAGCGTGATTCTAAATGCGGTTGTGGCTTAGCAGCCTAGGTCTAAAAAGGACCTGTGTCTAATTACAGCTTCGGCTGTTTCTAGCAGAAGAGGACAGGTTGCAGAGCAATAAAACAGAAGTCCAGAACTACAGATCTTTTATTAATTAATCTTTTCTCTCTCAACAGGAGTAGTCCCTGACTGGATTAAGCAAAGTATACTTTATTAGAAGAAGGGTTCTCATTTAAGTAAAAAAAAAAGTGTTTTTTTTTTTGGAGGAAGGGGTCAGTATCTCCTTAATTTACTGAGCGCAGAGAGTGAATCTAATTGGTGGTGTGGCTTAGCAGTTTAGGTCTTCAAAAGCAACTGTCTCCAATTATACCTTCCGGCTGTTTCTAGCAGAAGAGGACTGGTTGCAGAGCAAGAAACAGAAGTCCAGAACTACAGCTTTTGCTAATAAATCACTTCTCTCTAACAGGAGTAGTACCTATTTGGATTAAGTAAAAATAACCCTTATTACATTGAGGGGGTCTCATTTAAGTTAAAAGAAATGTTTTTGTTCTAGGAAGGGGCAGTATCACCTTACTTTACTGAGAGCACAGAGTTAGTCTAATTGGGGTGTGGCTTAGCAGCTTAGGTCTACAAAAGCAGCAGTCCCCAATTACAGCTTCCAACTGTTTACAGCAGAAGAAGACTGGTTGCAAAGCAAGAAACAAGTCCAGAACTACAGATATTTTACCAATTAATCACTTCTCTCTCAACAGGAGTTGTACCTGTTTGGATTAAGGAAAAATATACTTTATTAGAAGTTGGGCGTGCACTTTTAAGTAAAAAAAAAAGTTTTCTGAGGAAGGGGCAGTATCACCTTAATTTATTGAGAGCAGAGGTGAATCTGTTTGGGGTGGGTCTCAGCAGCTTAAGTCTACAAAACAGCTGCCTCCAATTACAGCTTCTGGCTGTTTCTAGCAGAACAGGACTGGTTGCAGAGCAAGAAACAGAATTCCAGAACTACAGATTTTTACTAATTAATCACTTCTCTCTCAACAGGAGTAGTACCTGTTTGGATTAAGCAAAAATGACCTTTATTAGATGGAGGGGTCTTTATTTAAGTAAAAATGTTTTTTTCTGAGGAGAGGCAGTATCACCTTAATTTACTGAGCGCTGAGTGTCAATCTAATTGGGGGTGTGGCTTAGCAGCTTAGGACCACAGAAGCAGCTGTCTCCACTGAAGAACTTATGGCTGTTTCTAGCAGAAGAGGACTGGTTGCCGAGCAAGAAACAGAAGTCAGAACTACAGATTTTTACTAATTAATCACTTCTCTCTCCAATGGAGTAGTACCTGTTTGGATTAAGCAAAAATATAGTTTATTAGTAGAAGGGTTCTTATTTAAAAAAAAAAGTGTTTTTTTGGAGGAAGGGGCAGTATCACCTTAATTTACTGAGAGCACATAGTGAATCTAATTGGGGATGTGGCTTAGCAGCTTAGGCCTACAAGAGGTGCTGTCTCCAATTACAGCTCCCGGCTGTTTCTAGCTGAAGAGGACTGGTGGCAGAGCAAGAAACAGAAGTCCTGAACTACAGATTTTCTACTAAATAATCACTTCTCTCTCAACGGAGAAGTACCTGTTTGGATTAAGCAAAATATACTTTATTAGAAGAAGATGTTTTCAATTAAGTAAAAAAAGTGTTGTTTTTTTTTTGAGGAAGGGGCAGCATCACCCTAATTTACTGTGAGCAGAGAGGGAATCTAACTGAGGATGTGGCTTAGCAGCGTAGGGTCTATAAAGCAGCTATTTCTAGCAGAAGAGGACTAGTTGCAGAGCAAGAAACAGAAGACCAGAACTACAGATTTTTACTTATTAATCACATGTCTCTCAAAAGGAGTTGTACCTGTTTGGTTAAAGCAAAATAACCTTTATTAGAAGGGGGGGGTATGATTTAAGTAAAAAAAGTGTTGTTTTTTTCTGAGGAAGGGGGCAGAATCTCCTTAATTTACAGAGAGCAGAAGGTCAATCTAATTGTGGGTGTGGCTAGCAGCTTAGGTCTGCAAAAGCAGCTGTTCCAATTACAGCTCCGGCTGTTTATAGCAGAAGATGACTGACTGAGAGTAAGAAACAGAAGTCCAGAACTACAGATTTTTCACTAATTAATCACTTCTCTCAAAAGGAGTAGTTCCTGTTTGGATTAAGCAAAAATGAAATTTATTAGAAGAAGGGGTCTCATTTAAGTAAAAAAATTGTTTTTTTTCTGAGGAAGGAGCAGTATCACCTTAATTTTCTGAGAGCAGAGAGTGAATCTAATTGGGGTGTGCATAGCAGCTTAGGTGTACAAAAGCAGTCTCCCAATTACAGCATCTGGCTGTTTCTAGCAGAGGAGGACTTGTTGCAGATCAAGAAACAGCAGTCCAGAACTACAGATTTTTACTAATTAATCAATTCTCTCTCCTTAAAAATAGTACCATTTGTATTAAGCATAAATATACTTTATTAGAAGAATGAGGTTTTGTGAAAGTAAAAAAGTGTTTTTCCTTTCTGAGGAAGGGGGTAGTATCTCCTTAATTTACTGAGAGCAGAGGGTGAATCTAATTGGGGTGTGGCTTAGCAGCTTAGATCTACAAAAGCAGCTGGCTTAATTACAGCTTACAGCTGTTTCTTCGCAGAAGAGGACTGGCTGCAGAGTAAGAAACAGAAGTCCAGAACTTCAGATTTTTACTAAATAATCACTTCTTTCTCAAAAGGTGTAGTACCTGTTTGGATTAAGCAAAAATATACTTTAAAAGAAGAAGGTCTCATTTAAGTAAAAAAAAAGTGTTTTTTTCTGAGGATGGGGCAGTATCACCTTAATTTACTGAGAGCTGAAAATGACTCTAATTTGGGGTGTGGCTTAGCATCCTAGGTCTGCAAAAGCAGAAGGCTCCAATTACAACTTCCGGCTGATACTAGCATAAGAGGACAGGTTGCAGAGCAAGAAACAGAAGTCCAGAACTGCAGATTTTTACTAATTAATCACTTCCTCTCAACAGGAGTAGTACCTGTTTGATTAAGCAAAAAAACCTTTATTAGAAGAAGGGGGTCTCATTTTAGTAAAAACAAGTTATTTTTCTGAGGAAGGGGAGTATCACCATAATTACTGGGAGTAGAGAGTGAATCTAATTGGGGTGTGGCTAAGCAGCTTAAGTCTACCAAAGAAGTTGTCTCTACTTACAGCTTCCAGCTGTTTCTAGCAGAAGAGGACTGGTTGCAGAGCAAGAAACAGAAGTCCACAACAACAGATTTTTACTAATTAATCACTTCTCTCAACAGGAGTAGTACCTGTTTGGATTAAGCAAAACTATGCTTATTAGAAGAAGTGGGTCTCACTTTAGTAAAAAACAAAAGGGATTTTTTCTGAGGAAGGGCAGTATCACCTTAATTTACTGAGGCA
Source organism: Neoceratodus forsteri (assembly GCA_016271365.2). Taxonomy (NCBI): domain Eukaryota; kingdom Metazoa; phylum Chordata; order Ceratodontiformes; family Ceratodontidae; genus Neoceratodus; species Neoceratodus forsteri. The sequence continues at coordinate 143,330,449 of CM057452.1, forward strand.
GAGAGGAGTATAATTGGGTGTGTGGATTAGCAGCTTAGTGTAGGAAAGCAGCTGTCTCCAATTACAGCTTCTGGCTGTTTCTAGCGGAAGAGGACTCTATTGCAGAGCAAGAGAAAGAAGTCCAGAATTACTGATTTCTTACTAATTAATCACTTTCTCAACAGGAGCAGTACCTGTTTGGAATAAGGAAAAATATACTTTATTAGAAGAAGGGGTTACATTTAAGTAAAAAAAGGTTTTTTTTTGAGGAAGTGGGCAGTATGGACCTTAATTTTACTGAGAGTGAGAGTGAATCTAATTGGGGTGGTATAGCAGCCTAGGTCTCCAAAAAAGCACCCTGTCTCCAATTACAGCTTCCGCGGACTCTAGCAGAAGAGGAAATCTTTGCAGAGCAAGAAACAGAAGTCCAGAACTACAGATATTTTATTATTTAATCACTTCTCTCAACAGGAGAAGTAATTGATTGATTAAGCAAAAGTTTTCTTTATTAGAAGAAGGGGTTGTTATTTTAAATTAAAAAAAAGTGTTGAGAAGGGCAGTATCTCCTTAATTTACTGGAAAGCAGAGGAATTAATTGAAATGTGCTACAGCTTATTCCTACAAAAGCAGCTGTCTCCAATTTCAACTCCTGGCTGTTTTAGCAGAAAAGGACTGTTTATGGAGCAAGAAACAGAGGTCCAGAACTACAGATTATTTTACTAAATAATCGCTTCTCTATATAGTGAGTAGTACCTGTTTGGATTAAGCAAAAATATATTTTATTAGAAGGGCAAACCATTTGGCAAAAAAAAGTGTTTTTTTTTCAGAAGGGGTAGTATAACTTAATTTACTGAGAGCTGAGAGTGATTCCAATTGGTAGTTGTGGCTTAGCAGCCTAGGTCTTGAAATAGCAGCTGTCTCTAATTACAGCTTTCCACCTGTTTCTAGCAGAAGAGGATCAAGGTTATGCAAGAAACAGAAGTCCAGTACTGCAGATTTTAATAATTAATCATTTCTCTCACAGGAGTAGTACTGTTTGGATTAAGCAAATATACTTTACCAAAAGAAGAGGGACTCATTTCTGGAGAAAAAATGTTTTTTTGGGGGAAAGGGCAGAATTTCTTTATTTACTGAGAGATCAAAGAGCGACTTAATTGAGGTGTGGCTTAGCAGCTTAGGTGTTCAAAAAGGAGATGTCTCCAATTACAGCTTCCGCTGTTTATACAGAAGAGTACTGGTTACAGAGCAGTAGAAGTTCAGAACGCTGATTTTACTAATTAATCACTCTCTCTCAACAGGAGATACCAGTTTGGACTAATGAAAAATATCTTTTATTAGAAGAAGGGTCTCATTTAAGTAAAAAAAAGTTTTTTTTCTGAGGAAGGTCTGTATCCCTTAATTTACTGAGAGAAAATATGAATTTAATTGAAGGTGGCTCAGCAGCTTAGGGCCTGCAAAAGTTGTGTCCCCATTATAGCCCGTGCTGTAAGTTGAAGAGGACTGGCTGTAGAGCAAGAAACAGAAGTCCCGAATCATTTTTTTTTCTAATTAATCACTTCTATCAACAGGAGGTTCCTGATTGGATTAACAAAGTGTACTTTATTAGAATAAGGTTTCATTAAGTAAAAAGTGTTTTATGAATGGGCTGTATCCACTTAATTTACTGAGAGCAGAGAGTAATCAATTGGGGTATATTTAGCAGCCTAGGTCTGTAAAGGATCTGTGTCTAATTACAGCTCCGCTGTTTTAGCAGAAGAGGACAGGCTGCAGAGTAAGAAACAGTAATCCAGAACTATAGATCTTTATTAATTATCATTTCCTCAGGAGTAGTACTTGATTGATTAAGCAAAATTATTTATTAGAAGGGTTCTATTATAAAAAAAGGTTTTTTTTGAGGAAGGAGCAGTATCTCCCTTAATTTACTGAGAGCAGAGAGTGAATCTATGGGGGTTGTGGCTTAGGTGCCTGGGTCTAAAAGCAACTGTCTCCAATTACACCTTCCAGTGTTTCTAGCAAAGAGGACTGTTGCAGAGCAAGAAACAGAAGTCCAGAACTACAGATTTTTTTGCTAATAAATCACTTTCTCAACAGGAGAAAATTTATTTGGATTAAGTAAAATAACCTTATTATATTGAGGGTCTCATTTGTTAAAAGAAATGTTTTTGTTTGGAAGTAGGCAGTATCACCTTAATTTACTGAGAGCAGAGAGTCTAATTGGTGGTTTAGCAGTTTAGTCTACTAAAGCAGTAGTCTCCACCATAGCCCGCCGTTTGGAGGAAGACTGGTTGCAGATAAGAAACAGAAGTCCCGAATACAGATTTTTTATAACTAATCACTTCTCAACAGGAGAAATTTGTTTATTAAGCAAAAATATACTTTATCAGAAGAAGAGGTCTCATTATGAAAAAAATGTTTTTTTTGAGGAAAGGGTATCACTACATTTACTGAGAGCAGAGAGTGATTCTAATTGGGTGTGGCATAGTAGTTTAGGTCTTGAAAAGTGCCTTCCAATACAGCTTCCGGTGTTTTGCAGATTCAGACTGGTTGCAGAGCAAGAAACTGAAGTCCAGAACTAGATTGTTTACTAATTAATTATTTCTCTCACAGGAGTAGTATTTGTTTGGATTGGCAAAATATACTTTATCAAAAGAAGGGGGTCTGATTGTAAAAAAAATGGTATTTTTGAGGAAAGGTATCTCCTTCATTACTGAGAGCAGAGCTAATCTAATTTTGCATGGCTACAGCTTAGGTTCACAAAGCAGCTGTCTCCAATTACAGGTGCCAGCTGTTTATAAATAAAGAGACTGGTTACAGAGCATGAAATGAAGTTCGTGACTGGATTTTATTAATTTATCACTTCTCTCAACAGAGTAGTACCAGTTTGATAGAAACTATATTTTATTAGAAAAAGGTCTCATCTACAGTGTATTGATTTTTCTGAGGAAGGGGTCAGTATCACCTTAATTCTTATGAGAGAAAAGTTATTATAATTGGGGTGGCTCAGCAGCTAAGGCTACTAAGCAGCTGTTTCACCACAACTTCTGGCTGTTTCTAGTAGAAGAGGACTGGTTGCAGAGCAAGAAACAGAAGTCCCGAGCTCAGATTTTACTAATTGCACTTTGTCTCTCTCTAATGGAGAGTATTTGTTTGGATTAACCAATAATATACTTTTATTAGTAGAAGGTTCTTTACTAAGTAAAAGTGTAGTTTTTTTGTGAAGGTATCACCATAATTTATTGAGAGCAGAGAGGAATCTATTTGGTGTGGCTTAGCATCTTAAGTCTATAAAACAGTTGCCTCCAATTACAGCTTCTGTTGTTTCAGAATAGGACTGGTTGCAGAGCAAGAAACAGTAGTTCCAGAATACAGATTTTTACTAATTAATCACTTCTCTCTCAACAGGAGTACTACCTGTTTTGATTAATTAAAATACATTTATTAGAATGAGGGGTTCTGTTTAAGTAAAAAATGTTTTTTTCTGAGAAAGGGCAGTATTCCTTAATTTACTGAGAGTGAGAGTGAATCAATTGGGGTGCTACAGCTTATTCCACAAAAGCAGCTGTTCACTCAACTCCCATTGTTTTAGTAGAAGAGATAGGGCAGAGCGTTAAACAGAAGTCCAGAACTACAGATTTTTTTTTTACTAATCATCTCTCAACAGGAGAAATGGTTTGGATTGGCTAAAATATAGTTTATTAGAAGAAGGGCAACCATTTAAGTAAAAATAAACGTGTTTTTTTTTTTTTGTGGTGTGTAGATTACCTTAATTTACTGAGAGCTGAGAGTGATTCCACTGTGTGGGGCTTTAGCCTAGGTCTAAAGCAGTTGTTCTAATTACAGCTTCCAGCTGTTTCTAGAAGAGGACTGGTTGCATGCAAGAAATAGAAGTCCAGTACTGTGATTTTACTAATTAATCATTTCTCTCTCAACAGGAGTAGTTTTGTGATTGCACAAACATACTTTACCAGAAGAAGGGTCTCTAAAAAAAAAGTTTTTTTTTTTGAGGAAAGCAGAATTTCCTTTATTTACTGAGCGCAGAGAGCTACTTAATTGGGTGTGGCTTAGCAGTTAGGTCTATAAATGCAGTTGTCTCCACCATAGCCTGCTGTTTATACAGAAGAGGACTGGTTACAGAGCAAGAAACAATTAGAACTTCAGATTTTCTGCTAATTAATCACTTTCTCAACAGGAGTAGTACCAGTTTGACTCAAGGAAAATATACTTTATTAGAAGAAGGTCTCATTTAATTAAAAGAAAGTATTTTTTTCTGAGAAAGGGCCGTAACTTTAATTTACTAAGAGAAAGAGGAATCTAATTGAGGTGGCTCAGCAGCTTATACAAGCAGTTGTCTCACTACAGCTTCCGCTGTTTCAAGAGAAGAGAACTGGTGCAGAGCAAGAAATAGAAGTCCCAAATCACTAATTTTTTCTAATTAATCACTTCTCAACAGAGGTATATGATTGGATTAAACAAAAGTGTACTTATTAGAAGAAGAGGTTCATTTACAAAAAAAAGGTTTTTTGAGGAAGGGGGCAGCATCCACCTCTAATTTACTGGAGAGCAGAGAGTGAATCTAATTGGGAAGACCAGGGTTCACGGGGCCTGTGTTTAATTACAGCCCGGCCGTTTTTGGTAGCAGTAGAAGAGGATACAGTAGTGCAAGAAACAGTAATCCAGAACTACAGATCTTTGTTAATTAATCATTTCTCTGTCCAAAGGAGTAGTACTTATTGATTGGCAAAATATTCTTATTAGAAGAAGGGTTCTCATTTAGTAAAAAAAAAAAGTGTTTTCTGAGGAAGGGGGGATTCCTTGTTTTTACTGAGAGCAGACAGCTAATCCACTTGGGGTGTGGCTTAGAATAGGTTCACAGCAGTTGTTCCAATTACACCTTCCAGCTGTTTCAGCAAAGAGGACTGTTGCAGAGCAAGAAACAGAAGTCCAGAACTACAGATTTTGCTAATAAATCACTTATCTCTCAACAGAGTATAATTTATTTGGATTAAGTAAATAACCCTATTACATTGAGAGGGTCTCACGGTTAAAAGAAATGTTTTGTTGTGAGGAAGGAAGAATCACCTTAATTTATGGAGAGCAGAGTCAATCTAATGGTGTGTGTCTTAGCAGCTTAGGTGTACAAAAGCAGCAGTCTCAATTACAGCCCGCTGTTTCTAGTAGAGGAAGACTGGTTGCGAGCAAGAAACAGAAGTCCAGAACTACAGATTTTTACTAACTAATTACTTCTCTCAAGAGGGTAGCATTGCTTGATAAAGTAAAACATAGTTTATTAGAAATAGGTGGTCTATTTAAGTAAAAAACAAAAGAATGACTTTTTTTCTGAGTGAAGGGGGCAGTATCACTACTTTACTGAGAGCACACAGAGTGAGTTCTAATTGTGTGTGCTTATGCAGCTATTCCTGTTGCAAGCAGCTGGTCTCCAATTACAGCTTCCAACTGTTTCAGCAGAAGAGTACTGGTTGCAAAGCAAGAAACAGAAGTCCAGAACTACAGATTTTTCTGATACTGATTACTTTCTCTCAACAGGAGTAGTGATTTGTTTGATTAAGGAAAATATATCGGTTAGAAGGGTTTTAAAAAAAGTGTTTTTTTCCTGAGGAAGTGGCAGTATCACCTTAATTTACTGAGAGCAGAGAGAATCCAATTAGGGTGTGTTTAGCAGTTTATGTCTGCAAAAGCACCTGTCTCCAATTACAGCCCGCTGTCTCAGTCAAGAGGACAGTTGCATGAACATAAGTCCAGAACTACAGATCTTATTAATTAATCACTACCTTTATTAGGAGTAGTACCTGATTGGATTAAGCAAAGTATTCTTTTTAGTTAAGGTTCTCATTTGGTAACAAAAGTGCCCATTTGATGAAGGTATCTCCTTAATTTATTGAGAGCAGTGAGTGCATCTAATTGGTGGTGGCTACAGCTTATTCACGAAGCAGTTGTCTCCATTAACTCCCTGCTGTTTCTAGTTGAAGAGTACTGTTGCAGACGGTGTTAAAGTCCAGAACAACAGATTTTACTATTTAATCACTTTCAACAGGTTTATTCCTGTTTGGATTAAGCAAAATATACTATTCAAGAAGGAGTTTCATTTAAGTAAAAAGTATTTTTCTGAGGAAGGGGCAGTATCACCAATTTACTAAGATAGAGAGTAGTTAATTGGGGTGATTAGTGTTTAGGTTCAAAGCAGCTGTTACCATTATAGCTTGCCGCTTTAGCAGAAGAGGACTGGTTGCAGCGTTGTCCGAAGTCCAGAACTACAGATTTTAGTTGTTAATTACACTTTCTCAACAGGAATAGTACTTGTTTGGATTAAGCAAAATAATCTTATTAGAATGAGGGGGTCCATTTAAGTAAAAAAAGAATGTCTTTTTCTGAGGAAGGGGCGTATCACTTAATTTACTAAGAGCAGAGAGTCAATTAATTGGGGTGTGGCTTAGTTAAGTCACAAAAGCAGTGCTCCAATTACAGCCCGGTGTTTCTATTGAACAGGACCGTTGCAGAGCAAGAAAGTAGTCCAGATTCAGATTTGTTACTAATTAATCACTTTCAACAGAGTTGCAATTGTTGGATTAAGGAAAATATATTATTAGAAGAAGGGGTCTGCTTTAAGTAAAAGCAAAAAGTGATTTTTCAAGAAGGGGCAGTATCATCTTAATTTACTGAAGGAGTATTCTTATTTGGGGTGGCTTAAGTAGGGTCTACAAAAGAGTTGTTTCCGCTCAGCTTCTGGCTGTTTCTAGCAGATGAGACTGGTTAGAGCAAGAAAAGAAGTCCAGAATTGAGATTTTTTACTAATTAATTACTTCTCTCTCAACAGGATAGTACTTGTTTGGAATCAGGAAATATACTTATTAGAAGAGCAATTATGCAAAAAAAAAAAGGGCTTTTTTTTCTGTGGAAGTGGGCAGTATGACCATAATTTACTGAGAGCAGGAGTGAATCAATTGGGGTGTGATATAGCCTAGGTCTACAAAAAGCACTTGTCTCAATACAGCTTCCAGCTGTTTCTAGAAGAAGAGGACACTTTGCAAACAAGAAACAGTCCAGAACATATATCTTATTATTTAATCACTTCTCTCAGAATAGTGAGAAATTTGATTGGATTAAGCAAAAGTTTTTTTATTAGAAGTGGTTCATTTAGTAAAAAGTGTTTTTGAGGTGGTATCTCCCTTAATTTTACTGAGGAGTGAATCTAATTGGGGCGTGGCTAATCAGCTTATTCCTACAGCAGCTGTTCCATTTTCAACTCCCGCCATTCTAGCAGAAGAGGATTGGTTGCAGAGCCAAAAAGAAGTCCAGAACTACAGATTTACTAAATGATCACATCTCTCTCAGGAGTAGTACCTGTTTGGATTAAGCAAAATATACTTTATTAGAAGAAGGGCAAACCATTTGCGTAAAAAAATAAAAATAAATTTCTGAGGAAGGGGCAGTATCACCTTAATTTACTGAGTGCTGAGTGATTCCACTGTGTTGTGGCTTAGCAGCCTAGGTCTTAGCAGTTGTCCCAATTACAGCTTCCAGCTGTTTCTGCCAGAGGACTTGTTGCATGCAAGAAACAGTCCAGTACTGCAGATTTTTTCAGTTAATCATTTCTCAAAGAGTAGTACTGTTTGGATTAAGCACAAATATACTTATTGTAGAAGGGGTCTCATTTTGTAAATAAATTTTTTTTTTGAGGAAAGGTGAATCTCCTTTATTTACTGAGAGCAGAGAACTTCATTGATGATGTGGCTTAGCAGCTTACAAAAGCAGCTGTTCCAATTACAACTTCCGGCGTTTATAACAGAAGAGGACGTTATAGAGCAAGAAACAGAAGTTCAGAACTTCTGATTTTTCAATTAATCACTTTTTCAACAGGAGTAGTACCAGTTTGGACTAAGGAAAATACTTTATTAAAAGAAGGGTCTCTACGTAAAAAAAAAAGGATTTTTTTCTGAGGAAGGGTCAGTATCCTTAATTTATTAGAAAGAGGACCCAATTGGAGGTGTGGCTAGCAGCTAGGCTCACAAAGTAGCTGTCCCTATTATAGCTTGGCTGTTTCAGTAGAAGAGGATTGTTGCAGCAAGAAACAGAAGTCCTGAACTACAGGTTTTTCTAATTAATTCTCAGTAACCTGCGGAGATACTGCCAACATACTTTGAAACAAACACTTTTTTTATTTAAATGAGACCCCCATTCTAATAAGGGTTATTTTGCTTAATCCAAACAGTTTATACCCTGCTGTGAGAGAAGTGATTAATTAGTAAGAAATCTGTTATTCTGGACTTCGTTTCTTGCTCTGCAACCAGTCCTCTCTGTTGGAAACAGTTGGGAGTGAAATTGAGTCAGCTGCTTTGTAGGATTAAGCTGGTTAGGCTCAACCCTAATTAGATTTACTTTCGTTTCAGTAAATTGCTGTGATACTGCCCCTTCCTCAGAAAAAAAAAACACTTTTTTTACTTTAATGAAACCCCTTCTAATAAAGTCTATTTTTGCTTAATCCAAAAAGGTACATTCTTTGAGAGAGAAGTGATTATTTATAAAAATCTTGTATGAATTCCTTTCTTACTTGCAGCTGTCCTCTTTCTGCTAGAACAGCCGAAGTGAATTGGAGATGCTTTTTGTAGACTCAGCGTTAATTCAAACCCCACTAGATTCATTCTCTGTTTTCAGTAAATTAAGGAGATATTGCCCTTCCACAGAAAAACTCTTTTTTTTACTTAATGAGACCCTTGTTCTGAAAGTATATTTTGCTTAATCCAAACAGGTACTACACTGTTGAGAGAGAAGTAATTAAATAGTAAAAATCTGTGTTCTGGACTTCAGTTTTTGCTCTGCAACAGTCCACTTCTTAGAAACAGCCAAAGCTGTAATTGGAGACAGCTGCTTTTTAGACCTTTGCTGCTTACACAATCTAATTAGATAGACGCTCTGCTCTCAGTAAATTACGGGATACTACTTCTTTTTCCTCAGGAAAACAACATTTTTTACTTAAATGAATCCTCCTCTAATAATGATTATTTTGCTTAATCAAACATGTACTTATTCTGTGAGAAAGTAGGATTAATTAGTAAAAATCTGTAGTTCTGAATTTCTGCTTGTTGCCTGCAACCAATCCTGTTCTGCTAGAAACATCCAGAAGTTGTAGGCAGCTGTTTTTAAGACTTAAGCTGTTAAGTCACACCTCTAATTGATTCACTTGATCTCAATAAATTAGGTGATACTGTTCTTCCTCAGAAAAAAATTTTTTTACTTAAATGAGACCCCGTTTTCTAATAAAGTACATTTTTGTTAACCAAATAGGTACTACCTAAGAGACATGATTAACTATAAAAATCAGTAGTTCTGACTTCTGTTTCTGCTCTGCAACCAGTCCTCTTCTGATAGAAACAGCCGGAAGCTGTAATTGAGACAACTCTTTTGAAGACCTAGGCTGTTGCCGTAATCCGCAATTAGATTCACTTTCGCTCTCAGTAAATTAAGGTATGCTGCCCTCCTCGAAAAAACTTTTTTCATTAAATGGGACCCCTTCTTCTATCAGGTTATTTTTGCTTAATCTAAACAGGTACTACTCCTGTCGAGAGAAGTGATTATTTAGTAAAACTTGTTCTTCTGACTACTGTTTCTGCAGCCAGTCCTCTTTCTGAACAGTCGAAGCTGTAATTGTAGACAGCTGCCTTTGTACACTAAGGTGCTTGGCCACAACCCCATTAGATTCACTTCCTCGCAATTATGGAGGTCCTGTTCCCTAGAAAAAACCTGATTTTTGCGGAATGAGGCCTCTTCTTCTGAAAAAGGTATATTTTTGCTTAATCCAAACAGGTACTATTCGGTTGAGAGAAGTATTAAATAGTACAAAATCTGTAGTTCTGAACTCAGTTTCTTTGTTCGCAACATGTTTTCTTCTGCTAGAAACAGCCAAAAGCTGTAATTGAGACTGCTACTTTGTAGACCTGTTGCTTTGCCACACCCCAATTACATAGGTGTTTTGCCTCAGTAATTGAGGTATGCCCCATCCTCGTAGAAAAAAACATTTTTTTTTACTTAAATGAACTCCTCCTCTAATGAAGGTTATTTTGCTTAGTCAAACAGGTAGTTCTGTTGAGAAAGAAGTGATTAATTAGTAAAAATTTTGTGTTCTGGAATTTGTTTTGCTCTGCAACCAGTCCGTTTGCTAGAAACAGCTGTAGCTGTAATTGACAGCTGTTTTGTTCATAAGGTGCTGCTTCACACCCCCAATTAGATTCACTTTCTGCTCTCAGTAAATTAAGGAGATACTGCCCCTTCCTCAACAAAAAACTAATTTTTTTTTCACTTAAATGAGAACCCATTCTTCTAATAAAGTATACTTTTGCTTGATCCAATAAGTACTACTCTATTGAGAGAAGTGATTAATTAATGTACGTAAGTTCTGATTTCTGTTTCTTGCTGTGCAACCAGTCCTCTTCTGTTCTGTTAGGTTGTACTGAGACAGCTGCTTTGTAGACCTAAGCTGCTTAGCCACACCCGCATTAGATTCACTCTTTACTCTCAGTAAGTTAAGGTGATACTGCCCCTTCCTCAGAAAACACTTTTTTTTTTTTCTTAAATGAAACCCCTTCTTCTATTGAAGTATATTTTGCTAATCCAAAAAGGTACTACCCTGTTGAGAGAGAAGGATTATTTAGTCAAAACGTAGTTCTGAATTCTTTTTACCTGCAGTCAGTCCTCTGCTAGAAACAGCCAGAAGCTGTAATTGAGACAGCTTTAGGCCTAAGCTGCTAATTCACAACCCCAATTAGATTCACTCTCTGCTCTCAGTAAATTAAGGAGATAATGCTCCTTCCACAGAAAAAAAAAACTCTTATTTTTACTTAAATGAGAGCCCCTTCTTCTGAAAAGTATATTTTGCTTAATCCAAACAGGTACTACTCAGTTGGAGAGAGAAGTACTAAATATAAACAATCTGTGTTCTGGACTTCAGTTTCTGCTCTGCAACATCTCTTCTTGCTAGAAACAGCCAAAAGCTGTATTGGACTGCTACTTTTGTAGACTTTACAGTGCACACCCCCACTACATAGACGCTCTGCTCTCAGTAAATTGAGGTGATACTGCCCTCATCTTCAGAAAAAACATTTTTTTTTTTACTTAAATGAAACTCTCCTTCTAATAAAGGTCATTTTGTTAGTCAAAGCAGGTAGTACTTCTGTTGAGAAAGAAGTGATTGGCAGTAAAAATTCTAGTTCTGAATTCCATTTCTGCTCTGCAACCAATCCAGTTCTTCAGAAACAGCCAGAGCTGTACTGAGACAGCTGCTTTTGAAGACCTATGTTGCTAAACCACACCCCACTAGATCTGTCTCGCTCTAAGTAAATGTGATACTGACCCTTCCTCTGAAAAACACTTTTTTTTTTCTACTTAAATGACCTTCTTCTAATAAGTATATTTTTGCTTTATCCAACAGGTAGTACTACCTGGCTGAGAGAGAAGTGATATTAGTAAAGCATCTGGTTCTGACTTCTGTTTCACTCTGCAGCCAGCTCCTCTTCTACTAGAAGCAGCCAGAAGTTGTATTGAGACAGTTGCTTTTTCATAAGTTGCATTCTCAATCTAATTAGATTCACTTCTGTTTCTCAGTAAATTAAGGAGATACAGCCCTTTCCTCAAAAAATACTTTTTTACTTAAATGAGAACCCATTTCTAATAAAGTATACTTTTGCTTGATCCATTAAGGTACTACCCTATTGGAGTAGTGATTAATTAATAAAAATATGTAGTTCTGAATTTGTTTTGCTCTGCAACCAGTCCTCTTTCAGCTGTAGTTGTAATTGGAGACAGCTGCTTTGTAGACCTTGGTGCTTAGCCACCAATTAGATTCACTTTCTTCTGTAAATTAAGGTGATACTGCCCTTCCTCAAAATTTTTGCTTAAATGAAACCTCTTCTAATAAAGTATGTTTTGGTTAATCCAAAAGGTACTACCCTGTTGAGAGAGTAGTGATTATTTAGTAAAATCTGTAGTTCTAGAATTTTCTTACTCTGCAGCCAGTCCTTTCTGCTAGAATGAAGCTGTAACTGGAGAAAGCTTTTGTAGACCTGTTGCTAATTCACAACCTCAATTAGATTCACTCTCTGCTCTCTGTCAGTTAAGGAGATATGCCTCTTCCGTTAGAAAAACTTTTTTTTTTACTTAATGAGACCCTTGTTCTGAAAAGTATATTTTTGCTTGATCCAAACAGGTACTACTCCAGTTGAGAGAAGTAATTAACAGTAAAAATCTGTAGTTCTGGACTTCAGTTTCTTGCTCAGCAACATGTCCACTTCTGCTAGAAACAGCCAAAAGCTGTAATTGGAGACAGCTGCTTTTGTAGACCTAAGCTGCTTAGCCACACACCCAATTAGATAGATGATCTGCTCTCAGTAAATTAAGGTGATACTACCCTTTTCCTCAAAAAAAAAACCAACATTTTATTTTACTTAAATGAATCCCCCTCCTTCTAATAATGATTATTTTTGCTTAATCAAAACATGTACTACTCCTGTTGAGAAAGTAGTGATTAATTAGTAAAAATCTTGAGTTCTGAATTTGTTTGTTGTTGTGCAACCAATCCTGTTCTTAGAAACAGGCAGAAGCTGTAATTGAGGCGTTGTTTGTAGACTTGTTGTTAGTCACACCTCTAATTAGATTCACTCTGATCTCAGTAAATTAGGTGATACTGCTTCCTTCCTCAGAAAACATTTTTTTTTTACTTAAATGAGACCCTGCTCTTCTAATAAAGTAATTTTTGCTAAATCCAAATAGGTATTACACCTGTTGCGAGAGACATGATTAACTAGTAAAAAAATCTGTAGTTCTGGACTTCTGTTTCTTGCTCTGCAACCAGTCCTCTTCTGCTAAAAACAGCCGGAAGCTGTGATGGAGACATCTTTTGAAGACTTAGGCTGTTAAGCCACACCCACACTAGATTCACTTCTGCTCTCAGTAATTGATGATACTGCCTTCCTCCCAGAAAAACTTTTTTTCTACTTAAATGGGACCCTCTTCAATACAGCATATTTTGTTAATCAAACAGGACTACTCCTGTCGAGAGAAGTATATTTAGTAAAAATCTGTTCTCTGACTACTGTTTCTACTCTGCAGCCGTCCTCTTTGCTGTGAAACATCGGAAGCTGTAATTGTACAGCTGCCTTTGTACACCTAAGGCTGCCACAACCCCAATTAGATTCACTCTCTGCTCTCAGTAAATTAAGGAGATACTGTCCCCTTCCTCAGAAAAAAACTCTTATTTTTTTGCGTGAATGAGGCCCCTTCTTCTGAAAAGGTATATTTTACTTAATCCAAACAGGTACTACTCCGGTTGAGAGAGAAGTAATTAAATAGTACAAAATCTGTAGTTCTGAACTTCAGTTTCTTGCTCTGCAACATGTTCTCTTCTGCTAGAAACAGCCAAAAGCTGTAATTGGAGACTGCTACTTTTGTAGACCTAAGCTGCTTTGCCACACCCCCAATTACATAGGTGCTCTGCTCTCAGTAAATGAGGTGATACTGTCCCATCCCTCAGAAAAAAACATTTTTTTACTTAAATGAATCCCCCTCTAATAAAGGTTATTTTTGTTATCAAACAGGTAGTTCTCCTGTTGAGAAAGAAGGATTAATTAGTAAAATTTGTAGTTCTGAATTCTGTTTCTTGCCTGCAACCAGTTCTGTTCTGTTAGAAACAGCCAGAAGCTGTAATTGGAGACAGCTGCTTTTGAAGACCTAGCTGCTGTCCTCCCATAGATTCAGTCTCTGCTCAGTAAATTAAGGTGATACTGACCCTTCCTCAGGAAAAAAACACTTTTTGTTCTACTTAAATGGGACCCTTCTTCTAATAAAGAATATTTTTGTTTAATCCAAACAGGTACTACTTTGAGAGAGGAGTGATTATTTAGTAAAAATCTGTAGTTCTGACTTTGTTTACTTCAGCCAGCCCTTCTGCTAGAAGCAGTGGAAGCTGTAATTGAGACAGCTGCTTTTGTACCATATGGTGTCACACCCCCAATTAGATTCACTTTCTCTCTCAGTAAATTAAGGAGATAATGCCCTTCCACAGAAAAAACCCTTTTTTTTTACTTAAATGAGACCCTGTTCTGAAAAGTATATTTTTGGTTAATCCAAACAGGTTCTTCTCCAGTTGAGAGAAGTGATACTAGTAAAAATGCGTTGTGACTTCCGTTTTGTTTGCAACCAGTCCTTCTGCTTGAAACAGCCGTGTTGTAATTGGACACAGAGGTTTTAGATCTAGGGCTAAGTTACACTCGCACTTCTCACTTCTGCTCTCAGAAATTAAGGATACTGCCATCATCTCAGAAACAAACACATTTTTCTTTTACATGAGAACCCCTTCTTCTAATAAGGTACATTTTTGTTAATCCAAACAGGTTCTACTCCTGTTGAGAGTAGTGATTAATGAAAAAATCTGTACTTGGACTCTGTTTCTTGTTTTGCAACCAGTCCTCTTCTGCTATAAATGGACGGAAGCGACTTGAGACAGTTGCTATGCATCCAAGCTGCTAAGCCACACCTCATTGACCGCTCTCTGCTCTCAGTAAATTATGATACTGACCCTTCCTCAAGAAAAAAATTTTTTTTTTACTTAAATGAGACCCTCATTCTAATAAGGGTTATTTTGTCAATCCAAACAGGTACTACCCTGTTGAGAGAGAAGGATTAATTAGTATGAATCTGTAAATCTGACTTCTGTTTCTTGCTCTGCAACCAGTCCTTTCTGTGAAACAGCTGCTTTGGAGACGTACGCTGCTAAGCCACACCTCCACTAGATTCACTCTGCTCTATGAAATTAAAGTGATACTGTCCTTCTCAGGAAAAACACTTTGTTTTACTTAAATGAGACCCCCTTCTATTAAAGTATATTTTGTCCAAACTAGTACACACCTGATGAGACAGAAGATTAATTAAAAAAAATCTGTGTCTATACTTTGTGTTTCTGTTCTGCAACCAGTCCTCTTTCAGCTAGAAACAGCCAGAAGCTGTAATGGGAGATAGCTGCTTAGACCTCTGGTGCTGCTGTCGCACCACCACTAGTTTCTCTCTGCTCTCAATAAATTATGAGATACTGCCACCTTCCTCAGGAAAACACTTTTTTTACTTAAATGAGACCTCTTTTCTAATAAAGTATTTTTCTTAATGCAAACAGGTACAACTCCTGTTGAGATAGAAGTGATTAATTGATTAAAAATTCAAAGTTCTGGTCTTCGTTTTGCTCTGCAACTAGTCCACTTCTGCTAGAAACAGCTGCTTTTATAGACCTACGCTGCTACGCCACTCCTCAATTAGATTCACTCTCTGTTCTCAGTAAATTAGGGTGATGCGGACTCTTTCTCAAAAAACCACTTTTTACTTAAATGAAAACATATTCTTCTAATATAGTATATTTTGCTTAACCTAAACAGGTACTGCTCGTTGAGAGAAGTGATTATTTAGTAAAAATCTGTAGTTGGGACTTCTTTTTCTTGTTTCACAATTATATTTCATTGCGAGAAACAGCCAGGAGCTGTAATTGGAGACAGCTGTTTTGTGACCTGTTGCTAAGACACACATCCAATTAGATTCACTCTCTGCTCTCAGTAGAATTAAGGAGATACTTTGCCCTTCCTCAGAAAAAAACCCTTTTTTACTTGAATGAGACCCAATTCTCTTAAAAAAGTATATTTTTGCTTAATTAAAACAGGTACTACCCTTCTTGAGAGAGAAGTTATTAATTAGTAAAAAATATGTAGTTCTGGATTTCTGTTACTGGCTCTACAATCAGTCCTCTTTTGCAAGAAACAGCCGGGAGCTGTAATTGGAGGCAGCACGTTTTGTAGGCCTAAGCTGCTATGCCACATCCCCAATTAGATTCACTCTCTGCTGTCAGTAAATTAAGGAGATACTGCCCCTTCCTCAAAAAAAAACACATTTTTTTCACTTAAATGAGAACCCATTCTTCTAATAAAGTATACTTTTGCTTGATCCAATAATTTACTAATCCCGTTGAGAGAGAATGATTAATTAATAAATAATCTGTAGTTCTGGACTTCTGTTTCTTGCTCTGCAACCAGTCCTCTTCTGCTAGAAACAGCCAGAAGCTGCAATTGGAGACAGCTTTTGTTGACCTAGCTGCTAATTCACAACCCCAATTAGATTCACTCTCTGCTCTCAGTAAATTAAGGAGATAATGCCCCCTTCCACAGAAAAAAAACCTCTTATTTTTTTACTTAAATGAGACCCCTTGTTCTGAAAAAGTATATTTTTGCTTAATCCAAAGAGGTACTACTCCAGTTGAGAGAGAAGTAATTAAATAGTAAAAAATCTGTAGTTCTGGTCTTCAGTTTCTTGCTCTTCAACATGTCCCCTTCTGCTAGAAACAGCCAAAAGCTGTATTTGGAGACTGCTACTTTTGTAGACCTAAGCTGCATTGCTACACCCCCAATTACATAGACGCTCTGCTCTCAGTAAATTGAGGTGATAATGCCCCCATCCTCAGAAAATAAAACATATTTTTTTACTTAAATGAAACCCCCTCCTTCTAATAAAGGTTATTTTTGCTTAGTCAAAACAGGTAGTACTACTGTTGAGAAAGAAGTGATTAAATAGTAAAAATTCTGTAGTTCTAGAATTCTGTTTCTTCCTCTGCAACCAGTCCTGTTCTGCTAGAAACAGCCAGAAGCTATAATTGGGACAGCTGCTTTTGAAGACCTAGGCTGCTAAGCCACACGTGCAATTAGATTCAGTCTCTGCTCTCAGTAAATTAAGGTGATACTGACCCCTTCCTCAGAAAAAAAAAAACACTTTTTGTTCTTAAATGGGACCCCCTTCTTCTAATAAAGTATATTTTTGCTTAATCCAAACAGGTACTACTCCTGTTGAGAGAGAAGTGATTATTTAGTAAAAATTCTGTATTTCTGGACTTCTGTTTCTTACTCTGCAGCCAGCCCTCTTCTGCTAGAAGCAGCCAGATGCTGTAAATGGAGACAGCTGCTTTTGTACCCATAAGGTGCTAAGCCACAATCACAATTAGATTCACTCTCTGCTCTCAGTAAATTAAGGAGATACTGCCCCCTTCCTCAAAAAAAAAATTTTTTTTCACTTAAATGAGAACCCATTCGTCTAATAAAGTATACTTTTGCATGATCCAATAAGGTACTACTCCCGTTGAGAGAGAATGATTAATTAATAAAAAATCTGTAGTTCTGGACTCTGTTTCTTGCTGTGCAACCAGTCCTCGTCTGCTAGAAACAGCCAGAAGCTGTAAATGGAGACAGCTGCTTTTGTAGACCTAAGCTGCTTAGCCACACCCCCAATTAGATTCACTCTTTGCTCTCAGTAAATAAAGGTGATACTGCCCCCTTCCTCAGAAAAAAAACACTTTTTTTTTGACTTAAATGAAACCCCCTTCATCTAATGAAGTATATTTTTGCTTAATCCAAAAAGTACTACTCCTGTTGAGAGAGAAGTGATTATTTAGTAAAAAATCTGTAGTTCTGGAATTCCCTTTCTTACTCTGCAGCCAGTCCTCTTCTGCTAGAAACAGCCGGAAGCTGTAATTGGAGACAGCTTTTGTAGACCTAAGCTGCTAATTCACAACCCAAATTAGATTCACTCTCTGCTCTCAGTAAATTAAGGAGATAATGCCCCCTTCCACAGAAAAAAAACTCTTATTTTTTTACTTAAATGAGACCCCTTGTTCTGAAAAAGTATGTTTTTGCTTAATCCAAACAGGTATTACTCCAGTTGAGAGAGAGGTTATTAAATAGTAAAAAATCTGTAGTTCTGGACTTCAGTTTCTTGCTCTACAACATGTCCACTTCTGCTAGAAACAGCCAAAAGCTGTAATTGGGGACAGCTGCTTTTGTAGACCTAAGCTGCTTAGCCACACCCCCAATTTGATAGACGCTCTGCTCTCAGTAAATTAAGGTGATACTGCCCTTTTCCTCAGAAAAAAAAAATTTTTACTTAAATGAATCTCCCTCCTTCTAATAAAGGTTATTTTTGCTTAATCAAAACAAGTACTACTCCTGTTGAGAAAGTAGTGATTAATTAGTAAAAAATCTGTAGTTCTGGAATTCTGTTTGTTGCTCTGCAACCAATCCTGTTCTGCTAGAAACAGCCAGAAGCTGTAATTGGAGGCAGCTGTTTTGTAGACTTAAGCTGCTAAGTCACACTCCTAATTAGATTCACTCTCTGTTCTCAATAAATTAGGGTGATACTGCTCCCTTCCTCAGAAAAAAAAATTTTTTTTTTTACTTAAATGAGACCCCGTTCTTCTAATAAAGTATATTTTTGCTAAATCCAAATAGGTACTACTCCTGTTACGAGAGACATGATTAACTAGTAAAAAAATCAGTAGTTCTGGACTTCTGTTTCTTGCACTGCAACCAGTCCTCTTCTGCTAGAAACAGCCGGAAGCTGTAATTGGAGACAACTTCTTTTGAAGACCAAGGCTGTTAAGCCACACCCGCATAAATAGATTCCTCTCTGCTCTCAGTAAATTAAGGTGATACTGCCCCTTCCTTGGAAAAAAAACTCTTTTTTTTCTACTTAAATGGGATCCCCTTCTTCTAATACAGTATATTTTTGCTTAATCTAAAGAGGTACTACTCCTGTTGAGATAGAAGTGATTTTTTAGTAAAAAATCTGTAGTTCTGGACTTCTGTTTCTTACTCTGCAACCAGTCCTCTTCTGCTAGAAACATCCAGAAGCTGTAATTGTAGACAGCTGCCTTTGTACACCTAAGGGGCTAAGCCACACCCCCAATTAGATTCACTCTCTGCTCTCAGTAAATTAAGGAGATCCTGCCTCTTACTCAGAAAAAATCTCTTAATTTTTTTTGCTTAAATAAGGCCCCTTCTTCTGAAAAAGTATATTTTTGCTTAATCCAAACAGGTACTACTCCGGTTGAGAGAGAAGTAATTAAATAGTAAAAAATATGTAGTTCTGGACATCAGTTTCTTGCTCTGCAACATGTCCTCTTCTGCTAGAAACAGCCAAAAGCTGTAATTGGAGACTGCTACTTTTGTAGACCTAAGCTGCTTTGAACCCCCCCCCAATTACATAGAAGCTCTGCTCTCAGTAAATTGAGGTGATAGTGCCCCCATCCTCAGAAAAAAAAACAAATCAACTTAAATGAAACCCCCTCCTTCTAATAATGGTTATTTTTGCTTAGTCAAAACAGGTAGTACTCCTGTGGAGAAAGAAGTGATTAATTAGTCAAAATTCTGTAGTTCTGGAATTCTGTTTCTTGCTCGCCAACCAGTCCTGTTCTGCTAGAAACAGCCAGAAGCTGTAATTGGAGACATCTGCTTTTGAAGACCTAGGCTGCTAAGCCACACCCACAATTAGATTCAGTCTCTGCTCTCAGTAAATTAAGGTGATACTGACCCCTTCCTCGGAAAAAAAACAACACTTTTTGTTCTACTTAAATGGGACCCCCTTCTTCTAATAAAGTATATTTTGGCTTAATCCAAACAGGTACTACTACTGTTGAGAGAGAAGTGATTATTTAGTAAAAAATCTGTAGTTCTGTACTTCTGTTTCTTACTCTGCAGCCAGCCCTCTTATGCTAGAAGCAGCCGGAAGCTGTAAATGGAGACACCTGCTTTTGTACCCATAAGGTGCTAAGCCACACTCCCAATTAGATTCTCTCCTCTGCTCTCAGAAAATTAAGGAGATACTGCCCCCTTCCTCAAAAAAACAAACAAATTTTTTTCACTTAAATGAGAACTCATTCCTCTAATAAAGTATACTTTTGCTTAATCCAATAATGTACTACTCCCATGGAGAGAGAATGATTAATTAATAAGAAATATGTAGTTCTGGACTTCTGTTTCTTACTCTGCAGCCAGTCCTCTTCTGCTAGAAACAGCCGGAAGCTGTAATTGCAGACAGCTGCCTTTGTACACCTAAGGTGCTCAGCCACACCCCCAATTAGATTCACTCTCTGCTCTCAGTAAATTAAGGAGATACTGCCCCCTTCCTCAGAAAAAAACTCTTATTTTTTTGCTTAAATGAGACCCATTCTTCTGAAAAAGTATATTTTTGATTAATCCAAACAGGTACTGCTCTGGTTGAGAGAGAAGTAATTAAATAGTAAAAAATCTGTAGTTCTGGAATTCCGTTTCTTGCTCTGCAACCAGTCCTGTTCTGCTAGAAACAGCCAGAAGCTGTAATTGGAGACAGCTGCTTTTGAAGACCTAGGCTGCTAAGCCACACCCGCAATTAGATTCAGTCTCTGCTCTCAGTAAATTAAGGTGATACTGACCCCTTCCTCAGAAAAAAAAAACACTTTTTGTTCTACTTAAATGGGACCCCCTTCTTCTAATAAAGAATATTTTTGCTTAATCCAAACAAGTACTACTCCTGTTGAGAGAGAAGTGATTATTTAGTAAAAAATATGTAGTTCTGGACTTCTGTTTCTTACTCTGCAGCCAGCCCTCTTCTGCTAGAAGCAGCCGGAAGCTGTAATTGGAGACAGCGGCTTTTGTACCAATAAGGTGCTAAGCCACACCCCCAATTAGATTCACTCTCTCCTTTCAGTAAATTAAGGTGATACAGCCCCCTTCCTGAGGAATAAATCTCATTTTTTTACTTAATCAGACCACTTCTTCTGAAAAAGTATATTTTTGCTTAATCCAAACAGGTACTTCTCCAGTTGAGAGAGAAGTGATTAATTAGTAAAAAAAAAAATCTGCAGTTCTGGACTTCTGTTTCTTGCTCTGCAACCAGTCCTCTTCTGCTTGAAACAGCCGTACGTTGTAATTGGAGACAGCAAGTTTTGAAGACCTAGGCTGCTAAGCCAAACTCGCAATTCGATTCACTCTCTGCTCTCAGAAAATTAAGGTGATACTGCCAACATACTCAGAAACAAACACATTTTCTTTACTTACATGAGAACCCCTTCTTCTAATAAGGTACATTTTTGCTTAATCCAAACAGGTACTACTCCTGTTGAGAGAGAAGTGATTAATTAGTAAAAAATCTATACTTCTGGACTTCTGTTTCTTGCTTTGCAACCTGTCCTCTTCTGCTATAAATGGACAGAAGCGGTAATTGGAGACAGCTGCTTATGTAGACCTAAGCTGCTAAGCCACACCCCCAATTAGACTCACTCTCTGCTCTCAGTAAATTAAGGTGATACTGACCCCTTCCTCAGACAAAAACATTATTTTTTTTACTTAAATGAGACCCCCTCATTCTAATAAGGGTTATTTTTGCTCAATCCAAACAGGTACTAATCCTGTTGAGAGAGAAGTGATTAATTAGTAAAGAATCTGTAGCTCTGGACTTCTGTGTCTTGCTCTCTGACCAGTCCTCTTCTGCTAGAAACAGCTGCTTTGGAAGACCTACGCTGCTAAGCCACACCCCCAATTAGATTCACTCTCTGCTCTATGTAAATTAAAGTGATACTGCCCCTTTCCTCAGAAAAAAAACACTTTTGTTTTACTTAAATGAGACCCCTTTCTTCTAATAAAGTATATTTTTGCTTAATCCAAACTGTTACTACACCTGATGAGACAGATGTGATTAATTAAAAAAAAATTTGTAGTTCCGTACTTCTGTTTCTTGCTCTGCAACCAGTCCTCTTCAGCTAGAAACAGCTGGAAGCTTTAATTGGAGATATTTGCTTCTGTAGACCTAAGCTGCTAAGCCGCACCACCAATTAGTTTCACTCTCTACTCTCAATAAATTAAGGAGATACTGCCACCTTCCTCAGAAAAAAAACACTTTTTTTTTTACTTAAATGAGACACCCTTCTTCTAATAAAGTATATTTTTGCTTAATGCACACAGGTACGACTCCTGTTGAGATAGAAGTGATTAATTAGCAAAAAATCTGTAGTTCTGAACTTCTGTTTCTTGCTCTGCAACTAGTCCACTTCTGCTAGAAACAGCTGCTTTTATAGACCTACGCTGCTAAGCCACACCTTCAATTAGATTCACTCTCTGCTCTCAGTAAATTAGGGTGATCCGGCCCCCTTCCTCAAAAAAAAAAACACTTTTTTTTTACTTAAATGAAAACATCTTCTTCTAATATAGTATATTTTTGCTTAACCCAAACAAGTACTTCTCCGGTTGAGAGAGAAGTGATTATTTAGTAAAAAATCTATAGTTCGGGACTTCTGTTTCTTGCTCTGCCACCAGTCCTCTTCTGCTAGAAACAGCCGGGAGCTGTAATTGGAGACAGCTGCTTTTGTGGACCTAAGCTGCTAAGCCACATGTCCTATTAGATTCACTCTCTGCTCTCAGTAAATTAAGGAGATACTGCCCCTTCCTCAGAAAAAAAACACTTTTTTTTTTACTTAAATGAGACCCAATTCTCTTAAAAAAGTATATTTTTGCTTAATTAAAACAGGTACTACCCATCTTGAGAGAGAAGTGATTAATTAGTAAAAAATCTGTAGTTCTGGACTTCTGTTTCTTGCTCTACCATCAGTCCTCTTTTGTAAGAAACAGCCGGGAGTTGTAATTGGAGGCAGCACCTTTTGTAGGCCTAAGTTGCTATGCCACATCCCCAATTAGATTCACTCTCTGCTTTCCGAAAATTATGGTGATTCTGCCCCCTTCTTAAAAAAAAAAACACTTTTTTTCTACTTAAATGAGAATGCCTTCTACTAATACAGTATATTTTTGCTTAATCCAAACAGGTACTACTCCATTTGAAAGAGAAGTGATTAATTTGAAAAAAATCTGTAGTTCTTGACTTCTGTTTCTTGCTCTGCAACCAGTCCTATTCTGCTAGAAACAGCCAGAATTAGTAATTGGAGACAGCTGCTTTTGTAGACCTAAGCTGCTAAGTCACACCCCCAATTAGATTCACTTCCTGCTTTCAGTAAATTAAGGAGAATCTGCAACCTTCCTCGGGAAAAAAAAACATTTCTTTATACTTAAATGGGACCCCCTTCTTCTAATAAAGTATATTTTTACTTAATCCAAACAGGTACTACTCCTATTGAAAGAGAAGTGATTATTCAGTAAAAAATCTGTAGTTCTGGACTTCATTTACTTACTCTGCAGCCAGTCCTCTTCTGCAAGAAGCTGCCGGAAGTTGTAATTGGAGATAGCTGCTTTTGTACCCATAAGGTGCTAAGCCACACCCCCAAATAGATTCACTCTCTGCTCTCAGTAAATTAGGAGATACTGCCCGCTTCCTCAGAAAAAAAATCATTTTTTTTACTTAATCAGACCCCTTCTTCTGAAAAAGTATATTTTTGCTTAATCCAAACAGGTACTTCTCCAGTTGAGAGAGAAGTGATTAATTAGTAAAAAAATCTGCAGTTCTGGACTTCTGTTTCTTGCTCTGCAGCCAGTCCTCTTCTGCAAGAAACAGCCGGAAGTTGTAATTGGTGACAGCAGCTTTTGAAGACCTAGGCTGCTAAGCCACACTCACAATTCGATTCAGTCTCTGTTCTCAGTAAATTAAGGTGATACTGCCAACATTCTCAGAAACAAACACTTTTTTTCTTTACTTACATGAGAACCCCTTCTTATAATAAGGCACATTTTTGCTTAATCCAAACAGGTACTACTCCTTTTGAGAGAGAAGTGATTAATTAGTAAAATATCTGTAGTTCTGGACTTCTGTTTCTTGCTCTGCAACCAGTCCTCTTCTGCAAGAAACAGCCGGAAGTTGTAATTGGAGACAACAGCTTTTGAAGACCTAGGATGCTTAGCCACACCCTCAATTAGATTCACTCTCTGCTCTCAGTAAATTAGGGTGATGCTGCCCCTTTCAAAAAAAAAAACACTTTTTTTTACTTAAATGAAAACATCTTCTTCTAATAAAGTATATTTTTGCTTAATCCAAACAGGAACTTCTCTGCTTGAGAGAGAAGTGATTAATTAGTAAAAAATCTATTGTTCTGGACTTCTGTTTCTTGCTCTGCAACCAGTCCTCTTCTGCTAGAAATAGCTGCTCTTGTAGACCTACGCTGCTAAGCCACACCCCCAATTAGATTCACTCTCTGCTGTATGTAAATTAAAGTGATACTGCCCCTTCCTCAGAAAAAAAACTTTTGTTTTACTTAAATGAGACCCCCTTCTTCAAATAAAGTATATTTTTGCTTAACCCAAACTTGTACTACACCTGATGAGAGAGAAGTGACCAATTAAAAAAAACTCTGTAGATCGGACTTTTGTTTCTTGCTCTGCAACCAGTTCTGTTCAGCTAGAAACAGCTAGCAGCTGTATTTGGAGATAGCTACTTTTCTAGACATAAGCTGCTAAGCCACACCACCAATTAGATTCACTCTCTGCTCTCAGTAAATTAAAGAGATACAGCCCCCTTCCTCAGAAAAAAACACTTTTTTTTTACTTAAATGAGACACACTTCTTCTAATAAAGTATACTTTTGCTTAATCCAAGCAGGTACTACCCCTCTTGAGAGAGAAGTGAATAATTAATAAAAAATCTGTAGTTCTGGACTTATGTTTTTTGCTCTGCAACCAGTCCTCTTCTGATAGAAATATCCGGAAGCTGTAATTGGAGACAGCTGCTTTTCTGGACCTAAGCTGCTAAGCCACACCCCCAATTAGATTCATTCTCTGCTCTCAGTAAATTAAGGAGATACTGCCCCTTCCTCAGAAAAAAAAGCACTTTTTTTCTACTTAAATGAGACCCAATTCTTTTAAAAAAGTATATTTTTGCTTAATCCAAACAGGAACTACCCTTGTTGAGAGAGAAGTGATTAATTAGTAAAAAATCAGTAGTTCTAGACTTCTGTTTCTTGCTGTGCAACCAGTCCACTTTTGCAAGAAACAGCTCGGAGCTGCAATTGGAGACATCACCTTTTGTAGGTCTAAACTGCTATGCCACATCCATAATTAGATTCACTCTCTGCTCTCAGTAAACTAAGGTGATACTGCCCCCCCTTTCTAAAAAAAAAACACCTTTTTTTTCTACTTAAATGAGAACCCCTTCTACTAATAAAGTATATTTTTGCTTAATCCAAACAGGTACTACTCCATTTGAGAGAGAAGTGATTAATTAGTAAAAAATCTGTACTTCTGGACTTCTGTTTCTTGCTCTGCAACCAGTCCTCTTCTGCTAGAAACAGAAAGAAGCTGTAATTGGAGACAGCTGCTTTTGCAGACCTAAGCTGCTAAGCCACACTCAAAAATTAGATTTACTCTCTGCTTTCAGTAAATTAAGGTGATACTGCTCTGTTCTCCGCCCTTTTTCCAGAGCTCTGCAATTGCTTTTATAAATCATAATCCCCTACCCTACCTGACCCACCTTTCTTTTTTCCGTCCATTATATTGTTTCATATTCTATCTTCCGACTCACCTATCTATTCTCACAAAAGCTAGTTAGACCCTATAATTTTATATTTTATTCCTGCTATACCCTTTGCCCACATTTTTCTTGCAGGCAAAATGGTTCAACTGCTCCTTGTATATATGTAAATTGTTGTATACATTCATTTCTTGCCACTATATTGTTATTTATGCTATTCTTGTCTATGTAATAATATTTGTATCCTCATTTGTATGACCACTCAGGTCCATCTTGTAAATGAGCTTTGCTCAATGATGTTCGCCTGAATAAATAAAGATTTTGATTGATTGATTGATTGATTGACTGCCCTCTTCCTCAGAAAAGAAAACAATTTTTTTTTACTTAAATGAGACCCCCTTCTTCTAATAAAGAATATTTTTGTTTAATTCAAACAGGTACTACTCCTGTTGAGACAATAGTGATTAATTAGTAAAATATCTGTAGTTCTGAACTTCAGTTTCTTGCTCTGCACCATGCCCTCTTCTGCTAGAAACAGCTGGAAGTTGTAATTGGAGACAGCTGCTTTTGAAGACCTAAGCTGCTCAGCCACACTAGATTCACTCTCTGCTCTCACTAAATTAAGGAGATACTGCCAACATACTCAGAAACAAACACTTTTTTTTTTTACTTAAATGAGACACCCTCATTCTAATAAGGGTTATTTTTGCTTAATCCAAACAGTTACTACTCCGGTTGAGAGAGAAGTGATTAATTAGTAAAAATCAGTTATTCTGGACTTCAGTTTCTTGCTCTGCAAACAGTCCTCTTCTGCTAGAAACAGCCGGGAGTTGAAATTGGAGACAGCTGCTTTTTGCAGGATTAAGCTGCTTAGCCTCAACCCCTATTAGATTCACTCTCTGCTCTCAGTTAATTAAGGAGATACTGCCCCCTTCCTCAAAAAAAAACACATTTTTTTACCTAAATGAGATCCCATTCTTCTAATACACTAAACTTTTGCTTGATCCAATCAGGTACTACTACTGTTGAGAGAGAAGTGATAAACTAATAAAAAATCTGTAGTTCTGGACTTCTGTTTCTTGCACTGCAACCAGTACTCTTTTGCTAGAAACAGCCAGAAGCTGTAATTGGAGACAGCTGCTTTTGTAGACCTAAGCTGCTTAGCCACACATGCAATTGGATTCACTCTCTGCTCTCAGTAAATTAAGGTGATACTGCCCCTTCCTCAGAAAAAAACCCACTTTTTTTACTTAAATGAAACCTCCTTCTAAAAAAGTATATTTTTGCTTAATCCAAACAGGTTCTACTCCTGTTGAGAGAGAAGTGATTATTTAGTAAAAAATCTGTAGTTCTGGACTTCCAGTTCTTACTCTGCAGCCAGTCCACTTCTGCTAGAAACAGCCGGAAGCTGTAATTGGATACAGCTGCTTTTGTAGACGTAAGCTGCTAATTCACACCCCCAATTAGATTCACTCTGTGCTCTCAGTAAATTAAGGAAATACTGCCCCTTCCACAGAAAAAAACTCTTATTTTTTACTTAAATGAGACCCCTTGTTCTGAAAAGGTATATTTTTGCTTAATCCAAACAGGTACTACTCCGGTTGAGAGAGAAGTAAGTAAAACTTAAAAAATCTGTAGTTCTGGACTACAGTTTCTTCCTCTGCAACATGTCCACTTCTGCTAGAAACAGCCAAAAGCTGTAATTGGAGACAGCTGCTTTTGTAGACCTAAGCTTCCCAGCCACACCCCCAATTAGATAGACGCTCTCCTCTAAGTAAATTAAGGTGATACTGCCCCCTTCCTCAGAAAAAAAAAATTTTTTTTTTACTTAAATGAATCCCCCTCCTTCTAATAAAGGTTATTTTTGCTTAACCAAAACATGTACTACTCTTCTTGAGAAAGTTGTGATTAATTAGTAAAAAATCTGTAGTTCTGGAATTCTGTTTCTTGCTCTGCAACCAGTCCTGTTCTGCTAGAAACAGTCAGAAGCTGTAATTGGAGACAGCTGTTTTGTAGACCTAAGCTGCTAAGCCACACCCCTAATTAGAGTCACTGTCTGATCTCAATAAATTAGGGTAATACTGCTCCCTTCCTAAGAAAAAAAAACACCTTTTTTTTTTACTTAAATGAGACCCCGTTCTTCTAATAAAGTATATTTTTGCTAAATCCAAATAGGTACTACTCCTGTTGAGAGAGACGTGATTAATTAGTAAAAAAATCTGTAGTTCTGGACTTCTGTTTCTTGCTCTGCAACCAGTCCTCTTCTGCTATAAACAGCCAGAAGCTTTAATTGGAGACAGCTGCTTTTGAAGACCTAGGCTGCTAAGCCACACCCTCAATTAGATTCACTCTCTGCTCTCAGTAAATTAAGGTGATACTTACCCCTTCCTCGGAAAAAAACATTTTTTTTTTACTGAAATGAGACCCCCTCAATCTAGTAAGGGTTGTTTTTGCTCAATCCAAACAGGTACTACTCCTGTTGAGAGGGAAGTGATAAATTAGTAAACAATCTGTAGCTCTGGACTTCTGTTTCTTGCTCTTCAACCAGTCCTCTTCTGCTAGAAACAGCTGGAAGCTGTAATTGGTGTCAGCTACTTTTGTAGACCTAAGCTGCTAAGACACACCCCCATTTAGATTCACTACCTACTCTCAGTAAATTAAGGAGATACTGCCCCCTCCCTTGGAAAAAAACACTTTTTTTTTACTTAAATGAACCCCCTTCTTCTAATAAAGTATATTTTTGCTTAATACAAACTGGCACTACCCCTGTTGAGTGAGAACTGATTAATTAGTAAAAATCTGCTGTTCTGGACTTCTGTTTGTTGCTCTGCAACCAGTCCTCTTCTGCTCGAAACAGCTGCTTTTGTATACCTATGCTGCTAAGCCACACCCACAATTAGATTCACTCTCTGCTGTATGTAAATTAAAGTGATACTGCCCCCTTCCTCAGAAAAAAATCACTTTTGTTTTTCTTAAATGAGACCCCCTTCTTCTAATAAAGTATATGTTTGCTTAATCCAATCTGTTACTACACCTGATGAGGGAGAAGTGATTAATTAAAAAAAAAATTGTACTGCTGGACTTCAGTTTCTTGCTCTGCAACCAGCCCTCTTCAGCTAGAAACAGCCGGATGCTGTAATTGGAGATAGCTGCTTTTGTAGACCTAAACTTCTAAGTCACACCGCCAATTAGATTCACTCTCTGCTCCCAGTAAATTATGGAGATACTGCCCCTTCATCAGAAAAAAAACACTTTTTTTTTTACTTAAATGAGACACCCTCCTTCTAATAAACTATATTTTTGCTTAATCCAAACAGGTACAACTCCTGTTGAGATAGAAGTGATTAATTAGTAAAAAATCTGTAGTTCTGGTCTTCTGTTTCTTTTTCTACAACTAGTCCTCTTCTACTAGAAACAGCTGCTTTTATAAACCTATGCTGCTAAGCCACACCCTCAATTAGATTCACTCTCTGCTCTCAGTAAATTAGGGTGATGCTGCCACCTTCCTCCAAAAAAAAAACACTTTTTTTACCTAAATGAAAACATCTTCTAATAAAGTATATTCTTGCTTAATCCAAACAGGTACTTCTCCGGTTGAGAGAGAAGTGATTATTTAGTAAAAAATCTGAAGTTCGGGACTTCTGTTTCTTGCTTTGCCACCAGTAAGAAACAGCTGGGAGCTGTAATTGGACACAGCTGCTTTTGTGGACCTAAGCTGCTAAGCTGCACATCCAATTAGATTCACTCTCTGCTCTCAGTAAATTAAGGAGATACTGCCCCTTCCTCAGAAAAAAAAAACACTTTTTTTTTACTTAAATGAGACCCAATTATCTTAAAAAGTATATTTTTGCTTAATTAAAACAGGTACTACCCTTCTTGAGAGAGAAGTGATTAATTAGTAATAAATCTGTAGTTCTGGACTTCTGTTTCTTGCTCTGCAACCAGTCCTCTTTTGTAAGAAACAGCCAGGAGCTGTAATTGGAGACAGCTCCTTTTGTAGGCCTAAGCTGCTATGCCACATCCCCAATTAGATTCACTCTCTGCTCTCAGAAAGATAAGGTGATACTGCCCCCTTCCTAAAAAAAAACATTTTTTTTTCTACTTAAATGAGAACGCCTTCTACTATTAAAGTATATTTTAGCTTAATCCAAACAGGTACTACTCCATTTGAGAGAGAAGTGATTAATTAGTAAAAAGTCTATAGCTCTGGACTTTTGTTTCTTGCTCTGCAACCAGTCCTCTTCTGCTGGAAACAGCCGGAAGCAGTAATAGGAGACAACTGCTTTTGTAGACCTATGCTGCTAAGCCAAACTCCCAATTAGATTCACTCTCTGCTCTCAGTAAATTAAGGTGATACTGCCCCCTTCCTCAGCAAAAAAAAAACATTTTTTTTCACTTAAATGAGACATCCTTCTTCTAATAAAGTATATTTTTGCTTAATTCAATCAGGTACTACTCCGGTTGAGACAAAAGTGATTAATTAGTAAAACATCTGTAGTTCTGGACTTCTTTTTCTTGCTCTGCAACCAGTCCTTTTCTGCTAGAAACAGCCACAAGCTGTAAATGGAGACAGCAGCTTTTCTGGACCTTAGCTGCTAAGCCACACCGCCAATTACATTCACTCTCTGCTCTCATTAAATTAAGGAGATACTGCCCCTTCCTCAGAAAAAAAACGTTTTTTTTTTACTTAAATGAGACCCAATTCTTTTAAAAAAAGTATATTTTTGCTTAATCCCAACAGGTACTACCCTTGTTGAGAGAGAAGTGATTAGTAAATAATCAGTGGCTCTGGGCTTTTGTTTCTTGCTCTGCAACCATTCCTCTTTTGCAAAAAACAGTCAGGAGCTGTAATTGGAGACAGCACCTCTTGTAGGCCTAAGCTGCTAAGCCACATCCCCAATTAGATTCACTCTCTGCTCACAGTAAATTAAGGTGATACTGCCCCCTTTCTGAAAAAAAAACACTTTTTTTTCTTCATAAATGAGAACCCATTCCACTAATAAAGTATATTTTTGCTTTATCCAAACAGGTACTACTCCATTTGAGAGAGAAGTGATTAATTAGTAAAAAAAATCTGTAGTTCTGGACTTCTGTTTCTTGCTCTGCAACCACTCCTCTTCTGCTAGAAACAGCCGGAAGCTGTAAATATAGACAGCTACTTTTGTAGACCTAAGCTGCTAAGCCACACCCACAATTAGATTCACTCTCGGTTCTATGTAAATTAAAGTGATACTGCCCCCTTCCTCAGAAAAAAACACTTTTGTTTTTCTTAAATAAGATCCCCTTCTTCTACTAAAGTATAGTTTTGTTTAATCCAAACAGGTAATACTCCTGTTGAGAGAGAAATAATTAAATAGTAAAAAATCTGTAATTCTGGACTTCAGATTCTTGCTCTGCAACATGTCCTCTTCTACTAGAAACAGCCGGAAATTGTAATTGGAGACAGATGCTTTTGAAGACCTAGGCTGCTAAGTCACACTCGCAATTAGTTTCACTCTCTGCTCTCAGTAAATTCAGGTGATACTGCAAACTTACTCAGAAACAAACACTTTTTTTTTGCTTAAATGAGACCCCCTCATTCTAATAAGGGTTATTTTTGCTTAATCCAAACAGGTACTACTCCTGTTGAGAGAGAAGTGATTAATTAGTAAAAAATCTGTTGTTGTGAACTTCTGTTTCTTGCTCTGCAACCAGTCATCTTCTGCTAGAAACAGCTGGAAGCTGTAATTGGAGACAGCTGCTTTGGTAGACCTAAGTTGTTAAGCCACACCCCCAATTAGATTCACTCACTGCTCCCAGTAAATTAAGGTGATACTGCCCCCTTCCTCAGAAAAATAACTTTTTTTTACTAAAATGAGACCCCCTTCTTCTAATAAGGGTCATTTTTGCTTAATCCAAACAGGTACTTCTCCTATTGAGAGGGAAGTGATTAATTAGTAAAATAGTAAAAAATCTGCAGTTCTGGACTTCTGTTTCTTGCTCTGCAACCAGTCCTCTTCTGCTAGTATCAGCCAGAAGCTGTAATTGGAGTCATCTGCTTTAGTAGACCTAGGCTGCTAAGCCACACCCCCACTTAGATTCACTCTCAGCTCTCAGTAAATTAAGGTGATACTACCCCCTTCCTCAGAATGGAAAAAAACCTTTTTTTTTTACTTTCATGAAACCCCATTCTTCAAATAAAGTATATTTATGCTTAATACTAACGGTACTATTGCTAAGGAGAGAGAATTGATTAATTAGTGAAAAATCTGTAGTTCTGGACTGCTGTTTCTTGATCTGCAACAAGTCCTCCTCTGCTAGAAACAGCCAGAAGCTGTAATTGGAGACAGCTGCTTTTGTATACCTAAGCTGCTAAGCCACAGCCCCTTTTAGATTCACTCTCTGCTCTCAGTAAATTAAGGTGATACTGCCCCCTTCCTCAAAAAAAACAATTTTTTTTTTACTTAAATAAGACCCCCTTCTTCTAATAAATTATATTTTTGCTTAATCCAAACAGGAACTTCTCCTGTTAAGAGAGAAGTGATTAATTAGTGAAAAATATGTAGTTCTGGACTTCTGTTTCTTACTCTGCATTCAGTCCTCTTCTGCTATAAACAGCCGGAAGCTGTAAATGGAGACAGCCGCTTTTGCAGACCTAAGCTGCTAAGCCACACCCACAATTAGATTGACCTTCTGCTCTCTGTAAATTAAGGAGATTCTTCCCCCTTCCTCAGAAAAAAAAACAATTTTTTTTTACTTGAATGAGACTCCCTCATTCTAATAAAGGTTAATTTTGCTTAATCCAAACAGGTACAACTCCTGTTGAGAGAGAAGTAATTAATAAGTAAAAAATCTGTAGTTCTGGTCTTCTGTTTCTTGCTCTGCAACTATTCGACTTCTGCTAGAAACAGCTGCTTTTATAGACCTACGCTGCTAAGCCACACCCTCAATTAGATTCGCTTTCTGCTCTCAGTAAATTAGGGTGATGCTGCCCCCTTCCCCAAAAAGAAAAACACTTTTTTTTACTTAAATGATAACATCTTCTTCTAATAAAGTATATTTTTGCTTAATCCAAACAGGTACTTCTCCGGTTGAGAGAGAAGTGATTATTTAGTAGAAAATCTGTAGTTTGGGACTTCTGTTTTTTGCTTTGCCACCAGTCCTCTTCTGCTAGAAAGCCGGGAGCCGTAATTGCTGACAGCACCTCTTGTAGGCCTAAGCTGCTAAGCCACATCCCCAATTAGATTCACTCTGTGCTCTCAGTAAATTAAGGTGATACTGCCCCCTTCCTCAAAAAAAACCCTTTTTTTTAACTTAAATGAGATCTCCTTCTAATAATAAAGTATATTTTTGCTTAATCCAAACAGGTACTACTCCATTGGAGAGAGAGGTGATTAATTAGTAAAAAATCTGTAGTTCTGGACTTTTGTTTCTTGCTCTGCAACCAGTCTTCTTCTGCTAGAAACAACCATAAGTTGTAATTGGAGACTGCTGCTTAGGTAGACCTAAGCTGCTATGCCACACCCCCAATTAGATTGACGATCAGCGCTCAGTAAATTAAAGAGATACTGCCCCCTTCCTCAGAAAAAAACTATTTTTTTTTCTTAAATGAGACCCCCCTTCTTCTGAAAAAGTATAATTTTTGCTTAATCCAAACAGGTACTTCTCCTATTGAGAGAGAAGTGATTAGTTAGTAAAAAATCTGTAGTTCGGGACTTCTGTTTCTTGCTCTGCAACCAGTCTTCCTCTGCTAGAAACAGCCAGAAGTTGTAATTGGAGACTGCTGCTTTTGTTGACCTAAGTAGCTAAGCCACACCGCCAATTAGATTGACTCTCTGCTTTCAGTAAATTAAGGTGATACTGCCCCCTTCCTCCGAAACAAAAACATTTCTTTTAACTTAAATGAGACCCCCTCAATGTAATGAGGGTTATTTTTACTTAATCCAAAGAGGTACTACTCCTGTTGAGAGAAAAGTGATTTATTAGCAAAAAAGCTGTAGTTCTGGACTTCTGTTTCTTGCTCAGCAACCAGTCCTCTTCTGCTAGAAACAGTCGGGAGGTGTAATTGGAGACAGTTGCTTTTGTAGACCTAAGCTGCTAAGCCACACCCCAATTAGATTCACTCTCTGCTCTCAGTGAATTAAGGAGATACTGCCCCTTCCTCAAAAAAACTTTTTTTTTTTACTTAAATGAGAACCCCTTCTTCTAATAAAGTATACTTTTGCTTAATCCAATCAGGAACTACTCCTGTTGAGACAGAAATGATTAATTAATAAAAGATCTGTAGTTCTGGACTTCTGTTTTTTGCTCTGCAACCTGTACTCTTCTGCTAGAAGCAGCCGGAAGCTGTAATTAGACACAGGTCCCTTTGTAGACCTAGGCTGCTAAGCAACACCCCCAATTATATTCACTCTGTTCTCTCAGTAAATTAAGGTGATACTGCCCCCTTCCTCAGAAAAAAAAAAACACTTTTTTTTTTTACTTAAATGGTACGCCCTTCTTCTAATAAAGTATATTTTTGCTTAATCCAAACAGGTACTACTCCTGTTGAGAGAGAAGTGTTTAATTAGTGAAAAAATCTGTAGTTCTGGCTTCTGTTTCTTGCTCTGCAACCAGTCCTCTTCTCCTAGAAATAGCTGGGAGTTGAAATTGGAGACAGCTGCTTTTGTAAGAATAAGCTGCTTAGCCACACCCCCAATTCGATTCACTCTCTGCTCTCAGTAAATTAAGGAGATACTGCCACCTTCCTCAAAAAAACACTTTTTTTTTAACTTAAAGGAGAACCCCTTCTTCTAATAAAGAAAACTTTTGCTCAATCCAATCAGGTACTACTCCTGTTGAGAGAGAAGTGATTAAATAATAAAAGATCTGTAGTTCTGGACTTCTGTTTCTTGCTCTGCAAAGTGTCCTCTTCTGCTAGAAACAGCTGGAAGCCGTAATTGGAGACAGGTGCTTCTGTAGACCTAGGCTGCTAAGCCACACCTCCAATTAGATTCACTCTCTGCTCTCAGTAAATTAAGGTCATACTGCCCACTTCCTCACAGAAAAAAAAACCCTTACTTAAATGCACTCTTCTTCTAATAAAGTATTTTTTTCCTATTCCAAACAGAGCACTGCTCCTATTGAGAGAGTAAGTGATTAATTAGTAAAAACTTCTAGTTCTGGACCTCTTTTCTTGCTCTGCACCAGTCCTCTTCCACTAGAAACACACCGGAAGCTGTAACGGAAACAGCTGTTTTGTAGATCTAGCTGCCAAGCCACACCTCGAATTAGACTCCACTCTGCTCTCAGTAAGTTAAGATGATACTGCCCCTTTCCTCTGAAAAAAGTCACTATTTGCTTTTTTACTTAAATCATACCCCCTTCTTCTAATAAAGTATATTTTTGCTTAATCCAAACAGGTATTTCTCCTGTTGAGAGAGAAGTGATTAATTAGTGAAAAATCTGTAGTTCTGCACTTCTCTTTCTTGGTGTGCAACCAGGCCTCTTCTGCTAGAAACAGCTGGGAGAGCAATTGTAGACATTACCTTTTGTAGGCCTAAGTTGCTAAGCCATTTCCCCAATTAGATTCACTATCTGCTCTCAGTTAATTAAGGTGATACTGCCATCTTCCTCAAAAAAAACACTTTTTTTTTTTACTTAAATGAGAACCCCTTCTACTAATAAAGTATATTTTTGCTTAATCCAAAGAGGTACTACTCCATTTGAAAGAGATGTGATTAATTAGTAAAAATCTGTAGTTCTGGACTTCCGTTTCTTCCCAGCAACCAGTCCTCTTCTGCTAGAAACAGCCAGAAGCTGTAATTGGAGACAGCTGCTTTTGTAGACCTAAGCTGCTAAGCCACACCCCAATTAGATTCACTCGTTGCTGTTAGTAAATTAAGGAGATACTGACCCCTTCCTCAGAAAAAAAAACTATTTTTTCCTTATTTAAATGAGAACCCCTTCTTCTAATAAAGTATAGTTTTGCTTAATCCAAACAGGTAATTCTCCTGTTGAGATAGAAATAATTAAATAGTAAAACATCTGGTAGTTCTGTACTTCAGTTACTTGCTCTGCAACATGTCCTCTTCTGCTAGAAACAGACGGAGGTTGTAATTGGAGACTCCTGCTTTTGAAGACCTAGTCTGCTAAGTTACACTCGTAATTAGTTTCACTCTCTACGGTCAGTAAATTCAGGTGCTACTGCCAACATACTCAGAAACAAACACTTTTTTTTTTACTTAAATGAGACCCCCTCATTCTAATAAGGGTTATTTTTACTTACTCCAAACAGATACTACTCCTGATGAGAGAGAAATGATTAATAAGTAAAAAATCTGTAGTTCTGGACTTCTGTTTCTTGCTCTGCAACCAGTCTTCTTCCGCTAGAAACAGCCAGAAGCTGTAATTGGAGACAGCTGTGTTTTGTAGACCTGCTGCCAAGTTTTCACACCCCCAATTAGATTCACTCTCTGCTCTCAGTAAATTAGGGAGATACTGCCCCCTTCCTCAGAAAAAAACACTTTTTTTTTTATTTAACTGAAACCTACTTCTTCTCATAAAGTATATTTTTGCTTAATCCAAACAGGAACTACCCCTGTTGAGAGAGAAGAGATTAATTAGTAAAAAATCTGTTGTTCTGGACTTCTGTTTCTTGCTCTGCAACCAGTCTTCTTCCGCTAGAAACAGCCGTTAGTTGAAATTGGAGACAGCTGCTTTTGTAGGAATAAGCTGCTAAGCCACACCCCCAATTAGATTCACTCTCCGCTCTCAGTAAATTTAGGAGATACTGCCCCCTTCCTCAAAAAAAACACTTTTTTGTTACTTAAATGAGAACCCCTTCTTCTAATAAAGTATACTTTTGCTTAATCCAATCAGATACTACTCCAGCTGAGAGAGAAGTGATTAATTAATAAAAGATCTGTAGTTCTGGATTTCTGTTTCTTGCTCTGCAACCTGTCCTCTTCCGCTAGAAGCAGCTGGAAGCTGTAATTGGAGACAGCTGCTTTTGTAGACCTAAGCTGCTAGGCCACACCCCCAATTAGATTCACTCTCTGCTCTCAGTAAATTAAGGTGATACTGACCACTTCCTCAGAAAAAAAACTTTTTTTTCACTTAAATGAGACCATCTTCTTCTAATAAAGTATATTTTTGCTTAATACAACAGGTACTACTCTTGTTGCGAGATAAGTGATTAATTAGTAAATAATCTGTAGTTCTGGACTTCGTTTTGTAGCTCTGCAACCAGTCCTCTTCCACTAGAAACAGCTATAAGCTGTAATGGGAGACAGCTGCTTTTATATACCTAAGCAGTAATGCCCCACCCCCAATTAGACTCACTCTCTGCTCTCACTAAATTAAGGTGATACTGCCCCCTTCCTCTGAAAAAAAATCACGTTTTGTTTTTTTACTTGAGACCCGCGTCTTCTAATAAAGTATATTTTTGCTTAATCCAATCAGGTACTACTCCTGTTGAGAGACCAAATGATTTATTAATAAAAGATCTGTAGTTCTGGACTACAGTTTCTTGCTCTGCAACCTGTCCTCTTCTGCTAGAAACAGCCGGAAGCTGTAATTGGAGACAGTTGCTTTTGTAGACCTAAGCTGCTAAGCCACACACCCAATTATACTCACTCTCTGCTCTCAGTAAATTAAGTTGATTCTGCCCCCTTTCAGAAAAAAATCACTTTTTCTTTTTTTACTTAAATGAGACCTACTTCTTCTAATAAAGTATATTTTTGCTTAATCCAAACAGGTACTACTTCTGTTAAGAGAGGAGTGATTAATTTATAGAAGATCAGTAGTTCTGGACTTCTGTTTCCTGCTCTGCAAACTGTCCTCTTCTGTTAGAAACAGCCGGAAGCTGTAATTGAAGACAGCTGCTTTTGTAGACCTAGACTGCTAAGCCACACCCACAATTAGTTTCACTCTCTACTCTCAGTAAATTAAGGTGATACAGCCCCTTTCCTCAAAAAAAACCCTTTTTTTACAGACATGAAACCCCCTTCTTCTAAAAAAGAATATTTTTGCTTAATCCAAATAGGTACTACCCCTGTTGAGAGAGAATTGATTAATTTGTAAAAAATCTGTTGATCTGGACTTCTGTTTCTTGCTCTGTAACCAGTCCTCTTCTGCTATAAACAGCCGGGAGTTGAAATTGGAGACAGCACCTCTTGTATGCCTAAGCTGCTAAGCCACATCCAGAATTAGATTCACTCTTGCTCTCAGTAAATTAAGGTAATACTGCCCCCTTCCTCAAAAAAAATCACTTTTTTTACTTAAATGAGAACCCCTTCTACTACTAAAGTATATTTTTGCTTAATCCAAACAGGTACTACTCCATTGCAGAGAGAAGTGATTAATTAGTAAAAAATCTGTAGTTCTGGACTTCTGTTTCTTGCTCTGCAACCAGTCCTCTTCTGTTAGAAAACAGCCATAAGTTGTAATTGAGACAGCTGCTTTGTAGACCTATGTTGCCACTAGCCCCGATTAGATTGACGCCAGTCAGATGGTAAATTAAGATGATACTGCCTTCCTCAGAAAAAAACATTTTTTTTACTTAAATGAGACCCCCTCCTTCTAATAAATGTTATTTTTGCTTAATCCAAACAGGTACTACTCCTGTTGAGAGAGAAGTGATTAATTAGTAAAAAATCTGTATTTCTGGAATTCTGTTTCTTGCTCTGCAACCAGTCCTGTTCTGCTAGAAACAGCCAGAAGCAGTAATTGGAGGCAGCTGTTTTATAGACTTAAGCTGCTAAGCCACACCCCCAAATAGGTTCACTCTCTGCTCTCAATAAATTAAGGTGATACTGCCCCCTTCCTCAAAAGAAAGCACTTTTTTTTACTTAAATGAGAACCCCTTCTTCTAATAAAGTATATTATTGGTTAATCCAAACAGGTACTACTCCATTAGAGACAAGTGATAAATTAGTTAAAAATCTGTAGCTCGGGACTTCTGTTTCTTGCTCTGCAACCAGTCCTCTTCTGCTAGAAACAGCCAGAAGCTGTAATTGAAGACAGCTGCTTTTGTAGGCCTTAGCTGCTGAGCCACACCCCCAATTATATTCACTCTTTTCTCTCAGTAAATTAAGGTGATAGTGACCCCTTCCTCATAAAAACACTTTTTTTTTTGCTTAAATGTGAACCCCTTCTTCTAATAAATAATACTTTCGCTTAATCCAATCAGGTACTACTCCTGTTGAGAGAGAAATGATAAATTAATAAAAGATATGTAGTTCTGGATTAGTGTTTCGTGCTCTGCAACCTGTCCTCTTCTGCTAAAAACAGCCGGAAGCTGTAATTAGACACAGGTCCTTTTGTAGACCTAGGCTGCTAAGCCAAACCCCCAATTAGATTCACTCTCTGCTCTCAGTAAATTAAGCAGATACTGCCCCCATCCTCAAAAAAAAACTCTTTTTTTACTTAAATGAGAACCTCTTCTTCTAATTAAGTACACTTTTGTTTAATCCAATCAGGTACTACTCCTGTTGAGAGAGAAGTGATTAATAAGAAAAAACCTGCAGTTCGAGACTTCTGTTTCTTGCTCAGCAACTAGTCCTCTTCAGCTAGAAACAGCCAGAAGCTGTAATTGGGGACTGCTGCTTTTGTAGGCCTTAGCTGCTGAGCCACACCTCCAATTAGATTCACTCTTTTCTCTTAGTAAATTAAGGGGATACTGACCCTTTCCTCTGAAAAAAAAATACTTTTTTTTTACTAATATGAGACCCCTTCTTCTAATAAAGTATATTTTTCCTTAGTCCAAACTGGTACTACTCCTGTTGAGAGAGAAGCGATTAATTAGTATAAAATCTGAAGTTCTGAACATCTGTTTCTTGTTCTGTAACCAGTCCTCTTCTGTTATAAACAGCCAGAAGCTGTAATTGGAACAGCTGCTTTTGTGAGACCTAAGCTGCTAAGCCACACCCCCACTAGAGTCACTTTCGCTCTTCAGTAAATAAAGAGATTCTGTCTCTTCTCAAAAAAACATTTTTTTTAAAATGAGACCCTTCTTCTGATAAGGTACATTTAAAATATACTTTTCAGAAGGGTCTCATTAGAAAAAAAAAATTAAGTTTATTTCTGAGGAAGGGGCATATCTCCTTCTTTTACTGAGGAAAGAGTGAATCTAATTGGGGTGTAGCAGCTGCTTAGGTCTGAAAGCAGCTGTATCCAAATACAGCTTCGGCTGTTTCTAACAAAAGGACGGCTGCAGAGTAAAACAGAAGTCCAGAAGTACAGATTTTTTACTAATTAATCCTTCTCTCAACTGGAGTTATACCTGTCTGGATTTAGCAAAAAATACGTAATTAGAAGAAGGGGTCTCATTTAGAACTAAAAAAAAAAGATATTATTTTTTCAAGAGAAGGATATCACCTTAATTTACGGAAACAGAAGTCTAGCTTATTTGGTGTGTGACACAGAAGCTTGGGTCTACAAAAGCAGCTCTCTCCAATTACAGCTTCCGGCTGTTTCTAGCAGAAGAAGAGTGGCTGCAGAGTAAGAAACAGAAGTAAAGAACTACAGATTTTTTTACTAAATAATCACTCCACTCTCAACAGGAGTAGTACTGTTGGAGTAAATAAAAATATACTTTAGTAGAAAAGGGAATGCATTTAAGTTAAAAAAATTATTTTTTCTGAGGAAGGACAGTTCACCTAATTTACTGAGAGAGAGGTGAATATTTCAGGTGTGGCCAGCAGCCTAGGTCTTCAAAGCAGCTGGATCTAATACAGCTTCAGCTGTTCTGCAGAGAACTGGTTGCAGAACAGAAACAAGTCCAGAACTGCAGATTTTACTAATAATCTTCTCTCTCAGCAGAAATAAGTACTTGTTGGATTACGCAAAAATATACTTTTAATGAAGAGGGTCCATTTAGTAAAATAAAAGTGTTTTCTTTTCTGAGGAAGGTGGTAGTATCATCTTAGTTAGTGACAGCAGAGAGTAAATCTAATTACTGGTTTGAGCAACGTAAGATCTTTAAAACAGCTGTCTCCAATTACACCTAAAAGCTGTTTCTAACTGAAGAACTGGTTGCAGAGCAAGAAACAAAAGTCAGAACTCCAGATTTTACTAATTAATCACTTCTTTTCCAGCAAGGTAGTATCCATTGGATTATCAAAAATAACCTTTATTAGAGAACGGGTTTCATTTAAGTAAAAAAATGTTTCTTTTCTGAGGAAAGGAAGGTATCTTTAATTTACATGGAGGTGATCTAACAAAAATTGTAGCTTACAGCTTGGGTCTACAAAAGGCGCTGTCTCAATTACAGATTCTGACTGTTTCTAACAGACAGGACTGGTTGCAAACCAAGAAACTGAAGTCAAATACAGATTTTTAATAATTAATCGCCTCTACCAACAGAAGTACTTTATTGGATTAACAAAAATACTTTTTAGAAGAGGGTCTCATTTAGTAAAAATAAGAGTTTATTTCTAAAGAGGAAGGAGTAACTCCTTCTTGCTGAGACAAAGAGAGTGACCTAATTGGGGGTGTGGCTTATGCTTAGGTCTAGAAAGCAGCTGTCTCCAACAACATCAAGCATTTCTGCGAAGAGGACTGGCTGAGAGTAAGAAACAGAAGTAAGAACTACAGTTTTTTAAATAATCACTTCTCTCCAACAGGAGTAGTACTGTTTGGATTAAACAAAAATATACTTTATTGGAAGGAAGGGTCTCATTTAAGTAAAAATGTTTTTCTGAGAAGGGCAACATCACCTTAATTTAAAGACAGCTGAGCATCAATCTAACTGGGGGTGTGCCTTGGCAACAGGTCTACAAAAAGCAGCTGTCACCAATTACAACTTCTGACTGTTACTAGCAGAGGACTGGTTGTGGAGCGAAACAGAAGTCAAAACTGAATTTTACTAATTAATCACTTCTCTCCAACAGGAGTAGTACTTGTTTGGATCACGAAAAAACATACTTTTACAATGAAGAAGAGGTCCCATTTAAGTAAAATAAAGTGTTTTCTGGGAAGGTGTGTCATCTGAATTTAGTGACAGCAGAGAGTAATCTAATGCCTAGTTTGGCTTAGAAGAAGGGTCTTCAAAGGCAGCTGTCTCAATTACAACTAAAACATTTTCTAACTGAAGAACTGGTTGCAGAGCAAGCAAGAGTCAGAACTGCAATTTTTACTAATTAATCTTCTTTTCGACAGGGATTATCATTTGGATTATACAAAAATAACCTTTATTAGAAGAAAAGTTTCATTTAGTAAAAAATGTTTCTCAGAGAAAGAGCAGTATCCTTTAATTTACATAGAGCAGAGAGTGAATCTAATGAGGTGTGACAGCAGCTTAGGTCTACAAAAACGCTATCTCAATTACAGGTTCTGGCTGTTTCTAACAGACAAGGACTGGTTGCAAACAAAACTGAAGTCAGAATTGCAGATTTTTAATAATTAATCCTTCTCTCTCAACAGGAGGCACTGTGGATTAATAATATACTTTTCAGAAGAAGAGATTCATTTAGTAAAAAAAAAAGTTTATTTCTGAGGAAGGGCAGTAACTCCTTCACACAACTGAGAGCAAAGTGACTCTGGTGGGGTTGGTGACTTTTAGCTGCTTAGGTCTAGAAAACAGCTGTCTCCAATTACAGCATCCGCCATTTCTAGCGAAGAGGACTGGCTGCAGAGTAAGACAGGAAGTAAAGAACTAAATTTGCACTAAATAATCACTCCTCTCTCAACAGGATTAGTACCTGTTGGATTAAGCAAAAATATACTTTATGAGAAGAAGGGCCTCACGAAGTAAAAAAAAAAGATATTTTTTCTGAGGAAGGGAGTGTCACCACCTACTGAGGCAGAAAAGCGGTGTGGGTGTGGCTTAGCAGCCTGGGTCTTCAAAAAGCAGCTGTTTCCAATTACAGCTTTGGCACTAGAAGAGGGACTGGTTGCAGAACAAGAAAAGAAATCACTACAGATTTTTTAATTAATCCTTCTCTCTCTAAACAAGTACTTTTAGTTTCACAAAAATATACTTTATTAGAAGAAGTGGTCTCATTCAAGTAAAAAAAAATGTTTTTCAGAGGAAGGGAATATCATCAATTTATGAAACAGAGTGAATCTAATTGGGGTGTGGCTTAGAGAATTTTGGTCTACAATAACTGTCTCCAATTACAGCTTCCTGCTGTTTCTAGCAGAAAGAGAACTGGTTGCAGAACGTGAGAGCAAGTTCCTGAACCACAGGTTTTACTAATGAATCACTTCTCTCAACAGGGTAGTACCTGTTTAGATAAAAAATATACTTTATTAGAAGAAGGGTCTAATTTAAGTAAAAAAGTGTTTCTGTGGTGGGGTCAGTATCTTAATTTACTGAAAGCAAAAGTGAATCTATTTGGGTGGTGGCTCAGCAACTTAGGCCTACACACAAAAACAGCTGTCTCCAGTTGTCCCTACTCTTTCTGTGAAGAGGACTGATTTGCAGAGCAACGAAAACAGAGGTCCAGAACTACAGGTTACACTAATTAATCACTTCTCTCTCAACAGGAGTAGTGCCTATTCAGATTTACTTAAAAATATATATATATATATGTGTGTGAAGGGCAGGGGTCTCATTTAAGTAAAAAGTTTTTCTTTCTGAGGAAGGGGCAGTATCTCATAAATTATTGAGCAGAGAGTTAACAATTAGGTGGTGTGGTGGTGGCTTAGTCTACAAAACAGCTGCCCCCTCCAATTATAGATTCTGGCTGGTTCTAGCAGAACAGGACTGTTTGCAGAGCAAGAACAGAATTCAGAACTACAGATTTTTTACTATTAGTCACTTCTCTCAGCAGGAGTAGAATCTGTTTCAATTGAAAAAAACTTTTATTAGAGCAGGGGTCTCATTAATTAGAAAAAAAATGAATTTTTTTCCGGAAAGGTCAGTATCCTCTAATTTACTGAGAGCTGGCGTCAATCTAATTGGGGGTGTTCCATGGCA
Source organism: Neoceratodus forsteri (assembly GCA_016271365.2). Lineage (NCBI taxonomy): Eukaryota > Metazoa > Chordata > Ceratodontiformes > Ceratodontidae > Neoceratodus > Neoceratodus forsteri. The sequence continues at coordinate 143,373,553 of CM057452.1, forward strand.
GCTTAGGTCTAAACAAGCAGCTGTCTCCAATTACAGCTTCTGGCTGTTACTAGGAGATGAGTACTTCTTGCAGAGCAAGAAACAGAAGCCCAGAACTACAGATTTTTTACTAATTAATCACTTCTCTCTCAACAGGAGTAGTACTTGTTTGGATTAAGCAAAAATATACTTCATTAGAAGAAGGGGGTCCCATTTAAGTAAAAAAAAAGTGTTTTTTCTGAGTAAGGGGGCAGTATCACCTTAATTTACTGACAGCAGAGAGTAATCTAATTGCTGGTATGGATTAAGCAGCCTAGGTCTTCAAAAGGAGCTGTCTCAAATTCAGCCTACACAACTGTTTCTATGAAGAGAACTGGTTGCGGCAAAACAGAAGTCCAGAAAGTACAGATTTTTTACTAATTAATCACTTCCTCAACTGGAGTTATTACCTGTCTGGATTTAGCAAAAATATATAATTAGAAGAAGGGGTCTCCATTTAAGTAAAAAAAGTGTTTTTCTGAGGAAGGGGAGCAGTATCACTTGTAATTTAATGAGAGCAGAGAGTGAATCTAATTGGGGTGTGGATTAGCTGCTTAAGTCTACAAAACAGCTGCCTCCATTTACAGCTTCTAACTGTTTCTAGCAGAACAGGACTGGCTGAAACAGAAACAGAATTCCAGAACTACAGATTTTTTTACTAATTAATCACGTCTTACTGAACAGGAGAAGTACTTGATTGGATTAAGCAGACTACTTTTTCAGAAGAAGAGGTCTCATTTAAATGAAAAATAAGAGTTTTTCTGAAAGTGGGACAGTATCATCCAATTTACTGAAGGCAGAGTGAATCTAATTGAAATGTGACTTAGCTGCTTAGGTCTACAAAAGCAGCTGTCTCCAATTATAGCTTCCGGCTGTTTCTAGCAGAAGAAGAGTGGCTGCAGAGTAAGAAACAAAAGTAAAGAACTTCAGATTTTTTTACTAAATAATCACTCCACTCTCAACAGGAGTAGTACCTGTTTGGAGTAAGCAAAAATATTCTTTAGTAGAAGAAGGGGGTCCCATTAAAGTTAAAAAAAGTTATTTTTTCTGAGGAAGGGCAGTTTCACCCTAATTGCTAGGCAGAGAGTGAATATGTTTGCGGGTGTGACTTAGCAGCCTAGTTCTTCAAAAGCAGCTGTATCCAATTACAGCTTCCGGCTGTTTCTGGCAGAAGAGAACTGGTTGCAGAGCAAGAAACAGAAGTCCAGAACTGCAGATTTTTTACTAATTAATAACTTCTCTCTCAACAGGAGTAGTACCTGTTTGGATCAAGCAAAAATATGCTTTTTTAGAAGGAAGGGGTCTCATTTAAGTAAAAAAAATGATTTTTTCTGAGGAAGGGGGCAGCATCACCTTAATTTAAAGACAGCTGAGCATCAATCTAACTGGGGGTGTACCTTAGCAGCTTAGGTCTACAAAAGCAGCTGTCACCAATTACAGCTTCCAGCTGTTACTAGCAGAAGAGGACTGGTTGCAGAGCAAGAAACAGAAGGTCAGAACTACAGATTTTTTACTAATTAATCACTTCTCTCTCAGCTGGAGTAGTTCTTGTTTGGATTACGCAAAAATATACTTTATTACAAGAAGGGGGTCCCATTTAAGTAAAAATAAAAGTGTTTTTTTTTCTGAGGAAGGTGGTTGTATCATCTTAATTTAGTGACAGCAGAGAGTAAAACTAATTGCTGGTTTGGCTTAGCAGCCAAAGTCTTCAAAAGCAGCTGTCTCCAATTACAGCTTCTGGCTGTTTCTAGCAGAAGAGAACTGGTTGCAGAGCAAGAAACAAAAGTCCAGAACTGCAGATTTTTTACTATTTAATCACTTCTCTCTCAACAAGAGCAGTACTTGATTGGATTAAGCAAAAATATAATTTCTCAGAAGAAGGGGTCTCATTTAAGTAAAAAAATAAGAGTTTTTTTTTTCTGTGGAAGGGGACAGTATCTCCTTAATTTACAGAGAGCAGAGAGTGAATCTAATTGGGGATGTTGCTTAGCTGCTTAGGTCTACAAAAGCAGCTGTCTCCAATTACAGTTTCCGGCTGTTTCTAGCAGAAGAGAACTGGTTGCAGAGTAAGAAACTGAAGTCCAGAACTACAGATTTTTTACTAATTAATAACTTCTCACTCAACAGGAGTAGTACCTGTTTGGATTAAGCAAAAATATGCTTTATTAGAAGAAGGGGGTCCCATTTAAGTAAAAAAAAGTGTTTTTATTTTCTGAAGAAGGGGGCAGTTTCACCTTGATTTACTGAGAGCAGAGAGTGAATCTAATTGTGGGTGTGGCTTAGCAGCCTAGGTATTCAAAAGCAGCTGTTTCCAATTACAGCTTCCAGCTGTTTCTAGCAGAAGAGTAGTGGTTGCAGAGCAAGTAACAGAAGTCCAGAACTACAAACTTTTTTTACTAAATAATTACTTCTCTGTCAACAGCAGTAGTACCTTTTGGATTTTGCAAAAATATACTTTAGTAGAAGAAGGGGGTCTCATTTAAGGAAAAAAAGGTGTTTTTTTCTGAGGAAGGGGGCAGTATCACCTTAATTTATTGAGAACAGAGAGTGAATCTAATTGGGGGTGTGGCACAGAAGCTTAGGTCTACAAAAGAAACTGTCTCCAATTACAGCTGTCCTGTTGTTTCTAGCAGAAGAGGACTGGTTGCAGAGCAAGAAACAGATGTCCAGAACTACAGATTTTTTCACTAATTAATCACTTCTCTCTCAACAGGAGTAGTACCTCTTGGATTTGGCCAAAATTTTCTTTATTATAAGAATGGGGTCTCATTTAAGTAAAAAAAAAAGTGTTTTTTTTCAGAGGAAGAGTGCAGTATCACCTTAATTCAATGAGAGCAGAGAGTGAATCAATTCAGTGGTGTGGCTTAGCAGCTTAAGTCTACAAAACAGCTGCCTCCAATTACAGCTTCTGGCTGGTTCTAGCAGAACAGGACTGGTTGCAGAGCAAGAAACAGAATTCCAAAACTACAGATTTTTTACTAATTAATCACTTCTCACTCAATAGGAGTAGTACCTGTTTTGATTAAGCAAAAATAACCTTTATTAGAAGGAGGGGGTCTCATTTAAGTAGAAAAAAATGTTTTTTCTGAGGAAGGGTCAGTATCACCCAATTTACTGAGAGCTGAGCGTCAATCTAAATGGGGGTGTACCATGGCAGCTTAGGTCTTCACAAGCAACTGTCTCCAATTACAGCTTCTGGCTGTTACTAGAAGATGAGTACTTCTTGCAGAGCAAGAAACAGAAGTCCAGAACTACAGATTTTTTACTAATTAATCACTTCTCTTTCAACAGGAGTAGTACTTGTTTGGATTAAGCAAAATATACTTTATTAGAAGAAGAGGGTCCCATTTAAGTAAAAAAAAGTGTTTTTTTTTCTGAGGAAGGGGGCAGTATCACCTTAATTTACTGAAAGCATACAGTAAATCTAATTGCTGGTGTGGCTTAGCAGCCTAGGTCTTCAAAAGCAGCTGTCTCCAATTACATCTTCCGGCTGTTTCTAGCAGAAGAGAACTGGTTGCAGAGCAAGAAACAGAAGTCCAGAAGTACAGATTTTTTTACTAATTAATCACTTCTCTCAACAGGAGTAGTACATGTTTGGATTTAGCAAAAATATACTTAATTAGAAGAAGGTTGTCTCATTTAAGTAAAAAAAAGTGTTTTTTTTCTGAGGAAGGGGGCAGTATCACCTTAATTTTTGAGAGCAGAGAGTGAATCTAATTGGGGGTGTGGCTTAGCTGCTTAAGTCTACAAAACAGCTGCCTCCATTTACAGCTTCTGACTGTTTCTAGCAGAACAGGACTGGCTGCAGAGCAAGAAACAGAATTCCAGAACTTCAGATTTTTTAATAATTAATCACTTCTTACTGAACAGGAGAAGTACTTGATTGGAATAAGGAAAAATATACTTTTTCAGAAGAAGAGGTCTCTTTTAAGTAAAAAATTAAGATTTTTTTCTGAGAAGTGAGCAGTATCTCCTAATTTTAGAGAGCAGAGATGAATCTAATTGGGGTGTGACGGCTGCTTGGGTCTACAAAAGCAGCTGTCTCCAATTACAGCTTCCGGCTGTTTCTAGCAGAAGAAGACTGGCTGCAGAGTAAGAAACAGAAGTAAAGAACTACAGATTTTTTACTAAATAATCACTCCTCTCTCAACAGGAGTAGTACCTGTTTGGAGTAAGCTAAAATATACTTTAGTAGAAGAAGGGGGTCCCATTTAAGTAAAAAAAAGTGTTATTTTTTTCTGAGGAAGGAGGCAGATTCACCTAATTTACTGTGAGCAGAGAGTGAATATAATTGCAGGTGTGGCTTAGCAGCCTTGGTCTTCAAAAGCAGCTGTTTCCAATTACAGCTTCCAGCTTTTTCTAGCAGAAGAGGACTGGTTGCAGACCAATAAACATAAGTCCAGATCTACAGATTTATTTACTAATTAATCACTTCTCTCTCAACAGGAGTAGTACCTGTTTGGATTTCGTAAAAATATACTTTATTAGAGGAAGGGGGTCTCATTCAAGTAAAAAAAAGTGTTTTCTTTCCTGAGGAAGGGGGCAGTATCACCATAATTTATTGAGAACAGAGAGTGAATCTAATTGGGGTGTGGTTTAGAAGCTTTGGTCTACAAAAGCAACTGTCTCCAATTACAGCTTCCAGCTTTTTCTAGCAGAAGAGGACTGGTTGCAGAGCAAGAAACAGAAGTTCCGAACTACAGGTTTTTTTAGTAATGAATCACTTCTCTCTCAACAGGAGTAGTACCTGTTTGGAGTAAGCAAAAATGTACTTTATTAGAAAGAGGGTCTCATTTAAGTTAAAAAAGTGTTCTTTTCCGAGGAAGTGTTAGTATCACCTTAATTTACTGTGAGCAAAGAGTGAATCCATTTGGGGGTGTCTCTCAGCAGCTTAGGCCTACAAAAGCAGCTGTCTTAAATTACAGCTTCTGGCTCTTTCTGGCAGAAGAGGACTTTTTGCAGAGCAAGAAACAGAAGTTCAGAACTACAGATTTCTTTACTAATTAATCACTTCTCTCTTAACAGGAGTAGCACCTGTTTGGATTTAGCAAAATATACTTTATTAGAAGAAGGGGGACTCATTTAAGTAAAAAAAAGTGTTTTTTTCCTGAGGAAAGGGGCATTATCACCTTAATTTATTGAGAGCAGAGAGTGAATCAATTTGAGGGTGTGGCTTAGCAGTTTAAGTCTACAAAACAGTTGCCTCCAATTACAGCTTCTCTCTGTTTCTAGCACAACAGGACTGGTTACAGAGTAAGAAACAGAATTCCACAACTACAGATTTTTTACTAATTAATCACTTCTCTCTCAACAGGAGTAGTACCTGTTTGGATTAAGCAAAAATATGCTTTATTAGAAGGAAGGGGTCTCGTTAAAGTAAAAAGAAATGTTTTTTTCTGAGGAAGGGGACAGCATCACCTTAATTTAATGACAGCTGAGAGTCAATCTAATTGGGGGTGTACCTTAGCAGCTTAGGTCTACAAAAGCAGCTGTCATCAATTACAGCTTACGGCTGTTACTAGGAGAAGAGGACTGGTTGCAGAGCAAGAAACAGAAGTCCAGAACTACAGATTTTTTACTAATTAATCACTTCTCTCTCAACAGGAGTAGTACTTGTTTGGATTAAGCAAAAATATACTTTATTAGAAGAAGGGGGACCTATTTAAGTAAAAATAAAAGTGTTTTTTTTCTGAGGAAGGGGGTAGTATCATTTTAATTTACTGACGACAGAGAGTAAATCTAATTGCTGGTGTGGCTTAGCAGCCTAGGTCCTCAAAAGCAGCTGTCTCCAATTCCAGCTTCCAGCTGTTTCTAGCAGAAGAGAAGTGGTTGCAGAGCAAGAAACAGAAGTCAAGAACTGCAGATTTTTTACTAATTAATCACTTCTCTCTCAACAGGAGAAGTACTTGATTGCATTAAGCAAAAATATACTTTTTCAGAAGAAGGGGTTTCATTTAAGTAAAAAAGTAAGAGTTTTTTTCAGAGGAAGGGGGCAGTATCTCCCTAATTTACTGAGAGCAGAGAGTGAATCTTATTGGGGGTGTGGCTTAGCTGCTTAGGTCTACAAAAGCAGCTGTCTCCAATTATTGCTTCCGGCTGTTTCTAGCAGAAGAGAACTAGCTGCAGAGTAAGAAGCAGAAGTCCAGAACTACAGATTTTTTACTTAATAATCACTTCTCTCTCAACAGGAGTAGTACCTGTTTGGATTTAGCAAAAATTTACTTTATTAGAAGAAGGGGGACTCATTTAAGTAAAAAAAGTGTTTTTTTTTCTGAGGAAGGGGGCAGTATCACCTTAATTTCTTGAGAGCAGAGAGTGAATCTAATTGGGGGTGTGGCTTAGCAGCTTAAGTGTACAAAACAGCTGCCTCCGATTACAGCTTCTGACTGTTTCTAGCAGCACAAGACTGGCTGCAGAGCTAGAAACAGAATTCTAGAACTACAGATTTTTTACTAATTAATCAATTTTTTCTCAACAGGAGTAGTATCCATTTGGATTAAGCAAAAATAACCTTTATTAGAAGGAGCGGGTTTCATTTAAGTAAAAAAATGTTGCTTTTCTGAGGAAGGGGGCAGTATCACTTTAATTTACATAGAGCAGAGAGTGAATCTAATCGGGGTGTGGCTTAGCAGCTTAGGTCTACAAAAGCAGCTGTCTCCAATTACAGGTTCTGGCTATTTCTAACAGACAAGGACTGGTTGCAGAGCAAGAAACAGAAGTCCAGAATTGCATATTTTTTTAAAATTAATCACTTCTCTCTCAACAGGAGAAGTACTTTATTGGATTAAGCAAAAATATACTTTTTCAGAAGAAGGGGTCTCATTTAAGTAAAAAAATAAGAGTTTATTTCTGAGGAAGGGGGCAGTATCTCCTTCTTTTACTGAGAGCAGAGAGTGAATCTAATTGTGGGTGTGGCTTAGCTGCTTAGGTCTACAAAAGCAGCTGCCTCCAATTACAGCTTCCGGCTGTTTCTAGCAGAAGAGGACTGGCTGCAGAGTAAGAAACAGAAGTAAAGAACTACAGATTTTTTACTATATAATCACTCCTCTCTCAACAGGAGTAGTACCTGTTTGGATTAAGCAAAAATATACTTTATTAGAAGAAGGGGGTCTCATTTAAGTAAAAAAAAAGTGTTATTTTTTTCTGAGGAAGGGGGCAGTTTCACCTAATTTACTGAGAGCGGAGAGTGAATCTAATTATGGGTGTGGCTTAGCAGCCTAGGTCTTCAAAAGCAGCTGTTTCCAATTACAGCTTCCGGCTTTTTCTAGCAGAAGAGGACTGGTTGCAGAGCAAGAAACAGAAGTCCAGAGCTACTGATTTTTTTTTACTAATTAATCCCTTCTCTCTCTCAACAGGAGTAGTACCTTTTGGATTTCACAAAAATATACTTTATTAGAAGAAGTGGGTCTCATTCAAGTAAAAAAAAAGTGTTTTTTTTTTCTGAGGAAGGGGGAAGTATCACCTTAATTTATTGAGAACAGCGAGTGAATCTAATTGGGGTGTGGCTTAGAAGCTTTGGTCTACAAAGCAACTGTCTCCAATTACAGCTTCCTGCTGTTTCTAGCAGAAGAGAACTGGTTGCAGAGCAAGAAACAGAAGTTCTGAACTACAGGTTTTTTACTAATGAATCACTTCTCTCTCAACAGGAGTAGTACCTGTTTGGAGTAAGCAAAAATATACTTTATTAGAAGAAGAGGGTCTAATTTAAGTAGAAAAAGTGTTTTTTTCTGAGGAAGGGGTCAGTATCACCTTAATTTACTGAAAGCAAAGAATGAATCTATTTGGGGGGGTGGCTCAGCAGCTTAGGCCTACAAAAGCAGCTGTCTCCAGTTACAGCTTCCTACTCTTTCTAGCAGAAGAGGACTGGTTGCAGAGCAAGAAACAGAGGTCCAGAACTACAGATTGTTTTACTAATTAATCACTTCTCTCTCAATAGGAGTAGTACCTGTTAGATTTAACAAAAATATACTTTATTAGAAGAATGGGGTCTCATTTAAATAAAAAAAAAGTGTTTTTTTTTTCTGAGGAAGGGGGCAGTATCACCTTAATTTATTGAGAGCAGAGAGTTATCAATTCGGTGGTGTGGCTTAGCAGCTTAAGTCTACAACACAGCTGCCTCCAATTACAGATTCTGGCTGGTTCTAGCAGAACAGGACTGTTTGCAGAGCAAGAAACAGAATTCCAGAACTACAGATTTTTTTACTAATTAATCACTTCTCTCTCAACAGGAATAGTATCTGTTTCAATTAAGCAAAAAGAACTTTTATTAGAAGGAAGGGGTCTCATTTAAGTAGAAAAAAATGTTTTTTCCGAGGAAGGGTCAGTATCACCCTAATTTACTGAGAGCTGAGCCTCAATCTATTGGGGGTGTACCATGGCAGCTTAGGTCTACACAAGCAGCTGTCTCCAATTACAGCTTCTGGCTGTTACTAGAAGATGAGGACTTCTTGCAGAGCAAGAAACAGAAGTCCAGAATTACAGATTTTTTACTAATTAATCACTTCACTCTCAACAGGAGTAGTACTTGTTTGGATTAAGCAAAAATATACTTTATTAGAAGAAAGGGGTCCCATTTAAGTAAAAAAAAGAGTTTTTTTTCTGAGGAAGGGGGCAGTATCACCTTAATTTACTGACAGCAGAGAGTAAATCTTATTTCTGGTGTGGCTCAGGAGCCTAGGTCTTCAAAAGGAGCTGTCTCAAATTACAGCTTCCGACTGTTTCTAGCAGAAGAGAACTGGTTGCAGAGCAAGAAACAGAAGTCCAGAAGTACAGATTTTTTTACTAACTAATCACTTCTCTCAACAGGAGTTGTACATGTTTGGATTTAGCAAAAATATACTTAATTAGAAAAAGGGGGTCTCATTTAAGTAAAAGAAAAGTGTTTTTTTCCTGAGCAAGGGGGCAGTATCATCTCAATTTATTGAGAGCAGAGAGTGAATCTAATTGGGGTGTGGCTTAGCTGCTTAAGTCTACAAAACAGCTGCCTCCATTTACAGCTTCTAACTGTTTCTAGCAGAACAGGACTGGCTGCAGAGCAAGAAACAGAATTCCAGAACTACAGATTTTTTACTAATTAATCACGTCTTACTGAACAGGAGAAGTACTTGATTGGATTAAGCAAAAAAATACTTTTTCAGAAGAAGTGGTCTCATTTAAGTAAAAAAATAAGAGTTTTTTTTCTGAGGAAGGGGGCAGTATCACCTTTATTTACTGAGAGTAGAGAGTGAATCTAATTGGGGGTGTGGCTTAGCTGTTTATGTCTACAAAAGCAGCTGTCACCAATTAAATCTTCCGGCTGTTACTAGCAGAAGAGGACCGGTTGCAGAGCAAGAAACAGAAGTCCAGAACGACAGATTTTTTTATTAAATAATCACTTCTCTCTCAACTGAAGTAGTACCTGTTTGGATTTAGCAAAAATATGCTTTATTAGAAGAAGGTGGACTCATTTAGGTAAAAACAGTGTTTTTTTTCTGAGGAAGGGGGCAGTATCACCTTAATTTCTTGAGAGTAGAGAGTGAATCAAATTGGGAGTGTGGCTTAGCAGCTTAAGTGTACAAAACAGCTGCCTCCGACTACAGCTTCTGACTGTTTCTAGCAGAACAAGACTGGCTTCAGAGCTAGAAACAGAATTCCAGAACTACAGATTTTTTACTAATTAATCAATTTTTTCTCAACAGGAGTAGTATCCATTTGGATTAAGCAAAAATAACCTTTATTAGAAGGAGCAGGTTTCATTTAAGTAAAAAAAATGTTTCTTTTCTGAGGAAGGGGCGGTATCACTTTAATTTACATAGAACAGAGCGTGAATCTAATAGGGGTGTGGCTTAGCAGCGTAGGTCTACAAAAGCAGCTGTCTCCAATTACAGGTTCTGGCTGTTTCTAACAGACAAGGACTGGTTGCAGAGCAAGAAACAGAAGTCCAGAACTGCAGATTTTTTACTAATTAATCACTCCTCTCTCAACAGAAGTAGTACCTGTTTGGATTAAGCAAAAATATACTTTATTAGAAGAAGGGGGTCCCATTTAAGTAAAACAAAAGTGTTATTTTTTTCTGAGGAAGGGGGCAGTTTCACCTAATTTACTGAGAGCAGATAGTGAATCTAATTGTGGGTGTGGCTTAGCAGCCTAGGTCTTCAAAAGCAGCTGTTTCCAATTACAGCTTCCAGCTTTTTCTAGCAGAAGAGGACTGGTTGCAGAGCAAGAAACTGAAGTCCAGAGCTACAGATTTTTTTACTAATTAATCACTTCTCTCTCAACAGGAGTAGTACCTGTTTGGATTTCGCAAAAATATACTTTATTAGAAGAAGGGGGTCTCATTCAAGTAAAAAAACTGTTTTTTTCCTGAGGAAGGGGAAAGTATCACCTTAATTTATTGAGAACAGAGAGTGAATCTAATTGGGGGTGTGGCTTAGAAGCTTTGGTCTACAAAAGCAACTGTCTCCAATTACAGCTTCCTGCTGTTTCTAGCAGAAGAGAACTGGTTGCAGAGCAAGAAACAGAAGTTCTGAACTACAGGTTTTTTACTAATGAATCACTTCTCTCTCAACAGCAGTAGTACCTGTTTTGAGTAAGCAAAAATTTACTTTACTAGAAGGAGAGGGTCTAATTTATGTAAAAAAAGTGTTTTTTTTCTGAGGAAGGGGTCAGTATCACCTTAATTTACTGACAGCAAAGAGTGAATATATTTGGGGGGGTGGCTCAGTCAGCTTAGGACTACAAAAGCGGCTGTCTCCAGTTACAGCTTCCTACTCTTTCTAGCAGAAGAGGACTGGTTGAAGAGCAAGAAACAGAGGTCCAGAACTACAGATTTTTGTACTAATTAATCACTTCTCTCTCAACAGGAGTAGTACCTGTAAGATTTAATAAAAATATACTTTATTAGAAGAATGGGGTCTCATTTAAGTAAAAAAAAAGTGGTTTTTTTCCTGAGGAAGGGGGCAGTATCACCTTAATTTATTGAGAGCAGAGAGTGAATCAATTCGGTGGTGTGGCTTAGCAGCTTAAGTCTACAAAACAGCTGCCTCCAATTACAGTGTCTGGCTGGTTCTAGCAGAGCAGGACTGGTTGCAGAGCAAGAAACAGAATTCCAGAACTACAGATTTTTTACTAATTAATCACTTCTCTCTCAACAGGAGTAGTACCTGTTTCCACTAAGCAAAAATAACCTTTATTAGAAGGAGGGGGTCTCATTTAAGTAGAAAAAAATGTTTTTTCTGAGGAAGGGTAAGTATCACCCTAATTTACTGAGAGCTGAGCGTCAAGCTAATTGGGGGTGTACCATGGGAGCTTAGGTCTGCAAAAGCAGCTGTCTCCAATTACAGCTTCTGGCTGTTACTAGAAGATGAGGACTTCTTGCAGAGCAATAAACAGAAGTCCAGAACTACAGATTTTTTTACTAATTAATCACTTCTCTCTCTCAACAGGAGTAGTACCTGTTTGGATTTCTCAAAAATATACTTTATTAGAATAAGGGGGTCTCATTCAAGTAAAAAAAAGTGTTTTTTTCCTGAGGAAGGGGGCAGTATCACCTTAATTTATTGAGAACAGAGAGTGAATCTAATTGAGGGTGTGGCTTAGAAGCTTTGGTCTACAAAAGCAACTGTCTCCAATTACAGCTTCCTGCTGTTTCTAGCAGAAGAGGACTGGTTGCAGAGCAAGAAACAGAAGTTCTGAACTACAGGTTTTTTAGGAATGAATCACTTCTCTCTCAACAGGAGTAGTACCTGTTTGTAGTTAGCAAAAATATACTTTATTAGAAGAAGAGGGTCTCATTTAAGTACAAAAAGTGTTCTTTTCCGAGGAAGGGGTCAGTATCACCTTAATTTCCTGTGAGCAAAGAGTGAATCCATTTGGGGGTGACTCTCAGCAGCTTAGGCCTACAACAGCATCTGTCTACAATTACAACTTCTGGCTCTTTCTAGCAGAAAAGAACTGGTTGCAGAGCAAGAAACAGAAGTTCAGAACTACAGATTTCTTTACTAATTAATCACTTCTCTCTCAACAGGAGTAGCACCTGTTTGGATTTAGAAAAATATACTTTATTAGAAGAAGGGGGACTCATTTAAGTAAAAAAAAGTGTTTTTTTCCTGAGGAAGGGGGCATTATAACCTTAATTTATTGAGAGCAGAGAGTGAATCAATTTGAGGGTGTGGCTTAGCAGTTTAAGTCTACAAAACAGTTGCCTCCAATTGCAGCTTCTGGCTGATTCTAGCACAACAGGACTGGTTGTAGAGTAAGAAACAGAATTCCAGAACTACAGATTTTTTACTAATTAATCACTTCTCTCTCAACAGTAGTACCTCTTTCGATTAAGCAAAAATAACCTTTATTAGAAGGAGGGGGTCTCATTTAAGTAAAAAAAATGCTTTTTTCTGAGGAAGGGGGCAGCATCACCTTAATTTACTGACAGCTGAGCGTCAATCTAATTAGGGGTGTACTTTAGCAGCTTAGGTCTACAAAAGCAGCTGTCATCAATTACACCTTCTGGCTGTTACTTGCAGAAGAGGACTGGTTGCAGAGCAAGAAACAGAAGTCCAGAACTACAGATTTTTTACTAATTAATCACTTCTCTCTCAACAGGAGTAGTACTTGTTTGGGTTAAGCAAAAATATGCTTTATTAGAAGAAGGGGGTAGCATTTAAGCAAAAATAAAAGTGTTTTTTTTTCTGAGGAAGGGGGTAGTATCATCTTAATTTATTGACAGCCGAGAGTAAATCTAATTGCTGGTGTGGCTTAGCAGCCTAGGTCTTCAAAAGCAGCTGTCTTCTATTACAGCTTCCGGCTGTTTCTAGCAGAGGAGGACTGGTTGCAGAGTAAGAAACTGAAGTCCAGAATTACATATTTTTTACTAAATAATAACTTCTCTCTCAACAGGAGTAGTACCTGTTTGGATTAAGCAAAAATATGCTTTTTAGAAGGAAGGAGTCTCATTTAAGTAAAAAAAAGTTTTTTTCTGAGGAAGGGGGCAGCATCACCTTAATTTAATGACAGCTGAGCGTCAAACTAACTGGGGGTGTACCTTAGCAGCTTAGGTCTACAAAAGCAGCTGTCACCAATTACAGCATCCGGCTGCTACTAGCAAAAGAGGACTGGTTGCAGAGCAAGAAACAGAAGTCCAGAACTACAGATTTTTTATTAATTAATCACTTCTCTCTCAACAGGAGTAGTACTTGTTTGGATTAAGCAAAAATATACTTTATTAGAAGAAGGGGGTCCCATTTAAGTAAAAATAAAAGTGTTTTTTTACGGAGTAAGGGGGTAGTATCATCTTAATTTAGTGACAGCAGAGTGTAAATCTAATTGCTGGTTTGGCTTAGCAGCCAACGTCTTCAAAAGCAGCTGTCTCCAATTACAACTTCTGGCTGTTTCTAGCAGAAGAGAACTGGTTGTAGAGCAAGAAACAGAAGTCCAGAACTGCAGATTTTTTACTAATTAATCACTTCTCTCTCAACAGGAGAAGTACTTGATTGGATTAAACAAAAATATACTTTTTCAGAAGAAGGGGTCTCATTTAAGTAAAAAAATAAGAGTTTTTTTCTGAGGAATGGGCAGTATCTCTTTAATTTATTGAGAGCAGAGAGTGAATCTAATTGGAGGTGTGGTTTAACTGTTTAGGTCTACAAAAGCAGCTGTCTCCAATTACAGCTTCCGGCTGTTTCTAGCATAAGAGAACTGACTGCAGAGTAAGAAACAGAAGTACAGAACTACAGAATTTTTATTAAATAATCACTTCTCTCTCAACAGGAGTAGTACCTGTTTGGATTTAGCAAAATATACTTTATTAGAAGAAGGGGGACTCATTTAAGTAAAAAAAGTGTGTTTTTCTGAGGAAGGGGGCAGTATCACCTTAATTTCTTGAGAGCAGAGAGTGAATCTAATTGGGGGTGTGGCTTAGCAGCTTAAGTCTACAAAACAGCTGCCTCTGATTACAGTTTCTGACTGTTTCTAGCAGAACAAGACTGGCTGCAGAGCTAGAAACAGAATTCCAGAAGTACAGATTTTTTTACTAATTAATCACTTCTCTCAACAGGAGTTGTACCTGTTTGGATTTAGCAAAAATATACTTAATTAGAAGAAAGGGGTCTCATTTAAGTAAAAAAAAAGTGTTTTTTTTTCTGAGGAAGGGGGCAGTATCACCTTAATTTATTGAGAGCAGTGAGTGAATCTAAATGGGGGTGTGGCTTAGCTGCTTAAGTCTACAAAATGGCTGCCTCCAATTACAGCTTCTGACTATTTCTAGCAGAACAGGACTGGCTGCAGAGCAAGAAACAGAATTCCAGAACTACAGATTTTATTCTAATTAATCACTTCTTATTGAACAGGAGTAGTACCTGTTAGGATTAAGCAAAAATAACCTTTATTAGAGGAAGGGGGATTCATTTAAGTAAAAAAAAATGTTTTTTTCCTGAGGAAAGGGCAGTATCACATTAATTTACTGAGAGCAGAGCATCAGTCTATTTGAGGGTATGGCTTAGCAGCTTAGGTCTACAAAAGCAGCTGTCTCCAATTACAGCTTTCGGCTGTTTCTAGCAGAAGGGGACAGGTTGCAGAGCAAGAAAGAGAAGTCCAGAACTGCAGATTTTTTACGAATTAATCACTTCTCTCTCAACAGGAGAAGTACTTGATTGGATTAAGCAAAAATATACTTTTTCAGAAGAAGGGGTCTCATTTAAGTAAAAAAATAATAGATTTTTTTTCACAGGAAGGGGGCGGTATCTTCTTAATTTACTGAAAGCAGAGAGTGAATCTAATTGGGGTTGTGGCTTAGCTGCTTAGGTCTACAAAAGCAGCTGTCTCCAATTACAGCTTCCGGCTGTTTTCTGCAGAAGAGAACTGCCTGCAGAGTAAGAAACAGAAGTCCAGAACTATAGATTTTTTACTAAATAATCACTTCTCTCTCAACAGGAGTAGTACCTGATAGAATTAAGCAAAAATATACTTTATTCGAGAATGGAGGTCCCATTTCAGTAAAAAAAAAAGTGTTTTTATTTTCTGAAGAAGGGGGCAGTTTCACCTTAATTTACTGAGAGCAGAGAGTGAATCTAACTGTGGGTGTGGCTTAGCAGCCTAGGTCTTCAAAAGCTGCTGTTTCCAATTACAGCTTCCAGCTGTTTCTTGCAGAAGAGTACTGGTCGCAGAGCAAGTAACAGAAGTCCAGAACTACAGACTTTTTTACTAATGAATCACTTCTCTGTCAACAGCAGTAGTACCTTTTGGATTTCGAAAAAATATACTTTATTAGAAGGAGGGGGTCTCATTTAAGTAAAAAAAAAGTGTTTTTTTCTGAGGAAGGGGGCAGTATCACCTTTATTTATTGAGAACATAGAGTGAATCTAATTGGGGGTGTGGCTTAGCAGCTTAAGTCTACAAAACTGCTGCCTCCATTTGCTGCTTCTGGCTGATTCTAGCAGAAACCGACTGGTTGCAGAGCAAGAAAAAGAATTCCAGAACAACAGATTTTTTACTAATTAATCACTTCTTTTTCGGCAGGAGTAGTACCTGCTTTGATTAAGTAAAAAAAACCTTTATTAGAAGGAGGGGCTTTCATTTTAGTAAAAAAAGTTTTTTTTCTGAGGAAGGGGCAGTATCACCTTAATTTACTGAGAGCAGAGAGTCAAGCTTATTTGGTGTGTGGCTTAGAAGCTTAGGTCTACAAAAGCAACTGTCTCCAATTACAGCTTCCTGCTGTTTCTAGCGGAAGAGTACTGGTTGCAGAGCAAGAAACAGAATTCCAGAACTACAGATTTTTTTACTAATTAAACACTTCTCTCTCAACAGGAGTAGTACCTCTTGGATTTAGCAAAAATATACTTTATTATAAGAATGGGGTCTCATTTAAGTAAAAAAAAAAGTGTTTTTTTTTCTGAGGAAGAGGGCAGTATCACCTTAATTTATTGAGAGCAGAGAGTGAATCAATTCGGTGGTGTGTCTTAGCAGATTAAGTGTATAAAACAGCTGCCTCCAATTACAGCTTCTGGCTGGTTCTAGCAGAACAGGACTGGTTGCAGAGCAAGAAACAGAATTCCAGAACTACAGATTTTTTACTAATTAATCACTTCTCTCTCAACAGGAGTAGTACCTGTTTCGATTAAGCAAGAATAACCTTTATTAGAAGGAGGGGGTCTCATTTAAGTAAAAAAAAAATGTTTTTTTCTGAGGAAGGGTTAGTATCACCTTAATTTACTGAGTGCTGAGCGTCAATCTAATTGGGGGTGTGACATGGCAGTTTAGGTCTACAAAAGCAGCTGTTTCCAATTACAGCTTCTGGCTGTTACTAGAAGAGGACTTATTGCAGAGCAAGAAACAGAAGTCCAGAACTACAGATTTTACTAATTAATCACCTCTCTCAACATTAGTAGTACTTGTTTGGATTAAGCAAAAATATACTTTACTAGAAGAAGGGGATCTCATTTAAGTAAAAAAAAAGTGTTTTTCTGAGGAAGGGGGCAGTATCACCTTAATTTACTGACAGCAGAGAGTAAATCTAATTGCTGGTGTGGCTTAGCAGCCTAGGTCTTCAAAAGGAGCTGTCTCCAAATACAGCTTCTGGCTGTTTCTAGCAGAAAAGGACTGGTTGCAGAGCAAGAAACAGAAGTCCAGAACTACAGATTTTTTACTATTTAATCACTTCTCTCAACAGGAGTTGTACCTGTTTGGATTTAGCAAAAATATACTTAATTAGAAAAGGGGTCTCATTTAAGTAAAAAAAAAGTGTTTTTTTTCTGAGGAAGGGGGCAGTATCACCTTAATTTATTGAGAGCAGAGAGTGAATCTAATTGGGGGTGTGGCTTAGCAGCTTAAGTCTGCAAAACTGTTGCCTCCAATTACAGCTTCTGACTGTTTCTAGCAGAACAGGACTGGCTGCAGAGCAAGAAACAGAACTCCAGAACTGCAGATTTGTTACTAATTAATCACTTCTCTCTCAACAGGAGAAGTACTTGATTGGATTAAGCAAAAATATACTTTTTCAGAAGAAGGGGTCTCATTTAAGTAAAAAAATAAGAGTTTTTTCTGAGGAATGGGCAGTATCTCTTTAATTTATTGAGAGCATAGAGTGAATCTAATTGGAGGTGTGGCTTAACTGCTTAGGTCTACAAAAGCAGCTGTCTCCAATTACAGCTTCCGGCTGTTTCTAGCAGAAGAGAACTGGCTGCAGAGTAAGAAACAGAAGTCCAGAATTACAGATTTTTTATTAAATAATCACTTCTCTCTCAACAGGATTAGTACCTGTGTGTGCCATGGCAGTTTAGGTCTACAAAAGCAGCTGTTTCCAATTACAGCTTCTGGCTGTTACTAGAAGAGGACTTAATGCAGAGCAAGAAACAGAAGTCCAGAACTACAGATTTTTTACTAATTAATCACCTCTCTCAACATTAGTAGTACTTGTTTGGATTAAGCAAAAATATACTTTACTAGAAGAAGGGGATCTCATTTAAATAAAAAAAAAAGTGTTTTTTTTCTGAGGAAGGGGGCAGTATCACCTTAATTTACTGACAGCAGAGAGTAAATCTAATTGCTGGTGTGGCTTAGCAGCCTAGGTCTTCAAAAGGAGCTGTCTCCAATTACAGCTTCTGGCTGTTTCTAGCAGAAGAGGACTGGTTGCAGAGCAAGAAACAGAAGTCCAGAAGTACAGATTTTTTTACTATTTAATCACTTCTCTCAACAGGAGTTGTACCTGTTTGGATTTAGCAAAAATACTTAATTAGAAGAAGGGGGTCTCATTTAAGTAAAAAAAAAGTTTTTTTTTTCTGAGGAAGGGGGCAGTATCACCTTAATTTATTGAGAGCAGAGAGTGAATCTAATTGGGGGTGTGGCTTAGCAGCTTAAGTCTACAAAACTGTTGCCTCCAATTACAGCTTCTGACTGTTTCTAGCAGAACAGGACTGGCTGCAGAGCAAGAAACAGAACTCCAGAACTGCAGATTTGTTACTAATTAATCACTTCTCTCTCAACAGGAGAAGTACTTGATTGGATTAAGCAAAAATATACTTTTTCAGAAGAAGGAGTCTCATTTAAGTAAAAAAATAAGATTTTTTCTGAGGAATGGGCAGTATCTCTTTAATTTATTGAGAGCATAGAGTGAATCTAATTGGAGGTGTGGCTTAACTGCTTAGGTCTACAAAAGCAGCTGTCTCCAATTACAGCTTCCGGCTGTTTCTAGCAGAAGAGAACTGGCTGCAGAGTAAGAAACAGAAGTCCAGAATTACAGATTTTTTATTAAATAATCACTTCTCTCTCAACAGGATTAGTACCTGTGTGTGCCATGGCAGTTTAGGTCTACAAAAGCAGCTGTTTCCAATTACAGCTTCTGGCTGTTACTAGAAGAAGAGGACTTATTGCAGAGCAAGAAACAGAAGTCCAGAACTATAGATTTTTACTAATTAATCACCTCTCTCAACATTAGTAGTACTTGTTTGGATTAAGCAAAAATATACTTTACTAGAAGAAGGGGATCTCATTTAAGTAAAAAAAAAGTGTTTTTTTCTGAGGAAGGGGGCAGTATCACCTTAATTTACTGACAGCAGAGAGTAAATCTAATTGCTGGTGTGGCTTAGCAGCCTAGGTCTTCAAAAGGAGCTGTCTCCAATTACAGCTTCTGGCTGTTTCTAGCAGAAGAGGACTGGTTGCAGAGCAAGAAACAGACGTCCAGAAGTACAGATTTTTTACTATTTAATCACTTCTCTCAACAGGAGTTGTACCTGTTTGGATTTAGCAAAAATATACTTAATTAGAAGAAGGGTCTCATTTAAGTAAAAAAAGTGTTTTTTTCTGAGGAAGGGGGCAGTATCACCTTAATTTATTGAGAGCAGAGAGTGAATCTAATTGGGGGTGTGGCTTAGCAGCTTAAGTCTACAAAACTGTTGCCTCCAATTACAACTTCTGACTGTTTCTAGCAGAACAGGACTGGCTGCAGAGCAAGAAACAGAACTCCAGAACTGCAGATTTGTTACTAATTAATCACTTCTCTCTCAACAGGAGAAGTACTTGATTGGATTAAGCAAAAATATACTTTTTCAGAAGAAGGAGTCTCATTTAAGTAAAAAAATAAGAGTTTTTCTGAGGAATGGGCAGTATCTCTTTAATTTATTGAGAGCATAGAGTGAATCTAATTGGAGGTGTGGCTTAACTGCTTAGGTCTACAAAAGCAGCTGTCTCCAATTACAGCTTCCGGCTGTTTCTAGCAGAAGAGAACTGGCTGCAGAGTAAGAAACAGAAGTCCAGAATTACAGATTTTTTATTAAATAATCACTTCTCTCTCAACAGGATTAGTACCTGTGTGTGCCATGGCAGTTTAGGTCTACAAAAGCAGCTGTTTCCAATTACAGCTTCTGGCTGTTACTAGAAGAAGAGGACTTATTGCAGAGCAAAACAGAAGTCAGAACTACAGATTTTTACTAATTAATCACCTCTCTCAACATTAGTAGTACTTGTTTGGATTAAGCAAAAATATACTTTACTAGAAGGATCTCATTTAAGTAAAAAAAAGTGTTTTTTTTCTGAGGAAGGGGGCAGTATCACCTTAATTTACTGACAGCAGAGAGTAAATCTAATTGCTGGTGTGGCTTAGCAGCCCAGGTCTTCAAAAGGAGCTGTCTCCAATTACAGCTTCTGGCTGTTTCTAGCAGAAGAGGACTGGTTGCAGAGCAAGAAACAGAAGTCCAGAAGTACAGATTTTTTACTATTTAATCACTTCTCTCAACAGGAGTTGTACCTGTTTGGATTTAGCAAAAAATATACTTAATTAGAAGAAGGGGGTCTCATTTAAGTAAAAAAAAAAGTGTTTTTTTTTCTGATTAAGGGGGCAGTATCACCTTAATTTATTGAGAGCAGAGAGTGAATCTAATTGGGGGTGTGGCTTAGCAGCTTAAGTCTACAAAACTATTGCCTCCAATTACAGCTTCTGACTGTTTCTAGCAGAACAGGACTGGCTGCAGAGCAAGAAACAGAACTCCAGAACTGCAGATTTGTTACTAATTAATCACTTCTCTCTCAACAGGAGAAGTACTTGATTGGATTAAGCAAAAATATACTTTTTCAGAAGAAGGAGTCTCATTTAAGTAAAAAATAAGAGTTTTTCTGAGGAATGGGCAGTATCTCTTTAATTTATTGAGAGCATAGAGTGAATCTAATTGGAGGTGTGGCTTAACTGCTTAGGTCTACAAAAGCAGCTGTCTCCAATTACAGCTTCCGGCTGTTTCTAGCAGAAGAGAACTGGCTGCAGAGTAAGAAACAGAAGTCCAGAATTACAGATTTTTTATTAAATAATCACTTCTCTCTCAACAGGATTAGTACCTGTTTGGATTTAACAAAATATACTTTATTAGAAGAAGGGGGACTCATTTAAGTAAAAAAAGTGTTTTGTTTTTCTGAGGAAGGGCAGTATCACCTTAATTTCTTGAGAGCAGAGAGTGAATCTAATTGGGGGTGTGGCTTAGCAGCTTAAGTCTACAAAACAGCTGCCTCTGATTACAGTTTCTGACTGTTTCTAGCAGAACAAGACTGGCTGCAGAGCTAGAAACAGAATTCCAGAAGTACAGTTTTTTACTAATTAATCACTTCTCTCAACAGGAGTTGTACCTGTTTGGATTTAGCAAAAATATACTTAATTAGAAGAAAGGGGTCTCATTTAAGTAAAAAAAAAGTGTTTTTTTTTCTGAGGATGGGGGCAGTATCACCTTAATTTATTGAGAGCAGAGAGTGAATCTAAATGGGGGTGTGGCTTAGCTGCTTAAGTCTACAAAATGGCTGCCTCCAATTACAGCTTCTGACTATTTCTAGCAGAACAGGACTGGCTGCAGAGCAAGAAACAGAATTCCAGAACTACAGATTTTATACTAATTAATCACTTCTTATTGAACAGGAGTAGTACCTGTTAGGATTAAGCAAAAATAACCTTTATTAGAGGAAGGGGGATTCATTTAAGTAAAAAAAGAGTTTTTTTCTGAGGAAAGGGCAGTATCACATTAATTTGCTGAGAGCAGAGCATCAATCTATTTGAGGGTATGGCTTAGCAGCTTAGGTCTACAAAAGCAGCTGTCTCCAATTACAGCTTTCGGCTGTTTCTAGCAGAAGGGGACAGGTTGCAGAGCAAGAAAGAGAAGTCCAGAACTGCAGATTTTTTACGAATTAATCACTTCTCTCTCAACAGGAGAAGTACTTGATTGGATTAAGCAAAAATATACTTTTTCAGAAGAAGGGGTCTCATTTAAGTAAAAAAATAAGAGATTTTTTTTCAGAGGAAGGGGCGGTATCTTCTTAATTTACTGAAAGCTGAGAGTGAATCTAATTGGGGTTGTGGCTTAGCTGCATAGGTCTACAAAAGCAGCTGTCTCCAATTACAGCTTCCGGCTGTTTTCTGCAGAAGAGAACTGCCTGCAGAGTAAGAAACAGAAGTCCAGAACTATAGATTTTTTACTAAATAATCACTTCTCTTTCAACAGGAGTAGTACCTGTTAGAATTAAGCAAAAATATACTTTATTCGAGGATGGGGGTCCCATTTCAGTAAAAAAAAAAGTGTTATTTTTTTCTGATGAAGGGGGCAGTTTCACCTTAATTTACTGAGAGCAGAGAGTGAATCTAATTGCAGGTGTGGCTTAGCAGCCTAGGTCTTCAAAAGCAGCTGTTTCCAATTACTGCATCTAGGTGTATCTAGCAGAAGAGGACTGGTTGCAGAGCAAGTAACTGAAGTCCAGAACTACAGATTTTTTTACTAATTAATCACTTCTCTCTCAATAGGAGTAGTATCTTTTTGGATTTCTCAAAAATATACTTTATTAGAAGAAGGGGAGTCTCATTTAAGTAACAAAAAAGTGTTTTTTTTCTGAGGAAAGGGGGCAGTATCTCCTTAATTCATTGATAACAGAGAGTGAATCTAATTGGGGGTTTGGCTTAACAGCTTAAGTCTACAAAACTGCTGCCTCCAAATGCAGCTTCTGGCTGTTTTTAGCAGAACAGGACTGGTTGCAGAGCAAGAAACAGAATTCCATAACAACAGATTTTTTTACTAATTAATCAGTTATTTCTCAACAGGAGTTGTACCTGTTTTGATTAAGCAAAAATAACCTTTATTAGAAGGAAGGACTTTCATTTAAGTAAAAAAAAAAAGATTTTTTTTTCTGAGGAAGGGGGGCAGTTTCACCTTAATTTACTGAGAGCAGAGAGTCAATCTAATTATGGGTGTGGCTTAGAAGCTTAGGTCTACAAAAGCAACTGTCTCCAATTACTGCTTCCTGTTGTTTCTAGCAGAAGAGGACTGGTTGTTGAGCAAGAAACAGAAGTTCCGAACTACAGATTTTTTACTAATTAAACACTTCTCTCTCAACAGGAGTAGTACCTGTTTGGATTTAGCAAAAATATACTTTATTACAAGAAGGGGGTCTCATTTAAGTAAAAAAAAAAGTGTTTTTTTTTTTCTGAGGAAGGGGGCAGTATCACCTTAATTTATTGAGAGCAGAGAGTGAATCAATTTGGGAGTGTGGCTTAGCAGCTTAAGTCTACAAAACAGCTGCCTCCAATTACAGCTTCTGGCTGTTTCTAGCAGAATAGGACTGGTTGCAGAGCAAGAAACCGAATTCCAGAACTACAGATTTTTTACTAATAAATCACTTCTCTCTCAACAGGAGTAGTACCTGTTTGAATTAAGCAAAAATGTACTTTATTAGAAGAAGGTGGTCTTATTTAAGTAAAAATAATAATTTCTTTTTCTGAAGAAGAGGGCAGTATCACCTTAATTTACTGACAGCGGAGAATGAATCTAATTGGGGGGAGTGGCATAGCAGCTTTGGTCTACAAAAGCAGCAGTCTTGAATTACAGCTTCTGGCTGTTTCTAGCAGAAGAGGACTGGTTGCAGAGCAAGAAACAGAAGTCCAGAACTACAGATGTTTTACTACATAATCATTTCTCTCTCAACAGGAGTAGTACCTGATTTAATTAAGCAAAAATATACTTTATTAGAAGAAAGGGGTCTCATTTAAATAAAAAAAAATAGTTTTTTTTCCTGAGGAAGTGGGCAGAATCACCTTAATTAACTGACAGCAGATAGTGAATCTAATTGGGGGAGTGGCTTAGCAGCTTAGGTCTAGAGAAGCAGCTGTCTCCTATTACTGCTTCCGTCTGTTTCTACCAGAAGAGGACTGCTTGCAAAGCAAGAAACAGAAGTCCAGAACTACAGATTTTTTACTAATTAATCACTTCTCTCTCAGCAGGAGTAGTACCTGTTTGGATGAATTAAAAATGTACTTTATTAGAAGAAGGGGGTTCTCTTTTAAGTAAAAAAAAAGTGTTTGTTTCTGAATATCTTAGCAGTATCACCTTAATTTACCGAGAGCGGAGAGTGAATCGAATTGCGAGTGTGGCTTAGCAGCCTAGGTCTCCAAAAGCGGCTGTCTAAAATTACAACTTCTGGCTGTTTCTAGCAGAAGAGGACTGGTTGCAGAGCAAGAAAGAGAAGTCCAGAACTGCAGACTTTTTACTAATTAATCACTTCTCTCTCAACAGGAGAAGTACTTCTTTGCATGAAGCAAAAGCATACTTTTTCAGAAGAAGGGATCTCATTTAAGTAAAAAAATAACAGTTTTTTTGAGGATGGTGGCAGTATCTCCTTAATTTACTGAGAGCAGAGAGTGAATCTAATTGGGGGTGTGGCTTAGCTGCTGAGGTCTACAAAAGCAGCTGTCCTCAATTACTGCTTCCAGCTGTTTCTAGCAGAAGTGGACTGGCTGCAGAGTTAGAAATGGAAGTCCAGAACTACAGATTTTTTACTAAATAATCACTTCTCTCTCAACAGGAGGAGTACCTGTTTGGATTAAGGAAAATATACTTTATTGGAAGAATGGTTCCCATTTAAGTAAAATAAAAGTGTAATTTTTTTCTGAGGAAAGGGGAGTTTCACCTTAATTTACTGAGAGCAGAGAGTGAATCTAATTGGGGGTGTGGCTGAGCAGTTTAGGTCTACAAAAGCAGCTGTCTCCAATTGCAGCTTCCGGCTGTTTCTAGCAGAAGAGGACTGGTTGCAGAGCAAGAAACTGAAGTCCAGAACTACAGATTTTTTATCTAATTAATCATTTCTCTCTCAACAGGAGTAGTACTTGTTTTGATTAAGCAAAAATTACCTTTATTGGAAGCAGGGGCTTTCATTTAAGTAAAAAAAAAATGTTTTTTTTTCTGAGGAGGGGGGCAGTTTCACCTTAATTTACTGAGAGCAGAGAGTCAATCTAATTATGGGTGTGGCTTAGAAGCTTAGGTCTACAAAAGCAACTGTCTCCAATTACTGCTTCCTGCTGTTTCTAGGAGAAGAGGAGTAGTTGCTGAGCAAGAAACAGAAGTTTAGAACTACAGATTTTTTACTAATTAAACACTTCTCTCTCAACAGGAGTAGTACCTGTTTGGATTTAGCAAAAATATACTTTATTGCAAAAAGGGGGTTTCATTTAATTAAAAAAAAAGTGTTTTTTTTCTGAGGAAGGGGGCAGTATCACCATAATTTATTGAGAGCAGAGAGTGAATCAATTTGGGGGTGTGGCTTAGCAGCTTAAGTCTACAAAACAGCTGCCTCCAATTACAGCTTCTGGCTGTTTCTAGCAGAACAGGACTGGTTGCAGATCAAGAAACAGAATTCCAGAACTACAGATTTTTTACTAATTAATCACTTCTCTCTCAACAGGAGTAGTACCTGTTTGAATTAAGCAAAAATAGACTTTATTAGAAGAAGGGGGTCTTATTTAAATAAAAAAAAAATTATTTTTCTGAGGAAGAGGGCAGTATCACCTTACTTTACTGAGAGCAGAGAGTGAATCTAAGTGGGGGTGTGGCTTAGCAGCTTCGGTCTACAAAATCAGATGTCTATAATTACAGCTTCTGGCTGTTTCTAGCAGAAGAGGACTGGTTGCAGAGCAAGAAACAGAAGTCCAGAACTACAGATTTTTTACTAATTAATCACTTCTCTCTCAAATGGAGTAGTACCAGCTTGGACTAAGCAAAAATATACTTTACTTGTAGAAGGGGTTCTCATTTAATTAAAAATTTTTTTTTTTTTAGGAAGGGGGCAGTATCACCTTAATTTACTGAGAGCAGAGAGTGAATCTAATTGGGGATGTGGCTTAGCAGCTTAGGCCTACAAAAGGTGCTTTCTCCATTTACAGCTGTCAGCTATTTCTGGCACAAGAGGACTGGTTGCAGAGCAAGAAACAGAACTCCAAAACTACAAATGTTTTACTTATTAATCACTTATCTCTCAACAAGGGTTGTACCTGTTTCGATTAAGCAAATATATACTTTTTTAAAAGAATTTGGTCTCATTTAAGTAAAAAAAAGTGTTTTTTTTCTTGAGGAAGGGGGCAGTATCTCCTTACTTTACAGGGAGCAGAGAGTGAATCTAATTGGGGGTGTGGCTGATCAGTTTAGGTCTACAGAAAGCAGCAGTATCCAATTACAGCTTCCGGCTGTTTCTAGCTGTTGAGGACTGGTTGCAGAGCAAGAAACAGAATTCCAGAACTACAGATTTTTTACTAATTAATCACTTCTTTCTCAACAGGAGTAGTATCTGTTTGGATTAAGCAAAAATAACCTTTATTAGAAGGAGGGGGATTCATTTAAGTAAAAAAAATGTTTTTTTTTCTGAGGAAGGGGGCAGTATCAATTTAATTTACTGAGAGCAGTGCGTCAATCTAATTGGTGGTGTGGCTTAGCAGCTTAGGTCTACAAAAGCAGCTGTCTCCAATTACAGCTTTCGGCTGTTTCTAGCAGAAGAGGACAGGTGGCAGAGCAATAAACTGAAGTTCAGAACTTCAGATTTTTTACTATTTAGCTTCTTCTCTCTCAACAGGAGTAGTACCTGTTTGGATTAAACAAAACAATACTTTATTAGAAGAAGGGGGTCTCATTTAAGTTAAAAAAAAGTATTTTTTTGAGGCAGGGGGCAGTATCACCTTAATTTACTGAGAGCAGAGAGTGAATCTAATTGGGGTTGTCACTTAGCAGTTTAGGTCTACAAAGCAGCTGTCTCCAATTACAGCTTCCGTCTGTTTCTAGCACTGGAGGACTGGTTGTAGAGCAAGAAACAGAAGCCCAGAACTACAGATTTTTTACTAATTAATCACTTCTCTCTCAACAGGTGTAGTACCAGTTTGGATTATGCCAAAATATACTTTATTAGAAGAAGGTGTTCTCATTTAAGTAAAAAAAAAGGCTTTTTTTCTGAGGAAGGTTGCAGTATCACCTTAATTTACTGAGAGCAGAGAGTCAATCTAGTTGGGGTTTCACTTAGCAGGTTAGGTCTACAAAAGCTGCTGTCTCCAAATACAGCTTCCTGTGGGTTCTAGCAGAAGAAGACTGGTTGCAGAGCAAGAAACAGAAGTCCAGAATTACAGATTTTTTACTAATTAATCACTTCTGTCTCAACAGGAGTAGTACCTGTTTGGATTAAGTGAAAATATACTTTATTAGAAGAAGGGGGTCTCATTTAAATAAAAAAAAGTGTTTTTTTTTCTGAGGAAGGGGGCAGTATCACCTTAATTTACTGAGAGCAGAGAGTGAATCTAATTGGTTGTGTGGCTAAGCAGTTTAGGTCTACAAAAACAGCCGTCTCCAATTACAGGTTCTGGCTGTTTCTAGCAGCAGAGGACTGGTTGCAGAGCAAGAAACAGAAGTCCAGAACTAGAGATTTTTTACTAATTAATCACCTCTCTCTCCACAGGAGTAGTACCTGTTTGGATTAAGCAAAAATATACTTTATTAGAAGAAGGGTGTCTCATTTAAGGAAAAAAAGTGTTTTTTTGTTTTTTCTGAGGAGGGGGGCAGTATCACCTTAATCTTCAGAGAGCTGAGAGTCAATCTAATTGTGGGTGTTGTTTAGCAGCTTAGCCCTACAAAAGCAGTTATTTCCAATTACAGATTCCAGCTGTTTCTGGCAGAAGAGAACTGGTTGCAGAGGAAGAAAGAGAATTCCAGAACTACAGATTTTTTACTAATTAATCACTTCTCTCTCCACAGGAGGGGTACCTTTTTGGATTAAGCAAAAATATACTTTATTAGAAGAAGGGGGTCTCATTTATGTAAAAAAAAGTGTTTTTTTTTTCTGAGGAAGGGGGCAGAATCCCCTTAATTTACTCAGAGCAGAGAGTGAATTTAATTGGGGGTGTCATTTAGCAGCTTGTGTCTACAAAAGAAGCTGTCTCCAATAACAGCTTCTGGCTGTTTCTAGCACAAGAGGAATGGTGGCAGATCAAGAAACTGAAGTCCAGAACTACAGATTTTTCACTAATTAATCATTTCTCTCTCAACAGGAGTAGTACCTGTTTGGATGAAGCAAAAATGTAATTTATTAGAAGAAGGGTATCTTATTAAAGAAAAAAAAAGTGTTTTTTTTTTCCTAGGGTAGCGGGCAGTATCTCCTTCATATATTGAGAGCAGAGAGTGAATCTAATTGGGGGTGTGGCTTAGCAGCATTGGTCCACAAAAGCAGCTGTCTCCAATTATAGCTTCCAGCTGTATCTAGCAGAAGAGGACTCTTGGCAGATCAAGAAACTGAAGTCCAGAACTACAGATTTTTTATTTATTAATCACTTCCCTCTCCACAGGAGTAGTACCTGTTTGGATAAAGCAAAAATATAGTTTATTAAAAGAAGGGGGTCTCATTTAAGTAAAACAATAAGTGTTTTTTTTCTGAGGAAGGAGGTAGTATCACCTTAATTTACTGAGAGCAGAGAGTGAATCTAATTGGGGGTGTGACTTAGCAGCCTAGGACTACATAAGCAACTGTCACAATTACAGCTTCTGGCTGTTACTAGCAGAAGAGGACTGCTTGCAGAGCAAGAGACAGAAGTTTTGAACTGCAGATTTTCTATTTATTAATCACTTCTCTCTCAACAGGGGTAGTACCTGTTTGGATTAAGCAAAAATATACTTTATTAGTAGAAGGGGTCTCATTTTAGTAAAAAAAAAAGTATTTTTTTTTCTGAGGAAGGTGGCAGTATCACCTTAATTTACTGAGAGCAGGGCATGAATCTTATTGGGGGTGTGACTTAGCAGCTTAAGTCAACAAAGTCAGCTGTCACCAATTACAGCTTCCGGCTGTTTCCAGCAGAAAAGAATTGGTTGCAGGGCAAGAAATAGAATTCCAGAACTACAGATTTTTTACTAATTAATCACTTCTCTCTCAACAGGAGTAGTATCTGTTTGGATTAAGTGGAAATATACTTTATTAGAACAAGGGGCTCTCATTTAAATAAAAAAAGTGTTTTTTTTTTCTGAGGAAGGGGGCAGTATCACCTTTACTTACCGAGAGCAGAGAATGAATCTAATTGGGGGTGTGCTTAGCAGCTTAAGTCTTCAAAAGCAGCTGTCTCCAATTGCAGCTTATGGCTGTTTCTAGCCGAAGAGGACTGGTTGCAGAGCAAGAAACAGGAGTCCAGAAGTATAGATTTTTTTCTAATTACTGACTTCTCTCTCAACAGGAGAAGTACCTGTTTGGATTAAGCAAAAATGTACTATATTACAAGAAGGGGGTCTCATTTAAGTAAAAAAAAAGTGTTTGTTTTTTGAGGAAGGGGGCAGAATCACCTTAATTTTCTGAGAGCAAAGAGTGAATCTAATTGGGGGTGTGGCTTAGCAGCTTATCCCTGCAAAAGCAGCTGTCTCCAATTACATCTTCCAGCTGTTTCTTGCAGAAGAGGACTGGTTGCAGAGCAAGAATAAGTAGTCCAGAACTACAGAATTTTTACTGATTAAACACTTCTCTCTCAAAAGGAGTAGAACCTGTTGGGATTAAACACAAATATACTTTATTAGAAGAAGGTGTTCTCATTTAAGAAAAAAAAAGCTTTTTTTTCTGAGGAAGGTGGCAGTATCACCATAATTTACTTAGATCAGAGAGTCAAACTTTTTGGGTTGTGGCTTAGCAGCTTAGGTCTTCAAAAGCAGCTGTCTCCAATTACAGCTTCCTTCAGGTTCTATCAGAAGAGTACTGGTTGCAGAGCAAGAAACAGAAGTCCAGAACTACAGATTTTTTACTAATTAATCACTTCTCTCTCCACAGGAGTAGTACCTGTTTGGATGAAGCAAAAATATACTTTATTAGAAGAAGGGGGCCTCATTTAAGTAAACAAAAAAGTATTTTTTTTCCTTGAGGAAGGGGGCGGTATCACCTTAATTTACTGAGAGCAGAGAGTGAATCTGAATGGGTGTGTGGCTTAGCAGCTTAGGTCTACAAAAGCAGCTGTCTCCAATTACAGCTTCCAGCTGTATCTAGCAGAAGAGGACTGGTTGCAGAGCAAGAAACAGAAGTCCAGAACTACAGATTTTTTTACTAATTAATCACTTCTCTCTCAACAGGAGTAGTACATGATTGGAATAAACAAAAAAATATTTTATTAGAGGAAGGGGGTCTCATTTAAGTATAAAAAATGTTTTTTTTTTCCTGAGGAAGGGGCAGTATCACCTTAATTTATTGAGAGCAGAGAGTGAATCTAATTGGTTGTGTGGCTCAGCAGTTTAGGTCTACAAAAACAGCTGTCTAAAATTACAGCTTCCTGTTGTTTCAAGCAGAAGAGATCTGGATGCAGAGCAAGAAACAGGAGTCCAGAACTACAGATTTTTTTACTAATTAATCACTTGTCTCTGAACAGGAGTAGCACCTGCTTGCATTAAGCAAAAATATACTTTATTAGAAGGTGGGGTTCTCATTTAAGAAAAAAAAATAGCTTTTTGTTTGAGGATGGGGGCAGTATCACCTTAATTTACTGAGAGCAGAGAGTGAATCCAATTGGGGTGTGGCTTAGCAGCCTTGGTCTTCAAAAGCAGCTGTCTCCAATTTCAGCTTCTGGCTGTTTCTAGCAGAAGAGGGCTGGTTGCAGAGCAAGAAACAGAAGTCCAGAACTGCAGCTTTTTTACTTATTAATCACTTCTCTCTCAAGAAGAGTAGCACATGTTTGGATTAAGCAAAAATATACTTTATTAGAAGAAGGGGGTCTCTTTTAATTTAAAAAAAAGTGTTTTTTTTTCTGAGGGACGGGGCGGTTTCACCTTAATTTACTGGATGCAGAGAGTGAATCTAATTGGGGGTGTGGCTTAGCAGCCTAGGTCTACAAAAGCAGCTGTCTCCAATTGTAGCTTCTGGCTGATTCTAGCAGAAGAGGACTGGTTACGCAGCAAGAAACAGAAGTCCAGAAATGCAGATTTTTTACTAATTAATCACATCTCTCTCAGCAGGAGTTGTACCTGTTTGGATTAAGCAAATATATACTTTATCAGTAGAAGGGCGTCTCATTTTAGTAAAAAAAAGGGATTTTTTCTGAGGAAGGTTGCAGTATCTCCTTAATTTACTGAGAGCAGAGAGTGAACCTAATTGAGGGTGTGGCTAAGCAGCTTAGGTCTACAAAAGCAGCTGTCACCAATTACAGCTTCCGTATGTTTCTAGCAGAAGAGGACTGGTTGCAGAGCTAGAAACAGAAGTCCAGAACTACAGATTCTTTACTAATTAATCACTTCTCTCTCAACAGCAGTAGAACCTGTTTGGATTAAGCCAAAATATACTTTATTAGAAGGATGGGGTCTCATTTAAGTAAAAAAAAAGTGTTTTTTTTCTGAGGATGGGGAAGTATCACCTTGATTTACTGAGAGCAGAGAGAGTGCCTAATTGGGGGTGTGGCTTAGCAGCCTAGGTCTACATAGGCAGCAGTCTCCAATTGCAGCTTCCGGCTGTTTCTAGCAGAAGAGGACTGGTTACGCAGCAAGAAACAGAAGTCCAGAACTGCAGATTTTTTGCTAATTAATCACATCTCTCTCAACAGGAGTTGTACCTGTTTGGATTAAGCAAATATATACTTTATCAGAAGAGCGGTCTCATGTTAGTAAAAAAAAAGGGCTTTTTTCTGAGGAAGGCGGCAGTATCTCCTTAATTTACTGAGAGCAGAGAGTGAATCTAATTGGGGGTGTGGCTTAGTATCTTAGCTCTACAAAAACGGCAGTCTCCTATTAAAGCTTCCAGCTGTTTCTAGCAGAAGAGGACTGGTTGCAGAGCTAGAAATAGAAGTCCAGAACTGCAGATTCTTTACTAATTAATCACTTCTCTCTCAACAGCAGTAGAACCTGTTTGGATTATGCAAAAATATACTTTATTAGAAGAAGGTGTTCTCATTTAAGTAAAAAAAAAGGCTTTTTTTCTGAGGAAGGTTGCAGTATCACCTTAATTTACTGAGAGCAGAGAGTCAATCCAATCTGGGGTGTGGCTTAGCAGCCTAGGTCTTCAAAAGCTGCTGTCTCCAATTACAGCTTCCGGCTGTTTCTAGCAGAGTAGGTCAGGTTGCAGAGCAAGAAACGGAAGTCCAGAACTAAAGATTTTATTCTAATTAATCCCCTCTCTCTCCACAGGAGTAGTACCTGTTTGGATTAAGCAAAAATATACTTTATTAGAAGAAGGGGTCTCATTTAAGTAAAAAAAAAGTGGGTTTTTTTTTTGGGAAGCGGGCAGTATCACGTAATTTATTGAGAGTAGAGAGTGAATCTTTTTGGGGGTGAGGCTTAGCAGCTTAAGTCTATGAAGGCAGCTGTCACCAATTACAGGTTCTGGCTGTTTCTGGCAGAAAAGAACTGGCTGCAGACTAGAAACAGAAGTCCAGAACTACAGATTTTTTACTAATTAATCACTTCTCTCTCAACAGAGGTAGTACCTGTTTGGATTATGCAAAAGTATGCTTTATTAGATGAAGGGGGTCTCATTTAAGTCAAAAAAAAGTGTTTTTTTCTGAGGAAGGGGGCAGTTTCATCTAAATTTACTGAGAGCAGAGAGTGAATCTAATTGGGGTGTGGTTTGTCAGCTTAGGTCTACAAAAGCAGCTGTCTCCAATTACATCTTCTGGCTGTTTCTAGCAGAAGAGGACTGGTGGCAGATCAAGAAATGGAAGTCCAGAACTACAGATTTTTTACTAATTAGTCACTTCTCTCTCAACAGAAGTAGTACCTGTTTGGATTGTGCAAAAATATACTTTATTAGAAGAATGGGGTATTGTTTAAGTAAAAAAAATGTTTTTTTCTGAGGAAGGGGGCAGTATCATCTAAATTTACTGAGAGTATAGAGTGAATCTAATTGGTTGTGTGGCATAGCAGCTTAGGTCTACAAAAGCAGATGTCTCCAATTACGGCTTTCAGCTGTTTCTAGCAGAAGTGGACTGGTTGCAGAGGAAGAAGCAGAAGTCCAGAACTACAGATTTTTTACTAACTAATCACTTCTCTCTCAACAGGAGTAGTACTTGTTTGGATTAAGCGAAAATATACTTTATTAGAAGAAGGGGGTCTCATTTAAATAAAAAAAAGTGTTTTTTTTTCTGAGGAAGGGGGCAGTATCACCTTCATTTACTGAGAGCAGAGAGTGAATCTAATTAGCGGTGTGTTTTGCAGCTTAGGTCTACAAAAGCAGCTGCCTCCAATTGCAGCTTCTGGCTGTTTCTAGCAGAAGAGGACTGGTTGCAGAGCAAGAAACAGGAGTCCAGAACTACAGATTTTTTATTAATTAATCACTTCTGTCTTAACAGGAGTAGTACCTGTTTGGATTAAGCAAAAATATACTATATTAGAAGAAGGGGGTCTCATTTAAGTAAAAAAAAAAGTGTTTTTTGAGGATGGGGGCTGTATCATCTTAATTTACTGAGAGCAGAGAGTGAATCTAATTGGGGTGTGTCGTAGCAGTTTAGGTCTACAAAAACAGCTGTCTCCAATTACAGATTCCTGCAGGTTCTAGCAGAAGAGGACTGGCTGCAGAGCAAGAAATAGAAGTCCAGAACTGCAGATTTTTTACTAATTAATCACTTCTCTCTCAGCAGGAGTAGCACCTGTTTGGATTAAGCAAAAATATATTTTATTAGAAGCATGGGGGCTCATTTAAGTATAAAAAGTGCTTTTTTTCTTGAGGAAGAGGCAGTATCACCTTTATTTATTGAGAACAGAGAGTGACTCTTATTGGTTGTGTGGCTTAGCAGTTTAGGTCTACAAAAACAGCTGTCTCCAATTACAGCTTCTGGCTGTTTCTAGCAGAAGAGGACTGGATGCAGAGCAAGAAACAGAAGTCCAGAACTTCAGATTTTTTACTAATTAATCACTTGTCTCTCAACAGGAGTAGCACCTGTTTGGATTAAGCAAAATAATACTTTATTAGAAGGAGGGGGGCTCATTTAAGTAAAAAAAAATTGCTTCTTGCTTGAAGGGTAGGAGCAGTATCACCTTAATTTACTGAGAGCAGAGAGTGAATCCAACAGGGGGTGTGGCTTAGCAGCCTAGGTCTTCAAAAGCAGCAGTCTCCAATTACAGCTTCCGGCTGTTTCTAGCAGACGAGGACTGGTTGCAGAGCAAGAAACTAAAGTCCAGAACTACAGATTTTTTACTAATTAATCCCCCCCTCTCTCTCCACAGGAGTAGTACCTGTTTGGATTAAGCAAAAATATACTTTATTAGAAGAAGGGGGTCTCACGTAAGTAAAAAAACAATAAAAGTTTTTTTTTTCTGATGAAGGAGGCAGTATCACCTTAATTTACTTAGAACAGAGAGTCAATCTAATTGGGGGTGTGGCTTAGCAGCTTAGGTCTACAAAAGCAGCTGTCTCCAATTACAGCTTCTGCCTGCTTCTGGCAGAAGAGGACTTGTTGCAGACCAAGAAACAGATGTACAGAACTACAGATTTTTCACTAATTAATCACTTCTCTCTTCACAGGAGTAGTACCTGTTTGAATTAAGCAAAAATATACTTTATTAGAAGAAGGGGGTCTCATTTATGTAAAAAAAAAAGTATTTTTTCCTATGAGAAAGGGCAGTATAACTAATTTACTGAGGCAGAGAGTGAATCTAATTGGGGTGTGGTATAGCAGCTTATGTCTACAAAGCAGCTGTCTCCAATTACAGCTTTCGGCTCTCTAAGAAGAGGACTGGTAGCAGATCAAAACTGATGTCCAGAACTCAGTTTTTTGCTAATTAATCCTTCTCTCTCAACAGGAGTAATGCACAGTTTGGATGAATCAAAAATGTTCTTTATTAGAAGAAGGGGGTCTTATTTATGTAAAAAAAAGTGTTTTTTTTCTGGGGAAGCGGGCAGTATCACCGTAATTTATTGAGGGCAGAGAGTGAATCTGATTGGGGATGTGGCTTAGCAGCTTAGGTCTACAAAGCAGCTGTCTTCAATTACAGCTTCCGGCTGTTTCTAGAAGAAGTGGACTGGTGGCAGATCAAGAAACTAAAGTCCAGAACTACAGATTTTTTACTAATTAGTCACTTCTCTCTCAACAGGAGTAGTACGTGTTTGGATTAAGCAAAAATATACTTTATTAGAGAAGAGGGGTCTCTATTTAAGTAAAAAAAAGTATTTTTTTTTTCTGAGGGAAAG
Source organism: Neoceratodus forsteri (assembly GCA_016271365.2). NCBI lineage: Eukaryota > Metazoa > Chordata > Ceratodontiformes > Ceratodontidae > Neoceratodus > Neoceratodus forsteri. Next base: position 143,407,936 of record CM057452.1, read on the forward strand.
TGACAGTATCCTGTAATTTACTGAGGAGCAGAGGTAGAATCTAATTGGGGGTGTGACTTAGCAGCCTAGGTCTACAAAAGCACCTGTGTACAATTACAGCTTCAGGCAGTTTCTAGCAGAAGAGGCCTGGTTGCAGAGCAAGAAACAGAAGTTTAGAACTACAGATTTTTTACTAATTAATCACTTCTCTCTCAAAAGGGGTAGTACCTGTTTGGATTAAGCAAAAATATACTTTATTAGAAGAAGGTGGTCTCATTTAAGTAAAAAAAAGTATTTTTTTCCTGAGGAAGGGGGCAGTATCACCTTAATTTACTGAGAGCAGAGAGTGAATCTTATTGGGGGTGTGGCTTAGCAGCTTAAGTCTACGAAGACAGCTGTCACCAATTACAGCTTCCAGCTGTTTCCGGCAGAAAAGAACTGGTTGCAGACTAGAAACAGAAGTCCAGAACTACAGATTTTTTACTAATTAATCACTTCTCTCTCAACAGGAGTAGTACCTGTTTGGATTATGTACAAGTATGCTTTATTACATGAAGCTGTCGGCTGTTTCTAGCAGAAGAGGACTGGTTACAGAGCAAGAAGCAGAAGTCCAGAACTACAGATTTTTTACTAATTAATCACTTCTCTCTCAATAGGAGTAGTACCTGTTTGGATTAAGCCAAAATATACTAGATTAGAAGAAGGGGGTCACATTTAAGTAAAAAAAAAAGTTTTTTTTTTGAGGATGTGGGCAGTAACATCTTAGTTTACTGAGAGCAGAGAGTGAATCTAATTGGGGTGTTACTTAGCAGTTTAGGTCTACAAAAACAGCTGTCTCCAATTGCAGCTTCCGGCTGTTTCTAGCAGAAGAGGACTGGTTGCAGAGCAGGAAACAGAAGTCCCGAACTACAGATGTTTTACTAATTATTCACTTCTCTCTCAACAGGAGTTGCACCTGTTTGAATTAAGCAAAAATATTCTTGTTTTTTTTCTGAGTAAAGGGGCAGTATATCCTTAATTTACTGAGAGTAGAGAGTGAATCTAATTGGGGGTGTGGTATAGCAGCTTATGTCTACAAAAGCAGCTGTCTCCAATAACAGCTTTCAGCTGTTTCTAGCAGAAGAGGACTGGTGGCAGATCAAGAAACTGAAGTCCAGATCTAGGGATTTTTTACTAATTAATCACTTCTCTCTTAACAGGAGTAGTACCTGATTGGATTAAGCAAACGTGTACTTTATTAGAAGAAGGGGGTCTTATTTATGTAAAAAAAGAGTTTTTTTTTCTGAGGAAGGGGGCAGTATCATCTTAATTTACTGAGAGGAGAGAGTGAATCTAATTGGGGGTGTGGCTTAGCAGATTAGGTCTACAAAAGCACTGTCTACAATTACAGCTTTCGGCTGTTACTAGCAGAAGAGGACTGGTTGCAGAGCAAGAAACAGAAGTCCAGAACCACAGTTGTTTTACTAATTAATCACTTCTCTCTCAACAAGAGTAGCACCTGTTTGGATTAAGCAAAAATATACTTTATTAGAAGGAGGGTGTCTCATTTAAGTAAAAAAAAATTGCTTTTTGTTTGAGGAAGGGGGCAGTATCAATTTAATTTACTGAGAGCAAAGAGTGAATCCAATTGGGGTGTGGCTTAGCAGCCTTGGTCTTCAAAAGCAGCTGTCTCCAATTTCAGCTTCTGGCTGTTTCTAGCAGAGAAGGACTGGTTGCAGAGCAAGAAATGGAAGTCCAGAAGTTCAGATTTTAAACTAATTAATCCCCTCTCTCTCCACAGGAGTAGTACCTCTTTGGATTAAGTAAAAATATACTTTATTAAAAGAAGGGGGTCACATGTTAGTAAAAAAAAAGGCCTTTTTTCTGAGGAAGGCGGCAGTATCTCCTTAATTTACTGAGAGCAGAGAGTGAATCTAATTGGGGGTGTGGCTTAGCAGCCTTGGTCTTCAAAAGCAGCTGTCTCCAATTTCAGCTTCTGGCTGTTTCTAGCAGAAGAGGGCTGGTTGCAGAGCAAGAAACAGAAGTCCAGAACTGCAGGTTTTTTACTTATTAATCACTTCTCTCTCAAGAAGAGTAGCACATGTTTGGATGAAGCAAAAATATACTTTATTACATGAAGGGGGTCTCATTTAAGTAAAAAAGTGTTTTTTTCTGAGGGATGAGGCGGTTTCTGTAATTTACTGGATGCAGAGGTGAATCAATTAGGGGTGCTTAGCAGCCTAGGGTCTACAAAAGCAGCTGTCTCCATTTGTAGATCCAGCTGATTCTAGCAGAAGTTGATTCGCGGCAAGAAACAGAAGTCCAGAAATGCAGATTTTTACTAATTAATCACATCTCTCTCAGCAGGAGTTGTACCTGTTTGGATTAAGCAAATATATACTTTATCAGAAGAAGAGGCGTCTCATTTTAGTAAAAAAGGATTTTTCTGAGGAAGGTTGCAGTATCTCCTTAATTTACTGAGAGCAGAGAGTGAACCTAATTGAGATTGGCTTAAGCAGCTTAGGTCTACAAAGCAATACTACGCAATTACAACTTCCGTATGTTTCTAGCAGAGAGGACTGGTTTGCAGAGCTAGAAACAGAAGTCCAGAACTTCAGATTCTTTACTAATTAATCACTTCTCTCTCAACAGCAGTAGAACCTGTTTGGATTAAGCCAAAATATACTTTATTAGAAGGATGGGGTCTCATTTAAGTAAAAAAAAAAGTATTTTTTTTCTGAGGATGGGGGCAGTATCACCTTGATTTACTGAGAGCAGAGAGAGTGCCTAATTGGGGGTGTGGCTTAGCAGCTTAGGTCTACATAGGCAGCAGTCTCCAATTGCAGCTTCCGGCTGTTTCTAGCAGAAGAGGACTGGTTACGCAGCAAGAAACAGAAGTCCAGAACTGCAGATTTTTTGCTAATTAATCACATCTCTCTCAACAGGAGTTGTACCTGTTTGGATTAAGCAAATATATACTTTATCAGAAGAACGGCGTCTCATGTTAGTAAAAAAAAAGGGCTTTTTTCTGAGGAAGGCGGCAGTATCTCCTTAATTTACTGAGAGCAGAGTGTGAATCTAATTGGGGGTGTGGCTTAGTATCTTAGCTCTACAAAAATGACTGTCTCCTATTAAAGCTTCCAGCTGTTTCTAGCAGAAGAGGACTGGTTGCAGAGCTAGAAACAGAAGTCCAGAACTACAGATTCTTTACTAATTAATCACTTCTCTCTCAACTGCAGTAGAACCTGTTTGGATTATGCAAAAATATACTTTATTACAAGAAGGTGTTCTCATTTAAGTAAAAAAAAAGGCTTTTTTACTGAGGAAGGTTGCAGTATCACCTTAATTTACTGAGAGCAGAGAGTCAATCCAATCTGGGGTGTGGCTTAGCAGCCTAGGTCTTCAAAAGCTGCTGTCTCCAATTACAGCTTCCGGCTGTTTCTAGCAGAGTAGGTCAGGTTGCAGAGCAAGAAACGGAAGTCCAGAACTAAAGATTTTATTCTAATTAATCCCCTCTCTCTCCACAGGAGTAGAACCTGTTTGGATTAAGCAAAAATATACTTTATTAGAATAAGGGGGTCTCATTTAAGTAAAAAAAAAGTGGTTTTTTTTTTGGGAAGCGGGCAGTATCACGTAATTTATTGAGAGTAGAGAGTGAATCTTTTTGGGGGTGAGGCTTAGCAGCTTAAGTCTATGAAGGCAGCTGTCACCAATTACAGGTTCTGGCTGTTTCTGGCAGAAAAGAACTGGTTGCAGACTAGAAACAGATGTCCAGAACTTCAGATTTTTTACTAATTAATCACTTCTCTCTCAACAGGAGTAGTACCTGTTTGGATTATGCAAAAGTATGCTTTATTAGATGAAGGGGGTCTCATTTAAGTAAAAAAAATGTTTTTTTCTGAGGAAGAGGGCAGTTTCATCTAAATTTACTGAAGACAGAAGTGAATCTAATTGGGGTGTGGTTTAGCAGCTTAGGGTCACAAAAGCAGTTGTTCTCAATTACATCTTCTAGCTGTTTCTAGCAGAAGAGGACTGGTGGCAGATCAAGAAATGGAAGTCCAGAACTACAGATTTTTTACTAATTAGTCACTTCTCTCTCAACAGAAGTAGTACCTGTTTGGATTGTGCAAAAATATACTTTATTAGAAGAATGGGGTATTGTTTAAGTAAAAAAAAAAGTGTTTTTTTCTGAGGAAGGGGGCAGTATCATCTAAATTTACTGAGAGTATAGAGTGAATCTAATTGGTTGTGTGGCTTAGCAGCTTAGGTCTACAAAAGCAGATGTCTCCAATTACGGCTTTCAGCTGTTTCTAGCAGAAGTGGACTGGTTGCAGAGGAAGAAGCAGAAGTCCAGAACTACAGATTTTTACTAACTAATCACTCTCTCTCAACAGGAGTAGTACTTGTTTGGATTAAATGAAAATATACTTTATTGAAGAAGGGGTCTCATTTAAATAAAAAAAAGTGTTTTTTTTTCTGAGGAAGGGGGCAGTATCACCTTCATTTACTGAGAGCAGAGAGTGAATCTAATTAGCGTGTGTTTTGCAGCTTAGGTCTACAAAAGCAGCTGCCTCCAATTGCAGCTTCTGGCTGTTTCTAGCAGAAGAGGACTGGTTGCAGAGCAAGAAACAGGAGTCCAGAACTACAGATTTTTTATTAATTAATCACTTCTGTCTTAACAGGAGTAGTACCTTTTTGGATTAAGCAAAAATATACTATATTAGAAGAAGGGGGTCTCATTTAAGTAAAAAAAAAGTGTTTTTTGAGGATGGGGGCTGTATCATCTTAATTTACTGAGAGCAGAGAGTGAATCTAATTGGGGTGTGTCGTAGCAGTTTAGGTCTACAAAAACAGCTGTCTCCAATTACAGCTTCCTGCGGGTTCTAGCAGAAGAGGACTGGTTGCAGAGCAAGAAACAGAAGTCCAGAACTACAGATTTTTTACTAATTAATCACTTCTCTCTCAGCAGGAGTAGCACCTGTTTGGATTAAGCAAAAATATATTTTATTAGAAGAATGGGGGCTCATTTAAGTATAAAAAGTGCTTTTTTTCTTGAGGAAGAGGCAGTATCACCTTAATTTATTGAGAACAGAGAGTGACTCTTATTGGTTGTGTGGCTTAGCAGTTTAGGTCTACAAAAACAGCTGTCTCCAATTACAGCTTCTGGCTGTTTCTAGCAGAAGAGGACTGGATGCAGAGCAAGAAACAGAAGTCCAGAACTTCAGATTTTTTACTAATTAATCACTTGTCTCTCAACAGGAGTAGCACCTGTTTGGATTAAGCAAAATAATACTTTATTAGAAGGAGGGGGGCTCATTTAAGTAAAAAAAAATTGCTTCTTGCTTGAGGTAGGAGGCAGTATCACCTTAATTTACTGAGAGCAGAGAGGAATCCAACAGGGGTGTGAGGCAGCAGCCTAGGGTCTTCAAAAAGCAGCAGTCTCAATTACAGCTTCCGCTGTTTCTGCAGAGGGGACTGGTTGCAGGCAAGAAACTAAAGTCCAGAACTACAGATTTTTACTAATTAACCCCTCTCTCCACAGGAGTAGTACCTGTTTGGATTAAGCAAAATATACTTTATTAGAAGAAGGGGTCTCACGTAAGTAAAAAAAAAGATTTTTGTTTTTCTGATGAAGGAGGCAGTATCACCTTAATTTACTTAGAACAGAAGCTCGATCCCACTGGGGGTGTGTGGCTGCAGCTTAGGTCTACAAAAGCAGCTGTCTCCAATTACAGCTTCTGCCTGTTTCTGGCAGAAGAGGACTTTGTGCAGACCAAGAAACAGATGTACAGAACTACAGATTTTTCACTAATTAATCACTTCTCTCTTCACAGGAGTAGTACCTGTTTGAATTAAGCAAAAATATACTTTATTAGAAGAAGGGGGTCTCATTTATGTAAAAAAAAAAGTATTTTTTTTTCCTGAGGAAAGGGGCAGTATATCCTTAATTTACTGAGGGCAGAGAGTGAATCTAATTGGGGGTGTGGTATAGCAGCTTATGTCTACAAAAGCAGCTGTCTCCAATTACAGCGTTCGGCTCTTTCTAGCAGAAGAGGACTGGTGGCAGATCAAGAAACTGATGTCCAGAACTACGGACTTTTTACTAATTAATCACTTCTCTCTCAACAGGAGTAGTACCTGTTTGGATGAATCAAAAATGTTCTTTATTAGAAGAAGGGGGTCTTATTTATGTAAAAAAAAGTGTTTTTTTTTTCTGGGGAAGCGGGCAGTATCACCGTAATTTATTGAGGGCAGAGAGTGAATCTGATTGGGGGTGGCTTAGCAGCTTAGGTCTACAAAGCAGCTGTCTTCAATTACAGCTTCCGGCTGTTTCTAGAAGAAGTGGACTGGTAGCAGATCAAGAAACTAAAGTCCAGAACTACAGATTTTTTACTAATTAGTCACTTCTCTCTCAACAGGAGTAGTACGTGTTTGGATTAAGCAAAAATATACTTTATTAGAAGCAGGGGGTCTCATTTAAGTAAAAAAAAAGTATTTTTTCTGAGGAAGGCGGCAGTATCACCTTAATTTACTGAGAGCAGAGAGTGAATCTAATTGGGGGTGTGACTTAGCAGCCTAGGTCTACAAAAGCACTTGTGTACAATTACAGCTTCCGGCAGTTTCTAGCAGAAGAGGCCTGGTTGCAGAGCAAGAAACAGAAGTTTAGAACTACAGATTTTTTACTAATTAATCACTTCTCTCTCAAAAGGGGTAGTACCTGTTTGGATTAAGCAAAAATATACTTTATTAGAAGAAGGTGGTCTCATTTAAGTAAAAAAAAAGTATTTTTTTCCTGAGGAAGGGGGCAGTATCACCTTAATTTACTGAGAGCAGAGAGTGAATCTTATTGGGGGTGTGGCTTAGCAGCTTAAGTCTACGAAGACAGCTGTCACCAATTACAGCTTCCGGCTGTTTCTGGCAGAAAAGAACTGGTTGCAGACTAGAAACAGAAGTCCAGAACTACAGATTTTTACTAATTAATCACTTCTCTCTCAACAGGAGTAGTACCTGTTTGGATTATGTACAAGTATGCTTTATTACATGAAGGGGGTCTCATTTAAGTAAAAAAAAAAGTTTTTTTTTCTGAGGAAGGGGGCTGTAGCACCTTAATTTACTGCGAGCAGAGAGTGAATCTAATTGGGGGTGTGGCTTAGCAGCTTAGGTCTGCAAAAGCAGCTGTCTCCAATTACATCTTCTGGCTGTTTCTAGCAGAAGAGGACTGGTGGCAGATCAAGAAACTGAAGTCCAGAACTACAGATTTTTTACTAATTAGTCATTTCTCTCTCAACAGGAGTAGCACCTGTTTGGATTGTGCAAAAATATACTTCATTAGAAGAATGGGGTATCATTTAAGTAAAAAAAAAGTGTTTTTTTCTGAGGAAGGGGGCAGTATCATCTTAATTTACTGAGAGCAGAGAGTGAATCTAATTGGTGGTGTGGTTTAGCAGCTTAGGTCTACAAAAGCAGCTGTCTCCAATTACAGCTGTCGGCTGTTTCTAGCAGAAGAGGACTGGTTGTAGAGCAAGAAGCAGAAGTCCAGAACTACAGATTTTTTACTAATTAATCACTTCTCTCTCAATAGGAGTAGTACCTGTTTGGATTAAGCCAAAATATACTAGATTAGAAGAAGGGGGTCACATTTAAGTAAAAAAAAAGTTTTTTTTGAGGATGTGGGCAGTAACATCTTAGTTTACTGAGAGCAGAGAGTAATCTAATTGGGTGTGGCTTAGCATTTAGGGCTCACAAAAAACAGCTGTTCCCACTACAGCTTCCGGCTGTTTCTAGCAGAAGAGGACTGGTTGCAGAGCAGGAAACAGAAGTCCCGAACTACAGATGTTTTACTAATTATTCACTTCTCTCTCAACAGGAGTTGCACCTGTTTGAATTAAGCAAAAATATTCTTGTTTTTTTTTCCTGAGTAAAGGGGCAGTATATCCTTAATTTACTGAGAGTAGAGAGTGAATCTAATTGGTGGTGTGGTATAGCAGCTTATGTCTACAAAAGCAGCTGTCTCCAATAACAGCTTTCGGCTGTTTCTAGCAGAAGAGGACTGGTGGCAGATCAAGAAACTGAAGTCCAGATCTACGGATTTTTTACTAATTAATCACTTCTCTCTCAACAGGAGTAGTACCTGTTTGGATGAGGCAAAAATGTACTTTATTAGAAGAAGGGGGTCTTATTTATGTAAAAAAAAATTGCTTTTTGTTTGAGGAAGGGAGCAGTATCAATTTAATTTACTGAGAGCTGAGAGTGAATCCAGTTGGGTGTGTGGCTTTGCAGCCTAAGTCTACAAAAGCAGCAGTCTCCAATTACAGCTTCTGGCTCTTTCTAGCAGAGGAGGACTGGTTGCAGAGCAAGAAATGGAAGTCCAGAAGTTCAGATTTTAAACTAATTAATCCCCTCTCTCTCCACAGGAGTAGTACCTGTTTGGATTAAGTAAAAATATACTTTATTAAAAGAAGGGGGTCACATTTAAAAAAAAAAAGGGTCTTTTTTTGTTTTTCTGAGAGAAGGAGTATCACCTTAGTTTACAGAGAGCAGAGTCAACTAATTGGGGTGTGGCTAGTAGCTTATGTCTCCAAAAGCAGCTGTCTCCAATTACAGCTTCAGGCTGTTTCTGGCAGAAGAGGACTTGTTTCCGAGCAAAAAACAGAAGTCCAGAACTACAGATTTTTTACTAATTATTCACTTCTCTCTCCACAAAAGTAGTCCCTGTTTGGATTAAGCAAAAATATACTTTATTAGAAGAAGGGGGTCTCATTTAAGTAAAAAAAAAAGTGTTATTTTTCCTGAGGAAGGGGGCAGTATATCCTTAATTTGCTGAGAGCAGAGAGTGAATCTTATTGGGGCTGTGGCTTAGCATCTGAAGTCTACAAAGGCAGCTGTCACCAATTACAGCTTTCGGCTGTTTCCCGCAGAAAAGGACTGGTTGCAGACTAGAAACAGACGTCCAGAACTACAGATTTTTTACTAATTAATCTCTTCTCTCTCAACTGGAGTAGTACCTGTTTGGATTATGCAAAAGTTTGCTTTATTACATGAAGAGGGTCTCATTTAAGTAAAAAAAAAGTGTTTTTTTTTCTGAGGAAGGAGGCTGTATCACCTTAATTTTCTGAGAGCAGAGAGTGAATCTAATTGGGGGTGTGGCTTAGCAGCTGAGGTCTACAAAAGCAGCTGTCTCCAATTTCAGCTTCTGGCTCTTTCTAGCAGAAGACGACTGGTGGCAGATCAAGAAATTGAAGTCCAGAGCTACAGATTTTTTTACTAATTAGTCACTTCTCTCTCAACAGGAGTAGTACCTTTTTGGATTGTGCAAAAAATATACTTTATTAGAAGAATGGGGTATCATTTAAGTAAAATAAATGTGTTTATTTTTCTGAGTAAGGGGGCAGTATCATCTTAATTTACTTAGAGCAGAGAGTGAATCTAATTGGGGATGTGGTTTAGCAGCTTAGGTCTACAAAAGCAGCTGTCTCCAATTACAGCTTTCGGCTGTTTCTAGCAGAAGTGGACTGGTGACAGATCCAGAAACTGTAGTCCAGAGCTGCAGATATTTTACTAATTAATCACTTCTCTCTCAACAGGAGTAGTACATGTTTGGATTAATCAAAAATATACTTTATTAGAAGAAGGTGTTCACATTTATGTGGAAAAAAAAGGTTTTTTTTCTGAGGAAGGTTTCAGTATCACCTTAATTTACTGAGAGCTGAGAGTGAATCTAATTGGGGTTTAGCTTAGCAGCTGAGGTCTACAAAAGCAGCTGTCTCCAATTACGGTTTCCTGTGGGTTCTAGCAGAAGAGGGCTGGTTGCAGAGCAAGAAACAGAAGTCCAGAACTACAGATTTTTTACTAATAAATCACTTCTCTCTCAACAGGAGTAGCACGTGTTTGCATTAAGCAAAAATATACTTTATTAGAAGGAGGGGGTCTCAGTTAAGTAAAAAAAATGCTTTTTGTTTGAGGAAGGGGGCAGTATCACCTTAATTTACTGAGAGCAGAGAATTAATCCAATTAAGGGGGTGGCTTAGCAGCCTAGGTCTACAAAAGCAGCAGTCTCCAATTACAGCTTCCTGCTGTTTCTAGCAGAGGAGGACTGGTTGCAGAGCAAGAAAAGGAAGTCTAGAACTACAGATTTTTTACTAATTAATCCCCTCTCTCTCTCCACAGGAGTAGTACCTGTTTGGATTAAGCAAAAATATACTTTATTAGAAGAAGGGGTCTCATTTAAGTAAAAAAGAAAGTTTTTTTTTCTGAGGGAGGGGGCGATATCACCTTAATTTACTGAGAGCAGAGAGTAAATCTAATTGGGGTGTGGCTTAACAGCCTAGGTCTACAAAAGCAGCTGTCTTCAATTACAGCTTCAGGCTGTTTCTAGCAGAAGAGGACTGGTTGCAGAAAAGGAAACAGTAGTCCAGAACTACAGATTTTTTACTAATTAATCACTTCTGTCTCCACAGGAGAAGTACCTGTTTGGATTATGCAAAATATACTTTATTGGAAGAAGGGGGTCTCATTTAAGTAAAAAAAAAAAGTGTTTTTTTTTCTGAGGGAGGTGGCGGTATCACCTTAATTTGCTGAGAGCAGAGAGTAAATCTAATTTTGGTGTGGCTTAGCAGCCTAGGTCTACAAAAGCAGCTGTCTTCAATTACAGCTTCCGGCTGTTTCTAGTGAAAGGACTGGTTGGAGCAAGAACAGAAGTCCAGAACTACAGATTTTTACTAATAAATCACTTCTCCAACTGGAGTAGTACCTGTTTGGATTAAGCGAAAATATACTTTATTAGAAGAAGGGGGTCTCATTTAAATAAAAAAAGTGTTTTTTTTTCTGAGGAAGCGGGCAGTATCACCTTAATTTACTGAGAGAAGAGAGTGAATCTATTTGGGGGTGTGCTTAACAGCTTAAGTCTACAAAAGCAGCTGTCTCCAATTACAGCTTCAGGCTGTTTCTAGCAGAAGAGGACTGGTTGCAGAGAAAGAAACAGTAGTCCAGAACTACAGATTTTTTATTGATTAATCTCTTCTCTCTCAACAGGAGTAGTACCTGTTTGGATTAAGCAAAAATATACTTTATTAGAGGAAGGTGTTCTCATTTAAGTAAAAAAAAAGTGTTTTTTTTTGAAAGGGGGCTGTATCACCTTAATTTACTGAGAGCCGAAAGTCAATCTAATTGGGGTGTGGCTTAGCAGCTTAGGTCTACAAAAGCAGCTGTCTCCAATTACAGCTTCCTGCGGGTTCTAGCAGAAGAGGACTGGTTGCAGAGCAAGAAACAGAAGTCCAGAACTGCAGATTTTTAACTAATTAATCACTTCTCTCTCCACAGAAGTAGTACCTATTTGGATGAAGCTAAAATATACTTTATTAGATGAAGGGGGCCTCATTTAAGTAAAAAAAAAAGTGTTTTTTTTTCTGAGGAAGGAGGCGGTATTACCTTAATTTACTGAGAGCAGAGAGTGAATCTAATTGGGGTGTGGCTTATCTGCTTAGGTCTACAAAGCAGCTGTCTCCAATTGCAGCTTCTGGCTGTTTCTAGCAGAAGAAGACTGGTTGCAGAGCAAGAAACAGAAGCTCAGAACTACAGATTTTTTACTAATTCATCACTTCTCTCTCAACAGGAGTAGTACCTGTTTGGATTAAGCAAAAATTTTCTTTATTAGAAGAAGGGGGGCTCATTTAAGTAAAAAAAAGTGTTTTTTTCTGAGGAAGGAGGCAGTATCACCTTAAGAGCAGAGAGTGAATCTAATTGGGGCTGTGGCTTAGCAGCTTAGGTCTACAAAAGCAGCTGTCTCCAATTACAGCTTCCGGCTGTTTCTAGCAGTAGAGGACTGGTTGCCGAGCAAGAAACAGAAGTCCTGAACTACAGATTTTTTACTAGTTTCCCTCCTTCCCACCCCTCCACCCACCCACCCAAAGCCAGTTCTAGTTTTATAGCCACTGAATTTGACTGACAACAGCAACTCCCTGTTTGGCAGTAGGAAGGGAAGGATTACTGAGACACATTAATTTCAGTAACCTTGAAGGGACCTAAAAAATAAAAACTCTTTATCCCCCCTTGCTGCTAGAGGTCTGAATCCAAGCACGGAGGAAGGAGACTACTGAAGACTACAGGAAGTTCCTGTCCCAGAACAGGAAGGGTGAGAGTTGTAATGGCACATAAGCAGTAGGAAAGTAAGTGTAAAAATACATAGATGGAGGAGACAATAAGTATACAAAGCAACAGGAGAGGGGACACAAAATAAGTCAAGATGGGTGTGGTGCACTGCAATGGCTGTGGAGCAGCAGTGTTCTGGGAGACATTCTGGAGGCTGCGATTCTGTCCTGTTTGCAGGCACCTCTCTGGCCTGAGGGAGGAGGTTGCCCATCTCCAGGCTGACCTGGCTAGGATTCATGAAACCTCTTCCCCCACCCAGGGACCACCAGGGCCACCACCGTTACCTCAGAGGTTGCCAAGAAAGAGGAGCAGTTGGACCAGGATGGGTTCAGGGAGGGAGGGAGAGGGTGGTGGAACAGAGGTGCATCCTTACAGTTGTAGCTCTCCACAATTCATATGCTGTTCTGGCAAAAAGTGGTTCCTCTATGGAGGCACCTGATGTGGAGACCAAGGAGGATGCTGGGAACCTCCACAAAGGAGACCCACAGGAGGGTGACACAAGACCCCACAGGAGAAGGAAACAACTCCTGGTGGGGGATTCAATCATTAGGGGGTAGACGTGGGGGAGGTAGGGGATAGGGAGGTAAGGTGCCTGCCTGGCGCCACGGCTTGGAGGTACAGGAAGCAAATCCTCAGGATCGTGGGAGCAGCTGTACGAGGGAGGGAGCTGGATGTTACTGTCCACCTAGGGACAAATGATCTGGCTGTAAATGGGATCAGAGTGGTGCAAGAGGAGTTTGTGGAATTGGGGAGGGGGCTTAGACAAGTAGCATGTAAGGTAACCTTCTCAGTGGTGCTGCCTGTCTATGGCAAGGATGATGCTAGGGTATTCCGCATCATGGGATTCAATGAATGGTTGAAAAACTGGTGTGGAACTCAGGGTTTTGGCTTCATAGGGGACATGGGAGCCACCTGGAGGGATACAGACTTATACTGGCGTGATGGTCTGCATCTGTCAAGGGGGAGATCCAGGATCTAGGTGACAGGTTTAAATGCTTCATTAGCAAGCATTTAAACTAGCCAAGGGGGGAGGCACTGAAAAGGAGCAGGGAAATCCCAGCCTTCCCCCACAAAGCACAGTAGTTAGAGAGGTAAACACCAAGGCAGAGAAGTCAGTAGAGAGCAGGACAGGGATAAATGCAGAAAAAGATGTTAAGGACAGGGATGGGGCTAAAAGGGGTAAGGCCATAAAAAATAAATGGAAGGTGATGAGTACCAATGCCCATAGTCTGTGCAACAAGCTCCCTGAACTAGTGGCCTTAATGGAAGAGGGATGCCTGGATATTGTGGCAGTCACTGAAACATGGTACACAGAGAACCATGAGTGGGAAGTCAACATAACAGGATACACAGTCTACAGGAGGGACAGGGTGGGTAAAAGAGGAGGAGGAGTAGCTCTATATAAGGGAAGGGATTAAAGCAACAGAACTAAAGAGTAAACAGGAAGTTGATGAGTCACTATGGGTCATCCTGGAGACAGGAAATGGCACCACAATCCACATGGGAGTTGTGTACAGACCCCCATCTCAGGGGGAGGAAATGGACAAGGAAATGATAGAAGTCATCCTTAAAATGGCAGAAAAAGGGGAGATATTGTTGATGGGGGACCTGAATATGCCAGATGTTAACTGGAGTACCTTTGCTGCAGGCACATCCAAGAGCAGGGTCATTCTTGATGCCCTACAGGGGGCATGCCTCAGATAGCTAGTGTTGGAACACACTCGGGAGGGAGCAGTCTTAGTCCTGGTACTCTCAAATGGGGAAGGAGAAAGGATCTCAGATTTAGAAGTGGGTAGCCATCTGGGAACAAGTGACCAAACTGTGTGGTTCAAAATAAACACAGCCATAGAGTCAAGCTATACAAAAACAAGAGTATTGGACTTTAGGAAGGCTGACTTTGGGAAAATGAGAGAGTGCCTTAGAAAAGCACTAGCAAATGGGCAAGAGGGAGGAGTGAAGGAACAATGGGAAATAATCAAAACAGCCATCGCAGAAGCAACAAGCCTTTGTGTGAAGCAAATCAATAAAACAAAATGAAGGAAAAAACCACTATGGTTCTCAAAAGAGGTGACAGGGACGGTTAAGGAGAAAAGGATAGCATTCAGGAAATATAAGGAAACACAGAAGGAGCAGGACAGAGAACTTTATCAGATAAAGCAGAAGGAGGCAGGGAAGGCAATCAGAATAGCAAAGGCACAAACTGAGGAAAAGATAGCCAACTCTGTTAAGAAGGGGGGATAAAACTTTTTATAGGTACATTAGGGAGCGAAGAAAGACCAAGGAAGGAATACAGAGACTTAATAAAGGGGAGGGAATGTGAGCAGAGGGTGACAGTGAAAAAGCAGGGATGCTGAATTAATATTTCTGCTCAGTATTCACAACAGATGAGGAGGGGGAGGTGCCTAAACCAAACAAGGGGGAAACTCTGAATAGGGGGGTCGATATCAGTCCACTCACAGAAGAAATGGTTTTGAAAGAACTCTTGAAACTGAGGGTGGACAAAGCAATGGGGGCCTGATGGGATTCACCCAAGAATACTAAAATAACTAAGGGTAGAACTAGTAACACCACTGACTACTCTCTTTAACAAATCATGGGAGGATGGAGTGGTACCTGAGGACTGGAGGAGGGCAAATGTGATTCCACTTCACAAAAGTGGGAGCAGGGCAGAGGCAGGAAACTACAGACCAGTTAGTTTGTCTTCAGTGGTAGGGAAAAGTATGGAATCACTTCTGAAGGAAAGAATTGTTGAGTACCTAGAGGCCAGTGGGGCACAGAACCCAAGGCAGCATGGTTTCAAAGCAGGAAGATCATGTCAGATGAACCTAATAGATTTCTTTGACTAGGTGACCAAAGTAGTAGACCAGGGAGGGGCTGTGGATATGGCCTACCTAGATTTTAGCAAGGCATTCGACACAGTCTCACACAAAAGATTAATATACAAGTTAGCCAGCCTTGGAGTGGGTCCCAAGGTGGTAGCCTAGATAAAAAACTGGCTGGACAACAGAATGCAAAAGGTAATAGTAAACAAATTCCCACAGTGAAGAAAGGAGGGTAACTTGGCAGAGTACCACAGGGTTCGGTACTGGGACCAGTCCTCATTAATATCTTTATAAGTGGCATTGGAGAGCACCTGGAAGGAAAGGTATGCCTCTTTGCAGATGACACAAAGATCTGCAACAGGGTTGATACACAAGGTGGGGTGGAAAGAATTATAAGGGACTTGACAAGGCTGGAGGAATGGTCAAATATGTGGCAGCTCAGATTCAATACAAAGAAGTGCAAGGTAATGCATCTGGGAAGCAAAAACCAAGGGGAAGAGTACACAATGGGGGGTGAGTTAATAACAACAACAAAAATCAAAGAAGACCTAGGAGTAATTATATCAGATGACCTAAAGGTGGGCAAGCAATGTGAGAAGGCAGTAAGGAGGGCTGGAGGGATACTGGGATGCATAGGGAGAGGCATCAACAGTAGAAAACAGGAAGTTGTTATCCCTCTCTACAGACAGTTAGTGAGACCCCATCTGGAGTACTGCATGCAATTCTGAGACCCTATCTCCGCAAAGACATAGACAGAGTGGAGGCTGTTCAGAGGAGGGCAACCAAAATGGTGCAAGGTCTGCACCAGATGACATACAAGGAGAGACTAAAGCAGCTTAATATGTATACCCTTGAGGAAAGGAGGGAGAGGGGGGACATGATAGAAACTTTCAATTATCTCAAGGGAATTAACAAGGTACAAGAGGGTAGTATCTTTCAGAAGAAGAGATGTGCAAGAACAAGGGGGCACAATTTGAAGATGGAGGGGATGGCTCAGAGTTAATGTTAGAAAGTATTTTTTCACAGAGAGAGCTGCGGATGCATGAAACAGCCTTCCTGAGGAGGTTGTGGAGTCAGGAACAGTGCGAGAATTCAAGAATGCATGGGACAGGCATACGGAAATTCTAGTGGGGGGCAGGAGAAAGTAAGCTGTTGATTAACTAGAATCTGCAGCTTATCCATCAGGTTGGGAAATGGGCAGACTGGGTGGGCCAAGCGGTCCTTATCTGCCGTCAAATTCTATGTTTGTATGTTTCTATGTTTCAATCAGATTTGACCTTTTCTCACTGGCGACACTTGGGGCTAGAACAGGTGTTTCAATTCCTAGGGCCTTTAGGAGCTTTTTCATTTGAGGAATTGATTCTTAAATATGGGCTTCTGAAAACAGACCGGTTTAGGTATTTTCAAGTTAGAGATTATATTCTGAGAAACTGGGTCATTTCAGCTAGAACCTCATGCCCGACTCCTCCCCTTCTCAGACTATATATTGATCATGTTTCGAAGAACCACTGGGGACACCTTATAGTGTCCCGCTATAAAATACTGAGAGATTTAACCTCAGAAACTACAAACACTATATTAGATGGTTGGAATAAAGACCTAGATCAGGCGATCCCAGTCAAGCGACAGTCTGCAGCATCTTCAGCTGCTGTAAAGATTACCACTTCAAACTCTTGGAGAGAATTCTCCTGGAAGTGCCGGTATAGATACTTCTACTCCCCAGCAAATCTAACTATATACTTACCAAAGAGGTTTGGAAGGTGGTGGAGAGAATGCGGTTGCCAGTTGGCGGACCTGGCATGTATCATGTGGCAATATCCATTGCTGATGCCATTTTGGATTCCCTTCCAAACAGAAAAGCACAGGAGAGACAATAGAGATTACAGCTGAAATGTTTTTATAAAGCATATATCTGGACCACTCTCCCTCCTGGACCAAAACTCTTTTACCTACATACTTGCTGGAAGCAAAGTAGACCATAACTAGAAGATGGATGACAACTAAAATTCCAGAAATCCGAGACTGGTAAAGAATAATGACAAAGAAGAGACATTTAGAATAAAATGGCAGAGATGGATCTTTTACCTAATGGAGGCCGATCCAGAATTTTGTCCCTAAACTAGGATTGTAGGGAAGAGGGTGAGGGGTTGATGGAGTAAGGATGGTATTTGTTGATATACCTATAAATCAGTTAAAAAAAATGTTAACTGACAATGCCTAAAGAACTGTTTAAAGATCTCGTCAATATGTGTCTTAAATGAACATTAAAACAAAAACTCAATGAAAAAAGATAAAAAAAGAGAAAATAATAACACACAGTAAATCTGCTTAGCCAAAAGAAGCCTTAATCTTTTTCCTTGCTCTGATAATGTTCCTTGCTCTATCCTTACAAGCAAACCTAGAAGAAAAGAGCTCAGGTGAAGCTAGGTGTCTTTGCCAGCAAACCTAGTCTTCCACCTCAAGTTGCCAATCTCTTTTTGCATGACATCCATGGAAGAGCATTTTATACAAATGTTATTAGCGCTATTGCTATTTATAGGGTAAAGTGAATATATAAGACAGTTAAAACATTTATACAGAGAGCCTTCCTTTAAAACAGCTCTAATATATCCCCAGTCTGGTTCATTTTTCTACCAAGTAGATAACAGTAATCAGTTGAGAGATAAAGTAGCGATCAGTATAGTGAATGACTTATTTACTCTGATCTCCCTGCAGATACAAGCAGAGGATGCAGCTTGCCACAGCCAAACATTTGAAGTGTGCTTTATATAAAATAAAATGCCCTTGTAGGTTGAATTGCAAAATGGAGTACAAGTTTGCAGCCCCTATCAACGATACTGGCTCTGGAGCAGCATTTTTTTAATTAAAAGTCTGCAAGTAAACTTAGTCATATATGCACCTATTGAAAGTGTTAATTTTTTTTTAACAAAAATGTAAATACCCCTTAACTCACACCAAGTTAACCTTTGCATAAGACTCCAACAAACTTAGATCTTACAGGTATTTGTACGTGACAAAGTAATGTAAGACAAGTCTATGTAATAGTACCTTATAGTTTTAGTTTAATTTAGTTTATTGTTCTAGGAATTATTACCTTTGAGCCAATGGCTCTTTTACAAATGTTCCACATCATCAATGTACAAACAAACAAGACATGCTACATAGAATGGTCAGCAAATTATAAAGGTTCAATAAGCCAGTATAATACAGTACATCACAGGAAACAAACAAAACATTGGAGGAATGGTCAAGGTGGGAAAGGTAGGAGGAGATATAGGGAAGG
The DNA here is from genome assembly GCA_016271365.2 of Neoceratodus forsteri. Lineage (NCBI taxonomy): Eukaryota > Metazoa > Chordata > Ceratodontiformes > Ceratodontidae > Neoceratodus > Neoceratodus forsteri. The sequence goes on from CM057452.1 coordinate 143,426,146, forward strand.
GAGCAGACTTAGAGTAGTTAGAGGTACTCAGATGCCTTTGTCAAGAAAGGAGCAGAAGAGGAGGATGAAAAACAGTAAAAACAGCCATGAGGGAAGAATCATTAGTCAAGGCAGTCACAGGAGCTAGAGGCTGAGAGGTGAGAGTAAAGCATAGATTTGAAAGCTCCTAGTGACGTGGAGGATGAAATGAGTGAGCTCAGCTGGGGGCATGATAGGCAAAAGATCTTTGGCCCTGTGTGGTCCGGCATCTGGGGACCTGGAGAGGCTGGTGTTCCAATCTTTTGGTGGGATGGATGCTGGTATTCGGGCAAAGTAGGTCTTGGATACACGGCGGAGTGTGGCCCAAGATGGATTTTTTTGCCATCAAGCATGTGAGGTACCTTATGTGATTTGAGAGTTGCAACCATCCTGTTTCAGTGTAGAGTTCACATGTATGAGTACGTCTTTGCGTCCAGTGAGCAGCCGACAGGCATTGTTTAGGGTGGTTGTGATGCGCCTTAGTGCGGTGGTAGTGGCAGAGCCATAGATAATTAATAAATAATTAAAATAGTAGCAGTTAGTAGAGGCTAGGTGTTGATAAAAAGTCACCCTTAAATGTTTGTGTATGACTCAGTGTATTCTGAAAACCCAGAAGCAAGTTGAAACAAGTAACACACTAATACGGTTATGCACTTTTTTGTTTCAAACAGTACTGGAATAGGCAGTTGAGCAGAATCCCATATAGAAAGTTAGGGTAGAGTGGTGGTTTGGCAAACAATAAATTAAAATTGCCCTCAAACATCTCTGCGAGTTAATGTGCCTGACAAAAGCTAGTTATAATGTAAACTGAATTGACCTTATGACCGATAACCATTATATTCAGTCTTCCTGGGCCTGCTTCCCCCCTAACACCACAGGTATGCACAGAATACGCATGTCTCTGTATGCATCACTATGTGCAGCCCCACGTGTGCTGGCGCCACTTGCAGCGGGGTGAGATTTTATACCTGGTGCCCCGGAAGTGCTCCTTAGGGATCACCATGTGCAAATCAGCAAATCTTAAAAGTTTTTAAACTATAATCAATAAAAATGTTCTGTGCTACCCACCCTAACAGACCTGCTTCCCCACCCGACAGTCCCTTTGCAAACTTCCTGACTTCAATAGTTTCAGGCAGCTTGCTCGAACTAAAATACCTAGCTCACTTATGAACTAGCTTAGCTGTTGCCTAGCAACAGTCAATATCTGTCATACTGAGGACAATAATTACACTTTACAAGCTCACTACAACTGGAGGAACAAGCAATAATGGGACTGGTTCAGGTGTTCCAAGTCCAAACAGCAGTGATTTGATAAACACTAAGTGCACCTAATTAGGACTTACCGGTTATCCACCACTTGCCAAGTACCACAGTAGTGATTGGTGGTCTGCCGTGGTGGTCATGGGTGAGCCTGCAGGCTACGCCAGTATAACAGCAGTTCAGGACTTTTTCATCTACTTCTTGGTCTTCTCCTCAAGGGCGCTGGCATGTAATGAAGCACACACGTGTGTTTGGTGGTCCCTATGTGTGCCATTGGCATCTGGCATTGGCCCCTTCTTTTGGTTGTGATCCCACTGTGCTGCCTCGTGACCTCCATCAGATGGCAGGCAAGCCGTGAAATGTTGTTTCTCCCAACCCCAAGAGAAGAGAGCTGTTGCTGAAATGTCCGACCCTTCCTCCCTTGGTTTACCCTTGAGTGGCCAGAGTCCGTTGTCAACCCAGGTTGCTGGCATATTCAGCAGTAGAGCTACCACTGTGCTATTGACGTAGCCAGAGGTAACATTTTTAAAACAAATGCAGCTAAAAAGTAAGGCCTGCCATGTTGGTATGTTGTTTAAAAACATGGTGAGAGATACTAATTGTTGTGTGACTGGCGGCTGATAATGGACTTTAATTTCTTGATCAGGAAAGGACCCAGTAACTTACAGCAGGATATGATGCAAGAACACTCAAATGGGCCATGCTTAGTGCAGTAACCTCGTGCCCTCAACCGAGCAGCCAGCTCCTGTACAGACCAGAAGAGCAAAAAGCAAGGGCTGAAATAATGCCATAAGCAAAGCTTGCCAATAAAAAGATTTCCAATATGGAAAATTGCATGAAAGTGCTTAAACAGTATGCAGACTAGATGAGAACTTGGACTAATACCAAATACCGACCCCATAGTGCTGCACTAGAAGGTGTTGCACTGTCGAGGAACTGTCCTTCGGATGTGATGTTAAAACTGACATCCTCTTTGTTCATCTTTGTTGGCTTTCCCAGTGGGGGTTAAAAATCCCATGCCACTGATTGTAAGAGATGGGGATCTTCTCATGTTCTGATCAACAGCCCCCTTCCCATCAGTAAAACAGATTTATGGATTCCCCCCCAGTATATACCTGAAAATGAGTTGTCACAGCAAGGTGTGCTTTTCCTGGTAAAATAAATTACAATTAAGTATATAAACTAAACCCAGATTTCAGAACAATCTTAGATCTCTCACCAGGCTGAGCATTTGGAGAATAAGAGATATAGCTGCAGTGCGTCCAGATTAATTTGAGATTTTCACTGTAACTCCAGGGTGCTTCTTCTGTGTTTTCCTGAAGATCAGATTCTTTCCTATGGAAGCAGACTCACTGTTTCCCCTGTATAACCAGTGCAAGTCCATGGGAATAATTTCCCTGTGGATGGCCGCAAATCCCTGTAAAATACAAGAATCCCTGCAGAGTAGATTTCCATGTAGATTTCTCTAGGATTGGCTCTTCTCTGTCTATGTTTTATCCCAGATTGGCTCCTGATGCTGCTGCCAGACTGCATCTTTCAGCACTAAGCTTCTGATGGGTCAGTTTCTCTAAGCATGCTTTTCTGGACTGATTTTTACGTTCGCTTGCACGCATGTGCAAGGAACGTTTTGTCACAGTACGACTTTTTGGAGGTGTGTGACCCTCCTGTGCAATCCAGTGCTCTGTGTAGCAGGCACGATCCTACCCTGCCAATGGATGTGCAAGCTGTCTATGACAGCAGTTCAGCTGCCCTGGTCTTCAGTTCTAAGAAAACGCCTGCTGCAATCAGCGGTGGCAACGTGTATGCATTTAGTATATTTACGTCTTAATGTCACGTCGCAGCATTCACACTTTAAACAATGTTCTAATGGGCAAGCACCAATTAACCCCAGTTTATCTCTGGATGTGTTCATTAAGAATTGCAAATTTCTTTCAGTTACCCCTAAATCTCTCACGTTGCACTTCCCTTTACACATTATCGGCGTTTTTGTGTATACTTTAATTAATACTTAAGACAGTTCATCCATCTGAAAAACGGCTGTGTGTGTGTGTTTGTGTGTGTGTGTATGTATGTGCTCACATGAATTGCCTCACTACTTGGCTTATTTTAAACAACACGCTTACAGATCTCTCTCTCCTGTGATCTGCAGAAGGAGTTAACCCATAGCGCTACCACGTCTTTCAATTTCTAAGGCTTGGGGACTCGGAAAGGCTTGTCACTGCTAATGTCTGGAAAAATAATTATGAGAGTTTGGTCAGGATATTATTAGAACATATCCATGGCGTACAGCGACACCATTAATAAACAAGTGGCTTGCATTCTGCAAGTAAAAAGTGGTGTGAGTGTGTGTGTGTGCGCGCTTTAGAATGTAACTCAAATTAACCCATTGATTTCATTTTAACAGACCACAATAGCTGAATAGCAACTAGTAAGTGACGTCTCTTTTTTCCGGCACGTAAAATCCTCACCTTGTCTTAGTCCATTTTTTTCTAGCTTGATCGCAGTAATGGTTACTGAGCGGTTGAAAACAAGAATTCACAAATTTCTAAGAAATGTAAAAAAAGAAAGGGGCGTGATTCTAGAGCTTAGATGAATAGGTGAACTTGGAGGGGGACATTAGCTTTAGTTGCGGCTGGAAAGAAAATTGAGTGAGTGAATCTTGCTTCAGCTGCTCCCTCTCTCCCTTTCCGTCTCTCTCCTTGGATCAGGAACCAGGAACGATTTTGTAGGAGCCCTTGTTGGGGTGTGGGGCAAGTGGGCAATGTCTGAAGAAAGCAGCAGTTTGTTAGACTAAATTCATTACCATTCCAATCACATCAACACACGCTTCTATGTCCCTTCCTCTCGTTTGGCCCCCCCTTCCTTCAGTCTCGCCAGTATCTATGGCAATGTCTAATTTCCACAAGAGTGGTTTTCCATTCACTCAGCAGCTGTGGATCTAACCTCCTTCCCCAAACACTTCCACAATAATAGAAATTGTCATCAGTCAGATCTTTAATAGACATTATTATGTTGATTGCCAAAGTATGATTATTATTAAATAAGAGATGCCTTTCAGGAATCCCCAGCCAGTTCATTCACCAGGTAAACTGATGCAATACATGGTGTCTGCCTTGTGTCTCCAATCGGTAACCTCATGTCTCCAGTCGGGAACGATTTGTATTTTTTATGTTTCTATGTAAGTACAACTGTGTATAATTCTGTAGATGTTTAACTTTAACTGGTAATATAATATGTTGTGTCTGGGCAATGCTATATCATGTCTGTAATACTGTTGCCTCGGGCAGGTGCTCTTGTAAAAGACGATTCCCTACCCCGAGTTCTTTCCCCTACTAAAACAATCTCCAGATATTCCTCCAGGCTTGACTTGAAGCCAGTTTTTTTTTTTATTCATTTTCTTTTTGCAGGGTTTCCTCCCGTCCCTTTTTTCGCTTGTCTGAAATGCTATGAGCATGCTGCACCATGATCCATAGTTTCTAAAAGTGGAGATAATATGGACTATCTTCTCTTCCCGATGGCCTGTTATTTTTTTTTCTAGCATATATTAGCACTCTATCTATATCTGTTTAAATTACAGTTAGGATACTCACACCAGCGTAAAAAAGAATCACTTTTTTTTTCAAAATTAATTGCTGCGCTGGGGACCTTCATCCCCCCCCCCAACACACACACAGTCATAGCAGTGCTTTACTTTGGGGACGGTGTCTTTCACCTTCTCATCAATCTACTTACCCTGGGTTGCAAGGCTGATGGAATTTCAAAACTTGGAAACTGACCTAGTAACCAAGGCAAAAAGGCTACTGTCCTTTTAAGGGCTTTATACTGTCAGACTCGTGTTAAAATATATTGAAATAAATAAAAGCAAAGCATCAAAAAATTGAAATCGGCAAGCGCCATTGGGTTAGACTCGAGGTGTATAGGTGAGGAGGGAAATGGAAAGGGGAGCAGACACGAAGGTGGCAAGTTAATGCTCCAAAGGGGATACAATTATTGAAAAGCAAGTAAAAAATAATGGGAAGTTAGAAATGTGTCAGGGAGCCGAACTGGCAAGCCTGTGACTCGCAAGAAGGTCTTGTAATCTGGGAAGCGACTCAGAGACATCTTTAGAAAAGAGCCCCCCATTACGCCCCAATAATAAGCACTGATTAATGTAGCCCATACCCCTCCCCGGCTGGTGTGGAATACGGTAAGGACAGCATTAGCTTACCTTGTCAGTGGAAAAGTTGATTAACACCGTCAGCACCACTTTGAGGACAAGCATAAATGTTCATGATGAGGATGAGGACGGTGCTGGTGCTGAAGTTGGTGGGGGGATTGTACTCGAACTCGAGTCCTTCCTTGAATTATTGCGGAGAGAATCCTTAAAAAAAAAATAAAATAAAAAAATCCACCCACAGACTAGGCAGACAGCCCTAGCTGCAGTCCCCAGAAATCCACCTGACAGGGAATGGCACTGATCGGAATCAACTGGTATGGGTGCAGGGATTGGTAGCAGTGGTACAGATCGATAAATAATTTCTCTTTAGTATCCACAGGCAGGCGGGCTATAACCCCGACAGTGGCTTCATGGTCCCTTCCTTCCCAGCCGCGAGCAATTCACCAGAAGAAATAAGAATCCCTACAGCCCTTGTAAATAGGGATTTGAAACAATGATTTCGCATGCAGAAAAACAAATACAAATAAAATCGCCCCGCACACACTTCTTATTGGGAGCACATCCACTGTGCTCCCTCCAGAAATTATGTAGCTCTTTCAATATTTTGTAACAGCCTTTTTCGTAATTAACTTTTTCAATCCATTTCTGTTTCTTTATTCCAAACTTTTCTTCCTGCTTTCTTTTTATTTTACACAAAAGTATCCATGAGATCTCATTTGAAATTATTGTAAAGATGAAACACAAAACCGTCAGCAACTTTTGAAGCATGGATAGTTACCAAGGGCTGGAAGCCGGCTTTGTAGACTGTGAGTTTTCTCTCTCACTCTCTCTCTCTCTGCTTCCACAATGCTTATTTCAAACATATGAAGTTCTCAGCTGTTGCAGTCCGCCTAAAGGTGGGCTAGTAGTTTTTTTGGAAAAATCCTCTTGAGTTTCCGGACTGAGAGATGCTTTCAATAAAGTTGCAAGAATCACTGAATTGAGGAGGTCCTCTGATTATTTTTCCTTTGGTGGAGCAGCGGGTTAAAAAGCTGCCAGAAACCGCATACTATACTGCCTGCGCTTGACTCTCTTTATGCTGTGGTAGTTCTCTGACTCACTCTCTCCTTCTCGTTCTGCAGTTAATACCATGTGGAGGGTGGAGCCAAACCAAGCCACTCCCAAATCTGAAAAGCAGTTGACAGTACACATTTTCCTACACTATAGTAGGTAGCTCAGCTCAGATGCTGCTTCTCTCTCTCTCTGTCTCTCTCTCTCTCTCTCTCTCTCTGCAGTGGGGCTTAGGCTTCTACCCCCAGTTTTAAAGCCAAAGGGGGCTGAAACACATGATGAGGTCTGAGATTAAGAGACTCAAGATCACAAGGTTAGTCAGGGTGGGATGTGAACCCAGATTTCCCTGGATCACAGTCCTGTTGCTCTAATCACATAGCAATGCTGCCTTTTGCCCATGGTCTCCTGTGCTGCTCTTATAGTTGTAGCCTGGTTTGCCACAGTTGGTATGGTGGGTCTTAGCTGTGTGGACCTTGCTTTGTAACACTGTCATTTTTGTTTGAGGGAGGAGGGTCATAGGTAACATTTCAAGCTTGGAGACAGACATTGAGGGTTTAGGCATATATTAAGGGCTGTTTGTTGCTGAGGGATTAAAATTGTTTGTTTTCCTCATAGGGAGTGGGCTTCAGCTTACCAAGGATCTGGCATTAAAGTGTTGAGTACCTGAGCGAGTGTCCTAGCCAGAGCTGGCATGTTGTTCCCTGGGTCCTGACTGTAGCTGGCAGGGGCACAGCACACAGCAAGAAAGGTTATCGCAGTATCACAGACTGCAGTGTGTAAGGTGGGGTTTCACTGTACTGCACATGGAAGCTGAGGAAGCATTTAGTGAGTGATGGGGGGGATCTGGCAGTAGCACATTTAATCACAGATGGTGGTTTTATAATAGCAATGTCTGATTCTGGATACCATCTAGATGTGACAGGGCTGTTGCCAAATGAGTGGGAGCTTAATGCAGTACTTATTACTCCCCAGATTTGTGACTATATGAATTTTTATTTTTAATGTCACAGTGCAAGGATGACATCTCCATGTGAATGATAAGGGTTCTAAGGGGTAAAGTGAGTGGTGACTTGGAATACAATATGTAACAACCAAAATGTGTGTGTGGGGATCACCATTATGAATACAGGATTGATTGTGCTGATCTTGCAGTTGTATGAGGCTGGTGCTACACTGGGAAGTTAAGAGGCAGATTCAGAATTTTTTTTAAAGAGGGTAGCAATTTTCCTGGAGGTGGGGTATAGCACTTTCCCTAGAAAAATGTTAATGTTCCTCTTTGGAACCCTCCAGGCTCTTGTTCTCACTTATGCATCACAAAAATAGTCTTATCCCCTTAGCAACCCCTTTGGAGATTCTTCCTCTATCTTCTCCTTTGTTCCCCTTACCACCTTATTTGCTCCCCTATGTTTTACTAGGTGTATTCCCCTACCCTATCCCCTCCCTGTTTTTCCTTTTACCACCTGAATGCCACCCTTTTTTCCTTCACTGCCTTTATCACTTCCTTAAAGAACCATAATGGTTTCCTTAACCTTCTGCTTATACTCACTTCCTTCATGCAGAGATTGGTTGCTTTAATTATGTTCTCTCTTATTTTCCCCACTGTGCCTGTCCCCCTCCCTGGCAGTCCTCCCCTTTAAGGCATTTTCTGAGGTGGTCCCCCAATTTCTTTAAAATTCACCCTCCTAAAGTCCAGGACCCTCATTCTTAGGTGTTTAGTCTCTGTTCCTGCCTTTACATTAAAAAAAACTGCATGGTGATCCCTGGTACCAAGGGGACTGCCACTGAGACGTCTGCAACACTGTTCCTGTTTGCAAGCACCAGTTCCGGCACTGCTCTATCCCTATTTGGTTCATTGAATGGCTGCCTGACAAAACCCCTTTTCAGAGAGTCAAGGATGGCCCCGCTCTTTGCTGAAGCTGCAGTTGGAAGGTTCCACTCCACTTCAGGCAGATTGAAGTCACTAACTACTGTAGCAGCACTTCCCATTACCATTTGGATGATTGCTTCCTCTAGTACTTTAACAAACTCCTCTCCTTGTGGTGGTCTGTAAATTAACCTGGTATGGATAACAGCCCTGGAGCCTGTCTCCAGGGTACCCAAAGCACCCCCAGCCCTTCTTTTCCTTATGGTTCCCCTGTACCTCATTAGCCTTGATTCCCTCCCTGACATTTAAATCAACCTCTCCTCCCCTCCTCCCTGCCCTGTCTTTTCTGAACATAGAGTAGCCCAGTATGACCATGTCTCAATCGTGGTACTCTGTGCACCATGACTATGTTATGGCCTCTAAATTCAGGTCAGCCTCCTCAATGATGGCTTTTAGGCCCATAATTTTGTTTACAAGACTGCTTGCATTGACTAACATGGCTCTCCACACCTTCTATCCCCCTGCCTGTTACCCTGTTTTTCTCACCCATTCATGACTGTGATTGTCCCTGAAGCTCTCTTGACTCTCCTCTTCCCTTTTAAATTTCCACGTTCCTTGTCCCCCTTCCCCCCCACAGTTTCTTCTGTTCTGACACCATCCTTGCATTTCTGCAAAAGGGTGGGAGCTGAGGTATTCATGGAGAAGATCAGGATCAGTGGAGGATAGACTAACCCTGAGTGCTCATTATTATCTGTTTTAGGGGGCAGTCACTTAGACATGCAGAGTTCCTGTCATAAGTGATTGCCAAAGGAAGGAACAGCCTAACCAGCCTAACTCTTATATGCTCTGGATGAGCTTTTACGTCCAATCTGTCTGCAGCCCAGGGGATTGGTGTCATGGGAAAGATGTGAGGAGTTTGGTGCATTCTTTTTGGTGAGGTATCCTCCATTCACTCAATGCTGTGCTATGTGGGCTGTCATGGCCCAATACAATCCAACTATTAAGGGACCTTCCATTAGTCTGAGGTGAGTTTCAGCCTATGCAACCTGGAGATGTTCACCAGTTGATCCTGGAGCTGCATCGTACTTTTTGTATGTTGGATCCCAGATCTACCCAGCTGTTGGTGAACTGCAGGGAGTCCTGGAACAAGTCACTGCAGATATATTTCAGGAGTTCCTGGAGGGAGTACCTGACTATCTGCACAATGGGATAGTCATGTGTCCTTGAGAAAAGGTTTTTCCCCACTGCACGAAAGAAGACAGTAGTGAAACAGCTGCTTAAGAAGCCACTTTTGGACTCTGACATTTTTCCAACTACAGACCTGTCTTAAACCTCCCTTTTGTAAGGAAGGTGATTGAAAAGGCAGTGGTGATGCAGTAGAATGCTCATCTAGAGAAACTTTCCATGAACCATTCTAGTTGGGATTCAATATGCATCACTGCACAGAGACAGCATTAATCAGGGTTTAAAATGATATATTCCTGGCTAGAGATAGAGGAAACAAATACGTTCTTGACTTTTGTCTTATGGGATTTTAACAGTTTGGCTGAGGGGCCTGGGAGGACGCAAGGGCATTGTTTTAAAGTGGTTCAAGTCCTTCCTGTTTGGCAGGGTGCAGAAAGTGGCACTGGAAATTTTTCCTCATGCCCTGCTGCCCTTGACTGTAGTACTTTAAGATTCAGTCTTGTTGCCCAGTTATTGGTAGTTTATATGCTGACACTGAGGAAGATCATTTGGTGATATAGTCTGAAGCTTTACTGTCACGCTGATGATACTCAGCTTTATATATTGTTTGCCACTGGAGAGAGAAATGCTATCAATGAGCTGAATATGTACCTAGCTGATATTAATGACTGGATAGCTCCAATTAGCTAAGGCTGAACCCCAACAAGATGGATGTGCTACTGTCTGATGTAAGTTCTCATAGACTGGTAGGGTCAGGAGGGGTTGTGCCAGGCTTACAACTTGATACTCCTCTCCTTACTACCAGGAACAGAGTAAATAATCTTGGAGTCTTCATGGATTGTTAGCTGACACTAGAGCATCAGATATCAGTGGTGGTACACAATGGCTTCTACAGCTCAGAAACATCACCTATATCAAAGTCTATGTAGATGCTGAGGACCTAACTACACTGATGCATGCATTCATATCATCAATATTGGACTATTGTAATGCCCTTTATCTCATGCTCTTTGGACTTTTACACTTTGCTTGCAGCTGGTGCAGAACACCATGGAGTTCCCTACTCTGAGCATATCTCCCCAGTGTTTCAGATGTTGCACTGGCTGTCAGTGAGGTGGCATGTTTCCTTCAAGACAGGTTTATTGACATACAAAGCCTTATACAATCCAGGCCAAGGCTACATGAATGAGCTGCTATATCTGTATGTTCCTGGCCGCCCTCTTCACTTTCTCCACTCAGATACTGTTCAAAGCAGTCTGGGGAATGGTCTTTTATGATGGTAGTACCTCTGTTATAGAACTCACTGCCATGCAGTTTAAGAGAGGCCCCCTCATTTGAGGTTTTTAAAAAAGAGCTTAAGTATAATCTCTTTATCCTGGCTTTCTTCACCCTCGCCCCAAGCTAGGACTTCTTTTGACCCCGGATACACAACAGCCAGAGGCTAGTATACAAACAGCCTCCCAGATAGGATTCAGGTCTTCATTTCTCATCACCACTCTCAACCCCCTTCCCCCCACAAGCTTGCAAAAAGCCTGTCAGAGCTTGTATCCACTGTGGCCAGTGGTGAGTATACAAAGCGCCCTCTGAACACACGTGGTCAGTGGAGTGTTTGGATCTGTTGCTTTTTGTTTCTTCATTTGTTTATTGCTTTGCAAAGCCCTCTCAGTATCCTCTGTAAGTGTGATGATCCCTGGGTTGGAATGCATATACACCACAAGTTGCTGCATGGCATGTTGGAAATTCTGGGAACTAAAGTGATGGACTGAGCAGCAGTATCTATCTTCGTGAATCAGGTAAGTTGGGCTTATATCACCGTGTAGCACATAGACAGGCTGGATTGAAACAGAAAATCTAGGCACTCTGAAGTGCAGTCAAGCAACTTGTTCTTGACACCACACAACAGCTGCACAGCAAATACAAGCAAGCAAATATTAAACATTGACAAATGCTTGTTCTGTGCTAGTAGGGCAATTGTATGGAAACATAATCCTTGTCTTCTGTACTTCATCTGGTCCCACTGTTTGTCTTCATGTGATGTCATAATCTCCTCTTTGTGACATACTAATTTCTACAGTAACCACTTGTGAGTCATGAACAGGAATACAAATATGACATCACATGTAGGTTGGCAACAGGAGCAGATAAAGGCTGAGGGGCAAGAATATTATTTTTCCAAATGTTGTCCATAGTTATAAAAACAAAGGGGAGATAATAAAAAAGGGAAAGGGGAGGAGAAATTGTTTAACCAGGAAAAGCACACTAAGCCGGAACTTGTTTCCAGGTGTTACCTAGGAGCACAAAGAAGCAAAGTGACATGCTCAGGGTTACACAATATGTAAGTGGAGGCTGATGGGATTCATACCCAGGTCTCCAGGTTTCCAGCTCAGTGCCCTTAACCATTATGCTATAATTACTACAAGAAATATGTGAAATGTAAGAAAAATTGCATTTAAATAGCATGTTTTTTCACATGTTTTCCAGATATGTTTCAGGCTCTTTAAAGAATGCAGCATAAAATTAATATAAACCTTTAAAAGTAGTCATTTATTACTTTGTATAGCTAAAATACTTTTTATATTTGCTGTGCATGCACACACAGTGAACATCTTGCTACAAGAGTGGCTTTTGAGGGGTATGACACTGTCAGTCCAATGCAGAGTGGTCTGCAGGGGCTCATCAGTAAAGTGAGATGAGTTTGTCTGGATCAAGTGGGAAGTGAATTGGGCAGAAAGGGGTGGACCAGGTGGAGTCACTTGATGAGTACTTCTATTTGTTGTTCACTAGAGAAAGGATGGACCTATGCCACAGGGAGAAGAGGGATGGGAATGGGAGCAGGGTTAACGGATGGGGTAATCCCAGTGGATAGGGTTTTAAAGGACCTAAATGTCCTGCTGATGGACAAGGCCCCAGGACCAGATGGAATGCACCCAAGAGTCCTGAGAGAGTTAGCAGAGGTCTTGGTGGGCCTTCTGGCAGGCCTATTCAACACCTCACTGGAGATGGGGGTGTGTGTGCCCCAGGACTAGAGGATGACTCATGTGGTGTCTCTCCACTAGAGTTGTCCCAGGGAAGAGCAGGTAATTATAAAGTATCTGGACTTCAGCAAAGCCTTTTACTTGGTGCCACATGGAAAGTTGCTGGGCAAACTGAAGAGCCTGGGAGTCAGGGAGAAACTAGTGGGATGGGTCAGGAGCTGCCTGCAGAACAGACAGCAGAGGGTAATGTAATAGGGCGCTCTCAAAGCCAAAACCTGTAACAAGTGGGGTCCCTCAGGGCTCAGTGCTCAGACCAGTGTTTTTCAACATCTTTACTGGGGACATAGCAGAAGGGATCAAGAGCTTGATCAGCATGTTCACAGACAACAGAAAGACCTATGCAACAGCGGACAGTAAAGGGGGGAGGCAAGAACCCAGAGAGGACCTGGCAAAACTCAAGCACTGGTCTAGTATGTGGCAGTTGGGGTTTAATGCTAAGAAGTGCAAGGTTGTGCACTTAGGGGCCCAAAACCCCATGACTGGCTATGGGGAGTACAGGTATCCACTTTGGATGAGGAAAAGGACCTAGGGGTGCTAGTCACAGGCAACATGAAGCATTAGACACAATTCCATAGGGAAGCAGCAAGAGCCAACAAAATGCTGGGGTGCATAGCCAGAGGAATGACCTCTAGGAGGGAGGAAGTCATCCTGTCACTGTACAGGTCACTGGTGAGACCGCACTTGGAGTACTGTGCACAGTTCTTGTGCCCCTATTTAAGAAAGGTTGTCAAATTACTGGAGGGGGTGCAGCAAATGGCAACAAAGATGATCCTAGGACTGGGCAAAAAACCCTATAAGGAAAGACTGTGGGAGCTCAATATGCATTCCCTGCAAGACAGAAGGAAGGGGGGATGTGAGAGAGACCTTCAAATACTTGAAAGATATAAATAGGTTTAGTACAGCGAGCATGTTCAGCTTAAAGGGAAGGAGGGTCACTAGGGGACACAGTCTGAAATGGAGGGCGGAAGATTCAGGAGGGAAATGAGAAGACATTATTTTACAGAAGGAGTGGTGTCATGGTGAAATGAATTACTTGAGGAGGTGATCTTGCTGAAGACTGTGGGCAGTTTTAAAAGGGGGTGGGATAGGGTCAAAGGAAAGGTCAGTACATAAGGGAGACTGGGGAGGGTGGTGGGTGGTTGGGGATGATCAAGAAGGGATACTGGGAAGGAGGGTCAACTGCAGTAAAGTAAACTGTGAGCTGCGCACTCAGAGAGGCTTGATAGACTTTTAGGTATAGTATTTTTCTGACAGCATTTTTGTATGTTCGTATTATGATCAAGACAGGCAGAATTTTAAAAATCCAGTCTATAAGGTGATTTTGTAGTGAGACTGGGAAAACATGTTTCAGAAGGGATTTGAAAAATTACACCTGTTATGTTCATGACATGGGGTAACACAAGGAATATGTTGAACATTAGGAGCCAGAATCTGTAAAAAATTAAGTTATGAGTAAATGCTGGAACAATTCAGCATTTCCTCATGACTTAGTTGTCTTTTTACATTTTGACCTCAAACTTTCAGCATTGTCTTTTTATGACTCCATGTTATGATCAAGACAGGTGGATTTTTTAAAATCCTGTCTGAAAAGTGATTTCACAGAAGCACTACAAAAACTTGTTTCAAGGGGATTTGAAAAATGTTACTTGTTAATAAATACTACTGCCAACTGTGTTAATGGTGAGCAAATTCATGGGTGGTCAAATGGTGGTGGGGGGACCCAGAAAAACTTGCCATAGCACTTTAAATAATGCAAAAATGAGCTATTTCCACAACAACTACAAATTGCAATAAAATGCTTACATCAATTCAATGTATTACAAAATACGGTCTCTACCATATATGCCCACCTGAGTCCAGGGCATCTAGGCACTAACCCTTTTACTACTGCCCCTGCGCCGCCGCTGTGGCTTCCTGAGGGGCTGCAATTCCATCTCCCCTTCATTCTTCAATACTCAAAGGGCGTATGCAACATAATTTGAAAATCCTAAAATTTAACAACTACCTTAATCATTTAAATACAACTAAATTTATCAACAAAGTGGCCATTAAAGCTTATGTTCCATTTATATGTAAAACATTTCTATTGCAAATAAATTTAAACATTGCTTGAAGTTCTAAAATAATGGACTGTTTGCATTAAATGTATTCACAGCATATGCAATTCAAGAACCTATGCTCTGCTATATGTATGACTGCATTATTATACACTTCAGGTTCACAATGTGTATATAAAAATATATATATGTGTGACAAGATGTACCATTCAATATAGCCTCTTACAAAAATGCAGTGCCATGCCATATCAATCCATTTAAATAGGCAGCTATGTTAATTCTATTGTTCCTAATTCTAAAATAAATACTAAGCTCCAAATTCACAGTATCATAGTATAACTGCCACTCAATTCAATTTACTGATGTCCACCACTGAATGGGTTTGCCCATAACAGAGTCAGACTGCGCTCATTATTCATGCTATTTACTCACTAAAACGAGTCACATGCAAATCTTATTCAATTCCTTTGCAGCCCTGAATTAAGGCTTCAAATTAACATTTATCGATCTTGACAGCAAAAGAAAAAAAAACTCAGAACAAGGACAGCCAGAAGTAATACAGGATGAGAATAAAGCGATTTGATCCAATGTTCAGTATGTCTTGCATTTTAAATGTTATGCTTCAGTTCTACATTAAATTGTATGTGATTTATTGAAAATAAAAACCAAAAATTATTTTTCCCCCAATTGTTTAACCACGAGAGACACAGTAAGCTAAAAGCTTGTTTACAGATGCGACCTGACAGCATAGGGAAGTTAAGTGAATTGCTCAGGGTCCGACAGTGTGCAAGTGGGGGCTGTGGGATTCAAACCCAGGTCTCCAGATTTGCAGCTTGGAGCCAGCAATTTTAGCATAATCAAACACTATGCACTGAATAGTAATAGAGCCACGCTACACCCTAGCAACTTTGTGCTTTTATGACAGATCGATAAACATAAATTTGAAGCCTTAATTATGGGCTGAAAATTACTTGGATACAATTTGCATGTGATTCATTTCAGCAAGTAAATACTGTCAATAATGAGTGCAGTCTAACTGTGTCATGGGCGAGCCCATTCACTGACACACATTAGTAAACTGAATTGAGTGGCACTTATACTACTACACTTTGCACTTGGAGTTTAGTATTTCTTTTAGAAATAGAAACAATACAATTAACATAACTGCTTATTTAAATCAATTGATATGGCATGATACTGCATTTCTGCTAAGACTGCTATATTACATGGGACGTCTTCTAACAGATATATATTTTATATACACATTGTGAACCTAAAGTGTATAACAATGTAATCATACATATAGCATAGCATAGGTTCTTGAACTGCATATGCTGTAAAAACATTTAATGTAAACAGTCTATTCTTTTAGAACTTGCAGCAATGTTTAATTTAATTAACAATATAAATGTTTAACATGGTTGTACCAAGTAAATACCGTCAATAATGACTGCAGTCTGACTCTGTTATTCACGCTTCACATGCAGGTATTGGAGGGAATGGGTTGACAGCTGATCTCTTACTATACCTGCACACTGAAGCAGACTTAGATAGGCCAGGTGATCTGTTTCTGCTGACACTTTCATAGGTTTGTATGTTCACCATATACTGCAATAAATATGTCTATATGGTATAACTACATTCTTAACATTACTCTCTTTGTCATACCTCTGCATCCTTATGCTTTCTATGGCAAGCCCTACTCTGCACACCCTTCCCTTTTTCCCCTCATAAGTACCCTTCCCACCAACCGCCCCCTCAGTTGTTACTATCTCCCAGCACCTATGAACACCTGAAACTCTCTGCCATGACTGTTACAGCCCATGACACAAAGGCACACACCCCAACACCTCTCACTCTCTGCAAGGTGGGAGTGGCAGTTGGCATTACTACAATACCACACTACCATTCCTATTATGCATCTGTCACTCCTGCACTACCAATGACAATACCAGCAAGCAAACATTCAGCATTGACAAATGCTTGTTGTGACTGTGCCCTTAGGTTAGAATAGGGGTAGAGAGGGAGCAGTACTTCATTTTGCATGAAAAACACAGAGAGATGCAGGTATGTCCTCTAAAGACTGGATTAAGCCACAATATTCCACTCTGAAAAGTGGAAGGACAGAAGATCTTGTTGCAGTCCGCAAGGGATGACAGACCTTAAAACATTTCCTGTTGCTTTTCTCTGTGTTGAATAAAATCAGAAACAAATAATTGACTTCCTTGATGTGCACTATGTATTCCATTCTATATAAATAGTGTACCACTTGCTCACTTTTAAAGTAATTTTCCAGTTTTCAGCAAAACACTAACAGATGGCATCAGCAGGAATCAAATGTCATACCATTACCCAAAAAAACCTTGAATTTTAGTATATAAGAGAATCCATTCTTTATAACTAAAGACTGAAGAAAACTTGTTTTTTTACCGCTTAGACTGCATCTGTCCCTGCTGCTTTCCTGCCTTATAATCTTCTACTGTGAGTGACATCATAATCCATTACCATGGCACCATGGCAATGACTGATTGTGGTGTTAGAAGCAGAAGATTGGTGTTTAAGGCAGGAAAATCAGTCAGGATAGATGAAGTGTAAAGGACAAAGATAATGTTTTCATGTAAAACGTTTTCTGTAATAAAAATGGAACGTTCAGAAATACACATTTTTTGGTGTGGGGGGGACGGTGTAACTGAGCTCTGCTGCTGTCAGCAATGCTTGTTTTGCTGTTTTTACGTTCGCTTGCGTGCATGCGCAAGGAACATTTTGTCAGGGTATGCCTTTTTGGAGGTGTGTGACCCTCCTGTGCAATCCAGTGCTCAGTGTAGCAGGCACGATCCTACCCCGCCAATGGATGTGCAAGCTGTCTATGACAGCAGTTCAGCTGCCCTGGTCTTCAGATCTAAGAAAACGCCCTGCTGCAGTCAGCGGTGGCAACGTGTATGCATTTAGCACATTTACGTCTTAAGGTCACGTCGCAGCATTCACACTTTAAACAATGTTCTAATGGTCAAGCACCAATTCACCCCAGTGTATCTCTGGATGTGTTCATCAAGAATTGCAAATTTCTTTCAGTTACCCCGAAATCTCTCACGTTGCACTTCCCTTTACACATTATCGTCATTTTTCTGTATACTTTAATACCGTTGTCTCACATGTGACAGATTAATTCTTACATATTCCCTGGGTTACCTTTCCATAAGCCCATACTATTTAGTATATGTTTAGGTAACTGTATACAATTCGGTTGCCTCAGTGGATTCTTATACTGCTCTTTGGTTTCCATCTGAGATGTTTACAGTAACATTTGACAGATTGTATGCGTGTACCTTTAGATAAGCAACCATGGAATCCCTCTACAGCTGCCTGCATGTTTGTGTTCCCCAGTCACACGTAAACCTTATCAAGGCCTTGAACCATATTTTATGCCCCCCCCCCCGCAGTTTATGCCTTTGTAACATCAGTATAAGTCTCTTCTTTCTAGCAGACAAAAGTAAAAGTCTTATCGGTAAGTTTTGCAGTGCAGACGCATTCCGAAACTGGCAAGTGGGGAGGGCGCCGCTACTATACAAACATAAAGGCACACTCTGAAGTGCTGACGTGTTTCAGAGCAGTTCGATGTAGCAATTAAAACGTGTTTCAACAGTTTACAGATTTGAAAACCACTGCTGCCTTCTAGCATCTCCTCTCAAGTTTTTCCTGAAGCCCAGACTCTAAAACACAGCCTCCACGATCCTGGCAGATGGTAAACAAGACACAATTCTCAAAAGTTCTAAAATGTGACATGTAGACAAAAGCTTTGCCCTTCCCCCCCCATGCATACTGCACTGCACACATTTTTCCACTTACACACTTAACGTTTTAGGTTATGGCCCTGTTTACAGTGCTACGGTGCACAAGCCACATTTCAATGTGTAGTGAAATTGTGAAACGTGAGGCATGGAAAGGACATGTTCATGGATATACAGAAATCGATGCTGTGTAACTTCTTCAGCAGTTTAAGATTTTAAAAAGCAAACAAGTCTGCCTACACAAAAAGTGTACACCTTTCTTGCAGTGGGCAGTGTATTTAGTGACAAGCTCAACACACATTATGCCACTTACAAAGGCAACACCTTAAACTAGATGAACTCAAGCATCCCAGCCCCAAAGCTGAAACTTTCAACGAATAATGGCAGATGCGAACTAGTAGCCAAAATAAGTAATATACTATTTTTAACATTCAGTTGTGCCCACTCAAGTTGGTTGGCAGGAGTTGCTAGTAATGTCTGCCATAGTAAACGGTAACCAACACTGTGAAAAACCTCAGCTACAAAGAGTCCAAAGTAGCCCAAAGTAAAGCATATCTCTTTAAGGGTTCGACATTCGGAGGGACCCACGGACCCACCCCTCCTCTCAGAACACTTTTTCACACAAAAAAGGTGATCCCTGAACAGATTAGGTGCTATCAACTAGAGTTTAAAGGAGGATGCCACAAAACCTTTGTGATATAGCAAACGTAAACTTTGCTGCCCCCCAAAAACATACAAGTTTTCCCCACAAAGTGCTCCGAGCTTGTATCTCCATATTTGAACTGTTCCCCTACATTTTCACACATTTTAAGTGTCAGTGTCCAGCTCACATATCAGTGGCAAAACTTTGAGTTAAAACGTAAACAGATTCCAACAGTTGAATTCAGTTACCTTCACCAAACTATCCATCCCAAGCATTTTTGACACAATTGTCAGTAGTTTGAAGTAAGATTAAGAGGACGCCCAGTATACAGCAATTTATAGATATAAATATAGCTATATATTTGATCGTGTTAAGTCCTTGGCTCCGTCGTCTGGTTTGCACTGTAGTGGAGGGTGCGCCTATATAGCACTTGGGGGTGACATCACCGTTGTCCTTCCCATGACTTACATCAGTCAGCTGTAAGCCACTTCCCTCCCCTCCACCAGTCAGTCTTACCCAGCGACAGAGCAAGCCAGCCTACTAGCAGACGCGCAGTTCATTGCCCATGTCACATGACACTGACTGGCGCTCAACTGGCAACTCTGGCAGCCCTAGGGGGTCTCTCACGCTAAGGATTTCAGTGAACTCACATGATTTAAATGCTTCCTTTACGCCCGCTTCACTCAGTCGTATCTCACTAATTTGCATTTATAATGCCAAGTCCCTCACTCTGATTCCAGTGCACATCGTGAGTATTTCCCGTACTGATCGCTCCCAATTTCTTTGTGTCGTTCTCGTTCACGTTATAACCCCCCTAACCATACCTCTCAACTGTCCCTGATTTTCAGGGACATCCCTGATTTGGCCTCAAAATTTTCCTCTGTCCCTCCTAAAATTTTAGTTTTTCTGACAGAACAGTGGGGGATTAATAACACAAAATAATGTTAAACACTATAGTTACAGACTTGCTGTTCTTCAGAAAATGCATCTTAACACAAATTCCTTTATTCTATCAGCTTTCTGAGTGAATAGTATCAGTTTTTAAGCTATGTCCCTAATTTGGGGTCTCTGTCCCTGATTTTTTTAAGCCTTGTCCCTGATTCATGAGGCAACTGGTTGAGAGGTATGCCCCTTCCCATTTTTTTATCCCTTGCTTGAGTACCCTGTCAGTGCCCCTTGAAAGCGTATTACTAAAATCTCCCTGTCTTTATCACAGCTTCACCATGGAATTAAAACAGTTGTGCTCACTGCAGACACTAGATTACCAGAAGTTCGGTGGCAAAATCCACCATCTTTGCAAATGTGCAATACTTACTGTACAGGAAGCCCGACTTAGTTTTTGTTGTTTCACCCCCGAATGCAGCATAGGAAAGGAAAGACACTATGATCATTCCTTCTTTTGGTTTTACTTCGCTTGTAATAAACAAGACGCACGTATTGTTGAATAACGTTTCACAATGTATTGCATTGTTTCAGACTTGTTGAAAAAGATAGTCTTTGTCACATTCACTGGAAGCAGTTGGAAGTTGATGAATTTGTTCCTTCGAAGTACTGTGTTACATATAGGGACTATTTGGGTATTGCAGTCACACACACACACACACACCTCTCAACTGTCCCTGATTTTGCCTCAGAATTTTACTTTGTCCCTCCTAAAAATCGAGTCTCCGTGACTAAACAGTGGGGGTATTAAGCAAAAAATAATGTCAAACATTAAAGTTACAGTCATGTTCTTCCTTAGAAAATGCATTTTACACTAAGCCCCTTATTCTACCAGCTTCCTGAATGGATATTACCAATTTTGAAGATGTGTCCCTGATTTTTTACGTTTGCTTGCGTGCATGCGCAAGGAACGTTTTGTCACAGTACGACTTTTTGGAGGTGTGTGACCCTCCTGTGCAATCCAGTGCTCAGTGTAGCAGGCACGATCCTACCCTGCCAATGGATGTGCAAGCTGTCTATGACAGCAGTTCAGCTGCCCTGGTCTTCAGTTCTAAGAAAACGCCCGTTGCAATCAGCGGTGGCAACGTGTATGCACTTAGCATATTTACGTCATCCTTTCCCTCTGCTTGAAATCCCTCCCAGCTTGCAATCACACCAAACAGACTTTGGCCCCGCTATGCATGGATGCATTTTAAAGGTTAATACATACTGCCCTGTTGAGATCGACCGTCGAGCCGAGGGGTGAGAGAAAGTCTCAGTCAGCCCAGCCTAGCCTAGTTCTAGTGCTGTAGTGACCGTCCGTCATGACGTCGGATCATCAAAGATTGGGATAGGGTGAAAGCGAGTGATGAGACAGCCGCTGCTGCTGCTGCATAAGATCAGAGTGAGGAGTCGGACTAATAGAGGAGACTTTGAGCTGAGGCAAGTCCCTTGTAATCTTCAGGGAGAGTTGAGAGGTATAAGGCTGGCTGAGCGCTGCCCTAGTGTGGTTACAGTGGGTTATTTATTATTACCTTACTATTTATTATTTATTTACTTGGCGGCAGTGTGGCATGGCGTGGCAGGGGGCGTGCTTCAAACAGAATGGGTTGGACAGCTGTTTTTTGCTTCCTGCTCCCATTATGAAAAGCATTTCATGTCGCTTTGGCTTTATGCAAATCAGAGCTTTTTTTTTTTTGTTTAGTTTATTTCATCTTTGGATGGCATTTGTCCTGCTTCCACCATAAAAAGCATTATGTCAGTCAGATCACCGATCTGATAGAGCAGCAGAATGGAAGTCCCTTCCCTTGCAATCTTCAGGGACAGCTGAGGGATCATTCAAAAGTTGATGTTGCACAGATGTATCCGTTTCGGAGGGCCACCTTTGGACTTCTGTCCACAGATAGTGGAGTGTTTGCAAATATTGGAAATATTGGGGCCTGTAACAGTTGGCAGCTGACAATTCAGCATAGGGGATAATATTGTGATCCCTGAGAAATTAGAAAGGAAGAGACAGTCCCATTTTCCTGTATCAAGCATGCATATTGTCTAGTCTGGCTGGCAGGAAGAAACAATTAAAAGCAAAAGGAGTAATAAGAAGCTAGTGTCATGTAACTGTTTGTGACTACAAAGTTTTTTGCCAGTGAGCCAGCATAGTTCTAGTAAAGGGGTTAGAGGTCATTTGTTCAGGTGGCATCTGGAGTGAAATTAAAGTGTTTTATGAATTTGGAGGAGATCCTCTTCCATCATTTTTAAAGTTTTCCAGTAAGTGTATATCCCTTCTGAAGTCAGTACATGGCAGTACAAACTTGGGCAGAACTATAGTATACGAAAGATTAGGTAAGGCTAGCCTCCCCTCCCCCAACTTTCAGTAACTGCAGGGTAGTAAACCTAATCTATGGGCTTGACCCTCCACATATATGAATAGAAATCAGCTATTCCCATTTTCTAAAGGAGAGAGGGGCTGGGGGAATTGAAAGGGTATGTGCGAAATAGATCATTCTCGGCAACAGAATCATACGGACACTGTCAATACACTGCAGTAAGGACAGAGGGATTGTTTTCCAGGTTTCCAGGTCTTTTATAAATTGTATCAGAGGATTATGGTTGATTTGATGTAATCATGCTAGGTCTACTGGTATCATCACTCCCAGATATTTAAGAGCAGGGAGATCTGAAGAAAATTTAAAATGCTTTCTAGTGTACATGCTGGGGGGGTGTAGTGCATCTACAGTACTTCAGTTTTTGATGTGTTGAGATTATAGACTGTGAGGGACCCAAATGTAAGCAGGACCTGCCAAAGACTTGAAAATGAAATTTCTGGGTTCCACAGAGACACCAACAGATTATATGCATGCAGAGCTAAGGTTTGATGTCTATTGCCTAAACAGGGGTCCTGTAAATCTGGATAGAACCTGACAGCTTGGGTGAGAGGTTCCAAATATAAAGCAAATAAAGGGCATCCCTGACAGGTGCTGGGGTGTGATGGGAAGGAATTGGAAACATGACCATTAACTTTAATGTATGCCTTGGGCTCGTGATAAATTACCCCCAGAATTTTGATAAACGAGAAGGGATTGGGTTATACAGCAAGCCAGCCAGTTACAACTTGTTCTGTTACAGCCCTTACTTCCCTGGTGATAACAGCTTACTGAGGTTAGCAGGCATCACACAGTGTGTCACTGGCAATGCTAGAACCTGTGACCTCAGGCTGTACAGTATGTCCGTCACTTTATTTAACAGCCCTGCCTTAGCAAGCTTACACATGTATTCCTGTCTCTTAGGCCTTCAGATCTTTTTGCTATTCCCTGTTTGTCACCCAGGCACTTTTTTTTTTAAATAATTGCTCATGTACATGGGGGCACCAGAATGCAGACAGGATCTGGTCATGATGCTTGCCACAGTAAAAGGTAGCCAGCAACAGTAAAACCAGAGATTTTTTTATGTTCTATATAAATTCTAGCAATGTACAGTGGTCAAAATTGGCACCAAGCCACTAGCCAAACGCTGGTAGATTTTCTTTTGGGATAGTAAATAATATTTCAGTAAGTACACTACCTGGGCCAGTGGAAATGTCTTTGGGGCTAGTGGATTTTTCCCTGTCATCAGCCCTGCTGGCTAGTGGCTGCAAAACTTAATTTCAACCCCTGATGTATTACTGCCATATAAAGCTTTGTATATCTTTTCAAAGGCTAGCTGCCATCCTGCGTCTGTGAAGCAGCCATCTAAAAAGAAATGTGCATTGTTAAAAGATGCTTACAATGTTTCTTTAGTTGTTTCTGCATCTGGCACACATCTTGCCTCACGAATGAAATCAGAGCTACAGGGTATATCAAGGCTAAAACCCTTCTAGCAACACTGAGATATGGAGATGAAACAACAAAGTATTTATTTTTAAGGGTGCAAAGATAGGATAAAGCAGTGTAATGTAATCACTGTAAAATTGTTACAATATTTTTCTTGAGATCCATACCTCATTTTTGGTAGAAGGGTTTTAGCCCTGCCATACTGTGTAGCTATTGACTGTCTTACTGTTTACCTCTGATTTCATTCACTGTTTTTTAGTGGAAAGATGTGTTAGATGCAGAAATGAGGGAAAGCAGTACACATTTCTTTTTTGATGCCTACTTTACCAACTGTAACTAAAAGCCAATAGTTTGACAATTGTTGGGGTTGTGGCTAGTGGTGTGGTGGCATGGCTATTGGTGTGGTGACATGGCTAGTGGTGTGAATGGACCTCTGTGGGACTGGCTACCTTGACGTGGTACAGAGGCTTGTCACAATGCAATATTGTAACTAAAAGTCAGTCTGTTAGTTTGACAACTGTTGGTGGTGTGGCAAGTTGTGTGGTGGCATGGCTAGTGATATGTGAATGGATGGCTAACTTGATGTGGTAGAGGCTTATAACTAAAAGCCAGTCTGTTAGTCTGACAATTGCTGGTGGTGTGACTAGTGATGTAGTGGCATGGCTAGTGGTATGTCAATGGTGTGGCTAGTGGTGTGGTAGCATGGCTAGTAGTGTGTGAATTAACCTCTGTGTGACTAGCTGCCTTGATGTGGTACAGAGGCTTGTCATAATGCTATGTTGTAAATAAAAGCCAGTCTGTTAGTCTGACAACTGTTGGTGACAGTATGGCTAGTGGTGGGCTGGTATAAAACACAGGAAATGATGCTTGCATCAGGTGAGATGGTATGAACAGGGCAAGGACAGTGCAGGAATGGGAAGCTGGCCCGAACGGGGGGGGGGTAGCAGTGAGTCCACTTGGTGTGCAGATCTGAAATTCCTGGCTACACCACTGATACAGGGCCCTTATCAGAGGATTTTTTTTAACTTTTCAACTGTCACATCGAAAAAGTAACCAGATGCTGTATACATTTATAAACAAGCACACATAAAACATACAGGGCCCTTACCTGAGGGACATTTATACATTTACACAGGCTTACTCTCTTTAAATAAATGTTTTTTAAAAGAGTTGCATTAATTTAAAGGATCTATGGGTAAAGACATGCATTTTAAGGTAAATTAAACAGGTATTTAAAGGTAAACAACCGTAGGGCACTTCCATGCTTGGAAAGTTTTGTTCGCCCCATCCTCCTCAGAGGTTGTACTTTAATTCCTGCCTGTATGTAAAATTCCTTGCTTGTCCCATCTCCATCTCTCCCTCCCAGCTGGTTCCCCGAGAACACATCCATCCATCCATCCTAGATTCCTCCCCATATCCCATTGGGCCCTACCTGAAGCAGCAGGGCAGTGGGACATTCTGGTTCTGCAGGCGGGATTCAGGTGAGACAAACACGCTCCAGGCTCTGCTCACTCATGCTCAGGGCTGGACAAAGTGCTTGGTACAGCTCAGTGCTGACACTATGGGGCTAGTACTGTTCACTGCTGCTGGCTGTCTGTAGCTCCTGTCCCTCTGTCCGTCTCCGCTTTTGTTCCCAAAAACTTCCAACTCAGGTTGCAAATGGGAGCAGCGAGAAACATTTCAATAAATAAATAAGTAAAGGAGAGCAAAGCCTTGACGAGTGTGTGACATAAAGAACCATGCAGCGTGTGCTGTTCTAGTGCAGTTCACCCTTTCTGTTTCATTCCTGGCCTCCATTTAGTTGCAGTGCACCACGGTATTCAGTCCTCTGACTGTTAACCAAGCCACCACAGTGTTTTCTGTTTTTTTTCCTACTTTGACTTAAATACTTCACATTTGTCCAGTGGCTGCTTTCTAGTTGGGTCAAAGCTGGGAGTCCCTGAGTTCTACTACATCGGGTAACACCTTCAACTATTTTGAAGTTTGACAATGCATTTACTGTTTTATAGCCCAGGCTAAATTACTAACGTTTTAACATTACTTTGTTCTCCTGTCTCCTGTGACAGAAATGAATGGAACATTGAGTCTCCTTTTTGGTGGATCTAATACTGCACTTAAACCTGCATGCCTCCATACCTACATATTCCATTGCAGTGGACTGTAGAGGAACAGGATGCCTCCCCCCAATTATTGCAGAAATGGAAAAAGGGGTTAAACGCAAAGGGCAGGGCACCCTACAGGTGAGGCAGGGGGGTTCAAACTTTATGCTGCTGTTGGTTGTGTGAGACACTATTTACTATACAGAACAGGAAGCAGTAATGGGGGTGCAGGGCAGGACTGTGATTAGTAGGGGCATTCACTGTATACACTTTCAAACCTGCACATAGGGGTAGTCAGAGTGCACAGTGACAAGCAAGCAACTGTGCCTGCTACATTAGCCGTGGTGCACCTTCTTTTCACAATGACACTGGGGGTGCCCAATCCCCCCCTCCATTGTGACCAGGAATCCTTTATATTTTTTTGGCTACACCTCAAAATAAGAAAACCATCCATCATTCTCTGTTGCACCTTTATCCCCCCAACCCATCTATTCAGCCCCCCCAAGCCCTTACTTACTCACTGGAAGGTCAAGCACTGTAATGCTCACTGACCACAGACATGTCTTCACTTTTCAAAGCTGAATCATGAACTGAAGAAACAGGTTTGTGGCACAGTTATTTCAGTGGGGTTTGAATTTAGTGCCAGAAGTGCCAGACACCACTGAAAATACCTGCAAGGGAACGTTTAGCATTGACAAATGTTTGTTTTTACTGTTGCTGCCATCATTTTTAATGTACAAATGTGTTCTAAACTGCTTAGCTGATTGAACTGTGCTTAATTAAGTTTATTGTTGTGCTTAGTTGGTTACTGTGCCTTATTAATTCATTAATGTGCCAAGTTAATAATTAACAATTGAAATCCTTCTCTTTGTAGTCTTTTATTTGCTCTAATAATCCCCCCGGAACCTGGCACTGTCCAGCACTATACTTTGTTTTTCTGTGCTTTGGCCTTCTTTGTAAATTCTCAGAAATTTATAATTTACCTTTTAATTTAGCTCTCCTCTGTTCTCTCATTCTCTCTAAACTCCCCTCAGACCTGACATTGCCCTACCCCACCCCACCCCTGTCCTCTTATGATTCTACTCTTCCTTTGGTGTTAATTCCTGCCCTCTGACCAAACTGTTTTTTTTTTTACTGCCTCCTCTGGCACCCTGCTGTGCCTCTGTCTTCTCCACTGGCTAAAAGCCCCCCATCTTTGATATATCTATTACTAAACCTATCTTTTCCCTACAGATCAAAACCCCCTGACATGGGTGATGTCATTCCAGTGCTGCAGCAATTTTATCAACTTGCTGCTGCCAGCCTCACCCTGTCCAAGTATCACCGCTGCCAGCATAGCAAGGTATGGTCTTCCTGCAAGTTTCTGAGATTTGAGTTGGGTACTTACAAGATTTTTTTCCCCATTAGCAAGTTATACTGTATTGCCACTAGAGGGACACAAGGGATCTCTGCTTGTTCATACAGATACCTTCCTAAACTGCAGCTACCCCCTCCATCTGACCAGTCCCTCTCCACACTCCCTGCTTACATATTCCTCCTTCTCATAAATCAGTTGTTCACCAATTTTCTCTGCCTTTGTGAGCAATGCATCCCCTACTCTCCTTTCTCCCCCTTGTTCTGCTCATATATCTCTCTTTACCACCTCTACTTGCTAACTACTCAGCTATTCCTAATAGCTCTCCCAACCCCATCAGTTAATAGCTCTAATTCCCTACCCACATCCATGCTATCATTCCCTCCCCCCATTTGAAATATGGTCTCACTCTACCACTATTTCTTATGCAGCTTTGATAACGGTGTCCACTTTCAATGCAGTTCTCCACCTTCTTCCTCACTCATCCACTCCCTTCTCGTCAAATTTACAAACCTCCTTGCTAGCCCCTTCAAACTATCTTAACTACTCTAAGCTCCACTTTCTCATACTCACTCTCCTCTAGCTCTTTGCCGGGGATATCCACCCTAACCCAGGCCCTATTGCCCCTAGCTCCTCTTGGTGCTTCCTTCTCTACTACCGCCCCCTGCTCTCTTCTCTCAGCCCACCCAAATGACTTAAAGATCTTGCATCTAAACACCCGCAGCTTGTTGCAAAAAATAGACAAAATTCAGACTATGGTGTGCACTCTAAAACCAGACATTCTATTCATCTCAGAAACTTGGCTAAAGAGCACTATCCCTGATCACTCGGTCTCCATTCCTGGCTACTCACTGCTATGGCAAGACTGTGCTGGCAGGTGGGGGGGTGGTGGTGTGGCCATTTATGTCCTAGCCTCCATCCAGTATTCCATCATACACTCATTCTCCAATCCTGAGATCCATGATGCCCTAGCTGTCCAAGTGACCCTCCCCTTCACTCTCCCAATCTTCATAGCCAGCATTTACTGCAACCCAAATATCCATCCTTCAGTCGCGCTAGTTCTCCTAACCTCCATCACTTCCCTTGCTCGCTCTGGGGAATTATTCATCCTAGGCGACTTCAATATAAATTGGTTGTCACCTAAAACTACCAAAACTGAAAATGAAATTGGAGCCCTAACCTCTCCCAACTGATCTCCAAACCCACCCTCCCAAACCATAAGACACAACAACACCCCTTACTTGACTGGGCCCTTACTTCCCACCCCCAGTGTCATCACATCTGGCATCCTCCCTGATGCTCTCAGTGACCATAACCCAACAATTCTTAGTTAGAAAAGTCCACAGAACTAAATCACCACACAAAACCATACAACTACGTTCTTTCAAGTCTCTTGACCTTGCACCTCTCCTGAGCAACCTTGCCACTTCTGACTGGTCCCCCTAACCTCCTTCCCCTTGGTTGATAAAGCCCTTGCCTACTTCAAATAAATCTTTCTTGTAAACTGGAATGCCTTTGCCCCACTAAAACAAACCAGAGACAGAGGTAACCCCTTACCTTGGATAACCCCTGAACTTCTGGCCTGTCCCAGGGCTAGAGATCGGGCCTGGAAGCATCATAAAGTTACCCAACATCCTAGTGATCTCGCAAACTACTGCATGCTCCAAAACGCTTACACCAGGGCTACTAGGTTAGCCAAGTCTGAATATTTCAAATCTGCCTTCATCACCAACATAAATTCCCCTTCTAAGTTCTGGAAGGTGGTCAATGCCCTGTTTACCCAGTCATCTCACCTCCCCCGGGTACTTAAAGTAAATAGCTCACTAGTGTCTGACCCACCAGCCATAACAGCAGCATTTAACTCCTACTGTACCTCCTGCACCACTGAGCTACTGAAATCACTCCCCTCTTACTCATCACCCTTCCCACCCTCTATTGGTGTGCCCCCTCCACCACCCTCCCACCTCCCCTTCTCTTTCACTACTGTAACCCCAAATGATGTCCTAACTGCCCTCCTCACTGTGATGCTTGGCCAGCTGATTATGATTGTTCTGTGCTATTTGTAATATAAAAATATAGCCTGTGCTTATGGGTGCCCTCCCCAGGTCAGAGAAGCTACAGGATATACTAACCTGAAACCAGGAGGTAATTAAAAGACTAGAGAGACTTAATTAAGGGTCCCCTGTTTTTCTATCTTAATTAGAACTTACCCAGCTGCCAGGATTTAGGGCTCGTAAACTTTTATGACGTGTTAGAGGAGAAACATGTTATACCACCATGGTGTGAAAAGTTGTAAAATCTTTGACCTGCTTTGGGAACGGGAACCCACACAAGATCAAAGGAAAGGCTTGATTAAAGACTGTCAGAATTTGGAAAATTAGTTTTTGCTGAATACACAGTATTTAAAATATGTCCTGACAGGAAACATAGAAATATAGACTTTGATGACAGATAAGGACCGCTTGGCCCACCTAGTCTGCCCATTTCCCTACCTACAGGATAAGCTGCAGATCCTAGTTAACCAACAGCCTATTTCTTCTTACCCCCCACAAGAATTGCCTTATGTCTGTCCCAAGTATTCTTGAATTCTCCTACAGTTTTAGACCCCACAACCTCCTCAGGAAGGCTGTTCCATGCGTCCACCACCCTCTCTGTGAAAAAATACTCCCTCACATTGCCCTGAGTCGTCCCCCCCGTCTTCAAATTGTGTCCCCTTGTTCTTACACATCTCTTTTTCTGAAATATGCTACCCTCTTGGACTTTGTTGATTCTACTGAGGTACTTAAAAGTTTCTATCATGTCCCCCCTCTCCCTCCTTTCCTCAAGGGTATACATATTAAGCTCCTTTAGTCTCTCCTCGTATGGCTTCTCTTGCAGACACTGCACCATTTTAGTTGCACTTCACTGGACTGCCTCTATCCTGTCTATGTCCTTGAGGAGGTGAGGTCTCCAAAACTGGATGCAGTACTCCAGATGGGGTCTCACCAACTGTCCGTACAGGGGGATAACAACTTCCTGTTTTCTGCTGGTGATGCCTCTCCCTATACATCCCAGTATACTCCCAGCCCTCCCTACTGCCTTCTCACATTGCTTGCTAACCTTAAGGTCATCTGATATGATTACCCCTAGGTCCCTTTTCATTTTTGTTGTTGTTACTACCTCCCCCCATCGTGTAATCTTCCCCTGGGTTTTTGTTTCCCAGGTGCATTATTTTGCACTTCTTTGCATTGAATCCAAGCTGCCATACTTCTGACCATTCCTCCAACCTTGCCAAATTCCTTCTCATCCTTTCCACACCTCCTTGTGTATCAACCCTGTTGCAGATCTTTTTGTCATCTGCAAAGAGGCAAACTTTTCCTTCCAGTCCCTCTGCAATGTCACTTATAAAGACATTAAAAAGGACTGGACCCAGTACTGAACCCTGTGGTGCCCCACTAGTAATCCCTCTTTCTTCAGAGTTGACTCCATTTACAATTACCTTCTGTGTCCTGTTGTCCAGCCAGTGTTTTACCCAGGCTACCACCATGGGACCGACTCCCAGGCTGGTTAATTTGACTATTAATCTTTTGTGTGGGACTGTGTCAAATGCCTTGCTAAAGTCTAGGTAGGCCATGTCCACAGCCCCTCCCTGGTCTACTACTTTGGTCACCCAGTCAAAGAAATCAATTAGATTTGTCTGACATGACCTTTCCTCTGTGAACCCATGTTGTCTTGGGTCCTGTGCCCCACTGACCTCTAGGTATTCAACAATTCTTTCCTTCAGAAGTGATTCCATCACTTTCCCTACCACAGAGGTCAAACTGACAGGTCTGTAGTTTCCTGCCTCTGTCTTGGTCCCACTTTTGTGAATGGGAATTACATCCACCTTCCTCCAGTCCTCAGGTACCACACCATTCTCCCATGATTTGTTAAAAAGGATAGTCAGTGGTTTCACTAGTTCTCCCCTTAATTCTTTTAGAATTCTGAGGTGAATTCTGACAGGCCCCATTGCTTTGTCCACCTTCGGTTTTAGGAGTTCTTTCAGAACCCTTTCTTCTATGAAAGGACTGGGATCGACCCCCCTATCAAGAGTGCTTCTGTTAATTGGATTAAGCACCTCCCCCTCCTCCTCTTTTGTGATTACTGAGCAGAAATATTTGTTCAGTATCCCTCTGCCCACCCACCGTCCATTCTATTCAGCATCACTATCCCTCACTTTGTCTTTCTACGCTCCCTGATGTACCTATAAAAGGTTTTATCCCCCTTCTTAACCGAGTTGGCTATCTTTTCCTCAGTTTAGGCCTTTGCTATTCTGACTTCCTTCCCTGCTTCCTTCTGCCTTAACTGGTACAGCTGTATGTCCTGCTCCTTCTGTGTTTCCTTATACTTCCTAAATGCTATCTTTTTCTCCCTGACTTTCCCCGCCACCTCTTTTGAGAACCGTAGTGGCTTTTTCTTTCATTTTGATTTGTTTATTTGCTTCACACAAAGACTTGTTGCCTCTGTGATGGCAGTTTTGATGTTTCCCCATTGTTGCTCCACCACTCCTTCTAGCCTGTTTGCTAGTGCTTTTCTAAGGCACTCTCCCATCTTGCCAAAGTCTGCCCTCCTGAAGTTCAGTACCCTCACTTTTGTATGGCTTGACTCTGTAGCTGAGTTTATCATGACCCACACTGTTTGATGGTCACTTGCTCCCAGACGGCAACCCACTTCTAGATCTGAGGTCCTCTCGCTGTCCCCATTTGAGAGTACGAAGTCTAAGATTGCTCCCTCACGAGTGGGTTCCAAAACTAGCTGTCTGAGGCATGCCACCTGTAGGGCATTGAGAATGGCCCTGCTCTTGGATATGGATGCAGCAAATGTGCTCCAGTTAACATCTGGCATATTCAGGTCTCCCATCAACAGTATCTCCCCTTTCTCTGCCATCCTAAGAATGCCTTCTATCATATCCTTGTCCATTCCCTCCCCCTGACATGGGGGTCTGTATACAACCCCTGTGCAGATCGTGGTGCCATTTCCAGGAAGATCATTGTTTGTATATTTTTTATATTCTAAAAGGAGGAGCTAGATGACATCATAGAGGGTGTGTGTGAGAGAGACACAGTTTAACTAGGACTTGTGTCTGATCTTTGAGGCATGTCTTTTTGGGGCTCTTAAGAAACAAGATTTAACTATAAGCACTATAGAGGTAATACATTAGATAGAAAAAGTCTAACTGTATGTTGGTAGGAGTTCGTCTGTAGTTTCCCTTTCTTTTCTTTTAAGTGATTGTATGCTAATTGATATATTGTTCTGTGTTTACATTTAACATATTGATGCCCATTTTGAAGTAAACTTTTTATTTTAAAGATACTGCCTGGGTCTTCCAAGTTCTTTCTTTTGAATGTAACGTATAGAGGGTTAAGACTAACAAAACTGTTCAAGAGCTTGATGGTGTTACCAAACTGGGAAAAGGTAAGAATATACCTAAAGTCTTTTATAGAGTTTTAAGGGTTCATTTTGGATACCTGGTTAGGTGCCATTAGGTGAAAGATATATTGCATCCCCCGAAGGAAATGTAATCTGAGCCTGTACATTTGGGTATGCTAGCATAAGGTTCACAGTTTGAATCCCCCCAGAACTTGAGACTAAAGGTGATTCAGACCCACAAGCAGACAGGAGGGTTACCCAGTCTGTTATCTGTTCACATTACTGCATTTGGAGATTGGCACTGTGGGAGCAGAGGGCCTGACCTGCTGAGTGCATTTGTGACAGATTTTGGTTGACAGCGGTGCAGATAAAATTGGTAACACAAGCTTCAACTGTTCAGTGTGTCAGCTTAATACTGTACAGCTCACTTGCAAAATAAGGCAGTGATCTATTTTTAAAAAGAAAACAGAAATATATAATTTTGCTTACAGTCAAGTTCCTACCTGTTTTATTTTTTTTCAAAGTGCAAGTTAGAGTAGCCATAGCTAGGGAAGAAAATGGCTTCCAACTACAGTGGGCACACTGTAGACTACTTGA
This sequence comes from Neoceratodus forsteri, assembly GCA_016271365.2. NCBI lineage: Eukaryota > Metazoa > Chordata > Ceratodontiformes > Ceratodontidae > Neoceratodus > Neoceratodus forsteri. The sequence continues at coordinate 143,459,367 of CM057452.1, forward strand.
AGCAGTTGTGCCAGGACAGAGGAGTACTGTATGAGGGGAGAGCCACCAAGCAGAACCTCATGGATGCCCTGATGGCAGCAGAAGCCCAGAGCATTGAGTCACAGACTGTGACTGTAAAGGATCAAACCTTGAGCGTGGAAGGGCCAGCGGCCAGTGCAGTGTCCAGATCCGGTGAGGATGACAGCAGGGCCAGTGCCAGTGAAGGGCCACAGCAGTAGTGGAAGGTCACCAGCATTCTGGAGCAAGAAGCAATCAAGCTGCAGATTAAGTTGCGCAGAATGGAGCCGGAGTTCCAGAGGGAGGCCGAGCGAGAATGGCAAGAGGCAGAGCGAGAACAGCGGGAGGCTGACCGGGAAGAGCATGAGCACCAGAGGCGACATGAACTGGAGAAGCTACCACTCTAACCACTAGCACCAGAGCAGGTAAGTGGCTTGGGTTTAACTGGATCTACAGGACTGGGTTACAAATTGAATTCCAAATTGATAGCTGAATTTAAAGAGGGAGGATATAGATGCCTTTTTCAATTCCTTTGAAAAAGTTTGTATTCAGGTTAAAATTCCTAGAGGGTCCTGGAGCTTCCAGCTATACCCGCTACTTACCAGGAAATCTCAGGATGCATTGGGTCAAATGGACAATGAGGACAGTAATGATTATAGCAAACTTAAAACTGCGCTGTTAAAAAAGTTTGATTTAATTGCAGAAGCATACAGAGCTAAATTCTGTAAGCTCAGGAGAAGTCCTGATATGAGCTACGAGGAGCTAGCCATGAAACAATGTCAGTTTTTAAAATGTTGGTGGGAAGGAATTGAAGCAAACTCTTTAGATAAAATTGAAAATGCTATTTTGTTAGAACAGCTTTTTTGGGCATGCCCAGCAGAGCTGAAAACCAGGCTGGAGAACCGAGATCCCAAAACAGTACAACAGGCTGCTGAACTCTCAGACCACTATGCCAAGAACAGACCTGCTCTGAGAGCAAATGGGGTGGGCGTGGCAGTGCAGAAAGGGAAAAGCGCACCTTCAGGGCAGCTAAAACCCTCACTGCCTCCACCAAAACCAGTTAGCCCCAGGTTTCAGAGAAAAGATTTCTCTGAGAAAAGAAACGAATGTTGGGTTTGTAAAGAAACTGGGCATATTGCGAGACAGTGTCCCAAAAGGGTGAGCAATATGCAGAATGGGGCTAGGAAAGAAGTGGATTGTTTGTGTGTCCCTGGAAGCATGCCTGTGAACATGAGGGAACACATGCACCCAGTCACAGTGAATGAGGTACAGACACAAGGGTTAAGGGACACAGGGGTGTCCCTGATGCTGGTAAAAGGGGATCTGGTAGAGCCTGGTCAGCTTATACCCAACGAATTTGTAACTGTACAAAACTTCACTGGGGGGGAGACCACATTGCCACTTGCTAGTGTTCTCCTAGACTGGGGTGAAACAGGGGGAACTGTGCAACAGGTGGCTGTAGCCAAAACTTTAGCAGTTGACTTCATCCTTTGCAACAATCTCAAACAGGGGATGGTGTGTGCAGTTATCTGTAGCCAAGCGGCAAGGGAAAATTGTAGTTCCCTGGATGCCACAGAAGCCATTGTGGACACCATTGGGAGGCTGGCTCTCCAGCCTATGTCTGCTGATAGGGAGACTAATGAAAAGTTGGTAGATATTTCCCCAGTAGCAGTTAACCATACAGCTACAGAGGGTTACTCCGAAGAGGAAGGGGTGACCCATTGTGAGGGGGTTATGGAGGACAGTGATCCTGAGTGCTCTGACGCTAGTGCTAGGGACCCTAGCTTAGAGACTGAAGGGGACCTGTCCCATGCCTTGGGAAAGTGTAAGGAGTTTGCAGCTGCTCAGAAAAATGACCCTAGTCTAGAGAAGCTGAGGGCTTGGGCAGACTCTGATGGAGCACAGGTAGGTGATGGTAAACATAAGGGGGAAAATACATTGGGAAAATAGACTGATATATACTCAGGCTGTGAAGACAGAGGGAGGGGTGATAGGCAGGCAGCTTGTCGGTCCCCAGGGTTTTGTGAGAAGTTGCTCAAGACTGCACATGATATTCCCTTGTCTGGTCATCTGGGAATCATGTGCACTATACAGCGGTTGGCCCAGAATTTCTATTGGTCCAACTTCACCCAGCAGGTGAAGGAGTTTTGCAGGTCTTGTCACCGGTGCTAAGAAATAGGGAAGGCAGGTAAGAAAACCCAAGCCGCCCTAATTCCACTACCCATAGTGAAGAAGCCATTCCAGAAGGTGGGAATGGATATTGTGGGGCCTTTAAATACCCCCAGCTACTCTGGGAAAAGGTTCATCCTGGCTGTGGTGGATTATGCCACCCAGTACCCAGAGGCAGTCACCCTATCCTCACTGAGGACAGACAAAGTGGCAGATGCCTTACTTGGGATTTTCTCCCATGTTGGGTTTTTGCAGGAGGTTATCGCCGATCGAGGGGGGTTCCTTCATGTAGTACCTGATGAAATGTTTGTGGGAGAAGTGTGGGGTGATGCAGAGGTGCACAACACCTTATCACCCACAAGCCAATGGGCTTGTGGAAAGATTTAATGGTACCCTGAAATCAATGCTCCAAGCGTTTGCTGAACAGCATGGGAGGGACTGCAAGAAATACCTTCCCCACCTGTTCTTTGCATACAGGGAGGTGCCCCAAGAGCCGACAGGATTTTCCCCCTTCGAGCTCTTATATGGACACTGGGTATGTGGGCCCCTAGACTTGATCCAAGAGGACTAGGAAGGCAAGCACACCACCCAGGGAACTTTCACAGTGGATTGCATCCTTAGGTTTAGGGAAAAGCTGAAGAAACATAGAAACATAGCCTATGACGGCAGATGTGGGCCCCTAGACTTGATCCAAGAGGACTAGGAAGGCAAGCACACCACCAAGGGAACTTTCACAGTGGATTACGTCCTTAGGTTTAGGGAAAGGCTGAAGAAACATAGAAACATAGCCTATGACGGCAGATAAGGACCGCTTGGCCCACCAAGTCTGCCTGTTTCTCTACCTACAGGATAGGCCAAAGATCCTAGTTAACCAACAGCCTATTTCTTCTTACCCCCCACAAGAATTGACTTATGTCTGTCCCATGCATTCTTGAATTCTCCCACAGTTTTAGACCCCACAACCTCCTCAGGAAGGCTGTTCCATGCATCCACTACCCTCTCTGTGAAAAAATACTTCCTCACATTGCCCCAGAACCACCCCCTCTATCTTTAAATTGTGTCCCCTTGTTCTTGCGCGTCTCTTTTTCTGAAAGATGCTACCCTCTTGGACTTTGTTGATTCCACTGAGGTACTTAAAAGTTTCTATCATGTCCCCCCTCTCGCTTCTTTCCTCAAGGGTATACATATTAAGCTCCTTTAGTCTCTCCTCATACGGCTTCTTTTGCAGACCCTGCACCATTTTAGTTGCCCTCCTCTGGACTGCCTCTATCCTGTCTATGTCCTTGTGGAGATGGGGTCTCCAGAACTGGATGCAGTACTCCAGATGGGATCTCACCTACTGTCTGTACAGAGGGATAACAACTTCCTGTTTTCTGCTGGTGATGCCTCTCCCTATGTAGTATACCCAGTATACCCCCAGCCCTCCCTACTGCCTTCTCACATTGCTTGCTAACCTTAAGGTCATCTGATATGATTACCCCCAGGCCCCTTTCCTTTTTTGTTGTTGTTACTACTCCCCCCCATTGTGTAATCTTCCCCTGGGTTCTTGTTTCCCAGGTGCATTATTTTGCACATTAGGAGCTTATGGGGACTGCCCAGAGCAACCTGGCAGCTGCCAACAGAAACAAAAAATGTGGTACAACCTCAGAGCCAGAGCTCACTCGTACATGGTGGGTCAGGAAGTCATAGTCCTTATTCTGGTCTGGAAAGACAAGCTGCAGCAGAGTGGGCAGGACTGTAGAAAGTAGTTAGGAAGGTAAATGACATAAACTATATCATAAAGTTATCTGACAGAAGACAGACAGAAAGGATGTACCATGTCAACATGATGAAGCCATATACTAATAGGGCTGACATGGTGTTTGCGGTATGTAGTCCTGGGGAGGGAATGTACAAAGGAGACCCCCTTCTGGGCTTGCTGGAAGAAAGCAAGTGGCAGTCCTCTGTGGAGGCAGTTAAATTGTCTCCCCAGCTGGCCCTAGACAAGATCCAGGAAGTAAGGGAGGTTTTAGCAAACTTTGCCCCACTGTTTAGCGCCAAGCCTGGACTAACCCCCTTAGTGATGCACGATGTAGAGACAGGGACACAGACGCCCATACGGGGGACAGCATATCAGGTGTCAGAGACTGTCCAAAAGGACATTAGGAGGGAGGTGGAGGAAATGCTGGATTTAGGGGTAATCCAGAGATCCCACAGCCCCTGGGCCTCACCCGTAGTCCTTGTACCCAAGCCAGATGGCTGTACTCATTTCTGTGTGGACTATCGTGGACTGAATGCAGTCACGAATTCAGAAGCCAACCCGATGCCCCGGATGAACGAACTCCTGGACAAGTTGGGAGGGGCGACATACCTTACGACTGTTGACCTGACAAAGGAGTATTGGCTGGTAGACTTAACTGACAGAGCTAGGGAGAGATCAGCCTTCATCACTCTGATAGGCTTATTTGAATTTAAAGTAATGCCTTTTGGAATGAGGAACACCCCGGCCACTTTCCAAAGGTTGGTGAACCAGGTTAAATGGTGCTCAGGAGTACGCCGTGGCATACCTGGATGACATTGCCATCTTTTGTGCCAGCTGGGAGGAACACCTGTCCTACCTTACGGAAGTGCTGGGCAGGATACAGAGGACTGGGCTCACTGTCAAAGCTGAGAAGTGTCAGGTGGCCATGGCTGAAGTGGCATACCTTGGGCATGTTGTAGGCCGGGGACAGCTCTGTCCTAACCAAGTAAAAATAGAGGTGATCAAGGCATGGCCCAGACCAGAAATGCAGAAGCAAGTCAGGAGTTTTCTAGGGACAGCAGGGTACTATAGGAAATTTGTACCTCATTACAGTGCCCTGGCAGCTCCCCCATCTGACCTGGTAAAGAAAAAGATGCCTAAGAAAATTACCTGGGAACCAGCCTATGAAAAAGCCTATACCAGACTGAAGGAGGCACTGTGCAGTGCTCCTGTATTGACAAGTCCTGAGTATAGCAGACCCCTTATAGTCCAAACTGACATCTCAGACGTGGGTATTGGGGCAGTACTGAGTCAGACATCCAACCAAGGGAAAGATCACCCTGTAGTGTACCTGAGTAAAAAGTTACTTCCCAGGGAGCAGCCTTACTCTACTGTGGAAAAAGAATGTCTTGCCATTGTGTGGGCCCTAAAGAAATTAGAGCCATACTTATATGGACAGCATTTTGAGGTACAGACTGACCACAATTCCCTGGTTTGGCTGACCCAAATGGGAAAAACTAATGGTAGACCATTAAGATGGAGTCTTGCCTTGCAAAGGTATGACATGATGATCTTACATAGGGCTGGAGAGACCAATCGGAACACAGATGGCTTGTTGCGTCTGCATGAGGAGTGAACTGAGTTGTGGAGCTCATCTCATGTAGGGGATAGAGCCCCAAATTCAGTCTAGGTGGGGAGGATTGTGATGCTTAGCCAGCTGGTTATGATTGTTCTATGCAATTTGTAATATAAAATTATAGCCTGTGCTTATGGGTGCCCTCCCAACCCCGGTCAGAGAAACTACAGAATACATTAACCTGAATCCAGGAGGTAATTAAAACACTAGAGAAACTTAATTAGGGGTCTTCTGTTTTTCTATCTTAATTAGAACTGACCCAGCTGCCAGGATATAGGGCTCATAAACTTTTATGATGTGTTAGAGGAGAAACATGTCATACCACCATGGTGTGAAAAGTTGTAAAATCTTTGACCTGCTTTGGGAACAGGAAACCACACAAGATCAAAGGAAAGGCTTGATTAAAGACTGTCATAATTTGGGGAATTCGTTTTTGCTGAAGTCACAGTATTTAAAATACCTCCTGACAGGAAGATCATTGTTTGTATATTTTTTTATATTCTAAAAGGAGGAGCTAGATGACATCATAGAAGGGATGTGCAAGAGAGACACAGTTTAACTAGGACTTGTGTCTGATCTTTGAGACATATCTTTTTGGGCTCTTAAGAAACAAGATACTAACATACTAACATATTAAAATGCCAGCAGAATAGGCCTAACAGTCTTTCATGTCTGCTCATTTGGTCAGCCCCCACCCTGGGTGCTGACCTTGCTGCCCCCCTCTCCTTCTCTGGCTTCTCCCTTCCCAGTTCCAGATATTCTTGCTGCATTGAATTTTGCTTCCAGAACCCTTCCCCTGTACCTGTCCCACCCCCTCTTGAACCCCTCCACCGTCTCTGCCTCCACCAGCTCCCTAGGCAGCGCATTCCATGGCTCCACCACCCTCTCAGTGAAGTAGCACCTCCTCCTTTCTTCCCTGAATCTTCCCCCCTCCAGCTTCCACCCATGCCCTCTAGTGGCCCCCTCCTCCTTCCTTTGAAGCACCCTGACTGTTCCTCCCCTATTTACCCTCTTCATGTACCTGAAGACCTCTGCCATGTCCCCCCGGTCCCTTCTCTCTTCCAATGTGTACATATTTAGCTCTTCGAGCCTCTCCTCATAGGTCCTGTCCCCCAAGCTCCAAATCATTTTGGTTGCCCTCCTCTGGACCCTCTCCAGGAGTTTAATGTCCCTCTTTAAGTGTGGCCTCCAAAACTGCATGCAGTACTCAAGGTGCTGCCTCACCAAGCAGTTATACAGAGGGAGTATCACTTCCCTCCTTCTGGAGGTGATCCCCTAGCGATGCATCCCAGCATCCTGTTGGCCTTGGCTGCTGCCTCCCTACAAGTCTCAGAGTTGTTCATCTTGACATCCACCACCACCCCAGGTCCCTCTCAGCCATCGAGACTTCTAGCATTTCCCCCAGGGTGTACACTTGGCCGGGTTTCTGGCCCCAGGTGGAGTACCTTGCATTTCCTGCATTGAACCTCAGCTTCCATTTTCTAGACCATCTTTCTAGAGCCTCCGGGTCCCCCTGTAGGCCACCCTCCCCTCCTCCCCATCCACCACTGCCCCCAGTTTTGAGTCATCCTCAAAGAGACTCATCTCACTCCTGATTCCTGTCCTTATGTTAGAGACATAGGTGTTGAACAGAAGGAGCCCAAGGACTGATCCCTGTGGGACCCCACTAATGACCCTCCTTGGGGATGAGACTATCCCTCCAACTACGACACTCTGGGTCCAGTTCTGGAGCCAATTGCCTATCCATCTGATCATCTGGTTCCCAACCCCCATTTCTCCCAGCTTATCCAACAGGCTCACGTGAGGAACAGAGTCAAATGCCTTGCTGAAGTCTAGAAAGGGGACATCCACTGGTCTACCCAGGTCCAAGGCACTCATCACCCAGTCATAGAACTCCACAAGGTTTGTCTGACATGATTTCCCCGGGATGAATCCATGCTGTCTATTGTCCAGGCACCCTGACTTTTCCAGGTCCCCCCCAGCCTCTCCTTGACAATGTCCTCCATCTCCTTGCCCGCCACTGATGTCAGGCTGACAGGCCTGTAGTTCTCTGCCACCTCCCTTGATCCCCCCTTGTGGATAGGCACTATATGCACTACCTTCCAGTCCTGGGGCACCCACCCTGTCCTCAGAGAGATGATGAAAAGCTCCACCAGGGGTTTCGCCAGGACATCCGTAAGTTCCTTCAGCACTCTGGGATGTAATTTATCTGACCCCGGTGCTTTCTCCATCTTAAGGGAGCTGAAGGCTTCCCTCACTCTCTCTGCTGTGATTTCCACTTCCAGTACCTCTTCTCCCTGCTTAGCCCTCCCCTCCTGCCAATGATGCCTCCCTCTCCCAGACCCGCTGATCAGTAGGGTCTCCCCTCCTCAGTATCTCTGTCTCTCCATGTATGATGCAGCACCCCCATTTTCCTTGGTGAAACTGAGTGAAGTACTCATTTAGTACCTCAGCCTGCTCCCCGGGTCTTGTGCCCATCTCTCCCCTGATTTAATCCTGCTAATCTGCCCCTTCACCTTTCATTTTTCCCCAATGTATTTAAAGAACCCCTTGTTCCCTCTCCTAATTTCCCTGGCCAGGTTCTGCTCCTTCCTTGCCTTAGCCACCCTCACCATCCTAGTGGCCCTTCTAGCCATCAGCTCATACTAACTATAAGCACTATAGAGGTAATGCATTAGATAGAAAAAGTCTAACTGTATGTTGGTAGGAGTTTGTTTGTAGTTTACATTGCTTTTCTTTTAAGTGATTGTATGCTCTTTGATATATTGTTCTGTGTTTACATTTAACATATTTTTATCCATTTTGAAGTAAACCTTTCATTTGAAAGATACTGCCTGGGTCTTCCAAGTTCTTTCTTTTGTATGTGATGTATAGAGGGTTAAGACTGACAAAACTGTTCAAGAGCTTGATGGTGTTACCAAACTGGGAAAAGGTAAGAATATACCTAAGGTCTTTTATAGAGTTTTAAGGGTTCATTTTGGATACCTGGTTAGGTGCCATTAGGTGAAAGATATATTGCATCCCCAAAAGAGAATTTTATCTGAGCCTGTACATTTGGGTACGCTAGCATAAGGTTCACAGTCTGAATCCCTCCAGAACTTGAGACTAAAAGTGATTTGGACCCACAAGCAGACAGGAGAGTTACCCTGTCTGTTACCTGTTCACATTACTACGCTCGGAGGTTGGCACTGTGGGAGCAGAGGGCCTGACCTGCTGAGTGTGTTTGTGACACTCCCCATCAACCCCTCTAAAGGTGCCTCCCCTGATGGCTTTGACCCAAAACTCCTCTCCCTCTCTGCTCCGGCCATTGTCTACCCCCTCTCATTAATCCTAAATCTCTCATTCTCTGCTGCCTCGGTCCCCTCTTCATGGGAAGATGCAGTAGTCCTCCCTCTATCCATAGGGGGTAACCCCTCATCCCCTGGCAATTATCACTCCATTTCTCTTCTCCCTACCCTTGTCAAGCTTCAAGAACACATTGTCCTCTCCTAACTCACCTCTTTTCTATCTGACACCTCCTTTTTCACCCCTTTCCAGTCTGGTTTCAGGAAAAAACACTCAAACACCACCTCTCTCCTACGGTTCACAGACTCCATCCTAACCGGGATGGACAATCGCCAAATTACCTCTGTCATTTTTGTCAACCTGGCCAAGGCCTTCCACACCATCTCTCAGTCCCTTCTCCTCGACTCAATCCCAGCAGCTGACCTATCTCCCTCTGCCACAAACTAGTTCAAGGCCTACCTTATTGGCAAAACCCAATCAGTTAAGATCTTGGATGCCACTTCACCTCCCCTCCCAATTAGCACTGGCATCCCCCAGGGCTCTGTATGAGGGCTCCTCCTATTTTCCATCTTCTTAAATGATCTTCCCTCTGTTTGCTCCCCCTCCACCGCTATACACATGTATGCTGGTGATACAGTCCTGTGTGCATCTGGCTCCTGTCCTGATGAGGTTACAACCAACTTACAGCAAGACGTCGACAAGGCTCAGCTCTGGTTTGCTAACCATCAACTTTTCCTCAATGCCAAGAAGACTGTCTCCATGACCTTTGGCACAAGGCAAAGAGACTCTCTAGGCTTCCTTCCCTAACCACTTTCCACACCCTTGATGGGACTTTACTTGAGAACACATCCTCCTTCAGGTACTTAGGTGTTTAGTTGGACCAACACCTAAATTTCTCTGGACATGTTGACGCCATCCAGAAAAAACTGTGCCCCAAGCTTGGTGCCCTGTTCAGGAACTGTAGTTGCATCCCTCCTACAACTAGGAGCGAACTTGTTCAGAAGATGATACTGCCCATTTTCAACTACTGTGACCTAGTCTATGGTGCTGCCCCAAGTCCTCCCTGGCCAGACTGGACACCCTCTTCAATTCCTTCTGCCGCTTTGCCCTGGATGCCCGCCTCGCACCCACCACTGTGATATTTATCGTGCCCTGTCCTTCCCCTCTTACAAACAGGTGGCTCTCTCACTGAGCTAAAGTCACCTCCAAGCACTGGTTGGGTGAGCTTCCTTCCTACCTAACCGCCTTTATAACAACCCTCCCATCCTCCCATTCCCTTAGATCAACCAACTCCTGCACTCTGGTAGTCTCCTGCAGGTCCACCCTAATTGGCCAATCTGCTTACTCTCACCACCTCCCAAAAATTTGGAATTCACTCCCCCCTCAAATCCGGCACGCATCCCCTGCCTACTCCTTCAGCTCTGCCCTCAAAAATTACCTTGCGTCTTGCTGCTCCTGCCATGTCCCTCCCTAATTCCCTCCTATAAGCCCTGGACAAACCATACCCCTCCACTGTCACCTTCATTTTACCCAGTGCACACCCACCCCCCAAATTTCTAGCTCTCCTCCCCTTCCCCCAAATTGCACCCCCTACTGGCCTTCCTTGATCTCTCACATAATGTGAGGGATGCCAAATACTCTTAATGGGTCCCTCCCTTACCCCCCCAGGGGTTTGTATCCCTCATCTACTCCCTTCCCCTACATCCCTCCACCTCACCCTTCCCTCTCCTTTCCCCCTTTCCTTTCACGTAAGCACTTGTTTACTTACTAACCCTGCACTTATTATTGTTCGCTTTTTCTATATATTATGCACAACTGTTTTAACACTGTTTTTAACACCTGCCATACAACTGTATGTTAATGTTGATCTTGTAACGTAAATGTAACTTGAACATGACTCTTCCCCTCCCCCACCTCACCCCTCCTCTCCTTCCCCCCTCTCACCGCCCCCTTTTCTTTTTCTTTCATGTAAGCACTTGTTTACTTATTAACCTGGCACTTATTATTGTCCACTCTTTCTACCTATTATGCACAACACTGTTGTACCACTGCTTGTAACACCTGCCTTAGGACTGTATGTTAATGTTGATCTTGTAACTTGAATTTTGATGTTTCACTCCCATCATACTCCTTCCCCCCAGGTCGCACCGGGAGACGAGCGACTTGTCACTCAGCGTGTCTTACTCATGAAACATTTCAATAAATAAATAAATAAGATCTTGAAGCCCTGTGGCCGCATATTGCACATTGCTGTATTTGTGATAATAAATACAATAGATTGCAGAAGCTTGTATTAGCCACGTTGTATTTTATTTTAGCCCCATTTGATTTTCATTAGCCACTGGCTACTGTGGTTATCCTTAGAGCTCACCTAGCTTGCTCATTTGCCTGCTGAGGGCAGCTTTAACAGGCCAGAACTGATAGTTCATTTCTAAGACCTTAGTGGGCAGACTGAGCATGTGAACAATTAGTGTTTGGCACCCTCCAGTGCTGGAAAGAAATACAGCTGCTCTACTAGTGAAGATTTTTTGTTAGACATTAGGATAAAAGTCTCGATGCACAGCTGTTTATAGAAAACGTAATTTCATTAGCAAAGAAAATTGTAAATAAGTGTCTAAAGTATGTCATTATTTGTTATTAAAATAAAATATCTTTCAGTTATGCATATCATGTCCAAGAGGTCCGAGATGAAATGGCAACCATGGTACAGGTAACACTCGGCATATCACATACTCACAGGAAAACACTGTCTAAGGAATAGTGCAAGAAGGACAGGGCATTGTTAAACTTACAGAAACACAGACGTTGTCGACAGAAAAGGACTGGTAGGCCCATCCAGTCTGCCCTATTTTCCTGCCTGTTACTATTCTCCGGACCCTATTAGCTCTCAGGTGTCCCTCCCTCCTTCCTCCCTTCCCTCTACTTATTATGCCCATGTGCCTGTGCTTCACATGTTTGAAGCCCCCCACTCTCTTCACCCCCACCATCTCCTCTGGCAGCCTGATCCAGGCATCCACCACCCTTTCCGTGATTAAATATTTCCATATATATTATTTTTTTAAATAATGCAATACAATAATGCATCTCAGAGAGTCAATTCACAGAGTCCGTACATTACATTTTAGCTATATAGAGTAAGTACTGTAAAACTATTTATAACCCTGAAACAGAATTTTCATAGTCAGGGATTTACAACCACATTTGTGCAAATCAATTTTCTAGCAGTACTATTTAACAATTAACCATACTCCTTCACATGCTTGTGCCACTTATTAATTCAATCCCCGTTCCTTCATGTGCGAGGCTATGTATCACATCTGTTTGCACCAGATGGATGCAGCCACTGCTGCCTGACTGCCATCATGCTGTGAAATGTCACTGGTTAGCTGGCTTACCTCACCATGGCCGAAAGTGGTTAAATGCACTATTTCAGTACTTGATACTGACCATCTCAGCATCAATCCCAATACCCCACTAAAGACTGTGGAGTCGGTAGTTTGGGAGCTGCAGATCTATGCTGCCACATCGACTCCACTAGCTAAATGAAGGAGGCCTGAATATGCCACCTGCTTATCCAAACCAGCTTTGAAATTTTCTAATATGCCTCTGAGCACAGAACTCAAAAGAAAAACGTGAATGGCAATGCCCCTTGGTGGTGCCTAGCATGAGTATGTTAAGCGCAGTGCCACCATTAGATGAAAAGCAATATGGATTCACTAGTGGGAGATCTTGCCAAACAAATCTGATGGAATTTTTTGATGGGGTAACAAAGGTGGTTGATCAAGGAGGGGCAGCTGATGTCGCCTACCTGGACTTCAGTAAGGCTTTTGACTTTGTCCTTCACCACAGGCTGGTAAATAAGACAGAGAGCCCGAGGGGTGGGACAGAAAATAACTAGATGGTAGGAAAACTGGCTGAAAGATAAAAGTCAGAGGGTGGTGGTGGTAAATGGTATACATTCTGGGGTAAGGAAGGTTACGAGTAGGGTTACTCAAGGGTCTGTACTAGGACCAATCCTTTTTATGTTTGCTTGCACGCATGTGCAAGAAACATAGTGCCATCATACGAATTTTCCAGAGGTGTGTCAGCCTCTTCCAATTCAGTCAGTGTACTTGCAGGCACGGTCGCAGAGCGCCAATCACTGCTCAGCTGTCTATGACAGCTGAAAATTGCAGTGGCATACACAGTTGAAAGGGAGAGCTCCACTTGAGTGAGCAGAGCTCTCCCCCCCACACACACGCGTGCACGCATGCACACTGCGTGCTCATGCGCCTCCCCCATCCACACTGTACGACTGACGGAGGTGCCCAATCCCCCATCGGCTCCACATCCCCCCAAAGCATCCGGGTGCCATGCTGGGAGCCCACCCCAGCGTGGCAAATGATGTAATGGCCGACAGGGGTGCCCAATCCCCTGTCAGCTTCACTGTCTCCCCCAGGGTGCCACACTGGGAGCCCACCCCAGCGTGGCAACAGATGCCATGGCAGACGGGGGTGCCCAATCCCCTGTCGGCTCCACGCCCCCCCAGCTGTCCTTCTGCATGCTGGGAGCCCACCCCAGCGTGGCAAACGTCCCGCGTTGTCTTTTTTTTATAAAAAAAACCTGTAAAGAAAAAAGTGTCCCTCGCAGTCTCCCTGCCCCCCCACAACCCGCACCTACCCACTGCGCACCCTGCCTCCCCACACCACCCCACCCCATATTTACCTCCGGAGTCCAGCACGATGATCTTTGGTGGACTGGGAACACGTCTGCACTCTTCAAAGCCGACCGCGAACTGAGGAAATGCCGGTAAGCTGTATAATGGGATAGATAGGGCTTTTTCCACTTTGTTGCATATCTCAGGCATTTTTTGGAATTTTTGCACCAAATTTTCAACATGGGGTTTTTGGGACCCCTCCTCATGAATTCTTGCACTGTCATGGCATTACTCGGGCCCGAAGGGTGATTTTGTAGCCACTGTGTGAAATCACCTTTCCAGAATGATTAACGAAATGACACTGCCAGTGTTCATAAGGTGGGCTCTCAAAAAGCCTATTTTGAAAATTTGATGCACAAATTCCTAACAATGACTGTTTTACGAGCGTGCATTGCGCAGTTCCTATGCACACTCGTAAGTTCGTGAATTTTCAATATTTTCACTCCAGATTTTCAACATTGCCATTTTACCACACCTTCTTATGAGCAGTACAGCTGTCATTTTTCACATCTCACCCAAAACGTGTTTCCACCCATGTAGTGCACAATGGTGCAGTCGGTGTGCGAAATCAATGTACGGGACACATTAAGAAAATCACAGTGATACTGTTCATGAGCAGAGGTCTTAAAATGGCTATTTTGAAAATTTGGTGAAAAAATTCCTAAAAGTGACTGTTTTGTGAGCGTGCGTTGCAGAGTTCCTATGCATGCTCGTAAGTTCGCAAATTTTCAATATTTTCACTCCAGATTTTCAACATTGCCATTTTACCACACCTCCTTATGAGCAGTACAGTTGTCATTTTTCACATCTCGCCTACCATGTTTCTGCCCATGTAGCGCACAATGGCGCAGTCGGTGTGCGAAATCAATGTATGGGACATGTTAAGAAAATCACAGTGACACTGGTCATGAGCAGAGGTGTTAAAATGGCTATGTCGAAAATTTGGTGAAAAAATTCCGCAAAATGACTGTTTCAGGAGCGCACGTTGCGCAGTTCCTACGCATGCTGGCAAGTCTGCAAATTTGTAATATTTGCACACCAGATTTTCAACAGTGCCATTTTACAGCACTTCCTTATGAGCAGTGCAGCTACCATTTTTCACATCTCGCCCAAAATGTGTTTCCGCACATGTAGCGCACAATGGTACAGTCGGTTTGCGAAAACAATGTTTGGGACAGATTAAGAAAATCACAGTGACACTGGTCATGAGCAGAGGTCTTAAAATGGCTATGTTGAAAATTTGGTGCAAAACTCCATAAAATGACTGTATTATGAGTGAGCATTGCGCAGTTTCCACGCACCCTCATAGGTTCATGAATTTGTAATATTTTCAGTCCGGATTTTCACCAGAGGCATTTTTAAACACCTCCTTATGAACAGTACAGCTGTCATTTTCCACAACATGGCCGAAATGTGTTTTCACACTTTCAGTGCGGAGATGCGTGGTCGCTGTGGGAAATCATTGTTCGGGACAGATAAAGAAAATCACACTGACACTGTTCATGATCAGAGGTCCCCAAAATGCCTGTGTTAACAATCTACTGTAAAAAAATCCCCAAACTAGTTACATTATGGTGTTGCACAGTTTCTACGCAGCCGTGACTTCACCATTTTTTAAGATTACAGTATTTTCAACATTGCCATTTTTTACACCTCCCCATGAACAGTACCGCTGTCATTTTTCACATCCTGTTCGGAATGTGTTTTTGCACCTGTGGTGCCAAATGCCATAGTCGCTGTGCAAAGGCAGTTTTTGGCTAACAAACTGATACTGCCACTGTTCATGAGGTGGGGGTCACAAAAAAAACATGTTGAAAATTTGGAGTTAAAATACCAACGAATGCCTGAGGCGTTAGGGTTTCCGACCATAACGTCCCACCCTGTAGAGTATGACAGGCATCAGGGGTGTGACTTGGGATTCTTGCCTGTCATGCTCATACCATTCCACCCCCACCCACACCCTGCAGACAGTGAGCGGCATCAAGGTGTGCCTCGGACTCTTCGGGCCCAAACTTCACCCCATTCTACTATACTACACCCATATCACCGTATTTCCTGATGGAATGGGGTGCGCATAAGGGCCAAAGATCCCAAAGCACACCATGACACTTGTCAGTGTCTGCAGGGTAGGGTGTGGTGAAATGGCGTGGTCGTTATGCCTGATGACCCAAAGGCACATCCCAATGCCTGTCACTCTCTGCACGGTGGTGGGGGGGTTGGCTTCAGTTCAATACTTTGCTGCCATTCCTATTATGCAGCTCTGTAACTTCTACACTACCAATGCCAGCGCCAGCAAGCAAAAATTTGGCATTGACAAATGCTTGTTAACATATATATTAGTGATATAGCAGAGGGAATTAAGGGGAAATGTGTCTGTTTGCAGATGATGCAAAGTTATGGAATAGGGTGGACACTGGGGCCATGAGGAGGGATTTGAGTATACTAGAGAAATGGTCAGAAACATGGCAGCTGAAGTTCATTACAAAGAAGTGTGTGGTGATGCATATAGGGCATAAAGATTGACTGGCCAAGTACTCACTTGGGGGAGAGCAGATAAAGCAAACAGAACAGGAAAGGCATCTGGGGATTAAAATATCAAACAACCTTAGGGTAAGTGACCAATGCAGTAAGGTGGCTGGCACAGCTAATAGAATGATGGCATGCATAGAAAGAGGCATAACTAGTTGGAAGAGGGAGGTGCTGATGCCAATATATAAGACCATGGTTAGACCTCACCTGGAGTACGGGGGACATAGATGTAATAGAAAAGGTTCTAAGAAGGGTAACAAAGATGGTGCAGGGTATGCAAGGGAAACCATATGAGACAAGATTCACTAAAATACCACCAACAGCTTAATCTGGTTCAAAGTCAGTTGGCATTCATCTGTATCCCCCTCCCCCGGATCGTGCCTGAAAATAGGCAGAATTTGTCTAGCACACTTACCCGGTCAACAAAAACTAAATAAAAATAAATACATAAAGATTGAGAGAATTAAATCTGTATCCACTGGAACTTAGAAGACAGAGAGAGAGAGAGAGAGGAGACATGACAGAGACATTCGAGTACATGAAGGAGATAAATAAAGTGAGGGAAGGAAGTGTATTTAAAAGGAAAGTAGGAGTTAAAACAAGAGGTCATACTTTAAAATTGGAAGGAGGAAGATTTAAAGGTAATGTTAGGGGGTGTTATTTTACTTAGAGGGTGGCTGAACCCTGGAACAGATTACCTGAGGAGGTGATAGGTGTCAAAATGGTAGAGGGATTCAAGAGAGCATGGGATAGACATATGAGGTTGGTTAGAGGACAGAGGATGGGCTTCTTGTGCACCAGTGACAAGTAGGGGAGGGGGGGAGATGGACAAACTGGATGGGCTAGGATGGTCCTTTTCTGCTGACACATTATTATGATACTATGATACTATGTTGTGGTTGGCAAAACAGTGGTGGAAGTGCCATGCTCACCGTTGTAATGTGCACAGAACTCGGAACAAAATTCACATCAATTACAAAAAAAAAAGTATTGCATATAATTTTTTGAGCCGGGACACAAGAGATTGCAGTGGACATTACAGGGCCATGTATTCACTTCATAATAAAAGGTTTTGGGACCCACAAAGCTGTACTATGATTTGATCAGCTATGCAACTGCCTTGTTTTATTATAAATAATAGATGGGTACAATTAAATGCTGTAAATAATAGTGCCTATATTTATACATATTTTATTGCATGTACATATGTAAAATCCTAGCAAAATTGTGTGAATGTGTGTGTGTTGGGGGTGGGGGTCATGTGTGCAGCGGTTCTAATCAGAGTTATAGATACTCTCCTGAGAACACCTTATACTCCTCGCCCAATCTTTGTGTGTGATTCCTTGGCCAGTGGTATGCAGAGATTTGTTGGTGGGGGGGTTGCTGGCTCATTGGTAGAAAAGGGGAAATTAACCAGCTGCATGGAGTGCAGTTGTCTGGGGGACAGGCTATTCTGTTGGTGGTCATCTGGGAGAGGAGGCCAGTCCAGGGGATGGGTGGGGGTCCAGCTCTAGGGAGGGTGTTCAACTTGGGGATGGTGGTCAGGGTACTGGAAGGGTGACTGGCAGGTATGGGGAGAGAGGGTGGTCCTGGGGGAGGGTCCAGTTGCAGGAAGGGTGGTCATCTGAGGGGATGCAGATTCAGGAGTTGTGGAGTAGTCCAGGGAGGGATCTCAACATGTACACCCTGGAAAAGAAGAGAGAGGTGACATGTTCAAGACCTACAAGTACCTCACAGTGGTGAACAGGGTGACAGTGGGGAGCTTTTTTTCAAATGAAGACCAGCACCATGACCAGAGGGCTTGCAATGACGCTGGGGGGGGCAGGAGAGAGGTAAGGAAATATTTATTCACTGAAAGGGTGATCGACACCTGGAACAGACTGCCAGCCAAAGTGGTGGAGGCTAGAATGATGGGGGGCTTAAAGTATGCATGGGATTAACATAGGACATATATTAGAACAGAGGCAGGGGGGCACAGGAGACCAGATAGAGTCTGCAGATGATGAATAGACAGGGAATATTTAGGCAGACTGGGTGGGTATGTCAACAGATTCTATGTTTTTATGAGGGTGCTAAGCTTTTTATTTGTAGCTTTCTGTTTAATAAAGAAAAACAGCACAAATGACTGTTACTGTGCTTACTTCTGTAAATTTTACTGATTTGGAATTTTAAGCATAATTAATATTTTTTAGTTACCTTCTTCATTGGTAAAATCCATCAATTAATGCACACTAACTTTCTTAAGCCAGGGATGGCTGCGGTCATCTTGCACACAACAGCTGGCTTCATGTGCACTCAATGTGCTGATGAGTGCCGCCGACTAGTGGAAGAAGCTGGCAGTACTCATTAGCATAAAGAGAGCACAGGAAGCTGGCTGGTGCGCATGGGATGGCCACATCCGTCTCTAGCTAAAGGAAGTTATGACAGGCATATATTGATTTTTTTTACCTATGAAGACGGCAATTAAAAAGTTTAACGTATGCTTAAAACCCCTAATCGGGGCTTTTTACTGCAGCAGGCACAATAACTGCTGTGTGTTCCATTTGTGTTTCAAAACTACAGTTTCACGATGCATATCTTACAACTAATACACACAATTAGCATTTTGTAAGTTCAGAGTACAATATTAGAGACAGTGCCATAGGCAAAACTAGAGGAAAGGCTAGAATGGAAGCTCCCTTCTGCGATGCCTGCTGCAAGTACGTTGAGTGCAGTGTCAGTAGTGCCACACTAGGTGTTGTGACGTGCATGCTGCAAGTTCTGCACTGAATGAGAAGAGACCAATTAAGCCACATCACTAACAGGCATTTATTTGTCAATGCCGAATGTTGTCTTGCTGGCATTGGCATTGGTAGTGCAGAAGTTAGAGAGATGCATAATAGGAATGGCAGTGACGTATTGAACTGACGCCAACCCCACCCCCACCCTGCAGAGACTGACAGGCATTGGGGTGTACCTTTGGGTTGTTGGCCATAATGCTCATGCCATTTCACCTCACCTCACTCTACCCTGCAGACACCGACAAGTGTTGCTGTGTGCCTTGGAGTTTTCGGGCCTTACGCTCACCCCATTCCATAAGGAAATACACTGAGATGGGAGCAGTATAGGAGAATAGGGTGAACTCTGTGGCCAAATAGTCCAAGGCACACCTCAGTGCCTGTCAGTGGCTGCAGGCTGGGGATGGGGGGTGGAATGGAGTAAGCATTACAGCTGAAAATCTCAAGTCACACCCCTGACACCTGTCAGGCTCTACAGGGTGGGACGTTACAGTTGGAAACCCAAATGCCCAAGGTGTTTGTTGGTATTTTCACTACAGATTTTCAACATGGGCTTTTTGTGACCCCACCTCATGAACAGTGGCACTATCAGTTTGTTAGCTGAAAGGTGATTTTGCACAGTGACTGCGCCATTTGGTGCCACAGGTGCAAAAACACATTCCGGGTTGGATGTGAAAAATGACAGCTGTACTGTTCATGAGGAGGTGTAAAAAAATGGTAATGTTGAAAATCTGGAGTGAAAATATGAAAAATTGGTTAAGTCACAAGCGTGTGTAGAAACTGCGCAACATACGCCTGTAACACAATTATTTTGCGGATTTTTTTAACTACATTTTCAACATTGCCATTTTGGTTCCTCTGCTCATGAACAGTGACAGTAATTTTGTTAATCTGTCCCGAACATTGATTTCTCACAGCGATCACGCCATTCTGTGCCAGATGTGTGAAAACACATTTCAGGCAGGATGTGAAAAATTACAGCTATACTGCTCATAAGGAGGTGTGAAGAAATGGCAATGTTGACAATCTGGAATGAAAATATTAAAAATTCATGAAGTTATGAGTGTGCGTAAAAACTGCACAATAAACACTCGTAACAGTAATTTTTTAGAATTTTTTCACCAAATTTTCAATATAGGCATTTTGAGACCTCTGCTCATGAACAGTATCACTGTCATTTTCTTAATCTGTCCCAAATGCTGATTTCTCACAGCAACTGCACCAGTGTGAACCAGATGTGCAAAAACACATTGCAGGCAGGATTTGAAAAATGACAGCTGTACTGTTCATAAGGAGGTGTGAAAAAATGGCAATGTTGAAAATCTGGAGTGAAAATATTAAAAATTCTCAAAGTTACGAGCATGCCTGGAAACTGTGCATCGCACGCTCATAACACAGTCATTTTTTGGAATTTTTCACCAGATTTGCAACATAGGCTTTTTGGAGCCCACCTCATGAACAGTGGCACTATCATTTTGTTAATTGGTCCCAAAGGTGATTTTGTGCAGTGACCACGAAATCACATTTCAGGACCGAATAACAAAATGACAGTGACTGATTTCATGAGGTGGGGTCCCAAGAACCCCATGTTGAAAATATGGAACCAAAAGACAAAAAATGACAGAGATATCCACCTAAGTTGAAACCTCCCCCATTAATGCCATTATACAGCTTACCGGCATTTCTTTTTTTTTTTTATTTAAAGTTTATTGAAAGTTTAACAAATACAATGGACAGGGCCAAGACATCCAACACTTTTAGACATATAACAGAACAGGTTACTTGACCCTGTCCCCTCCCCCACCACCCCAACACCAACCCCCACCCACACAGTCCTGAGGCGTGACAGTCCATAATAGCTAGTAGTCTAAAAATTAAATATTAAATAGTACATAACATATGTAGCACGGCCCAAATCTGTTCATATTTGGATCTGTTATTATTAAACTCGAGATAGTCTTCCCCACTCGGAGATTAAATAAGAACTCGCTTAGCCATTCAGAATAAGAGATAAGCTCAGTACTTTTCCAATACTTAAGGACCAGTTTTTTAACTGACATAGAAATCAAGGCAATATGAAACTTACGCTTGTTAACAGAAATCTGGGAATAATCCCCGAGGATACAAACCTCTGGGGTGAACAGATCCCTCAGCCCAAGGAGTGGATCAACTTTGTCCTTTATAGCCTTCCAGAGAGGTAGTATCTTGGGACAATCCCAAAAAATGTGAATTAGGGAGCCTTCTGCTTGGGCACACCTAGTGCATATATTGGAGGGGACTACTCCCCATTTAACCAATTTCTGGGGATAATGATAAAGGTTGTGGAGGATGTAAAACTGCATTAACCGTAACCTATCTTGTGTTACAAAGCGATGGCAGTTATTCCAAATAACCATCCAGTCTCTATCCCAGTGCGGAAAAAGATCAGACCAAAACAGTATGGGACCAAACGGATCAGGAAAACGCCAATCATACAAGATATTGTACATTTTAGAAATACTCTGGGGGGTGTTAGCAAGCGGGCCCAATTCAGACAGGAAAGCAAATTTATAAGATAGAGGGATAGCATCTCCAAACTTTTTATTGAGGAGGTGCCTAAGCTGAAATACCCTATAATGATCACTTCCCTTAAGGCTGAATTTCACCACTATATCTTCAGCTGATAACCAGATACCATCCTCCTTAAGAAATGAAGACACCCTTCCATCCCCCAATCTAGGTAACCATCTAGAGGATAACATTTTATTATCTATTTTAAAGTCAGGGGAGTTCAAAATCGATAGCTCTGCATCCAACCAGTTTTTATATTTTAAAAATCTACACAACTGCGAGTGGATCCTGATAGAGGTTCCAATTGTGTTATCTTTTAATTCCTTTGGTATAGAAGTGGTATTAAGGAATAATAATGCTGAGGGGGATATATTTGCTGAGCGAATCCTTTCCAGCTCTATTTTAAGCCATGCGGGAAAATAAGCAGAAGGATTCGGTTCCATCCACCTTAGATATTTAGCTGCACTACAGGCCCAGTAGTACATACATATGTATGGGAGCCATAAACCACCTTTAGACTTGGTCGCTAAGAGTTTATAAAAGGCTAGCCTTGGTTTCTTTTTGGACCATATGAAATTACCTATCAGACTCTGGGCTTTTTTAAACTATCCGTTTGGCAAACAAATATCGAGTAGCTGAAGAGGGTATAATAAACGCGGGAGAACGTTCATCTTAACCAGGTTAACTCTTCCTCAGAGAGAGATACAGTAGGTAGAGCCGACCATCTGGCCAAGTCTAAGGCCTCCAGATTGTACTTAATGGCGCTCTGCAGGTCCCTTATTAACACAATGCCCAAATATTGCAAGGAATCTTTGGACCAGGCTAAGCCTAGGGTAGTAATATCATTCTTAAAAACTTTGTGGTTTAAAGGAAAAACGATCGATTTCCCTACATTTAATTTATAATTTTGATAATTGACTGAATTGCTCAATAATGTTCAACATGGCAAGGATAGATGACTCTGGATAAGAAAGGTGTAAGAGCAAGTCATCCGCATAGGCAACAACTTTAAGCTCAATACCAGGAATAGTAATCCCTGAACCTTCGGGCATGAAATAAGCTTACGGATTAATGGTTCCAGGTAGAGATTAAAAAGTAAAGGAGAAAGAGGACAACCCTGCCTGGTTCCGGAGTGTAGGGTAAAGGGCCTGGAAATTACACCATTCCCCGAAATCCTGGCAGTTGGATTCTGGTAAAAGGCCTTTATCCAAGATTGGAATTGTTGGGGAAATCCAAAGGAGTTTAATGTTTGAGGTAAAAAACTCCAGTTGACTCTGTCAAAAGCCTTCTCGGTGTCCAGAGAGACCAATGCTACTGGAAAGGAGGCATCCCTGGACACCGAGAAGACATGCAAGAGAGTACGGAGATGATCTGCAGAAAATCTGCCTTTCATAAAGCCCACCTGGTGTGATCCAATTAGATCAGGGAGGTCCAGATTGAGCCTCTCCGCCAATATTTTTGTCAACATTTTTATATCCTGGTTCAACAATGATATGGGTCTATAACTCTCAACACATTCTAAATCTTTACCCGCTTTTGGAAGGAGCACAATGAGCACCTCGAATAGAGAAGAATCAATTTGCACACCTGACAGGATATAGTGAAAAAGAGAAAGGAGATGGGGAGTAATTTGCTCTTTAAAACACTTATAGAAGTTTGCAGTAAAACTATCTAATCCAGGTGATTTATCTAAAGGCAGACCCTTTATCGCTTCCAGGATTTCCAACTCCATGATAGGAACTACCAGTGCCCTACATTGAGACTCCGAAAGACGAGGCAAATGGGCTTCCGCAAGGTAGGAGGAGAGAGTAGAGGCAGAAGGACGATTAGGCATTTCACCATAAAGATATTCATAATAACTGACGAACTCCGAGACAATCTCCTGAGAGTTGGATCTAAGAGCCCTGTCAGTTCCAGAGTGGATCGGGGGAATGAACCGGGCAGACTCGAGTTGTTTAATTCTCTGGGTCAATAGTTTACCCGTTTTTTCCCCGTGGCCTATATAAGAGGCTTTTGTACATAAGATAGCAAATTCCACTCTCTTATTAAGCATAGTTAAATAGGAGTCCTGCAGCTTTGCCAGTTCTTGTTTAATCTCATCAGATGGGTTGGATTGTAAATTAACCTCCAAAATTCTAATCTGAGTTAACACCTCCTTCTGCTTCACCTCCCATCCCCTTTTCCTTGCCACGGCCATCCCAATTAGAATGCCCCAGAGATATGCTTTGAAGGCACACCATAACACATCAGGCCTGGTGTCCTGTGTAGCATTCAGGTCAAAAATTGTGTAATATACTCCCTATTTCGATCTCTACTCTTGGGATCCTTGAGCAGTTGGCCATTCAATTTCTACCTAGTCTGGTGCTTAGGCAAGGAAGTAAGGGCCAGCTTGCAGAGCACAACAGAATGATCAGAGGGCGGGCCTGACTGGATAGTAGAGCTTGTCACACCCGGTAACAAGGTCTGAGACAATAGGAGGTAATCAATGCGGGATGAGGACATGTGAACCGGGGACACAAAAGTGTATTCCCTGTTCACGGGGTGTAGAACCCTCCATATATCACAAAGTCCCAACCTATCTGTCAGTTCATGTATTGCACGTTGTGCTGGGGAAAGAGGAGCCGAGAGAGAGCTGGTGCGGTCTTTACCAGGATCCATCACTAAGTTCCAATCCCCCCCCTAAAATTATTGTGGAGGGTGACAAGGAAAGAATATTGTTGAGAAGTCTCATAAAGAAAAGAGGGTAATCTTTATTAGGGCCATAAATGCTTCCTAAAACGACATCTATGGAATACAAAATGCCCTTAACCAGAATAAATCTACCATAGGGGTCTTTGATTTCCTGGATAACCTGGAAAGGGATACCGCTGTTAATAAGAATTAAAACCCCACAGCTACTAGAAGTTCCTTGGGCTGAAAAGACCTGTCCAATCTGCACCCGTCTCATTTGAATGGCTTCCGAGTCAAGTAAATGAGATTCTTGAATAAAAACGATGTTAGCACATAGAATATCCAAGTGCTTCAGTATCTTACTGTATATTGTTTAGTTTTTTTATGGGCCCCTTTGACATTCCATGTTGAAAAACAAAGCTCCTTAGCCATTGTACCATTTCAATGGATAAGAACAACACCTGAAGTCACAGACTACCATAAAAACAAACCTTGACCAGCCTACAGTGGACTGTGTCCCCCCCAAACTTCCCTAACAACCCCAACACCCCCCACCTCCACCACACCACAAGCATCCCTTAAGCTAACCAACAAACACAGAACCCCAATATACCAAACCCTAACACTCCACAACCTTCCCATCCCCACCTCTATTCCTATGCATCGCTAAGCAGCACTCCTCCAAAAACCGCCCCCCACCCACCCCCATCCAAAACTACCTCATGAAACACACCAATGAAGGGATAAAGGGACGAGGCAAGTTCAGTGCATTTATATACCACGCAAACAGCTAAACTATGTATGAAAAAACCCTTTTAAAAACGGTGGGTTACACCCGAACACGTATCAAAAGTCCTGTCCACTATTCTACGCCTTTTAGCAATGGATAACATTCCTAGTGCTGTGTATCACAGTACAGGATACCTCCCCTCCATTACCTCCCCTCAAGACCACAAGGCAAGAAGTGGCAAATTTCACCACCCCCATATACAAATAACAGTGAGTTTCTTCACCTGTAACAAGCAAGAGAGGGAGTGAGAATAAAAGGAAAGAAAGGGGAGTATAGTTCTAACAAGAATAGCGAGTACTAAAACTTGAGAGGCTCCCCGTAGTGAAATGGATTTTCCAATATCCTAAGGAACCATACTGCACCTGTCCAGCCTTAAGAAGTATATGTTAGGGAAAAGTCTGCTCCATCCTAAAGCACTCGCTGTGCAACCGGCATCGATATGTATCCCAGCTACCACCAACTCTGCCTTGCAAGAACTTCCCTCCTAATAAAGCTTCCAACAATCTAGCAAGTAGTTGGATGAATACCAGGGTAATACTCCCCTCTAGCGGCCACCAATCACAACTACTACAAGTCCATCCGCCCCAAACACAAGCCCTGTGTCACCTCATAAAGCTACAAGAGGCCAGCAAAAACTAGTAAGGTCCCTTACCATGCTTACAAGCCTTGAAGTACACCAAATCTATCAGCATCAGTCACAAGCCGGCCACCTGATCTCCCCTCACCAGGACCATTGTCTGAAAAGGAGCTCCTGCTCACCGACCATAGAGCGAGGAGGGAGGGACAAAGCTGTACTCACGCAGTGCAAAAGCAAAATACAAACACCAGCTTACCCCATAGCTTGATTTCAACACACCAGACCTCTATAATGGGAAGCTCAACACAATAAAGCCCCATTGAACCATAAGGACCTCCACAATCCCCAAAGTAGTGCCCCTGAACAATCTCAGGTGCCACCCACTTATACCTCTAACCGCAGGTATCGCAACTGTTCCCCTTACCGGTCTCCCAGTGAATTCGAAATGTACCTAATTAACTAAAACTGTAAGGTACAGCTACTTCCCCCTTGTTGACCCAAAATAGAAAAACAATCAGTAAGTGTCAGTTCTGGAACAGTAAGCAATATAGATAACATGTCCATATAGTCCATTACATCTCGAACTTCCTGAATAGCCCCACGGGTAACCTCCATGATATTTAGGAGCCTTTAAAGAGATCTGGCATATCTTTCTTTAGTCCTTCCATTGCTGAATCTGGATCTTCATATGAGTGCCACTGCCCGGATATCTGCACCTGTAACTTGGAGGGGTATAGCATTCTAAATTTAAGACCAGCTGCCAGGAGCTTCCTAACTACCGGGTGATAAGCAGCTCTACGCTGTCTAACTGACAGCGGTAAGTCCTGAATGACTCTAATTCTCTCTCCTTCCCACTGTAGGTCTTGAATGGTCCTGTTTCTCGAGGTAATTGAGAAAGCGAAAGATTAGCGGTCTAGGAGGGGTAACCCCGTTGGAGGCTTAGATCGGAGAGCTCTGTAGGCCCGCTCTATAATATAGTGGGGGCCATAAGGAGAGGGCCCTATGATCTTTTCAATGAATTTTTGAACAAATAACACAGCATCTTGTCCTTCCTCCATCTCAGGTAATCCAATAATGAGAGCATTGTTTCTGCAGCTTCGACCTTCAAGGTCCTCAAGCTTTTGCTCCATCTTAGTAATTTTTTGCCTAAGCATAGCCACTTTGGGATCCTGTTTGTCTACCTTCCACTCCAATTAAGTAATTCGGGCCTCAGCATCTGATGTTCTCAGTGCTATGTCTTCGATAGCATGTGAAAGGGCTTTAAATTCCGAGGTGAGGTTTCTAAGCTCCTCTTTGAATGGCCAAAATTCGGCCAGGAAACCAGCCAGCATTAATGGCTCTTGCTCCGGGCTGGAGTGTGCTGTTGCCTGCGCCGTGCCTGTGATATCAGCTCGTGGCTTTTTAGGGGCCTTCTCCGGGGTGACCAGGGGTGTGTTTGGGCTGGGGCTTCTTCATTTCAGCCTCCATTCTTTGCCGAGCACACCAAAGTCACTCCCAAGCACTTCCCACACCAGATAAAGGCTTTAGACAGGCTCTCGATGTTGTTAGTCTCAGGAAAATATGTAAAAAAGATGGCGGTGGGCAGGAGAGAATGGGAAAGTGTCTTCTCAGGCCTGCTGCATCACGTGATCCCCCAGCTTACCAGCATTTCTTCAGTTTGCAGTTGGCTTTGAAGTGCAGGCGTGTTCCGCTTCAAACCAAAGATGCGGTGCCGACCTCTGAGGTAAGTCTGGGAGTGACGGGGTGTGGGAGGTGGGTGTTCAGAGGGTGGGTGTGGGTTGGGGGAGGGGGCGCCGCCAATAGCGAGGGACTGTTTTCTTTGTTTCAGGTACTTTAAAAAAAAAGACACTGCAGATGGTTTTGTTTCTTTACAAGTGTAAGAAAACAAATGTTGTGCACACTGGGGTGGGCTCCCAGTGTGACATACAATGGGGGTGGGGTGGGGGCAGGAACATGCCAACGCGGTTGACTTCCGAACGCGACGGAGGCACACTGGGGTGAGCTCCCAGTGTGCCACACAGTCTTAGGGGGGATATTAAAGATGCCGACAGGGGAACTGGGCACCCCTGAAGTTGGCTTTCTAGGGATTGTGAGAGGTGGATGGCACAAGCCGCCACCATGTTTATCTAAATGTTTTGCCAGGTAAGGCAAGAAGAGAAGGCATGTCATCTGTGCCGCTGCATGATGAACTTGTCTCTGATTGCAGTGGCAAGTTTGTTTCAAGTTGGTGGCATTGCATAAAACTTGTGTCACCACTAGCATGCTCTCTAATTGGCGAATGAGGGACACACCTTCTAAAGCGTGCCCTGCATTCACTAAAACTGACACACCTCTGCATTTCTCCTACTACCATCTCCTACTGCCACAAAATGTTGCTTGCACAAGCGCTCAACAACATAAAAAGGTGCTTGCATACATTTTTTGTGGTGCTTGGACATAAGAGTATAGTGCACAAATGTTTGCACTACATAAACTTTTTGTTGGACATTTATCAAAATGGGAGTTGTACCGGCATTTCTGTGTTAAATTCAAAATTTTGTGCTTTAATACCTTTGGCATTTTTTGACAAAATAGCTTACAATTTGGCATGCCCAGTCATTCTGCCAGTGTCTCAAGATATGGAAAGTTTTGTGATGGCGATTTTATGGTTTTTGAGATATGGAGTGGTAAAAAACAGAAAAAAAACACCACTTTTTTCCCATTGGATAATATGGGAGTTTCTGCCCTCATCTACAGCCCAGATGGAATGACATTTTTTTCTTGACATTTTCAGGGATGATGGGGTCTGTGTCAAGGGTGTGCCTTTGGATAGTGTGATGAGAAGATATTGCACCATTTTTGAATTACAACAATTTTTGTGGCAGCTGCTAGACAGGCAGGTGAATGAAAACCTTTCGAACTGTTAAATGTTAAGGATTTACTGTTTGTTCTCAGAGAAATACTGTTTGTGCGGTCCACATCTAATTTTTTTTTCTATTTTAAAGCTTGGTTTATAAAGAAATGCTACTTTGTAAGGAATGACCAAGACCTGTATTTAGGTCTCAGTCACTTGCTTAGTTCCATTATTGTATTATTATTATTTAAAAATTGGTGGGGACATATTCAGAGCTGGCCGGCTGCATGCACATAATAGTGTGTCACGCAAATAAGTTGCATTGGCTGGCTGTGTTGCGATATTCAAACAGAATGAGCGATGGGAACAGATTGCACATTTTGTTTAAATATCAGAACCTGGATACCCTGGATGTGTGACACATAGCGAGCGGCCGCCAAGTGTGGCGTGGTGCATCCAGGGTGCAGGGCTGAATACCGCCCATAGGGCAATGAGTGGCGCATACCTGGATGTGTCATGTCCCCCATGGACGATATTGAGCCCAAACATGCAAATGAGCTCATTGGGCATGCAGGGCACAAAGGGGCCTTATGCATGCCCATTATGGGCTCATTTGCATGGCTGTGTCATGCTGAATGTGCCAGTGCTGCCCCCCCCAAGCCTTGATCGCCCAGCCATAGGACCTGTACAGTCCCAGTGGACCTTGAGAGCCCCGAACACTATTCAAACACTATGACAACAAAGAAACATATAATTTGACGGCAGATAAGGACTGCTTGGCCCACACAGTCTGCCCATTTCCCTACCTAATGGATAAACTGCAGATCCTAGTTAACCAGCAGCCTACTTCTTTCTACCCCAACCCCCTAGAATTGCCTTATGGCTTCCCATGCATGCTTGAATTCAACCACTGTTTTTGACTCCACAACTTCCTCCGGAAGGCTGTTCCATGCATTCACAACCCTCTCTGTGAAAAAATACTTCCTTACATTACCTCTGAGCTGCCCCCCCTCTATCTTCAAATTGTGTCCCCTTGCTCTTGCACACCTCTTTTTTTGAAAGATGCTACCCTCTTGGACTTTGTTTATTCCCTTGAGGTACTTGAAAGTTTCTATCATGTCCCCCCTCTCCCTCCTTTCCTCGAGGCTATACATATGAAGCTCCTTTAGTCTCTCTCCATATGTCTTCTGGTGCAGACCCTGCACCATTTCAGTGCCCCCTCTGGACAGCTTCCATCTTGTCTATGTCCTTCTTGGAGATTGGGTCTCCAGAACTGCACACAGTACTCCAGATGGGGTCTCACCAGCTGTCTGTACAGAGGGATAACAACTTCCTGTTTTCTACTGGTGATGCCTCTCCCTATGCATCCCAGTATCCCCCAACCCTCCTTACTGCCCTCTCACATTGCTTGCCCACCTTTAAGTCATCTGATATGACTACCCCAGGTTCCTTTCCATTTTCTTGTTGTTAGTATCTCACCCCCATTGTGTACTCTCCCTGGGTTTTGTTTCCCAGGTGCATTACCTTGCTCTTCTTAGCATTGAATCTAAGCTGCCATACATTTGACCATTCCTCTAACTTTGCCAAGTCCTTCTCATCCTTTCCACTCCACCTTGTGCATCAACTCTGTTGCAGATCTTTGTGTCATCTGCAAAGAGACATACTTTCCTTCCAGTCCCTCTGCAATGTCACTTATAAAGACATTGAAGGGACGATCTAATACTGAACCCTGCAGTACCCACTAGTAACTCCCTTTCTTCAGAGTGGACTCCATTTACTATTACCTCTGTGTCCTATTCTCCAGCCAATTCTTTACCCAGGCTATCATCTTGGGACCCACTCCCAGGCTGGCTAACTTGTATATTAACCTTTTGTGTGGGACTGTGTCAAATGCCTTGCTAAAGTCTAGGTAGGCCATGTCCACAGCCCCTCCCTGATCTACTACTTTAGTCACCCAGTCAAAGAAATCTATCAGATTCATCTGGCATGACCTTCCTGCTGTGAATCCATGCTGCCTTGGGTCCTGTGCCCCTCTGGCCTCTAGGTACTTGACAATTCTTTCCTTCAGAAGTGATTCCATCATTTTCCCTATCACTGAGGTTAAACTAACAGGTCTGTAGTTTCCTGCTTCTGCCCTGCTCCCACTTTTGTGAAGGGGAATCACATCTGCCCTCCTCCAGTCCTCAGGTACCACCCCATCCTCCCATGATTTGTTAAAGAGGGTAGTCAGTGGTGTCACTAGTTCTACCCTTAGTTCTTTTAGAATTCTGGGATGAATCCCATCAGGCCCCATTGCTTTGTCCACCTTCAGTTTTAAGAGTTCTTTCATAACCCTTTCTTCTGTAAATGGACTGGTAATAACTTCTATATCCAGAGTGTTTCTGTTGTTTGTTTTAGGTACCTCCCCCTCTTCATTTGTAAATTCTGAGCAAAAATATTTGTTTAGTATCTCTGCCTTTTCACCGTCACCCTCTGCCCACTCCCCCTCCCCTTTATTAAGCCTCACTATCCCTCCCTTAGTCTTTCCTCGCTCCCCGATGTACCTAAAAAAGGTTTTATCCCCCTTCTTAACTGAGTTGGCTATCTTTTCCTCGGTTGGTGCCTTTGCTGTTCTGACTGCCTTCCCAGCTTCCTTATGTTTTAACTGATACAATTCTCTGTCTTGCTCCTTCTGTGATTCCTCGTACTTTCTGAATGCTTTCTTTTTCTCTTGAACCTTCACTGCTACTTCCTTTGAGAACCATAGTGGTTTCTTACATCGTTTTGTTTTGTTTATTTGCTTCACACAAAGGCTTGTTACCTCTGTGATGGCAGTTTTTATTATTCCCCATTGTTCTTCCACCCCTCCTTCCTGCCCATTTGCTAGTGCATTCCTTAGGCACTCACCCATTTCGGCAAAGTCAGCCCTCCTGAAGTCCAGTACTTTTGCCTTTGTGTGGCTTGACTCTATTGCTGTGTTTATTGTGAACTATACTGTTCGATGGTCGCTAGTTCCCAGATGGCTACCCACTTCTACATCTGTGATCTCTCTCCATCTCCATTTGAGAGAACCAGGTCTAAGATTGCTCCTCTCGAGTGGGTTCCAATACTAGCTGCCTAAGGCATGCCCCCTGTAGGGCATCTAAAATAACCCCACTCTTAGAAGTGGCTGCTGCACCTGCACTCCAGTTAACATCTGGCATATTCAGATCACCCATCAGCAATATTTCCCCTTTATCTGCCATTCTAAGTATACTTTCTATCATTTCCTTGTCCATTTCCTCCCACTAAGAGGGGGGTCCGTATACAACCCCTGTGCGGATTGTGGTGCCATTGCCTGCCTCCAAATTGACCCACAGTGCTTCTTCTCCTCCCTGTTTTCCCTTTTGTTCTGTTGCTTTGATTTCTTCCCTTATGTAACCCCCCCAGCCCCAATCACCTGTACATGGTAAAGCAACACATCCCCTTTTCCATAGTGTAGTGGCCCCTCCGAGCCCCGATTCCTTGCAGAAAGATGTCAGCACTCCTCCCTGAGCCCCAATCTCCTGTAAAATAAAGTCATCTCTCCTTCCCCAACCCTGATCCCTTGCAGAAGGATGTCAGCACCCCTCCCCAGCCCCGTGCACCTGCACATATGTGCAATGCAACAACACCTTTTTCCATAGTGCAGTGGCCCCCCCTCCCCAGCCCCGGTCCCTTGAGAGGTGGAAATGCCCCCTGAGCCCCGAGCCCTGGTGGTTAGTATGTCATAGCTGTAATTTTTTGAATCCTGGCCAAAATGTGTTTTCACACCTGTGGCACGGAACGGCATTGCAGGTGCATGGGATTAAGTTTTGGTGAGGATATGAACATCTTCTGTACCAGGTACATGAGGTGGGGTAATAAGATGGCTATGCTGACAATTCGGTCATTGTTGTCCTATAAATGTAAGCACAGGGCCCTTCCACAGCTACATACATATACGCATTTATGGAGGGACCCAAAGGACCCTGTGCTCCCATAGGCAAATAAGGCTACAATGATACTATCTCAAAAAGTAAGGAAATTCTTTGCAAAAAACTATGTTAATGTATCAGTTAGGGTTGAGATAAAGAGACAAAAGTAGGGAACTATGACATTAGGGTTTCCAGCCCTAAAACCCCTGCCCCACCCCTGAAGGAAATGAGGGAGTCTTCCTTGAGGTTGTCGATCTAATGCTCACCCTGTTGTATGCACTCATGAAACATACACACCTGTCTCCATCACATCTTAGCTTTTCAGTTACTACAATGGGGTGAATGTTAGGGTTAACAACCCCAAGGAAGACTCCATCCCTCATTCACTTCCGGGGTGGGGGCAAGGGTTTGGAAACCCTAATGTCATATT
Organism: Neoceratodus forsteri; assembly: GCA_016271365.2. Taxonomy (NCBI): domain Eukaryota; kingdom Metazoa; phylum Chordata; order Ceratodontiformes; family Ceratodontidae; genus Neoceratodus; species Neoceratodus forsteri. The sequence goes on from CM057452.1 coordinate 143,491,940, forward strand.
TCCCTACTTTTGTCACTTTATCCTCAACACTAACTGATGCATTAGCATAGCTTTTTGCAACTGTGCCCAGTAAGGATTTTATTCAAAATGTTATTGGGATTCCTATAGAGATAATTCTCATGAGTACGCTCTGCATTCCACATTTTGTCCTCATGTATGATTCCTGATGCTGTGGTGTATGGGTGCAGGTAGAGAATTGTGGCTACAGTTTCATAGAAACATAGAATTTGACGGCAGATAAGGACCAATAGGTCCATCCACTCTGCCCTTTTTTCCCTATCTACTACACAAAGCCTCCTGTCCTTGCACTATCTCCAGCCTTATCTCCTCTTTAGTAGTGATAGGGTTCCCTTATGGCTATCCCATGCAGTTTCGAACTCCCCCACTGACTTTGCTCCCTTCACCTCTGCTGGGAGGCTGTTCCATGCCTCCATCACCCTTTCTGTGAAGAAATACTTTCTCACATTGCACCTTAGCAGGAGGTAGTATAGTGCAGTGGGATAAGGCTATAAGCTGCAGATCTGGAGACCTGGGTTTGAATCCCACAGCCCCCTAGGTGCATACTATGTGATCCTGAGCAAGTCACTTAACTTTCTTGTGCTCCCAGGTCGCATCTGGAAACAAACTTCGGCTAAGTGTGCTTCTCCTGGTAAAACAATGTTCCCTTTCCCTTTCCCTTCGTCTACCCCCTACCAATCTCATGTAGTGCCCTTTTGTTCTGGGGTAATTCCTGTTTTGAAAGATGCTACCCTCCGGAACCTTGTTTATTCCCATTAGGAATTTGAAGGTCTCTATCATATCTCCCCTCCCTCTCTGCACCTCTAGGGTATACATATTGAGTGCCTCCAGCCTCTCTTTGTATGGCCTTTGGTGCAGGCCCTGCACCATCTTTGTTGCCCTTCTTTGAATTGCCTCTATCCTGTCTAAGTGAATTGTTTAAGTGTATTGTCGTTTGGTTACAAACCATTACAACATTAAAACAATTAAAAAAATGTCAGTACATCAGAAGGCATTTTAAACTTAAAAACACTGCAGTGACCTGGAATTATTCCCAGGATATAGATCTAAATAACAACATTTAGAACTGATAATTTTATAAAATATATGTCAATTAGTCAAAGAAGTATTACTGTTTATTATGTCAAATACATAATCCTTATATGAACCTGATCTGGAATCTGCTAAGAATACTCAAATCCATCTCAACTTCAGTCTCAGTTCCTTCAAAAATGATTAGTATATAAAATATTAAATACATAATGGTCCCTATGCACGTAGGTCGGAGTGGCTATGCACCGCGCATCCAGAGCTCATAGCCACTTGGCAATCATTGCACCCCCCTCCATGTGGGATGTACAAAGGAGGGGGCGCACAGACAGTATGCACCCGATCCCCCAGGTCCATGAACCACACAGTGCAGAGGGCATGCCAGCACTATGAGTCATGCACAAAGGCATGTAATACTGGCCATGGGGGTGCATGGGGGGGCGCAGGGTATGCTGTGAGATTCCTGCAGTTACCCCTTATGTGCCCTGTGCACACCCCAGGATATGCCACAGGACAAGGTGAATAGCTCACTGCCCCTCCAGGGCCACAGCAAATGGCAACCTGGTGCCACTCACCCACCCCAGCACACGGCGGTGTGTGCGGTGGCCCCCCCATATCCAAACCCCTCACAGGGGCATCGACCCAATGGTGCCACCCTCCCAATGGCACAGCAAGTCCAACCCCCCCTGCTGCCAGCAGTACCCCCCGCCACCACCGACATGCATGCATCCCTCTGCACTGCTTCAGTTCCATCAGAGGGCTGATAGCATTGCCTGCCTCCCATCCGCCACAGCCGTCAGCCTTCAGACATCCACAGGGCATGCTGCCAATGTGGGCCCCACTGCATAACAGATTCACTGTTGGACCCATGCTGGGCATCCAATTGGATGCCCGGCTGGGTCCGCGACTCTGCCTGCATACACCCTTCGTGGATCTGTGAGCCAGGGTGGCAGGGCCACAGAATGGTGGCCAGCGGTGATGAATGCCACTAGTGTGCACCTGTCCACAGGTGCGTAGCTGCGTGAGTGGGATGCATGCCTCAGGTGCATACTTCTCACCCCTATGTGCATAGGGGCCAGTGTGTTTTGGGTTCAAAATAAGTTTTCCCATTTACCATATGAACACTGTATTTCTCTTCAGGTATACTGGAATAAAATAGGGTACCTTAATCATTTTAATGTGGGGGCATTGTTTTCCTGCAAAGCACAGGCATGTATTCCTACTGGGTCATAATGCCGCACGTGATACAGCGCATGACATGACTGCGAGGTAGGAACTGTGCGGTAGGTAAGAGCAAGAGGGTGCAAAACCATGAAAAGAAGTATGCACAATAGTGCAGCCTCTCACTCTTCCCAGTGCAGGATAAGAATCCTGCTGGGAGAGGGGTCTGCCTAGCAGCTGCTGTGGCTCGATGGGATGAGCCACGGGCAGCAAGGGAGTCAAGCAGTGTGTTTGGAACTGGGTTTCGATTACCAGCCCCAGATGCATGGAAATTTTTGCACTTTGTGCAATATTAACTGTGACCCCCCTCTGAGTTGGTTATATTAGTTGGGGGAAGTTCGAGCGGCCCCAACGTGACCATCCCATAAAAACAAGAATTATGCCATTTTCAATATATCGCTTCTGTATTGGTAGCGTGGTATATGGCTAAGGCATAATGTCTTGTGACATTATGGCCCCATGCCGCATGCATTAATATTCCCCACAAAAGCTCTTTCAACTAGATAAATAGATAAGCTAGCCCAATAAACATCCCTCATCATTTAGTAAAGATATTGTTCAAATCAAAGTGGGTAAACAGCAAAATGCCCTACTTTTGAATAGGGACACTCCATTGGCCCCATCACTTGTTATTTGGAAACACAAAAATGTTTTTGGTACTATCCAGAGTCTTTTCCATCATCTCTGCATGCATTGATGTTACTTCACCCACTGAATCCCGCTTTATGTCGAACATGCATTAACTCCATTACTTACCCCTTCTGATAGGTGTATTTATGCCAAATAAGGTCTGGGTACTAGTTCACCCTGGACACAAGACCTATGTTGACATTCCATTAGACCAACCTTAGTGCACAGCTACCAAACATGGAAATAAGGGCTCTAAAGAGGCACTTTATCAACAAGGTGCGGAACAGCATTGGGGCCTCTCCCAATATGCTTGCTGGACCACTAATCATACTTTGCCCCAGAATTTCCATACTAAATAATTATGTCCATAACAGTAGGGAACCTTCAAGCACTCCTCTCCCACATTTCAGGTTAAATTGTTGAACCGCTCTGAACTAGATAAGCTGGTCCCATACAAAAAGAATAGAGTGAATAGGAGGGTCAGCTCAAAACATTTATCCACTGTTTTAAATGATTAAAATAAATTAGTACCCCAATCATCTTAACCATTTTAACCTGGAGGCACTAGAATATGCCTGCAAATCTTTAATTTCGGTATTACTTGAAAAAGGGAAGGAGGGGATCAGAAAACCTATTAAATTTTGAACAAAGCAAGAAGATTTGTAACTGGATCCAGTAAACGCTGTGTGTTAAAATATGCCTTCCTTTAAATACATATACATAAAACAGAATGTAATATTCTCCTTATCATAAAGCTAAATATAATATACAACATTTATTCGTGAATGTCATTAATTTCAAGAAATCAAGAATGTTTTAAGAGTAGTGGGATCCGAAACCATAAGTGTGGATTATTTATTACCAAGCCTAAGTCCATTCAGCTCAACAACCATCTCTGCTAGGGAGTCCCATTTCAGTATATGAAAATCCTTTGAGCATTTTATATCCACAAAACATAGGTGATCCAAAGATCCACACCGTAATGTGACAACCCTTCAGCGACTTAAATCATATAAGAGAGTCTCGCACAAGCTTTTCTCTATTACTAAGTAAGATAAAATACTTCAGGTGGTCTAAGTTAAAATAACAGTTAGTTGAAAGCAGTAGAGGCTACATTTAGCTGCTGGTGGCTCAACTGATATTTCGCTGATACAGCGTTTATGGGAAATTGGGGCAGGAGTTTACTGCTTTAAGAAAAATATCTTTTATTTTAGAGATATAACAACAGTTCAGACTCCTCGTTAACTAACAGTAACACAGTGAAACGGTGAAGGAAACTGATATACCTATATTCTCTAGTCAATCTGGGTGTTAAATCAGCATCAAATACTAAAACTCAAATACCTCATAGGGAAAACTTCCCCTGAGTCCGAATACCACCTGTTGTTGCAAGTAGCTGGCATTCTGCAGGCCAATGATTTTAGGCTCAAAATATTATTTATTTATTTATTTATTTATTTATTTATTGAACATATTGGAAATACAAACGTTTGAGTCACAGACTCCTTTGCAAAGGCTCCACTTCAAAAATACAAGTTCACTGTACAATACAAATTAAAAGAACAAGTGGATACATGAGGTACAGAGCTGGGTACAAGACATACAGAGGGTAAACAACTATACCCTTAGTCACGACAAGCAGATAAGCAACATACCGCATACTACACTAGGAGAGTACAATAAGTGACATAGAACAGCAATATAATTGAGAACACTCAGGAGCAGGTACAAGCCTATAATTTTAGAGATGAGGGGGACCACTCAGGAGGCGGATAGAGACACAGCATTTTAAAGATAGGGGAGAAGGTATGGAGGAGGTAGGGAGGGGGATGCCATCAGAAAATACTTTGTCTGTGAAAGCTAGTAGAGGAAAAAGTAGGGGGAGTTAAGAGAGCAGGGGGAGGAGAGAAAGGTTATAAGCAATCACAGACACAGGAGGAGAGGAGTAGCTCTCTAAGTTTGGATTTCAAGGGGCCAAGTTTCAAATCTGAGGAGATATCTACAGGAAGGTCATTCATCCAGAGGGGGGCCCTATAGTAGAATGCACGTTGCCCCAAGGATGTCCTGCAATGAGGGATTAGGAGCAAGTCTTTTGTTGAGCTTCTGGTGGATCTAGCTTGAGGGGCAAGCTGGAGTAGATCACAGAGCCCCATGAGGAAGACACCAGCTGAGATTTTTAAAGCGTAGAACAGCTCCAAAACTAGGAGTTGTCTTACCCTTCAGTTAGCATTCGGTGTCACTAAAGGAGTTTTGTAGATTGAGAACAGCAAGCAAAAATAAACAGTCAGAGCTCCCCTTTTTAAAATACTGGGAGTCCCTCCACTGAATTCCAGAGGTCAATGCAAGCTCACCGATCTCCCACTTCAAATGTACCTGATCTCCTGTCATAATATGCCATCTGTTACTGGTTTTCTTTTATCCTGGCTCCTCAACTCCTCAGCTCCAGCCACAGTTTGTTTCATCTGCTTCCACAGCTTTTGCCACTAGTTTCAGGTGCCGCTGTAAAATCAAAAGGAAAGAAAAATGCTCCTCTGAGCGTAGTGATTTCAAAAACAGCATGGTCTGATAACATAAACCTCCCCTCCCCAGGCAACGATAGCTACCTTTTAAAGGGGGAAGCAAGCACATCAGCACAAACAGTGCATCTAAATATTCATTAGCAGCAACTGTCATCCTCATCCATATTCGAAGGCCAGTTAAAATTTCCACACATCATGGATGCTCAGAAAAAAGAAGCACTTTTCGCTAGAGGTGCACAGCTACTGAATTCACCGTTGCTGTTTCCTTAATACAACATTAATTTTCATTCAAAAGGCAGCAGTGTGAAGCTTGAGAAAAATTAAGTTCCTCTCAAAGCCACAAGTCTGACAGCAGTTTTCTCCACTCAGGAGACCAAAAGCAATCCTTTGCAAAACCGCCAGCCCACCGATAAGGAGCGGCAATTCAAAACAAGACCCTCGGTGAAATTTTTCTTGGGCAGCCAGCAGTTCCAGCCACTTCCAATAGCGTGGAGTCCAAAGAACTCAATATTGCAAACTTGTAGACTAAATGAACCCCAGTTTCATTCATTAAATAAAATTCAGAGCCCAGAAAGCCCATAAAACATAACTTTAAACTTACAGCTCATAGCAAGCGATGTACACAGAGCAGTGAGGAGAGGAGCAGCATTACGGCCATCTTGCCCACTCTGTTAATGTCCTTATGGAGATGTGGTCTCCAGAACTGGGCACAGTACTCCAAATGCAGTCTCACCAAAGACTTATATAGTGGCATCACCGCCTCCTTTCTTCTGTTGGTGATACCTCCCCCTATGCACCCGAGCATCGCGCTGGCTTTTCCCACAGTCTTGGCACATAGTTTGACTACCTTAAGGTCATCGGATATGATAACACCCAGGTCTCTTTCCTGTTCTGTGGCCAATAGCAATTCCCCACCCATCATGTACTCCTCCCCTGGACTCCTGTGCCCCAGGTGCATGGCATTACACTTCCTCGCATTGAATCTTACCTGCCACTCTCTGGACCATTGCTCCAGTTTATCCAGGTCTTTTCTTATTTCTTTTCACCCTTTCTGGTGTATCCACCCCATTGCAGATTTTTGTGTCATCTGCAAAGAGGCATACCTTCCCTTCCAGTCCCTCTGCAATGTCACTGATGAAGACATTAAACAGGACTGGCCCAATAACTGATCCTTCTGGTACCCCACTGGTCACCCTCCCCTCCTCTGATCTAGCTCCATTTACTATTACTCTCTGCTTTCTATCCCTCAACCAACTTGCAACCCACTTCACTACCTTGTGTCCCAATCCTAGGCTGCCCAGTTTGTTTACCAGCCCCCATGTGGAACAGTGTTGAATGCTTTGCTGAAGTCCAGGTAGGCCACATCCACTGCTACCCCTCCCCCTGATCTACTTCCTTGGTCACCCAATCAAAGAATTCTATCAGATTTGTCTGACATGACCTTCCTGATGTGAATCTGTACTGCCTGGGATCCTGTGCTCCATTAGATTCAAGGTGTTCCACTATCCTTACTTTTAGCAGCGTTTCCATAACTTTGCCCACCACCAAGGTCAGACTGACAGGTCTATAGTTTCCAACCTCCTCCCTACTCCCACTCTTGTGGAGAGGGACTACATCTGCCCTCCTCCAGTCCTCTGGAACCACTCCTGTATCCAGAGACTCATTGTACAGGGCTGTCAGTGGTGCTGCTAGTACCTCCCTCAACTCCTTCAATATTCTAGAGTGTACCCCATCTAGTCCCATTGCTTTGTCCCCCCTTTAGTTTTGTACATTCCTTTAGGACACTCTCCTCTGAGAACGATCCTGTGTCCACCTCCCTTCTGATTCTCTTACTTAATTGTGGTCCCCCCTTCATCTTCTTCTGTGAAAACTGAACAGAAATGTATGTTTAGGACTGTTGTTTTTTCCTGGTCTCCTTCCACGCAGTATCCCTCTTCCCCTTTTAGCTTTACTATCCCCCCCCAGTCTTTCTTATTTTGCTAATGTACCTATAGAAGGTCTTGCCTCCCTTCGTCACTTCCTTTGCTGTATTTCCTCTGTGCCTTTGCACTTCTGACCACTTTTTCTGCCTCCTTTTGTTTCTCTAGATACACTGCTCTGTCCTCCTACTTCTGTGTTTCCTTATATTTCTTGAAAGCCACCCTGTTTGCCCTTACTTTCCCGGTCATCTCCCTTAAGAACCACAGTGGATAGCTTCATAGCTCAGTGTTTGAAGTAGAAAGGGGCTCACCAGGAGTTGCCCTAAAATAAACAGAAATTGAGTGATGCACTGTAGGAGACTTGATAAAATCCCAACCATCAAGGTAGCCCGCCTATGCAGTGGTAGCAATACCACTTGCGATGCTGATTACATGGGTTTAGGAATAAGCCTGGGCTGATGGAGGGCCAGCCGGGGGGGGGAGGATAAAGCACCCATCAGACACTCTCCTCCATGGAGGGACAGTCTGCATCACACTGCTCTACCCCTACCTGGATGACCACAAGTGGTGGTGCAGGGGAACAGCAGCTGACAAGTGGACCCCTGGAGTGTGTTTGTCGATTGGGTATGTGAGGCGTGCCAGCACTCAAGGACAATGGCATGCTCAGGGTGGGGGGGGCAATGGGAAATGGTGCAGGATCAGGTGGCTGAAACTCTGCTGGCTGCCCACAGCTGGACTGGGCTTGAGCAACTGATCCTCGGGGATACCTCTGTCTTCACCTCCACCTTGGGCGACCAGATAGAGTGCAGTAAAGTAAAACCAAGTAGCTGAATGTGACCCTGGCCCTAGGCAGCAGGCTGGGGGGGGCAGCACAGAGGTGAGCAATGGGTGGACAGAGATGCCTGGAGGATCAGTGACTGAGTCTCACTGGATGGGGAGCAAGCTTTGGCTGGAGTAGAAGGAGGACCTGGCCTGTGGCAGGAGGAGCATGGCACAGGAACAATTAAAGCTGCTCTGTCCGCAGACAACATGGATAGATGTGCTGGATCAAGATTACTAGTATATCGACATGAAAAAATCAGCACCATACACAAGCAGGATGCATTTCTAAGTTTTTATTGCACACATTCAATGTGAAAAATGGCAATACCAGCCCCAACAAAAGATGAGATGCCAGGCAGGAGCTTAAGGTCCTCTGACTGGTTTCATGCCATAGCACATCATCAGGGAGTCTGTATCCCAGACGAAGCGCTATGGCTCAGACCTGGTCAGAGGACCTTAAACTCCTGCCTTGCTTCTCCTCTGTTGTTGGGGCAGGTAGTGTAATTTTTTTTGCCATGTTTCTCATTGAGTGTATGCAATAAGAACTTACACATTTGTGTTTATTTATTTCACAGGAAAAGGCTCAGTTGAGCTATGCTCATTTACAAGGAGGTCCTGGGTAGGACAGCATACAATGTTGAAAAGCATGATACAGCATTCAGAGATATGTAAGACTTGAGAATATACACAGTTGAAATAAGATTACAAGAATTATAATTTTGATAGATTACATATAGATATACATAGTTGAAATAAGATTACAGGAATTATAATTCTGATAGATTACATATAGATATACATAGTTGAAATAAGATTACAGGAATTATAACTCTGATAGATTACGTATACTGTAGATATACATAGTTGAAATAAGATTACAGGAATTATAACGCTGATAGATTACATGTACTGTAGATATACATAGTAGAAATACGATTACAGAAATCATAACACTGATAGATTACATACACTGTAGATATACATAGTAGAAATAAGATTACAGGAATTATAACGCTGATAGATTACATATACAGTATTGTAGAAATGTATAGCTGAAATAAGATTACAGGAATTATAACGCCTCCCCCTCCAGGGATGAAAATCAGGAGATCCTGCTGTAGACAGCAGTTTCCACCACTTCACTTAGCAGACTGAAGAATACCAGAACTAGGGTGAGAATGTAGGGCCCTTAACTCAGAGCCCACAGCTGAGCAGTTCTCACTCCTATGTATTAATATGTATAGTTACAGTTGTCTCTTACAAGATAAGAAGGTTATCTCGTGCTGGTTTGGGTGAGAGGACTGCAAAGCGAAGCTGAGCCTGTGTAACGTGTCTAGGGATGTCCAGAAGTATACAGTTATTCTTTCTAAGGGAATAGTTGCTGTGTGATATATGGAATAATTCAGTGATGTAATTTGGGAGGGCCTTTAGGAGTACCTTGTAGGCCCAGGTGCACAGGTTCGGCAATCTCCTTTTTTGTTAGGGAGGGCTAGCCAACTGTGGCGTACAGAGCACAATGGTGGGTTTTGGGTCCTGACTGTGATAAAGCGGAGTGCTCTGTGATAGAGCATGTCTCATTTGGCGAGACAGGTGGCTGAGAAGTGTGAGTAAATTAGATCTGCATAGTCTGTAGTTGGTAGGAAGGTGGCCTATGCCAAGGTGTTTGCAAGTGCACATGGGAAACAACGCTTATTTGTAAAACCCCAATCTGACCCTACGGTTTTTACACATAGCGCTTCTATGTGTGTTGTAATGGATAGTTTACTGTCAATCCATACTCCTAGTATTTATACTTTTCTACTATCTCTAGTGTGTCTCCTAGTGAAGTAGTGATGGTTGAGGCTGATGCACATTGTAGTGATACACTGTATGAGGTAATGGACATGATCTTACTTTTGGAGGTGTTTAATAGCAGTTTGAAGTGGAAGAGGTTTAGTTGTAAATTGTTGAAAGCCTTCTGAAGGTCTAAGCAGACAATACTGATGTTAAGCATGGATTAGTATAGGCTAGGGCAGTGCCATCCTTGTAAATGTGTAAATTAGTGTCTGTGATGGTCTCACCCATTTCACTGATATATAGCATCAAGAGGGCGGGCTAGCACTGCATCTTTGGGGACACCCTTGAGGAGGGGTACAGGTACAGTAGAGACCTTCTGCTTTTATTTGCTATACCCATCGAGCTGAGGTCAAGCAAAATTGCTCCTGTGGTTAGTTTATGGTCTATAGCCTGGAAGGCATCATTGGTAACTTTAGCTAAGGCAGTAGCGGTACTATGCTTGGGTCTGAAGCCTGACTGGAGAGGGGATATAATTTTAGACTGCTCCAAGTAGTCTCCTAGTTGAGCATTGATAAGCTTGTCAAGGAGTTTTGCTAATACAGGGAGGATGGATTATCGAGATTACTGGCATCTCCGGCTTTTAGGAGGGGGATGCATCCTGCTTGTGGATGTTGCAGATTTTCTCCCTGCTGTAGCAGGAGGGGCATAAACAATGTTTGAGAAAAAAACCCTGAACCATCGGAAAAGACCCAAAGTGATAAAAAAACTGACCAGTCAGACCAGGCACAAATTGTGCACTCTGGCTGTTCTGGCCCGAGCAGTCAGTCAGGCTTTTACCATTATGGATAGTCTGTTCCAGCTGATCTGGATTTGATTTAGGGTGAGAGGATGAGTGAACGCCATACTGCTGGACCTGGACCTTTTACCATTTTGGTTCTGCCCAAGTCTGGTGGTCCAGATTTCACCCATACCCATCACCCTACTTGAAATCCCTACAAGCTTGAACTGACAGACTAAAATGATCCAGTTTTTATCATTTTGGGTCTGGTCCCATGATCCAGATCTGAATCATACCCCCCTGTAGCTCAAGTATCACTGACATTACTTGTAATGTGTGGGGGAGGGTTTAATGCCAACACAGTCTGGCCTCAGGGTCCTGTCCCTGCCCAGATATTGCCTTCTGCTTCTGACACCTTATCAAGCACTAGTATGGTCTTGTCCCTTTTTCCCAACACAATTTCAAGTGACAGACACCCAATGTAAAAAATACAGAACCTACTGAGGACCATAGTCTGGGGTGGGGCATGACCATGAGGGCAGGTCAAGGGGGCTTGGAAGCATGCTGCTGTTGCCAATAACTCATCAGAGTTGAACTGTACACAAGCATATGGGAGGGCTTTGGGGTCCCTTGTTACATGCCCAGATGATGTCACTGCCTATCAACAGAACAGATGCGGAACTAGAAAAACTTTTTTTCAAGTTCTGTGAAGGGTGACCCTCCCCCCCCCATCTTTCCATGCAATGGACTCATCAAAGCCAAACTGCAAACTTCCATGATGGGAGGGCATGGGGACCTGTGTCTGTGCTTTGATGACTTCAGTGGCAGTCACTAGGGAGGACCTCCCCATCCAAAGTCCCAAACTGTGGCCCACTGCAGATCATGCATGCTTTTTGGCAAGACATGTGGCACACTGCAGTGATGGCACTTCATGTGGCACAATACAATGGTGGCAGTGCATATGCCACATTATGGTACAGTGTTGGCAGTGCTCTTGGCACAGTGCAGTGAAAGCAGTGTGAGTTGCACAATGCAATGACAGGGAATGGCACAGGGTGGTGTCGACCGTGCATGTGACACAGTGTTTTTGGTAGTGCATGTAGCACATTGCTGTCATCTGTGCATGTGGCACAGTGCAGCAATGGCAATGCATGTGGCAGAGGGCAGTAATAGCCATACACATGGCACAGTGCAGTGACAGATATATATGAGGCAGTGTATTGACAGCAATGCTGTCAGTAGTCCAGTGAAAGAAGTACAAGTGGCACAGGTTAGTGTTTGCGGTGCAAGGGGCATAGTGCGATGTCAGCAGTACAAGTGGCACAGTGCAGCAATGGCAGTGCATGTGGAACAATGCATGACTGCAGTGCATGCTCTGAAGTGACAGGCAAGGCAAGGCAATTTTATTTCTAAGGTACCCAATCCCGGAGGCTCTGGGTGCCGGACACAATAAAAACAAAATAAAAATTACAGAAAACATTTGTGCAGTAACATAATCTTTGAAACAACATTCTTAAAAACTTAAATATAAAATATAAGATAGCTAAGGGTAGAATGGGGTGATAGCTTAATCCCCAAAAGCCTGGCAAAAAAGATGGGCCTTAAGCCTCTGTTTAAAGACACCAATTGAGGGAGCCTCCCGGACTGTAGCTGGAAGTGTGTTCCACAGGGTTGGCCTAGAGACACTAAATGCTTGGTCACCAGAGGTCTTGAGCTGAACCATGGGAACATCCAGGATGCCCCTCGAAGTGGAGAGGAGGGAGTGAGCAAAGGTCACAGGTGACAGGAGCTCAGACAGGTAGCCTGGACCAAGCCCATATAGGGCCTTATAGGTGAGTAAACCCACCTTGAAAAGGACCCTCCACCTGACAGGCAGCCAGTGCAGAGCATGCAGGACCAGAGTCACATGGCACGACTGAGATAGTCCTGCCAGTAACCGGGCCACCATGTTCTGCACCAGCTGCACCTTGGGAAGGGTTCCTCCCATGACCTCGAATTAAAGTGCATTATAGTAGTCGAGTCTGGAGGTCACAAAGGCATGTACTAGGGTCAGCAGATCTTTGGGTGGAATGAGGGGCTCGATCTTGGCAATGTTCTGCCAGTGGTAAAAAACACTCTTTATAACAGACGACACCTGATCTTCAAAGGTCAGTCTGCTGTGCAGGATCACACCTAGATTTCACACCTTTGGAGAAGCAACCAATGGAGCAGACCCTAGAAAAAGACCAGTGTCCGCTCCAGGCAGCAACCCATCATGCCCGTGACCTGGATCAACCACCAGCACTTCTGTCTTGTCTGGGGTGAGTCGCAGCCAGCTGGAAGCCATCCAGTCATTGATTTTAGCCAGTCAGATGTTAAGCACATCAACCACACTAGATGTCCTGGGGGCACATGACAGATACACGATGCATGTGGCACAGTGTAGTGTTGGCAGTGCACGAGGCATAGTGCACAGTGATGGCAAACCACATAGCACTGTGTGTTGGCAGTGAACATAGCACAGCATGGTACTGTGTGTTGGCAATGAACATGACATAGTATAGAGCTGGCAGTGAACATGGCACAGCACTGATGGTGGTTCATGTGGCAATCAACTGTGATGGCATAGCACATGACAGTGTGGTTTTGGCAGTGAACATGGCATAGCAGAGTTTGCAGTGCATATGGTGCCGCACAATGACAACAGTGCAAGTAGCACTGCACAGTGATAGTGGTGCATACGGTAATGCACAGTGATGGCACAGCATGTAGCACTGTATTGGTAATAAACATGGCACAGGACAGAGTAGGCAGTGAACGTGGCACAGCACAGACTCAGAAGCGCATGTTGCACTGCACTGACAGGAGTTCATGTGGCAATGCAATGATGGCTGAACACATGGCACTGTTTGGTGTTGGCAGTGAATGTGGCACAGAACAGAGTCAGCAATGCACATGGCACCGCACAGTTAGTGGTGCACATGGCACCACACAGTGAGCAGCGTACATGGCACTGCACCATTAACAGTACACATGGCACCACATAGTGTTGGCAGTGCATGTGGTAATGCACAGTGATGGCAGTGCACATGGCACTGTGTAGTGCTGGCAATGAACATGGCACAGCACCATAGAAGGTTAGCAGTTATCGTGGCACTGCACAGTGACAGTGGTGCACATGGAACTGCACAGTGGTAATAGCGCATGTTGTGATGCAGTGATGGCAAGCCACATGGCATTGTGTGTTGCTTGCAGTGAATGTGGCACAGCACAGAATTGGCAGTGATTGTGGCACAGCACAGAGTCAGCAGTGCATGCAGCACGTGACACTACAGTGATGGCAGTGCCCATGACAACACAGTGATGGCAGTGCATGTGGAAGAGTGCAGTGGCAACATTGTGCATGTTATAGAACAACAGCCACAGTGTGTGTTGTACGGCAAGGTGGTGGCAATGCAAGTGGCACTGTGTGGTGTTGGCAGTGTGCATGGCGCTGCATGGTATATTGTACAGTGTCAGCAGTGCACATGACACAGTGTGGTATTGGCAGTACATGTGGCAAATATGGCACACTCACCAACCCTGTACACCCATACATGCTATCACATCCATCGGTTGTACACATATGCACTCTATCACACCCAATGACCCCATGCATGCTGTCACACCCACTGACTGACCCCATACCCCCATGCATGCTGTTACACCCACTGACCAACCCCATAACCACATGCACTCTGTCACACCCACCAACCTTAGTTATACCCCCATGAACGATGTTACACCCAGTGACTTCATAACCCCATGCACACTGTCACACCCACCAACCCTATACCCCAAGCATGCTGCCACACCCACTGAGCCGTAATCCCATGCACACTGTGACACTTATGACCCCATGCCCAATGCACTCTGTCATACACACTGACACCAAACCACAATATAGTGTGTCACACCAACCGACCTCATACTCCCATGCACCTATCACACCTACTGACCACATACACCCCTCACAACAGAAGACAGCCATGCACACCATGACAAAGTTAATAATTTTAAATGGCACACATTTCATGACTGGACAAAGACTTTATTAAACAATTATTTAATAAAAATCAGAACATTAGTCCATGAATAGATATGTACATGCACACTGTCCCACACACTCTCCCCTCCACCACACCACCCTCCCCTCAACCACACCTACCAAACCTATACCCCCATGAATCCTATTACACCCACAGACCCCATAATCCTATGCATGCAGTCACAAGAACCGATTCCATACCCCCCATGAGCTCTGTCACACCCTCTCACCTCATACCCCATGAGCTCTGTCACACTCTCTGACCTCATACACCCAGTCATACCCACCAACCCTGTACTCACATGCTTGCTGTCAAATCCACCATCTGCATATCCCCATGGACTCTGTCACAGCTGCCGACCCCATACACCCATGCACACTGTCACACCTCAAAACCACATACGGTCTACGCACTGTCACAGCCACCATCCCCATACCCCGTGCACACTGACATGCCCACCATTCTCATACACCCTGTGCAGTAAATGTTGCTCCTTGATGCAGGGCAATGACATGTCGATGTTCCCAAGCTCACAGACTGGTAGGATAATTATTTGGCACAGCTAGGCCCATTACATCCTGCTTGCATCCCAATGTGGTAGTTCGGACCCCAGCATGTTCATCTGAGTAGTTTCTTGCAGTTTTGAGCACATAACCTTGAACTTGCTTAAGGACCCCAATCCTCCCCTTGCTGCAGTTCAGCAACTAAAATTGCTTTCTTTATATTTCTATTCAAGGAAAAGGTAACTTGATGATGAAGAGAGAGAAAACACTTGATTCTTTCTCACTCTCTTGCTGTTTTGAGTTCTTTGTATGTGTGGATGTCTCACTCTCTGGTCAGTATTTCCCCCCAATAAGTGCCTCCCCCCAACCTTGCAAAATGCATGGCAGAGTGGCTCTGCTTATAGCACATCAGCCTCTCAGTCAGAAGGTCAGGGGTTCTGTTCTCTCACCGTCTTTGGGTTCTTACCATAAATACCATCACTCAAGTGCAGTAGTATGGGGATGATAATAATAATAATAATATTTATTTTGAATGCGCCTTTCAAAAAATCAAGGTGCAGAACAGTCTACAAAATACATCCAAATAACACATCATAATAAGAATCAGTAGAATAAATAATATCAACATCATAATAAATAATAAAATCAGATCAGTTCAGTATTATCCCCAAACGCTTTCCTCCACAGAAAGGATTTCAATGCTTGTTTAAAGCCCCCCACAGTCATGCACTCCCTGATCCAATGGGGTAGAGAATTCCAGAGGGTCGGTGCCACGAACATAAAAGCCTGGCCCCAGAAGATTTTAAAACCACCCTCGGAATCTCCAGCAACCACTCGTTGGCTAAGCGGAGTGGTCGCTCCAGGATGTAAGGGACCAGAAGCTCTTTCAGGTAGTCAGGGCCCAAACCGTGCAGGGCTTTGTAAGTCAGCAAACTGACTTTAAAGGAGATCCTCCACTGAACCGGCAGCCAGTGCAGGCCCCGCAGCACCGGGGTAATATGGGAGGAACGAGGCATCCCAGTTAACAACTGGGCTGCGGAGTTCTGCACTAGCTGCAAGCATCGGATATCAACCCCTGGAAGCCCGAAGTAAAGAGAATTGCAGTAGTCCAAGTGCGAGGTCACGAAGGCGTGGATCAAAGTAGGTAGGTCTCCAGATGGAACAAGGTGCTTGATCCTAGCGATATTCCTAAGATGATAAAAGGATAACTTAACCATAGCCGACACTTGCGCACGCAGTGTCAGCCATTTGTCAAAAATTACCCCTAGATCGCGCACCTGTTCAGAGATAGGGAGCTCAACATCCCCCAGGAATAAACCTGAGGGATGGTTTGTCCTCCACCCCCCTATCCGGTGACCAGGATCCACGACCATCACCTCTATCTTTCCAGAATTCAGCTTCAGCCAGCTGGACCTCATCCATCCTTGGATTTCATCGAGGCAATTATTAAACACCGAGAGTGCTCCATTCTGGCCAGGTGCAAAAGACAGGTAGAGCTGGGTATCATTGGCATAACAATGAAACTCCAGCCCATACCGTCTTACAATGTCTCCGAGGGGAAACATGTACACTGCAAACAGCATGGGAGACAGCACTGAGCCCTGAGGCACCCCACAAGACAGAGAGATAGGGTCAGAGGAAAACACCCCCGACACCACTCTCTGAGTTCTACCAGTGAGGAAAGACGTAAACCATCTGTGGACCAAACCTGAAAGCCCACAGATGATTTTCAAGTGCTCAAGCAGCACCCCATGGTCTACAGTGTCAAATGCTCATGACAGATCCAACGGGACCAAAATGGACCATTTTTTCTGGTCTCTCACCATCAAGAGATCATTGAGCACCCGAGCCACGCAGTCTTGGTGCTATGCCTCTTTCTAAAACTGGATTGGAGAGGATCATAGATGCTATGGATGGTCAAATGGCTGTATCCACCTGAGTAGCCACTACTTTCTCAATTACCTTCCCAACAAAGGGAAGGTTTGAGATAGGTCTGTAGTTTGCAAGGGAGTCAGGGTCCAAAGAAGCCTTCTTCAACACTGGTGTCACCACAGTCTCCTTCAAGAAGCAGGGATATTCACCACAGTCTAAGGAGCACCAGACTATCCTCGCTAGAACCGGGATGATAATCTCCCCACAGCCCATAATTAGGGCAGTAGGGCCCGGATCTAAACTACAGCATGTAGTGCGCATACCTTGGACAATCCTCATAACATCTTCAATTTCCGGTCTTTTGAAGAGATTCCAGGAATGTGGAGGGAAAGTAACCAAGGACTGGTCCACGGCCCTTCCTGTAGACAGTGTTGCACGGGTCTCCGCCCTGATGTCCTCCACCTTATCTGCGAAGAACCAAGTAAGCTGTTCATACTGGGATTGTGAAAAGGCTCTACAAACCTGTAGACAGGCTGGGTTGCACAGTCTGTCCACGGTTCGAAAGAGCTGAGCCGGTCAGTTCTGTGCAGCAGCAATTTCCCCAGACAGGAATACTGCCTTCTTACGGGTAACTGCTGACTGATAGAGTTGATAATGCTCTAGCAGTCTAAGATGGTCGGCATTAAAGCGGGATTTCTGCCAACATCTCTCTAACCTGCGTCCTAAACATCGCATCTCCCTCAGGTCCCCATCGACCCATGGGAACCGAGGGTGAAGGGAGAGAGGACACACAGAGAATGGTGCAATGGAATCCAGAGCAGAGGTAATGGCCTTATTATAGGCCAGAACCAAAACCTCTGGATCAGAGCACATCACAGGGAGTTCTGATAGGTCAAGCGCCGCAGTTAGACCATTGGGAGTCGCATCCAGTAAAGGGCGGTACTTGACCATCTCCACAGGGGTAGGTCTACGCAGGAGGGTGCCAAAATTGAATCTTACAGTGTGGTGGTCAGACCATCCGATGGGTGCCACCCGCATGCCGGAGGCCTCCATCCCGAGGAGGAAGACCAGATCAAGGGAATGGCCGCATTTATGAGTGGCAGAGGTAACCACCTGTGAGAGGCCCAATGAATTCATCAATTGGAGGAAGTGCTGTCCAAATTGTGAGAGTTCATCGTCGATCCAGGCATTGAAGTTGCCCAGCACCATCAACCTGGGGGACTACAATACCAGGTCAACGATGAAGTCCGCCATTTCCTTAAGGAATGGCTTCTCGTCTCCGGGTGGACGGTAGACGAGGGCCAGTCTATGGCCCCCACCTGCCACAATGACACATTCAAATGATCTGGTCTCCTCAACTGGCACACTGGTAAGACCAAATTCGGTCTTGAAACAGACCGCAACCCCCCCCTCCCCTGCAGTCCAGTCTCGGATGGTGAATCACCGAATACCCGGCCAGAACTGCCGCCTCAAGATCGGGGCCAGCATTTCCATCCGGCCAGATTTCGGTGATGCAAGCCAGATCCGCTGTACTCACCAAGCCCGCCATGATAGCAGTCTTGTTCACAATGGATCTGGCATTGCATAATACCGCCTGAGTTGGACAGAGCCCCTGGATGCCCCGGCCACCAGCCCATCGTTACTAATGATGGTGCCCTTGGGTATGGGTGTCAAACAAGGAAACCCCCGTTCAGACCTCCATTTCACCCCAGGGCATCTTCTGGGGTTAACAATCCCAATGTGAGTGCTCCCCTCGTCCATCTTCCACTGTTCACACTCCCCTCCCCCCCCCTCCTCCTACAGGCACTTCCCAAGGCCCGACAGCACTGGTAAACTGAAAAAGCTAAAGGAGGGGGGAAAAGGGGCGAAGGACATGAAGAGTGGAGGATGAATAGCACACGATGGGGGGGTGGGATAATAATAAATATCCCTGTCCTTCAACATGAAGCAAGATAATAACTGCCTACTCTCACTAAAACTAAAAATCCTAACCCAAAATTAAAATAACAATTAACCGGCCAAATTAAACAACCAAAAACACAAAATCCCAAACCCAAATAACCTGACTTAATCCAGAATTTCTCAAATAGAACCTACTTTCCAAAAAAAAACAAAAGAAAATAAACAATAAATAAATAAATTGGCTAAGAGGACAAGCACTCACACTGCAAGTCTACTTAGCCCCTGGGCACTCTCACAGCACGGGACTAAAATAACATACAATAATTGTGAGAAAACAGGGACTCCCACTCCCCGAAGCCTCACAATAACTGGGCACTCTCACAGATATAAAATAAAAATATTTTTGATCCAGAGAGTAGGTTCCAGTCACGAAAAGAGGTCTCACAATAACATATAAAATTATGCCTAAAATATAAAAACCCGGGACCCATCCATGGCCTCCCCAACACATTAAGCAGAGGTTCACTCTATTGGAGCATCAGTACTTGGCCTTTCCTAAATCCAAATATTCGGCTCCCAAGTTCCAGAATATTATACAGTTCAAGCGAAAAGCCAGACAGGACTCCACTTAGCAGCAAACTCTTCGTGAGCTGTCAAAATACCAGTCTCTCCCCACTTTTAACTAAAAATATACTTCTCAATCCAGCCCCAAGAGAGTTAATAAAACCTCATATCTGCATTTGGCCAAGGTAAAAATAAACCACATGGACCGCACAGGCTAGGAGGTGCTCCACAACCCCCACCCCTATGGGTTAGGGCCCCAGAAAAAGGGCAGTACAACGCCTACCCCAATGCTGCATGCCCCCGGGGCAAACAGAGGCCCAACCCTCTGGTAGGCCGCTGACTAAACCCCTCACCCTCTGGGAAAGGAGATCGGGGGAAACCCCCCACTGCAGCAGTCCCAGGTCTTAACCTGGCCCAAGATCTCGGAGCCCAGCAGGTTCAAGCAGAATCTAACAAAAACGCCAGTCACAAACCAGATTGTCTCTACTGAATAGATTCTACTGAAGGGGGGAGCACATCCAAACCTCCAGTTCAAATATCTGGTCAGTCCCCTGTTCGTCCTCCTGTAAAAAGCTCCAGCAGATCCACTATCCGACAAAGCTGGGGTACACCAAGCAGCGTTCCAAACAATCAGATTCCGGCAGGCAGTCGCATTCCTGGGGGATAAATAAACCAAAATATAACAACTCACGTCAATGGAGAAAGTCCCAGATAGCATCAAACCATATAATGCTGGTTCTCTTCCGGACAGATTAAATTCCAAAAAACAACTCCATCAGTGAAAATCACTGCAGTGCATGTAACGTCGAAGAGTGTCTCTATGTAAACCAGAGACCCAGAAATATCTTCAGAGTTCAGGTCCGGTCACAAAGGTCGAGGTCCAGGTCCCGATATAATGAATAACAGTTCGCAATCTAAACACTTTTAAAAAAAAAAAAAAAGAAAGACATGAAATAAATCACGACACCTTTAAAAGAAACAGAAAAAAGTCACTAAAATAAAAGAAACCAAAAACAAAACGTGAGTGATATACTGTCAAGGTGAGCTGTGTTTCGGATGAGATGTTACACTGGGTCCCTTCTGCCTTCTATGGTGGTTGTTCAGATGGGTGTTAAAGGTACCATGGCACTTTTTAAGAACAGTATGGGAATTTTCCCAGTTTGAGGCTTTTGCCACCGTGGCATACTTATTAAAACATTTTTTAGCCTCTCAGGACAAATCTTAGCATTTGGCTACATGGCTAATCCTGGCATTACCTTTTGGAGTTGTTTCAATTATTTGAACAGGTCCTGCAAGTTGGGGGTGAGGGCCAAGGGAGCCTTGCCTTTGGATATAAGAAGCATGAGGACATAGATGGAGGGGTGTGTGTTGGGGGAAGGGGGTGACAGGAACATGCAGACATGTCTGGGGATCCTCAACAGCCTGCCACCAGGACTGGAGAAGGGCACTGGAGCCTTTCAAGAGGACTAGGAGGGACAGAGAACCTGTGGCCATTGCTTTGGTGTGCTTGGGCCATTTCTGATGAGGGTAGGTAATGGGGAGCAGGTGGCCAGGGCTGGGAGTGACTTTTTTTTGGGGGGGGGTAATATAGGCAGCCACATGCACACAGCAGTATATGTGGCACCGGCACTGTGTGACATAAGTGCTAGCAAATAATGTGACACAGTGCAGTATCAACAGTGCAAGTGGCACAGCATAGTGACAGCAGTGTTTGCAAGATGCGTGATACAATGCAGTGGTGGCAGTGCCATGGTACAGTGCAATGTTGGCAGTGCACATGACACAGTGTCACAGCACAGTGATGGCAGTGTTAGTGACACAGCAAAATGATGACTGTGCACATGGCTCAGTGCAGTTATGGCAGTGCCTGTGGTACAGCAGTGTCGGCCCTGCACATGACACATTGTAGTATCAGCAGTGCAAGTGGCACAGTACAGTGATAGCAGTGTATGTGGCACAGTGCATTAAAGTGTCTGCAAGGTATGTGGCCAGCTGCAGAGACAGCAGTGTACATGGGACAGAACTGCAACGACTGCATATGGCACAGTACACAGTAAGTGTTAGCCAGACATGTGTCATAGTGCACTGATGGTAATGCACAGGATATGGCACACAGTGTTCATTTCAGGCTGTGGGATGCACCAGTGGCATGCTGAAGAAGGAGCTGCTTATCCCTGGAGTTCACTGTGCTTTAGAACAGAAACACTAAGCAGCTGGTTGGGGGTGCACTGTTGGCTAGAGAAAAAAAGCTAAAAAGGATGGAGAAAAGCAAACCTTTTTAATTTAACAAAAGACACACCCACAGCAGACTGCTAGGGGAGAAGCCATGGGTATATGCAACATTGCTGGGGTAGACCTTGAGAGTCAGCCATCTGGAGTGAAGGGCATGGGGCTCTGCTAAGAGGGAAGGGGGGGCAGAGAGAGCCCACAGAGATTGCTTGGGTAGGCTGCAGCCACTGCTGGTGGATGGAGATATCAGGAAGCATGTGGCCAGGGTTCCCACTCAGTGAACCGTTTGAAGCCAAACCATCCGTCACCATGAAGGAAGGATGCTGGGGTCCCATATCACGTGCCCAGCTGATGTCACTGGCTAACACCAGAACTGACAGTCTTTTTTTCCAAGATCTGCGAGGAGCAACTCCCGCATCTTCCCACTCAGAACTCATCAAAGCCTCCGTGATGGCAGGCTATGGGAACCTGTGTCATGTGCTTGGATGATGTCACTGGCTATCACCAGTGGTGCCCCCAGTACAAAGTTCCTGACTGCAAAACATGCATGCTGCTTTGGTGAAGCATGTGGCACAGTGCAGTGACAGCAGTGCACTCGGCACAGTACAGTGACGGCAATGCATGTGACTAACATCCAATATGCACTGGAGAGATCCGGGACTAGGGGCAGGGCCTGAAGTGTTCCAGCGCATTTTCTCAGGAGCTATCCAAAGTTTTCTATCAGTCTGAGCCTCAATGAAGTCACTAGATATGCAAGGAAGCATTAATTATGGTTACAGTTGTGTGAACATCCTTGTAACCTCTTTGAGCTGTTGTCTGACAGAAAACTTGATGTGAAAAAATTAGCTGCAATTACATTTTTTTTTGCACAGGTATTAGTTAGATATTTAACTTACTGCAAACATACTCTAATTTCCTGATGAATTTCTGTGTGTCCCCTCCGCAGCTCCACAGGCATCAACTGCATTTAAATGATGATGTGTTTGAAAGGGGCTGCAGTGCATTTGCACCAGGTTATATATCTAAATAATAACTATGATAAAAATGTAAATTGTGGCTAATTTAAGTTCTGGCTGGGACAGGCATCTCCTTGCCATGAATTGCCTTCCCAGAAGGTGTTGATGGCTCTACAACAGCCCCCATCAAGTCAATTATTTTCCATGCCACAGGACCCCCTTTCAAAGCCATGGACCAGCCTCTGGTACCTCCCTCACTGGTCACTTTTCCTGCAGCTGGACCAGCCTCCACTCTCCCTGCAGTTTGAACACCAGCCCTATACAACCTGGACCAGCCTATACCTTCCCCCATTCCTGGATCACTATTCCATGGCCCGGCCTAGCCTCTCCCCACCCATGACCACTCTTCCTATCCACAGAACAGCACCCCCACCCAAAACTGAGCACCCTAAATAGAGCAATCTGCATCCCAGGAACAGCCTCTCCCCCTAGATAACTACCTTCACTGTAGCTGGATCCCTCTGACCACCCTTCCCGTCAATGAACCAGATCACCCCATCCCCCTCTTCAGCCTCTCCCCTACATTCCTACCTTCCCTGGAAATGGACCTCCCATCTCCCCCGGACTAGCACCCCACTGCTGACAAATCTCCCTGCATCTGTGAAACTCCCTCTTCTGCCAGCAGACCAGCTTCTCCCAAGATAAACACCCTCCCTGGATCACTATTTCCTCCCTCTACACAGCTGGCCACCTTCAAGGCAGCTGAATTCCATCGTTCCCATGTGGGAACAATGATACAAGCTCTGTACACTGGGAATTTGTGCCTTTACTTGTGCAAGGTAAATTTGGCACTTATTAATTTGTGCGTTAAAGACTGAGTTCACAGCACCTTGTCTGTGTAGGCAGCACTTTTTCCATGGACATCCCCCAAAGCAGCAGGAACTCCCAGCAGTGCTGCCCCAAGTAGATGGACCCCCACCCAGCAATGCCCACCCCCATCATGGACTGGTGCTCCCACGCCCCAATTTGCAGTTCGAGAAGAGGGCTGGGGTGGTACATATATGCAGCCTTCAAACATACAAAAATGCTGCTCTGACACCGTGAGTGCACCTTGGCCCTGATCTGCAGTTTGAAGGGCCAGGGAGCATGAAGATGGGCAGAATCTTGGTGCAGTCATAATCATGTGTCGTATAGCGGTAGCCCCTTGGAGGCAGTGTATTTTTGTCATCCACAAGATGACAGCGCACTTTATGTACCTCTAGAGGGGGCGTTGCCATTGTCCAGATGCATTATTCTAGGAAATTTTGATCCTGGATTGTTGATGAATTCTAGCATTTTGGGCAAGATTTCCTCCAGTTGATAGGTTAGAAACATAGAAACATAGAAGTTGACTGTAGATAAGGACCACAAGGCCCATCCAGTCTGCCAATTTCTTTTTCTACCTTATAAATGTGCCATCGGCCTTTGCTCTGTCAGTGGCCTATCTATTCATAGTCATTTGCATTGCTCCCTTATGCCTATCCCATGCCTGTTTGAAGCCATGCACTGTATTCATAGCCACCACTTCTTGTGGTAAGCCATTCCATGCATCCACCACCCTTTCTGTGAAAAAGAATTTCCTCACATTCCCCCTTAATGGCCTTCCTCTAATCTCATGCTGTGTCCTCTAGTCCTGCTATTTTTCTTATATTTAAACATGTTAGACTCTTTCACCTTGTTAATGCCCTTAAGGTGTTTGAATGCCTCAATCATATCACCTCTCTCCCTCCTTTGCTCAAGGGTATACATATTGAGCTCTGTTAATCTGTCCTCATATATCTTCTGATGCAGTCCCTGCACCATTTTGGTTGCCCTTCTCTGGACTGCCTCAAGTTTAGTTAATGTCCTTGTGAAGGTGTGGCCTCCAATACCTGCACAGTACTCAGATGGGCGCCTAACCAGTGTAATGTAAAGTGATTTTACCTCCCTCTACTTGTGATACCCCTACTAATACACCCTAACACCCCCGTAGCCTTACTTACTGCTTTAGAGGTCTGCTTGGATGATTTCAGGTCATCAGTGATGATGATGCCCAAGTCTCTTTCTTCCTTTGTGACTGCTAGCAACTCCCCTCCCAGCCTATAGGTGGCTTCAGGGTTTCTCTTCCCTATGTGCATGATTTTGCACTTCTTTGCATTAAATCCCAGTTGCCACTCTTCTGACCATTTTGCTAGTTTATCCAGATCTCTTCTCATTCTGCCCACCCATCTGGATCATCTACTCTGTTGCAGATCTTGGTGTCATCTGCAAACAGACAAGCCTTACCCGCTAGTCCATCTGCAAGGTCACTAATGAAGATGTTGAAGAGGACTGGCCCCAGGACTGATCCCTGAGGTACCCCACTTGTGACTTGCATCTCTTCTGACTGTATACCATTTACCACCACTCTCTATTTTCTGCCCGTCAACCAGTTTGCCACCCAGTTGACCAACTTCTGACCCACCCTGAGCCTACCCAGCTTATTTATCAATCTTCTATGTGGAACAGTGTCAAAAGCTTTGCTGAAGTCAAGGTAGGTGACATCAACTGCTCCCCCTTGGTCCACCACTCTGGTTACCCAGTCAAAGAAATCTTCCTTTTGTAAACCCATGCTGTCTTGGATCCTGTGCCCCTATGGATTCCAGGTGTTGCACTATCCTTTCCTTAAGGAGTGCCTCCATAATCTTGCCCACTACTGAGGTAAGACTGACTGGTCTGTAGTTCCCCGCCTCCTCCCTGCTACCACTGTTGTGGAGCGGGATCACATGAGCCCTTCTCCAGTCTTCTGGGACCTCTCCAGTGCTCAGAGACTCACTAAACAGTTCTGCTAATGGCTCTGCTAGTTCCACCTTTAGCTCCTTAAGTATCCTGGGATGTATGCCATCAGGTCCCATTGCCTTATCCACCCTGAGCTTAGCAAGCTCTTGTAGGACCCTTTCTTTTGTGAAGGGAGTAGTCTCACCTCCCTCCCCCTGTGTCCATGATGCTGAGCTGTGGGCCCTGCCCTACCTTCTCTTCAGTAAATACTGAGCAAAAGTATCTATTTAGGATAGATGCTTTTACAGGGTCCTCTTCCTCACATGCTCCCTTTTCTCCATTAAGCTTAGCAATGCCCCTCTGGACTTTCTCCTTTCACTAATGTATCTATAAAAGTCTTGTCACCTTCTTTTACTGTTCATGCTAGTGTTTCCTCAGTTTGGGACTTTGCCTGCCTTACTGCCTTCCTGCTTCCCTTAGGGCAGTTTGGTATGCCTCCCTATCTTCATCCCGCTGTGTTCCCTTATATTTCCTGAAGGCCAGCGTTTTGGCTCTGACCTTTT
The DNA here is from genome assembly GCA_016271365.2 of Neoceratodus forsteri. Taxonomy (NCBI): domain Eukaryota; kingdom Metazoa; phylum Chordata; order Ceratodontiformes; family Ceratodontidae; genus Neoceratodus; species Neoceratodus forsteri. The sequence continues at coordinate 143,518,083 of CM057452.1, forward strand.
CTGCTACTATATTTGAGAACCAAAGTGGTTTCCTTCTTCTTTTGCACTTCCTTTTCTGTCTAACACAATGGGATGCTGCTTCAAGTTTTGCATCCTTAATGCTTGCCCACTTTGCCTGTACCCCCTCACCTGTGTTTCTTTTTGCCAGGGCTAGCTTAACTCTGTTGGCCATCTTATCAAAGTCAGCTCCTCTGAAGTCCCATATTTTTGCCTTGGAATGGGATGATTTAGATGTAGTAGCCAAATTGAACCATACCATGTGATGGTCACTGGCCCCCAGGTGACCTTCTACCTGGAGATCTGTGATCCTTACCCTGTTAGTCAGCACTAGATCTAGGATAGCCCTGTCTTTTGTGGGTTGCTGTACCAGTTGTTTGAGGCCCTCCCCCTGCAGGGAATCCACTATGTGTCTAGTTCTGGCAGATGTTCCTGCTGGTATTGACCAATCTGTATCCGGCATGTTGAAGTCTCCCATTATCAGAACTTCCCCTTTAGCTGTTTAGGGTTCACTGTACCATGTACAAATTGTTACTTCTGCAACCCACCAACATGGACATGCCTTGGACATGGTTTTCTCTCTTGAGCATGAGTTTGGTAATCTTGAGATTGGTTGATTCAATCAGTTGGTCAGATCATTGCATGGTAAAGTTCTTTTTCAGCCACCCCCCCATCCACCTCCTGTGGAGATGACAGTACTGCACTTTGAAAAGGCTTCAACTGGAAGGACTGCAGGCATTTTTGAACATCTCAAATACATTGGCAACTTGTAGGATAGAATGTGAGGAGGCAGTGGCGAATAGCTAATAATTTTGACTCTAATACAATTTTTAGATGAAGAATCAAGTACAGAATCAACACCTGTCCCTCACATTATGCCCTCAAATCATACTACTAATGTTCAGTTAAACCCCATATCCCCATTAATGGCGGAAAATAGCAACAAGTCTTTTTTGTCCCCTCCCAGAATAAAGATAGTATTATTAACACCTCTCTAGAACCACAACTTAATATCTGCAGCAATGCGACTGGTACCCCAATACAAGATGCATTGCCCAATCAAGTCTATATTCTGGGAGATTCAATTACCAGATATACTGATAGATATACTACTAGGGGGAATAAAGAAAAGGTTGCAAGCTGCAGTTAAAGCAGAGCAACAATAAAAGATGTGACTAGTCTGCTCCCAGGTATCTTTCAAAACATCAGAAATCCCCCAAACAGCCATTTTACATATAGGGACAAATGATTTGGGGAAACAGGAGGTCAAAAATATAACAAAGGACATGGAAGAAGCTGTAAAAAGATTAAAGGCTTTGAATGTGACGCCCATTATTTCTGAAGTTTTACCGGTACCAAGAGCCAGCTATTACAGAACAAAAAATATAAAAGCTTTTAATAACTGGTTATGAAGATGGAGCCTTACAAACAATATCAAGTGTATACAAACTTGGGAAATATTTGAAGGAAGGGATGACTTATACTGTTTTGATGGACTATACTTAAATAAAAAAGGTACAAGAATACTGGGGTACACCATGTTTAACACAATAAAAGATTTTACAACAACAAAAAACTAAATTTAGGGTGGCAAAGGGATACTGTAAATAAAATACCTACAAAACATTCTGATATACATCATAACAACACTAACAAACAAAACCAAAAAAAAAATGGGTTGTCCTTCCTGCTCACAAATGCAAGAACTCATCATGCTACAAAGTTAGATGAGCTAGAAGTACTGCTCCATAGGGATAGCATCGGCATAGCTGCAATCACCAAAACTTGGTGGGGGGACGAATCCAGCTGTAATATAAATATCAATGCTATAACACTGTACACAAAAACAGAATATCTAAAAAGGGAGGAGAGACAGCTTTTTTTATCAAAAATAATATCAAATATAAGTCTGTTAATGTACCTGATGGAGACATATCCAATGAAATATTGTGGATTGAAATAATAAGAGAGAAACAAACAAAATTGTTGGTGGGTCTCTGTTACAGACCTCCTAATACTGATCCACAAGAACATCAGGCTAGATTGAATAGTTTAGATAACAAAATGAATCAATCAGATATTATACCATTAGGGGATTTTAATCACTCAGGAATAGACTGGAAAAATGGCACAACAAATAAAATGGAAGCCATGTTTCTGGATTTATGTGAGTCACATGGATTAACCCAACTTATACATACACCAACAAGGAAAAACAATGTTCTTGATATATTAATAACAGATATCCCCCACCAAATTAGAAATGTTAAAATCCAGGCCCCCCTACAAAACAGTGACCATTGTATAATAACATTTGGAACAAAAATTACATTGGAAAGTAACCCTGGTATAACAACTTTGAAAAATTATGGTAGGGCAAATTTTAATCAAATTAATAAAGAACTCATTGCATGGAAGTGGGATACCAGCTCTACATCACCAGAAGAGGTTTGGCAGTTATTAAAAAATAAAATAATCACCCTAGAACAAAAGTACATTCCAGATAAAGTTAGATATAATAACAGGGGTAAACGTCCAATCAGGGCAACCTCCTATATACTACATCTGATAAAAAAAAAGGAAGAGCATATAGAGCCACAATAAGATGCAACAATGAATATAACAAAAACAACTATAGGGCATCATTAAAAAGATGCAAGTATGCAATGAGAAAGGAAAAAAAAGTTAGAATTTAAGCTGACTCATAAAAGATGGAGGCAAGAGTTTTTATTCATATGTTAATAAAAAACAAATAACTAAAACTATTGGCCCACTTGTCATTGGTGATAACACAGTACAATCCCCCCCTAGAAATGGCTCAGAAATTTAACAATTATTTCTGTTCAATCCTTAATCCTACTTCAAATACAAAACAAGACTCTGAGTGTATTAATAATATAGGAGATTATGACATGCCTGAGATAACTAGACAAGAAATAAAAAATAAACTAGATACAATTAATATAAATAAATCACCAGGGCCCAATAACCTCCACCCACACATGTTGAAAGAAATAGCATCCTGGTTGATTGAACCACTATATAAACTGTTTAACTTGTCCCTAACATCTGGATCAGTACCAAGTGACTGGAAGACTGCACTGGTAACACCTATATTTAAAAAAAGATAATAGGAGTGAAACATCAAATTACAGGCCTATTAGCCTGACTAGCATCCTGGGTAAAGTGTTTGAGGGTATTCGTAAAACTAGAATAGAAGACGATTTGGTCAAAAAACATCTTGTGGACACTAACCAGCATGGTTTTAAAAATAAAAGATCTTGCCTTACTAGTAATTTAGTTTTTCATGAAAGAGTAAGTAGATTCCTTCATGAAAAGGTACCAGTGGATGTGGTGTACCTGGATTTATGTAAGGCGTTCGATAAAGTGCCACATCAATCCCTGATAAATAAAATTACATCATTTGGGATACATTATATGTTGATTAATTGGGTCAAGGAGTGGTTAAGAAATCATACACAAGTAGTACATATAAGAGGATACACCTCAACCACAGGCATAATTACTAGTGGGGTGCCACAGGGAACCGTCCTGGGACCCATTCTATTTAACATATTTATGTCAGACATGATGGTAAATCGCAAGAATCTGGCCATAAAATCTGCAGATGACACAAAAATTGTAGTTAAAGTGGGTTCACTTGATGAATTAGCATTTTTTCCAAGGACCTCAAAGAACTTGAATACTGGGCTAAACAAAATGATATGATTTTTAATACAAACAAATGCGTAATCATGCATCTAGGAAATACTAACCCTAATGTACAATTTATGTTGAACGGTACACAATTGATATCAATAAAAGAAGAAAAAGACCTGGGAGTAATTATTAATGCAGATCTCACATTCACTTCACATTGTAATCACACTAGAAACCAGGCAAATAGAATAATAGGATGTATAAAAAGATCCTTTTTTTCTAGGAATAAAGAATGCATTCTCCCACTTTACAGAGCATATGAACGTCCCCAACTGGACTATTGCTCTCCATTATGGAGTCCCTATCTTAGGCATGATATCAATGCCTTGGAGGGAGTGCAGCAAAGGGTTGCTAAGATGATAGATGGTCTACAGGACAGAAGCTATGATGAGCAGCTTATGTAGCTGGATTTGTATTCCTTGGAGCTGAGAAGGACTGGGGGGACATGCTCCTGATGTTTAATATAGCAAAAGACAAGAGGCTTATGACATAACTGGGAATGTCCTTCAATATGAGAGAATGTAATCTCCAGAAGCCATAAATTCCAATTATCTTTAACATATCCAAAGCTAGATATCAGACGTTCCTTTTTTACCCAGAGAATTATATCTATATGGAAAGGCCTACCAAAATCATTATTGGATACACATAATGTAGACACATTTAAAACAAACCTTGATGATTTTTTATTAAATAAGGTATAAATATATCCAGAGTCTGGAGATGTACTTATATGGACTACGACCTTCTGTGCGTCTATTACTCTTAGTATGTAACTATAAGAAGGTGGTAAGGAAGTTAATTAACATATGCGATTTGCGTATGCTTTACTAATGCACATGCACTAACATATATATATCTGTATATTTAGATTTATCTGGATACATATATATATATATATATATATATATATATATATATATATATATAAACCCTTGCTTACCAGACAGAAGCCCGCAATTTCTGCAGTTGTTTCAAGTGTGTGTTTCATACAGTAAACTTACCAGCTCACTCCATGTTGGTGTCTGCATGATTATTACATGGTGTCAGAATGGACCGCCTGCAGCCTCCCACCACTCTCAATTTACATGGAAATGCATCTGAAAACTGGAGAAGATTTAAGCAGCAATTTGAAATTTTCTCAGTTGCCAGTGGACTCGTGTAACCCCCTCACCAATGCCATCCAGGAGAGGGCCACTACCCCTGCCTGCTGCCTAGGATTCAGAACAACAGGGTCTAGGTTCCCAAAGCTCACCTATGGGGGGTCCTTTTCCAAAAAGCTAAAATGAAATGGTGGTGCCTCCACCCAGAGTACATCTTAAGTGGGTCTGATAATCTGTAGTACAACCCCTTGGGATGTTGTACCAACCCACCTCCCCAACAGTTACCCCAGACATAGACTTGCAAGTTTTGAACCTCCCCATATTCAATTATACCTTTTACCTTTTCACAACATCAGTACACAGGCTCTCTTAAATCAGGCTCTGGATTCCTTTTCTGCTGTAAAACAATAACTCCAGGGTTTATTCACAGGGAGAGGGTTTAGGAATGGGGTAGTGGAATAGAGGTTAAGCCATTTTCATTTTTGATTCTGCATTTTCCCAAATCACATTTCCCTTTTGATTCATTCTTATGTTTCAATCCATGCAGCCATCAGAATCTATCTATCTAGCTATCTGCTGCAGTTGCCCAAACCCAGACCCGCAGGTTCTGGTCCATTTTCCCTTAAGACCCTCACTGGGTATCCAGATTTACAGTTGCAGGCCAGAGGTGCAGCTTGTAGCCGGCGTTGGCGTGCTTACTTGAATTTAGCTTTAACTTTATACAATTCCCTTGACTTTTCCTCCAGCCCTTGCATGCTAACATATTTATAGTCCGCAGGTACAGGGAAATTAGTGCATTCTACTCACGGTTCTGAAGATTTTGTCCAGGGATGGCACCGTTCTTGGCATCCTAGGGATTGATGGCACTGGCAGAACTGGGCGCAAAGCTTGATCAGGGGCATAGAGGCTGCAGCTTGCTGTTTCTCTTCTTGCTCGTGGATCTTGCAGCTTGTCCCCTTCAGCCCATTACAGGCCCCATTGCAGAGCAAGTGCACAAGGTCTACCACCACAGAGGACCCAGACCAGATAGTGGCCTCACAGCCCGGCTCCCTGATCAGAGCGCCCTAGCACTAGGGTACTAGACCCGTAACCCCCTGCAGCGGCAGACCCCACTCGATGGGGGTTAGCAAGTTCCCCACCTGGCCCTGGGTGCCAGCAAAAACATTCAGCATTTCTCTTCTGCTGTTCTCTTTCTTCCTCTTTACCCACTACAGTCTGTAGCCACAGCCATCCCTGTCTCTTTTGGTTGTGCCTCATGAGCAGACCACAGGCACTTGGACCAGAAAGCACCTATCCATCCTTCTGCTTTCACAGTCTCTCGACTTTAACATGGCCACACTATTCGCTCTGGCTCACACATCATCCCCTGCACACACAGTCCCTTTTCTCACCATGCAGGTACTGGCAATTCTCTGAATCAAAGAGGTTTACTCTCCCTCTTCTTCTCTCAGCACATTTATATGCCCTTGTTTCTCATTCTCTGTAGTCCATCTTTTCCCCCATGTTTAAACACAATCTTTGTTCTTTTCCCAGGCTCAAAACACAACCTTTGTTCTTTTCACAGGCTTAAAACATAACCTTGGACTTTTCCCCAGGTTTTGACCCAACCTTTGTCCTTTATCTTCAGGCTCGGGACACAACCTTTCCTGCTCTGCTTCTTTGGCCTCACCGCTGTGGTACAACTTCAGAACAATGCAGACACTTCACAACCTGCAGCTTTCCCATTTACTTTTCTTAGCTGCTTCATCCTTTCAACCTGCAGCTTTATATTTCCTCTTCCAAGCTGCTTCTTTCCTTTCCAATGGGGCAGGCCCTTCCTACCCTGGGGACAAATTGCTAGCAGACTCCAGGCAGGCCCATCTCTCAGCCCCAATCTCTCCAGGGGCAAGAGCCCCCCTCCCACAGGAGGAGCTCTCCCTGAACTGCACTCCAGTCCAACTGTCCTTGATTTATTTGGGAGCCCTTTCCTCACTCCCCATTGGCAGGATCCACTGTCTTTAGGCAAAAATTAATAAGTATGAGGCTCCCTCGATGCCTCATTGGCTGTACAAAAAGTCCCCTAGATTTTCCCTGGTATTTTCCTCCAAGAGTCTGTTCACAAGCCCCCAAATCCTCCTGGCTAGTCCTGGCTCGGTGGTTGGCTAGCTGATGTCACATGGCTGTAAACATGGTGGCTGTTGTAAATAGTATCCCAACATTTACACAGTGTCCCCTGTTTTAAACTCCCCTGCAGCCAAACACTTTACTTTTATTGAACAATAGCCCCAGCATTAAGGAACCACCTCAGTACCCTACATAGCAACTGCACTCTTTTACACATTTATTCATTCCCTTTCCAGTTGCTGCTGACATTTACCATTTCCTCCAGGCAGCACACATATACATAGCCCAGTGCAGTGTATACATATAGCTTTTCCTCCTGCTGCAATCAATGGACACACTTTATTTATCTATCCTCCCCACAAACTGACAGCCTTTACTTTCCCCTTGCACATCATTACTTTATTTAAACATTTATTTTTCCTGCCTGTCCTAGCGCTACACTTATGATCCAGTGCTAGACATGACTCGCTACTTAACCAGCGCTGCCTCATTAATATTCATGAGGCGGCTTCTCTGTAGCTCAAGCTCGACTGGTGCTCACAGAAATGGCTCCTTTTGCTTCTCTGCCGCCTCTCTGGTTTTCCCATGCCTCTGGTCCCTCTCTCTTTTTCCAACAGGACCGGGACCACCAGAGAGGCACACTGAATTGGCCACCGAAATGGCCGCTTGAACCTGTGTATGTGCACATGCACGGAGCTCACCAGCACAGCAGTGCCTTTCCAAAAGCCTCCCTGCTCTCTCACAAAACCATCGTGGGGGCTGGCAGCAACAACACAGGGGCAAGCCAGGAAAACGTGATCTAGACAAAAAAAGAATGGGGGTAGAATCAAAACCCTGGGGAAATAAGCCTTTATGGGGGCTTCCAGGTAAGCCCCCGATGGGGGAAGGGTAACACTCGCAATCCCAGAAAATCCAGGGTATGACCTTCTTGCACATGACAGGCTCTGATGCATTAGAGATATTCAATACTTCGCTTGGGAAACCGAGGAAGAGAAGGGGCAGCTGAATAAAATTATGGCACAATTTGAGAGGTATTGTAACCCAAGAAAGAATGTGACTTATGAAAGGCATTTGTTCAACACGAGGAACCAGAATCTGGGTGAGTCCATTGATTCATATGTAACTGAACTGAGGCTAAAGGCTAAATCTTGTGAATTTGGAGATTTAATTGACTTTTTGATCAGAGATAGAATTGTATGTGGCTTACAGTGTGAACATGTGCGATGCAGACTGTTGAGAGAAGTGGACTTAACATTAGATGATGCCATAGATATGTGCAGGGCCACTGAACTGAGTGAAATGCAGATAAAACGCTTAAGTGGGAATGCTCAGGATGAAAGCACAGTGCAAGCACCAGTTGTCCAGGAAGAACGAGTCAAAGCAAGTGCCAATGTGAGCGAGGGGAGTTATGCACCTCGAGCGAATAGTGAAATGTGGAAACTGTGCTCGTGAGCATGCGATAAATAAATGCCCAGCATATGGACAGTTTTGTGGATTGTGCCACAGGAAAAATACCTTTGCTAGAGTATGTCGTGTGGGCAAACGCAATGAGATCCATGTTAGAGAAGATGCTCAGGAGAATGAAAGTACTTTCAGCACTGAAACTGTGGATACTTATAAGCCAGAGACTGATTGGAAAGTAAATCTGAGTATAAGTGGGAAAATGGTGATGCTCAAGTTAGACACTGGAGCAAAGTGTAATGTGACGCCTTTTCAGATGTATAAGACACCTTCTGGAGAAGCTGTTCAAAGGTCATCAGCTAGATTGGTTTCCTATTCTGGGCATAAACTGGATGTAAAAGGCAAAGTGATTTTGTTAACATGTTTTAAGCAAAAGTACTGCTGCCATTTCAAGTGGTGAATGCAAATGTAACCCCAATGTAGGGCCTGCCTACTTGCTTGGAAATGAAGCTGATAAAGAAGCTATTTTCAATAGATGCTGCAAATGGAAGTGCAGGGGAAACCACAGAAGGAATACTGGCTGAATTTGCTGATGTATTTGAGGAATTGGGATGCTTAGAAGGCAAAATAACACATTAAAATATATAAAACGGCAAGCCCTGTGATCCATCCCACTAGGAAAATACCCTTTGCTTTACAAGATAAAGTGAAAACTGAGCGAGAGAACATGGAAAGATTGTGGGCTACCGAGAAGGTGGAGAAACCCATGAGCTGTGTCAACTCGATGGTGGTTGTAGAAAAACCAAATAAAGTATGAATTTGTATAGATCCCAGAGATCTTAACGAGCAATTAAAAAGGGAACATTACAGTGAAAACAGTTGAAGAGGTTGCAGCCAAGCTAGCAGGGGCCAACATTAGATGTTAGATGCTGGGCATGCCTTCTGGCAGCTTAAACTGGATGGGCCTAGTTCTACTCTAGTGACTTTTAATACACCTGTTGGGAGGTACACGTTCAAACGGCTCCTTTTTGGGATCTACTCAGCACTAGAAGTCTTCCAAAGAAAATTTCACACATTTTTGAAGGGCTCGAGGGCACAGAGGTCATTATGGATGACATCCTAATATGGGGAGCTAATGTACAAGAGCACAATGAGAGGTTACAGCATGTTGTACAAAGAGCCAGAGATAAGCATTTGTCTCTAAATCTAAAGAAATCCAAAATCCAAATGTCAGAGGTCTAATATATCGGACACAAGTTAAGTAACAACAGGTTGTTGGCAGACCCCAAGAAAATTAAAGCAATTACCCAGATGCCTGTTCCCCAAAATAAGAATGACTTGCAGAGATTTATGGGCATGGTAAACTACCTGGCAAAATTTATTCCAAACCTTGGGCATGGTAAACTACCTGGCAAAATTTATTCCAAACCTTGGGCATGGTAAACTACCTGGCAAAATTTATTCCAAACCTATCAACTGTAAATAAACTATTGAGTCAGCTACTAGAGAAAGAAACACCATGGCACTGGGAGGAGTACCACCAACAGGCCTTTCAAGAACTGAAAACAGTTGTTACTAACCCCCCAGTGCTGGCCTACTATGATCTAAGGAAACATACTAAATTACCTGTTGATGCATCCTCTGAAAGGCTGGGTGCCTGCCTGCTGCTTTTGTTTCCAGATTATTTTTTATTCCAATTGTTTAACCAGTAGAGACACACTAAGCTGAAAGCTTGTTTACAGGTGCAATCTGGGAGCACAGGGAAGTTAAGTGACTTACTCAGGGTCACACATTATGCAAGTAAGGGCTGTGGGATTTAAATCCAGATCTCCAGATTTGCAGCTCAGAACCTTAAACCACTGTGCTATACTGCCTTCCCTTGGGCAGAGTGAAACATGGCTGCAGTAGAGGAGATCTGTGTGGCCACTACATGGTCATCACCTCACACATTTATGAAGCACTATAGGGTGCCGACAGTAGTCGACTGATGGGGGCCTACCCTTAAACGAGAGTCATAGGATCTACGGGAGAGGGCAGGTAGTGGGAGAGGGGGTAGAGAAGAGGCTAAGGGAGTGATCCGATTAAGATCACTTAATAAAGCAGAGAGAAATTATGCCTGAATTGAGAAGGAAACACTAGCTATTGTGTTTGGTTGTTCAAAGATAAGTTTCACCAGGAAAGGCACACTGAACAACAGTTTGCTCATCTCACGGTGCATCCTGGGGAGAAGGGGATGAGGGGAATTGATATGCTACACAACAAGGATAATACAGGTAATTGTATAACATGACAGGCAATAGTTCTGGAGGTTACAGTAAAACTGATATAAGATTACTAAACAACATTTAAACATAGGCATTGGGATTTGTGAACCTTGATAGACAACAGTGACTAAGTGCTAGAATGCTTGCGAGCAAATACCCCAAGGTGATAATGAAAGTGCATTAGTTGGCAGTCATGGGGAAGTGATTTCGGAAAAGTAAGGTAAAGGAAGGGTAGGGAGTAGGGAAAATGAGGGGGGAGGGGTAGGAGGGAAGGCAGGAGGAGACGTAGGTAAGATAAGGGGTAGGGATGTAGGTTAATGAGTGTGGATAAAGTGGGGTGGCAGTTTAACCACAGTTACAATTTACTGAGAGGAAGTTGGAGGGGACTGTGGAGAAGGAGTGGGGAGAAGATGAGTGGCAGATCTGTTGTGGAAGTGCATTCCATATTTTGGGGAAGCGTTGAGAGAAGGCCGCCTGGCCAACAGTAGTCGACCGATGGGGGACTACTATTAAATGAGAGTCATAGGATCTAAGGGAGAGGGCAGGCAGTGTGAGGGGGTTAGGGAAGAGGTGAGATAAGAAGGGAGTGATCTGAAACACAGCTTTGATGCAAATTTAGCACAGTGGAGGTGGCATAGGTTTTCCAGAGATAAGAAAGTGAAGGAGTGGAAGAGATTGCAGTGATGAGTGAGAGTGGAGGCATCTAGAGCAAAATGACAGAAGGAATTAAAAAGAGTGTCCAGTCTGGTTAGGGAAAACTTGGGGGTGGCACTGTAGACTACATCACAGTAGTCAAAAATAGGTAACATCTGTGATGGATATCATCTGCTTGTTATTATATTGTATCATACTTGTGATATAAATATATGTTTCTTTGAATGTCTGCTTGGAAAATATGGCAACCAGCAGAATAGCACCATGGGAGCTGGAATATCAAAAGTCTGGTAAGGAGAGATTGCCTCGCCATGACCCAGTGGAAAATCTAATTAACAGCTTCCTTCAGATACCAGGTTGTCAATTTACTTTGAAATCCAGGAAATCAGGCTGCATTTTGTGACATATGAGGAAGAAGCAACTTCTAACTGATATTTGTTATATTTCACAAATAGGTGACATAGCTCATCAGGAAGTGTGCTCTGAACATCAAAGGGGTAACTCTGATCTGTCATAAGGCATCATTAATTATGAAGAATATATATATTTTATTAATTGGAATATTTAGCAGTGTGCTGGGGCATGTGACTGATCAATTAATTCAGTATCCAGGTTTGAGTGACCTTACAGCCAGCATCACTGTGAGCTGTGACATCACAGGGAGAATGGGACTATACTGAATATATTACCAGATGGCTGGAAGAAAAGAGGCATTTGCTTTTGATTCTGGACTCCTGATAAGACACACTCTCAAGGGCACTTCTACTGAAGTAGGTAATCAACCATCACTGTTTATTACTGGAAACTATGGTAGGAAAAAAATACTCAGTATTGAGGCGGTTTTGTTTAAATTGTCCATTTAATTTAAATGACTGTAAACCCAATTGCATAATGTTCTGTGTTTTGTATTTCATCTACTATTTTTTTTAATTGTAGTAAACTTTGTTTTCCTTGAAATTCTTCCTGAGTATTTTCTCATTTTGAATGTGAATGCTGGGACAGTGTTGTTAAGTCTGACAGAACTGTTAAGCGCTTATAGTCTGTTACCATATGCACTAAGGTAAGAAAAGTACCTAGGTCTCAATTGAGTCAAAAGGGGGATTGTGAACCAGGTTGGGTGCCCTCTGGGATAAGTATTGCACTGCAGTTCCCTGAAGAGGGTGTGATACTTGAACCTGTTAACTGGGCAAGCTAGTGAAAAAGGGTTCATATTTGACCTCAGGACTCAAGATTGGTAGTTGTTTCAGACCCAAAACAGACAGGAGGGTTACCCTGTTTGTTTCCTGTTCACATATTGCACTTCGAGGCTTGGCACTGTGGGAGCAGAGGGCCTGACCTGCGGAGTGCGTTTGTGACAATATCATCTTCTGGACTAGTTCACTCCTTGCTGGTAGCGGGAGGCAGCTACGGTTCCTGTATAGTGTGCCAAACTTGGGGTGCAGATTTTTGAGGATGGCATCAACATGGCCAGAGAAGTTGAGGTGTCGGTCAAACCACACCCCAGGGCACCTAAAAGAAGGTGTGTTCTCGAGGATTTTCCCATCAATGGTATGGAAGGAGGGTAGGGAGGGGAGCCTAGAGAGTCTCTGCCTTGTGTCAAAGGTCATTGAGACAGTCTTCTTCACATTTAGGGACAGTTGATGGAAGCTAAACCAGAACTGAACTTAGTTGAAGTCATGCTGTAGAGTGGTAGCCACATCATCTGGGGATTGACCTGAAGTGAAAAGGACCATGTCATCCACGTACATATGGATTGAGGTGGATGGGCAGGCAGAGGGGAGGTCATTTAGAAATATAGAAAAGAGGATAGGGCCCTGCACGGATCCTTGTGGGATGCCAGTGTTAATGAGGAGGGGAGGGGATATGAGGTCATCAATTCTAACCCACTGGGTCCTGCCTACCAGGTAGGCTCTAAACCAATTTGTTGAATCAGACCACAAGCCCCTAGAAAGCCTTCTCAAAAAAACACTAGCCACAGCCCCACTGAGAAGTCAACAAATGATACTAAAACTGCAAAGGTACGATTTGCAAGTACAGTACAAAACAGGTAAAGAACTTCATATAGCAGATGTCCTGAGTAGGGCTGTGGGAGAAAATTCTGTGCCAGAAACTGAATTAGACAAATATGAGATTCACATGGTGGACTATATGCCAGTCAGTGATGGGAAACTTAAATTGTTTCAGCGAGGGACGGATAATGATTCAGCACTGATTAAGTTGAGAGACACTGTTTTGAACTGGTGGCCCCAGGAGAAAACATCAGTGCACCCCGAGATAAGGCAGTACTGGCAGTTCAGAGATGAAATCTCGATAGAAAATGGACCTTTGTTGAAGGGGAGAGACTGATAGTTCCCATGTCACTGAGATCAGACATGTTAACCAGATTATACAGCCGTCATTTGAGCATTGAAAAATGCAAGCGCAGGGCCAGATATCTTTTATTCTGGCCAGGGATGAACAGTCAAATCAGTGACATGGTGGCCAAGTGTGACATTTACCATCAGTTCAGGAAAACACAAGCTAGAGAACTGATGCAGCCACATGAGATACCAGATAGACCTTGGCAAAAGGTTGGGGCTGACATATTTGAATTTGAAAGGAAATATTATCTGGCAATGGATGATTACTACTCCAAATACTTTGAGATATCCAAGTTGCAAAATACAACAAGCAAAACAGTGATTAACCATATTAAATCACAATGTTCAAGACATGGTATTCCAAAAATACTTGTAACAAATAATAGCCCACAATGTGCCTATATTGAATTCAGAGACTTTCAATGAAGGTATGAGCTTAACATGCAATGTCTTCACCAAGATACCCCAAGAGTAATGGCATGATAGACCAGGCCATTCAAACGATAAAGACACTGTTAAAGAAAGCACAAGTGAACCGTCAAGACCCTTACTTAGCGCTTTTGAAATTGAGAAATACCTCACTGGAACTAGGATCTCCAGCATAGCTGCTTATGGACCACAGAACCAGAACTTTAATGCCTACCAGATCTGAGCTACTTAAACCAAAAGTATCAGAAGTTGAGGTGCGACCTACATCGTGAAATGCTCAAGAAAACCAAAAATCCTATTACAATTTGCACACCCGACCTGGACCCCCGCAGTTGTGGAAAGCCATACTGAAGAGCCACATTCCTGTGTAGTCCAAGCAAATAGGAAATTGTATTGCAGAAACAGGAGAGACCTTTTGTTAACCCCTGAACTGTGCTGCTCCTGTGGCCCACAAAACTCATACATCCGAGGAGAGGAGGAGGGAAGTGAGCAGGAAGACAGAACAGAGGATGATGAGATCCCTGAGGTGCATGCAATGGAGTTCCCTCCACAAGTGATGCTGGGGCAGTCACAAAGTGAGCCTGTGGTGTCAGCCTCACGCCAGAGTAGTCGGGATCAAGTGACTGGCACCAGCTCCAGCCCGATAATCAGCCATGTCAGTGGACAGGAGATCGGAAGGTCCACCTGGCATTTTGACTATATAGACTCACAAAAACTTTATGCTACATAGAACTTTAAATATTTTACTTTGGGGGGAGTTCAATTGAGAAGGGAAATGTAAGGAAGTTAATTTGCATACACAATTTGCGTATGTGTTACTAATGCACTAACATATATATACCCTTTCTTGGTGGGCAGAAATCCACATTTTCTGCAGTTGTTTCAAGTGTGTGGTCATATAATAAACTTACCAGCTCACTCCATGTTGATGTCTGTGTGATTATTACAAGAGTCACCACTGAGGCTTCTGATACTGTTGTACCTACTCATACCTGACCCTAGCTTTTATCTGTGGGCTCTCCGTAGTTTGAGAGGGGGCTCAGGGAGTTAAAACTAGGGGTCGGTGGTGAGAGCACCATTGGAGGAGGTCCAGGGCCCAGGAGGACAAATTACATAGAAATATAGAATTTGACGGCAGATAAGGACCGCTTGGCCCACCTAGCCTGCCCATTCCCCTACCTAATGGATAAGCTGCAGATCCTAGTTAACCAATAGCCTACTTCCTCCTACCCCCCACTAGAATTGCCTTATGTCTGTCCCATGCATTCTTGAATTCCCCTACTGTTTTTGACTCTACGACCTCCTCAGGAAGGCTGTTCCATGTATCCACAACCCTTTCTGTGAAGAAATACTTCCTCACATTACCTCTGAGCCATCCCCCCTCTATCTTCAAATTGTGCCCCCTTGCTTTTGCACATCTCTTTTTCTGAAAGATGCTACCCTCTTGGACTTTGTTGATTCCTTTGAGGTATTTGAAAGTTTCTATCATGTCCCCCCTCTCCCTTCTTTCCTCGAGGCTATACATCTTTAGTTCCTTTAGTCTTTCTTCATATGTCTTCTGATGCAGACCCTGCATCATTTTGGTTGCCCACCTCTTGACAGCCTCCACCCTGTCTATGTCTTTGTGGAGATGGGGTCTCCAGAACTGTACACAGTACTCCAGACGTGATCTTACCAACTGTCTGTACAGAGGGCCAACAACTTCCTTTCTGCTGGTGATGCCTTTCCCTATGCATCCCAGTATCCCCCAGCCCTCCTAACTGCCTTCTCACATTGCTGGCCCACCTTTAGGTCATCTGATATGACTACCCCCAGGTCCCTTTCCATTTTTGTTGTCGTCAGTATCTCACCCTCCATTGTGTACTCTTCCCCTAGGTTTTTATTTCCCAGGTGCATTATTTTGCACTTCTTTGCATTAAATCTAAGCTGCCATACATTTAACCATTCCTCCAACCTTGCCAAATCCCTTTTCATCCTTTCCACCCCACCTTGTGTATCAACCCTGTTGCAGATCTTTGTGTCATCTGCAAAGAGACTTACTTTCCCTTCCAGTCCCTCTGCAATGTCACTTATAAAGACATTAAAAAGGACCAGCCCAGTACCCTGGTAGCCCTGCGGTACCCCACTAGTAACCCTCCTTTCTTCACTGCGGACTCCATTTACTATTACCCGCTGTGTCCTGTTGTCCAACCAGTATTTTACCCAGGCTACCACCCTGGGACCCACTCCCAGGCTGGCTAAAAATTGGCCTTTACTATTTACTATGGTGAATACTAAAGGGCAATCACCCAAGAGAAGGCAACATTCCTGTCCAGGGAGATTTGGGTGGAATCAACCAGCTCATTTCTTCTGTATTGTTGACAGGTTACTAAATCTGACTTGTTTGCTGTCGGTTATGGCTGGTTCACCAACTAAATGTGAGGAGTTTCAATGATTCTTCTCACAGTGTCTTCTATTCAGGCAGAGATCTTG
Organism: Neoceratodus forsteri; assembly: GCA_016271365.2. NCBI lineage: Eukaryota > Metazoa > Chordata > Ceratodontiformes > Ceratodontidae > Neoceratodus > Neoceratodus forsteri. The sequence goes on from CM057452.1 coordinate 143,534,586, forward strand.
ACAGTAGGGCTGTCACACAGGTACTATGTCAAAACAAAGAAAGCAAAATCATGAAGACAATAACAGTGCATGAACATCAAACAACAAAAATAGTGACTAGGAATAATATGGACAACTCAAAATGGCAAAAATCACAGGGTAAAAAATAATCAACTTACACACCTGATGCAAGGAGGGGAATGGCACTTTTGGGGGGAGTCAGGAGGTGTGGCAGATTACATATTCTCACTCTGTGGGGAAGTTTGCAACTAGGAGAGGTAGGGGAGGGGGACAAAGTCGGGAGTGGGCAGATTAAATATTCTCACTCTGGGGGGGAATGCAACTCGGGAAGGGGAACAAAGTCATGGTGGAAGATTTCATAAGTGTGAAGGTGGGCACAACCTTTTACAAAAAAAAGCAGGAAGCATGAGCATCGAACACAGGTCTGTTTGACATTGCAATCACATACACAGGCGGTGACTGTAATATCTAGGCGACACTGCCAGCACCAGTTTGCAGCACACACCAGCTGGCTTACATTGCTGAACTACATTTCTGCCTACATTGCTGAAATAACCATGTGCTATTAAGACCATGTTCCTAATATGACATTCGTTATTTTTCATGTGCTAGTAAACTATTCATTTGTCGAAATTCATTTTCTATTTTGACAGGACACTGTCACAGCCTGGCAGAGTTGAGTTTGTATGTCATGGACATGCTCAGCTTTTCTGGGGTGAAATAAGTGCAGTCATAATGGAGGGTCGATCTGCCATTGCTGGTTCATGCTTTCGTGACTCTGCTGCTCGATTACTGCAATGCCCTTTACCTGGGGCAATCGGAGGCTGATCTTCACCACCTGCAGCTAGTGCAGAATGTGGAAGATAGGTTGTTGACCGGTATGTCGAGATCATGTCACATTACACCTGTGCTGCACTCTGCACTGGCTGCCTGTTAGGCGGCGGATCACCTTCAAGGTCAGCTTGCTGACCTATGAAGTCCTACATGGTCAGGGACCCAGCTATCTGCAAGACCTCTTTCAGCCCTATCAACCCTCCTGTCCCCTCTGCTTGGCCAACTAGGGACTTTTAGAGGATCCAAGGGTGTGCTTGGCAACATCTGCTGCCCGAGCCTTTTCTTATATGGCACCAACCCTCTGCAACTCTTTCCCTTGTGCAATGAGAGAGCTTACTACTGTAGAAACCTTCAAGAAGGAGCTGAAGAAATTTTTATTTAGGTAAGCTTTTCAGTCTGATTAGAGCTAGCTGCATTATAATGCATTAACCAGTGTAGTTTTATTGTTGATCTGGTATTTTAATGTTGTTTTTTGTCTCGCTTGTAAAGTGTCTTGATTCTTAATAAGAAAGTGCACTGTATTAAATAAAGTTTGATTGATTACTTGATTGATTAAAGAAGTCTATGAGGAAATATCTGAGCTGCGGCCCATCTTTTGTGAACTAGTCCCAGGCCCAAGCAATTACTGGTGAGTTGCATAGGGCAGTTGGGTCTGGTGTTTGCAGGGATTGTCCAATGCTCCCTTTCAGAGGGGGTCTTCCAGGTTAAAAATTCACTAGTTAGCCCTTTCTGAAAAAAATATCTTTGGACCTGGACATCCCTGCAAATTATCATCCAGTTTCTAACCTGCTCTTTTTAGGAAAGGTTATAGAGAAGGTTGTGATGCTACATCTCAAGGCACACCTGACAACTTGTGACAACTGTGAGCCCCTTCAGTCTGACTTTAAATAAAGGCACAGCACTGACACTGTGTTGGTTAGGGTGTATAATGAGCTCCTCAGAATGAGACAGAAGTAGGCATGGTCAATTCTTGTTTTCCTCGCTCTCTCCACAGCGTATGATACTGTAGACCATGGGTAGTTGTTGGATCACCTGAGGGAATGTGGTAAACTCTCTGGCACAGTCATCTGCTGGTTTCAGTCTTACCTCAGGAATAGATGCAGTGGGTGGGATGGGACCCCTGTTATGGAGAAGAAGCCCCGGCCTGGGGGAAAGGAGTTGGCCAGCCCCATGCTCTGTAGTACCGAGGCAGGTCTGGGTACTGTCCTTGTGTGGATCAATAGGAAGTGGGAGCTACATGGTGGTGAGAGTGCTGCTGTGTGACTTTTCTGGTGATGGCAGCACTGGGGGGTGTTTACCCATGTGGCATGCTGCCTCGGGTGAGTGCCTGCCTGTAGTGGGGTCACTAGGTCCACCTTCCCCGGTGTAGTACAGAGGTCTGGGGGTAGAGGTGGTTGTCTGGTGTTTTATGGTCAGAGTTCAGTGGCAGGAAAAATTGGGGAAAGTTCTTGGCGCAAACTGTAGTTTGAGACTTTCCTGTTATGGAGGTAGTCTGAGGGATGGGTGATTCAGTAGTTGTCAGGCCATTTGTGTTCCCTGAGGGCATATTTTAAAGAGCCCCAGTGGTGGTGTGTAGGCCTTGGTCCAGTTATTGCACTGCAGTGAAATCTGAGCCTCTTGGCTCTTAGAGTTGGTAGAACCCATTTCTCTGCTTGCTTAGGCCTAAGTTTTGTGCTGCTGTTAATAACCTTTTTTGCTCCTTGTCCTGCCCGTTTGTGCCTCCAGCTGCATGGTGCTGTAATTGTTATTTTATTTGTTTAAATTAATTGAATGTTTTTTATTCTTTTAAATTCCATGTGCCTCTCATGAATTTATTGCCACTGTCTGTTCCAACCCATTTTGCCCTTGCAGTAAGTTTTCCACCCCTTCCTGCCTGCTCCATGCCAGTAAGCTAGAAGACTGCCTGCCTGTGCTGCTCCTTCTGGAAGTAAAAGACTGCTGGCATCTTGCACTCTCCAGGTGAAGCTTCTCACAAACACACTCAGCAGGTCAGGCCCTCTGCTCCCACAGTGCCAGTCTCTGAGCGCAGTAATTTATTTATTTATTTATTGCAATTGTTTCACCAGGAAAGGCACACTGAGCAACAAGATGCTCGTCTCCCAGTTTGACCTGGGGGGGGGCACACATGGATATGATAACACGCAGGTTATCAAGTGAACAGTTAACAGAAGCAAATAAAAAGGAGCATAAGGATACTCAATTGCATGAATATACAAGCAAAGCACATTGAATGCTTAGGATATTATAGTATCAGATAACAAATTTTGTGACAAGAAGCAGCATACAAGGTAAATTAGCACAGTAGTAACAGCTGTAAACTACAGCAGATGTATATCACAGTTATACAGTTATACACAGTACATATGGCAAAATAGGCCCAGGACATAAGTGCAAGGTTGGGGTTATATGCCAGCTTCTGTAGCAAGGCTAAGGCTGCTGGTCAGGCATTGGGAAGGGGATAGTGGAGCATGGCAGGTTCAGGGATGGGAGCAATTTGTAGTAAGGAAGTTTGCTAGGGCAGTAGACAGAGAGCAGGAAGTGGAGGAGTGCCAAATTTGCGGTGGGAGGGCATTCCAGAGCTTGGGTAGCCGGTGTGAGAAGGCAGCTTGACTCGCAGAGGTCTTCCGCCTAGGGACTGAAAGTTGGCGGGAGTCACTGGATCTAAGATGATGGGGTGGTGGGGCATCTGTGAGCATGGTGGCAAGGTAGGAGGAGATGGACCCTAGCCATAGGTTGGAGACAAATTTAGTACAGTGAGAGATGCAGCCATTTTCGAGGGACAGTAGTGCCAAGGCTCGGTAGAGGTTGCAATTGTGGGTGAGGGTAGAGGCATCGAGAGCAAAGCAGCAGAAGGCATTATAAACTGTGTCCAATTTAGATAGGGTGGACTTAGGGGCTGCACTGTATACAATGTCACAGTAGTCGATGGAGGGCAGTATCATCTTCAGGACCAGTTCACGTTGGACTCGGGGGAGGGAGGCTGCTGCAGTTCCTATATAGTGCACTGAGCTTTGTAATGTCAACAGGTAACAGACAGGGTAACCCTCCTGTCTGCTTGTGGGTCTGAATCACCTTTAGTCTCAAGTTCTGGGTGGATTCAAACTGTGAACCTTATGCTAGCGTACCCAAATGTACAGGCTCAGATAAAATTCTCTTTTGGGGATGCAATATACCTTTCACCTAATGGCACCTAACCAGGTATCCAAAATGAACCCTTAAAACTGTATAAAAGACCTTAGGTATGTTCTTACCTTTTCCTAGTTTAGTAACACCATTAAGCTTTTTGAACAGTTTTTGTCAGTCTTAACCCTCTATACGTCACATGCAAAAAAGAAATTGAGCAGACACCCGAGTAGTTTTTCCAATTATATATTTACTAAAAAATGGATAAAAATATGAAAATTCTAAACACAGAACAATATATCAAAGAGCATACAATCACGTACAGAAAAACAAGGAAAACTACAGACAAACTCCTTCCAAAGTGCATTTAGATCTTTTCTAGCTAATGTATTTCCTCTAAGTGCCTAAGTTTTCTTAAGAGTCCAAAAAGATATGTCACAAAGATCAGGCACAAGTCCTAGTTTAAATTGTGTCTCTCTCACACCCCTTCTGAGTCATCTAGCTCCTCCTTGTTGAATATAAAAAATATACAAACAGGATGTCCTAGCAGGAGGTATATTGAATAAGGTGACATCAGAAAAAACTCATTTCCCAAATATGACTCCTTAATTAACATTTTGTCTTTGATCTTGAGCAGTTCCTATTCCCCAGGCATGTCAAAGGATTTTATAACTTTTAGCACCATGTTGGGATAACATGTTCTTCCTATAGGTATCATAAAACTTTACAAACCCTATATCCTGGCAGCTGGGTCAGTTCTAATTAGGACAGAAAAACAGGAGTCCCTTAATTAAGTCTCTCTGGTCTTTTAATTACCTCCTGGTTTCAGGTCACTTGTCACTGTAACCTGAGAGGGGCATCCATAAGCACAGGCTGTCTTCTGACAGACAATCACCTACTATTTTTATATTACAAATATCATGCAACAATCATTACCAGCTGGCCAAGGGTCACACTCCTCCCCACCTAGATTAAATTTGAGGGATCTATCCTCTGCGTGGGATGAGCTTCCCAAGTCAGTTCATCTCTCATACAGACGCGACAAGCCATCTGTGTTCTGATTGGTCACTCCAGCCCTATGTAAGATTGTCATATCATACCCTTGCAAAACTCCATCTTAACAGTCTACCATTAGTTTTTCCCATTTGGGTTAGCCAAACCAGGGGGTTATGATCAGTTTGTACCTGAAAATGCTACCTATATAAGTATGCCTCTAACTTAACTTAACTTAACTTCTTAAGGGTCCACACTATGGCAAGACACCCTTTTTCCACAGTTGAGTAAGCCTGCTCCCTGGAAAGTAACTTTTTACTCAGGTACACTACAGGGTGCTTTTTCTCTTGGTTGGATGTCTGACTCAGTATTGGCCCAATACCCATATCTGAGGCATCAGTCTGCACTATAAAAGGTCTGCTATAGTCAGGACTTGTCAATATATGAGCACTGCACAGTGCCTCCTTCAGTCTGGTAAAGGCTTTTTCGCAGGATGGTTCCCAGGTAATTTTCTTATGCATTTTTTTCTTTACCAGGTCAGTTAGGGGAGCAGCCAGGGCACTATAATTGTGTACAAATTTCCTATAGTACCCTGCTGTCCCTAGAAAACTCATGACCTGCTTCTGCATTTCTAGTCTGGGCCATGCCTTGATCACCTCTAGTTTTACTTGGTTAGGACGGAGCTGTCCCCAGCCTACAACATGCCCGAAGTATGCCACTTCAGCCATGGCCACCTGGCACTTCTCAGCTTTAACAGTGAGCCCGGCCCTCTGTATCCAGCCCAGCACTTCCCTAAGGTGAGACAAGTGTTTCTCCCAGCCGGCACTAAAGATGGCAATGTCATCCAGGTATGCCACAGCGTATTCCTCGGCACCATTTAACACCTGGTTCACCAGCCTTTGGAAAGTTGCCGGGGCATTCTTCATTCCGAAAGGTATTACTTTAAATTCAAATAAGCCTATCAGAGTGATGAAGGCCAACCTCTCCCTCGCTATGTCAGTTAACTCTACTTACCAATATCCCCTTGTCAGGTCCGTAGTCTTAAGGTAGGTCACCCCTCCCAACTTATCCAGGAGTTCATCCATCCAGGGCAGCAGGTGGGTGTCTGACTTTGTGACTGCATTCAGTCCATGACAGTCCACACAGAAATGAGTAGAGCCATCTGGCTTGGGCACAAGGACTACGGGTGAGACCCAGGGGCTGTGGGAGCACTGGATTACCCCTAAATCCAGCACCTCCACCTACCTCCTAATGTCCTTTTGGACAGCTTCTGACACCCGATATGCTGTCCACTGTATGGGCATCTGTGTCCCTGTCTCCACATCGTGCATTGCTAAGGGGGTTAGTCCAGGCTTGGTGCTAACAGTGGGGCAAAGTCTGCTAAAACCTCCCTTACTTCCTGGATCCTGTCCAGAGCTAACTGGGGAGACAGTTTAACTGCCCACGGAGGACTCCTGCTTGCTTTGTTCCAGCAAGTCCAGAAGGGGATCTCCTTCATCTGCCCCTTCCCCAGGACCACATACTGCAAACACCATGTCAGCCCTATTAGCATATGGCTTCATCATATTGACATGGTACATTCTTTCTGTCTGTCTTCTGTCAGATAACGCTATGATATAGTTCATGTCATTTACCTTCCTAACTACTTTGTACGGTCCTGCCCACTCAGCCTGCAGTTTATCTTTCCAGACCAGAATAAGGACCATGACTTCCTGACCCATCATGTATGAGTGAGCTCTGGCTCTGCAGTCATACCCCCCTGTTTGTTTCTGTTGGGCAGCTGCCAGGTTGCTCTGGGCTGTCCTTGTATGCTCCTTCAGCCTTTCCCTAAACGTAAGGATGTAATCCACTGTAGGAGTTCCCTGGGTGGCATGCTTGCCTTCCCAGTCCTTCTGGATCAAGTCTAGGGGACCATGTACCCAGCATCCATATAAGAGCTCAAAGGGGGGAAAATCCTGTCGACTCTTGGGGCACCTCCCTGTATGCAAACAACAGGTGAGGAAGGTATTTCTCCCAGTCCCTCCCATGCTGTTCAACAAATGCATGGAGCATTGACTTCAGGGTACCATTAAATCTTTCCACAAGCCCATTGGCTTGGGGGTGATAAGGTGTTGTGCACCTCTGCACCACCCCACACCTCTTCCACAAACATTTCATCAAGTCCGACATGATGGAACACCCTCAATCGGTGATAACCTCCTGCAGAAACCCAACATGATAGAAAATCCCAAGTAAGGCATCTGCCACTTTGAATGTCCTCAGTGAGGGTAGGGCGACTGCCTCTGGATACCGGGTGGCATAATCCACCACAGTCAGGATGAACCTCTTCCTGGAGGAGCCAGGCATATTCAAAGGCCCCACAATATCCATTCCCACCCTCTGGAATCGCTCCTCCACTATGGACAATGGAATTAGGGCAGCTTGGGTTTTCTTAGCCACCTTCCCTATTTCTTGGCACCGGTGACAAGACCTGCAATACTCTTTCACCTGCTGGGTGAAATTGGGCCAAAAGTAATTCTGGGCCAACTGCTGTGTAGTGCGTGCAATTCCAAGATGACCAGACAAGGGAATATTATGTGCATTCTTGAGCAACTGCTCACGATACCCCTGGGGAATGACAAGCTGCCGGCCTATCACCCCTCCCTCTGTCATCACAGCCTGAGTATACATCAGTCCATTTTCCCAATAAACTTTATGTTTAACATCACCTCCCTGTGCTCCATCAGAGTCTGCCCAAACCTCAGCTTCTCTAGACTAAGGTCACTTTTCTGAGCAGCTGCAAACTCCTTACACATTCCTATGGCATGGGACTGGTCCCCTTCAGTCTCTAAACTAGGGTCCCTAGCACTAGTGTCAGGGCACTCATGATCACTGTCACCCCTAACCCTCTGACAATGGGTCACCCCTCCTTCTTCGGAGTAACCCTCCATAGCTGTGTGGTTAACTGCTACCGGGGAAATTTCTACCCCTTTTCATTGGTCTCCATATCAGGAGACACAGTCTAGGGAACCAGCCTCCTAGTGGTTTCCACAATGGCTTCTGTGGGGTCCAGGGAAGTACAAATTTTCCTTTGCCGCTTGGCTACAGGTAACTACACACACCATCCCTTGTTTGAGATTGTTGCCATGGATGACATCCACTGCTAAAGTTTTGGCTACAGTCACCTGTTGCACAGTTCCCCCTGTTTCACCCCAGTCTAGGAGAACACTAGCGAGTGGCAATGTTTTCTCCTCCCCAGTGAAGTCTTGTACAGTTACATATTTATTGGGTATAAGCTGACCAGGCTCTACCAGATCCCCTTTTACCAATGTCAGGGATGCCCCTGTGTCCCTTAACCATTGTGTCTGTACACCATTCACTGTGACTGGGTGCATGTATTCCCTCATGTTCACAGACATGCTTCCAGGGACACATAAGCAACTCACTTCTTTCTTAGCCTCATGTTGCATATTGCTCGTCCTTTTGGGACACTGTCTTGCAATATGCCCAGTTTCTTTACAAACCCAACATTCATTTCTTTTCTCAGAGAAATCTTTTCTTTGATACCTATGGCTAACTGGTTTCGGTGGAGGCAGTGAAGGTTTTAGCTGCCCTGAAGGAACACTTTTCCCTTTCTGCACTGCCACGCCAGCCCCATTCGCTTTCAGAGCAGGTCCGCTCTTGGCATGGAGATCCAAGAGTTCTATTTTTTTTTATTTAGTTAGTCTTTTTTTTACCTGGTAAGTGCACTAGACAAATCCTGCCTATTTTCAGGCTTGACCCGGAGGAGGGGGATACAGATAAATGCCAACTGACCTTGAACCAGATTATGCTGTTGGTGGTATTTTTAGTGAATGAGGGAAATTTGGCCAGGACACCAGAGAAATTCCCCTACTCTGTGGACGGGTGGTGCGGTCCGTCCATCTGTAGAGATGGCTGAGCTCACTTTGGAGCTGGAAGCCGTAGGTGCAAGCTGTCTTTCCAGTGATGAGGCGTTTCTTTCCTCTGCACCTTTGAGCACTGAAATGGATGATACGATGGCTGACCTGGAGGAAACCGGGGTAGAAAATTGTCGTTTGTCTACAACACCAGCTATTCCTGATGCAAATATCTCTTTCTTACCTTCACAAATGGATAACGCTCATGTTTTGGAAGAAAAACGTGCCCTTCTACAAAGACAATTGTTCCTTCTAGAAGAAGAATTACTTCTCAAAAGTTTGGATGTGGAATTAGAGCGTAAACGTAAAAGAAGTCCTGATAATACTTCTTCTTCAACAGTTTTGTCTAAAATTTTTGCAGTGGACTCTGTTTCCCCAGAAGACAATGCTCAGGTTGTCAAGGAAGCATCTACGGTGCCTGGAGAACCCGGATGGTCACCGGAAAGCACTTTGCAAGACGCCGGTTGGACCAGAATGGCGTCGGGTGAATGGATTGCAGATTTGAATTCAAGATCGCAACCCCCTGCGGCAGCTACTTTGCCGACGGACCCCATTGCCGCTTCTTCACAGGTCTCTGTTTCAGACCCAAAAATAAATCTACAAGCATCTCCAGAGTGGTCGACTGCTGAACCTGCTGCTGTCTTTTCAGGTAAAGTGCACATAGCTTCTGACCCCCTATCTCTTTAGCAGTTTCACATGATTCTTTGGGATGCTCTGTTTCTACCCTTACCAAAGACACTGTTTCACATATGGAACTGGAACTTCTTATTTCACAAGAACAAAGAATTGATCAGGCATCTGAAAACGCTCCTCATTCTTCTTATGCAGATTTATTTCGAAAGCCCATTGAATTGGCGAAAAGACGAAATGCTGTTCATCTTCGGTATTTGGGGGGTATGGATCCTGCTCCTGACAGATATTTTGTGGGCCGTATTTTACTGAAACAGTCTTTAGGCTTTACGCCATCAGAAGTTTATGCACTGATTCATGCTCCAGGAGATTTGACATTTGATGTAAGTTTCCGAACTCCTGAGCTTCTGGAATGTTTTTGGATAAAACATATAACGGTAAAGACAAATTCTTTATGGACTCCTTTCCAGGTTATCCCCTTAACAAAACAAACTTTTAGAGTAATAACAATCTTATTTCAGAATGAGTGGGTGAACTTTTCAGATATTCTTTATTGGTTGGAGAAACATTGTGAACTGCAGGGTACTCCAGATCCAATCCTGGATGCTGAGGGTTTTTGGAATGGGGGGTGGAAAATGCAGATAAAATTATGACAAACTGTGGATGGTTTGGAACATCTACCTAACTGTTTTTACATAGGTAGAGATAAAGGTTTCATTTTTTATCCAGTGCAATCGAAACACTGTTTTAAATGTGGTTCTTCTAGACATTTGAGCTCTACTTGTAATGTTCAAATTTGTACATATTGTGGGGATACTGGTCATGTTAATATGCATTGTATGAATACTCCTAAGTGTAATCTTTTTGAGGATAGTGGACACAACTTTATGGACTGTCCCTGGGATGCTCACAATACGGGTGAAGCTGATTACGGTATACAAGACTTTTACATCCACAGAGCTACGAAACCCTTGATTCCCTGTCCCTTGGAGCCTCAACCTCAAAGGAGACAGATAGGAATTACTAAACATCATTTTTCCAAACCACTTACTCCTTCTACTAACGCTATTGTGGGAGATGTCCTGCACACTTTGCCCACTGACCATTTTGACTCAATTACTCTAAATTCTCGAAAAGATGACCCAGTTACCGGAGTTATGCCCCCCTCTCCTTTGGTAGGTGTGGCTTTACAGGTCCCTCTCCCAATCAAGATTCCTGCATCCAGGCCTCCGATTCACACCACTGCACCACTAGTAATGGGGCTGCCTGTGTCTGCCAATAAATACTCGGTGTTGTCACAGGAGATGACTGGGTTAGATCAAGATTCTGATTCAGCATCATTGGCCTCATCTCAGATGGAGTTAGTTTCGGATACGGAAGTACCTAGTCAGGTTAAGAAAAAAAGCGGTGTTAAGCCTCGAAAGGGTACTAGGAAAAGTGCTAGACTGTCTACTGACATTACTTGATTAAATGGTGTCTTCTGCTGATGGTGATATTTATAATATTAAGATAGCCACTTTAAATATGAATAGCATTCATTCCATGGTCCGCATGCTGGCTACCTTTGATTAATTTTCAACCCTGTCTTTTGATATCCTATATTTTCAGGATACCAGATTGTATACAGTACAAGATTTTACTAAGGCCTCTGAGGCTTGGATATGGGGTCCCAGTTATTGGTCTGGAGGAGAGGATCTTTGTTTAGGTTTAGGGATTTGTTTTACCGCTCCTTATGTAAAAGTCACACATATCGTAGATATTTTCCCTGGTTGTGCACTTTTATTAGACATTACTTTAGCCTCCATAGATTTTCGACTTATTAACATTTATGGTCCACAAATGAAAACTGGTAGAATTTCCTTATTAAAAAAAATATGGCCTTTTCTTTTTACAAGCAGGAATGTTTTATTTGGTGGTGATTTTAATATCACCCTCTCAGCTCAAGATAGACATTTTGCCACTTCCAAAATTTATTGAAATACTCATTTTTTACACTCCTTGCTTGCTCAGTCTCAGTTTACGGATATTTATCAGCACAATACTGTAATCCCTCATACTTTTTTTCAAGGACAAAGATTCTCTCTCATTGATTATTGGTTTGTTTCATCTTCTTTACAAGCCAAAATGACAAAAGTCTCTCTGATAGCCACTTCAGATCATGCACTTCTTAGTGTTACCCTTTCAAATTGCCATATGACATCTAGAGGGTCTGGATATTGGAAACTAAATTTATCATTACTAGATATTCCAGAAGTCAAAACTGGTTTTCAGGACATCATTATGGCTAGACAATCTGTATTTTTTTTACACGAAGATAAACATTTGTGGTGGGAAGATACAAAACATGACTCAAACTTATTTCCAAACAATAGGTAGATTACTTGGTAAATATAAGACGCAAGAATACTCTGCTGCCAGACAATCTTTCCTTTTATTTCAGGAATGTATTGTAAAAGGACATGTATATGATGAAAAAGAATTTCGAGATTTAAAAATTAGGTTAACAAAGCTGCAATATGATTGTATGTCTTCCTTGAGGCAGGAACAAAGGTTTGGAATTAGTGGGACACGGACTCATACAATTCCTTTCGAATTTTGTAATGCTTCTAGACTGAGAAAGGATATTACATCATTGACACATTCCTCAGGTACAGTTCTTTATAAAAAAAGATGATATTTTAAAAGAAGTGGATGGGCGACTTAAATTTTTGTTTACTGCAAGTCTTAGGCCCAGCGATTCATGTATACAAGAGTGGTTATCATCTTGTCCTCTTCCAAAAATTCCTGATCAGCTAATCTCCGGTTTACTCAAACCCATCTTGGAACGTGAAGTGCAGGAGGTAATTGTTAATTCCCATACGGGGAAAACGCCAGGGTCAGATGGTTTGCCAAATGAATTCTATAAACTTTTGGTCCCTTGGTTATTGGAGGAACTCACCAGTCTCTTCACATATAGTTTAAATGTTAATTTGTTACCTTCTAGCATGTATATGGGATTAGTAATCTTATTGTACAAACAAGGTGATAGGACTTGTTTGGAAAATTGGAGACTGATTACCCTTCTAAATTGAGATTATAAGATTTTTCCAAAAATTCTTAGTAATCGTTTATCCTCTTGCTTAGAAGACATAATACATCCTACTCAGTTTTGTTCTGTTTCAGGAAGATCAATTCAAGATGGTCTTATTTTATTGCATGAAATATTTTCTAGAGGACAGTCAGGTGATCTTACAGGTTTTATCATTAGTCTCGATCAGAAATAGGCTTTTGACAGTGTCTCCCATACTTACTTGTGGGCTTGTATGTCTCATATGAATTTTCCAATATCCTTCATAGACTGACTAAAAACGTGTTATAATGTAGCCTTAGCAATCCCTTTTGTGAATGGTTGGTTAGGTTGTCCTGTCTCGGTAATAAAAGGTGTTAGACAAGGATGTCCCTTGAGTCCTTTGTTATACTGTATATTATATCTTTGGAACCCCTTCTTACACACCTTAACACAAATGACGAAATTAGAGGTTTGTCTTTTAATAGTACCTGCACGGAAATTAAAATGATTGTATATGCTGATGATATTTGTCTTACTTTGGCAGATCTCCCATCGTGCCATGTTACTGTGGCCTTGCTGATGGCATATGCAGAGAGCTCCGGTTCAAACATAAATCTCATTAAAAGTAAGTATTTTCCACTTAATTTAGATCCTGTGGTGGTAATGGATTGTCCTAATGTCCCAGTTTGCATAGGTCTGGGTAAAATTCTAGGCATTTATTGGGGTATGGTAGATTCTGCTAAATATAATTGGGATCTGTCTCTCAAGATAGCACAGTCTAAAGTCTCAATTTGGAATAAGTGGAAAATGTCGAAAAAGAAAAGGGTGTTTATGGTTAAAACCTTTTTGCTCATTATGTTTTTGTATTTAGGCGCGATCTTTCCCCCTCCAACATCTTTGGATACTGCCCTTTATGGTTTATTTTTTTCTGTGATCTGGGGTAGTAGATTAAACCCAATTAAGAGGGGTATCTTATATCAGGATTTTAAGTTGGGAGGTATTAAAATGGTGAATCCTATTGTGTTCCTTTTTTCCTTGTTTATTTCTAAATTTTTTTTTCCTTTGCTACATAGTTTTGGGAAAATATGGGAATCACGTGTCTGGGACACTGTCTCTCCATGGATTTTGCGTTGGGATTTACATAAAAGTATCCCTAAACAAGTTTCTTTAAAAGGTCTTCTTGAACATTTTAAGTCATGTTTTTTGAAATTAAAGGTATGGGGTCTTTTCCGGATTCATTTAGTATCTTACCAAAGGAAAACATTATATGAGAAGATTATGGAACAATTTTTGATTCCCTCAGCTTTTTCAGTTTATTCATTTTCTGAAGTTTCTCAAATTAGTAATATGTTAATCTCAAAAGAATCCCTGCATATATGTGGGATGTGGTTTGGCTTACGGCTCACTTGAAATTGAACGTGAAGGGAAATTTGATGCATAAGGGTGTCTCAGATAGAGGTTGCCCTAGGCTACATATATGTCATGCTCCCTTGGAAACTGTACAACATTTGTTTTTTGAATGTGCATATGTAATTGAATTTTGGGCCTATGCAACCATTCAGTGGCCAACAGTACCTTTATAAACTTTAACTGACCGTGTTCTATTTTTTGGCATTTTACCAGTCTCTTGGAGCAAATTTTACCCCGATACGATTTATGTACTTTTTGCATGTATTAAATATCATATTTGGCAAGCACGCTGTGCATGGTCCTTACAAAAGCAATATTTGTCCCCTAGACAGGTATTTTGGAAGATACATTCATCTATTCTTCAAATTCTACATTTTGGAAAAATACACTTTTCTGATGTTATGTTTCAAAAGTATTGGAAACATTTAAATTGGTTAGATACAGGGTAATCCTGAAATATAGGTGTTAAATGGATATTTTTGTTTTACCTCCTTTGCTTCCCTGTAGTATGATTTAGGGACAGTACGCCATCCAAGATTTTGGTTATATTTCACTAAAACATATTCTTCACTACTCTTATAGTAGAAATGTGAAGGGACTACTGTCTGTATTTAGATTATTTGGGATTTTTGTATGTTGTGTTGTTTAATTTTGGATATTGTTTATCAATTATGTTGTTGTCTGCCTTACTACATTGTTATAATTTTGAGTTTTGAAGTAATATCCTTCCCTTACTCCTTTAGGGGTTGAGATGGGGGTTAAGTGTATATACACGTTATTTCTGTCTGCATTTCTTGTATATTGTATTTATCTATTTTTTTTTGTTGATTTCTTGCATTATGATTTTGTATGATGTAATACATTTTTGTATATGGTATTTTCAGTTCTGAATAAAAAATTCCCCTACTCTTTTCAATAAGTGCCATGGGATCTTTAACATCCACCTGAACTACCACCAATCCAGGCAGATGGGACCTCGGTTTAACGTTTCATCTGAAAGATGGCACCTCAGACATGCAGCACCCCTCTCATGCTGCACTACAGTGTCAGTACTGGGATATTAACCCAAGTGCCAGATGTGGGAACTGAACCCACAGCCCTCTGATCTCCTGGCCTCAGAGGCGAGTGTGCTACCTACTGAGCCACTGACACTAGTTCAGCAGCCTCTTGCACTGTTTTGGGATCTCAGTCCTCCAGTCAGGTTTTCAGCTCTGCTGGGCATGCCCCAAAAAACTATTCTAACAAAATAGCATTTATAATTTTATCTACAGAGTTCACCTCAATTCCTTCCCACCAACATTTTAAAAACTGACGTTGTTTCATGGTTAGCTCCTCGTAGCTCATATCAGGGCTTCTCCTGAGCTTACGGAATTTAGCTCTGTATGCTTCTGCAGTTAAATCATTTTTTTTTAACGGCGCGGCTTTAAGTTTGCTGTAATCATTACTGTCCTCATTGTCCATTTGACCCAATGCATCCCGAGCTTTTCCGGTAAGTAGTGGGGATAGCTGGAAGCTCCAGGACCCTCTAGGAATTTTTGCCTGAATACAACCTTTTTCAAAGGAATTTAAAAAGGTATCCATATCCTCCCCCTCTTTAAATTCAGCTATCAATTTGGAATTCAATTTGCAACCCAGTCCTGTAGTTCCAGTTAAACCCAAGCCACTTATCTGCTCTGGTGCTGGTGGTTGGAGTCATAGCTTCTCCAGTTCATATCACCTCTGGTACTCACGCTCCTCATGGTGTGCCTCTCATTGTTCAAGTTCAGCTTCTTGCTGTTCTAACTCCCTCTTCTCCTCTGCGGCTCACTGGTGCTCACGCTCTTCACGGTCAGCTTCTCACTGTTCTCACTCCCTCTTCTCCTCTGCGGCTCATTTCTCTCACTCAGTGTCTCTCTGGAACTCCAGCTCCATTCTGTGCAACTCAGTCTGCAGCCTGATTGCGACTGGCTCCAGAATGCTGGTGACCTTCCCCTGCTGCTGTGGCCCTTCTCTTGCACTGGCTCTGCTGCCCTCCTCACCGGATCTGGACACTGCACTGGCCACTAGCCTCCCATGCCCAAGGTTTGGTTCTTTACAGTCACAGTCTGTGACTCAATGCTCTGGACATCTGCTGCCATCAGGGCATCCACGAGGTTCTGCTTGGTGGCTCTCACCTCGTGTAGGACTCCTCTCTCCTCGCACAACTGCCTCAAGTAGTCTGCAGTGTACCCACTGTAGTTGGAAGCCATCTTCTTCCCTAACTACCGCTACTCTAACTTGCACTTTAGAAAAAAAAATAAAACAGGTAGGAACTTGACTGTAAGCAAAATGATATAGTTCTGTTTCCTTTAAAAAAAATAAATCACTGCCTTATTTTTCAAGTGAGCTGTACAGTATCAAGCTGACACACTGAACAGTTAAAGCTTGTGTTACCAAATTTATCTGCATTGCTGCAAACCAAATATGTCACCAATGCACACAGTAGGTCAGGCCCTCTGCTACCACAGTGCCAACCTCTGAGCACAATAATGTCAACAGGTAACAGACAGGGTAACCCTCCTATCTGCTTGTGGGCCCAAATCACCTTTAGTCTTAAGTTCTGTGGGGATTCAAACTGTGAACCTTATGCTAGCATACCCAAATGTACAGGCTCAGATAATATTCTCTTCGGAGGTTACAATATATCTTTCGCCTAAGGGCACCTAGCCAGGTATCAAAAATGAAACCTTAAAACTCTATAAAAGACCTTAGGTATATTCTTACCTTTTCCCAGTAGTAACACCATTAAGCTTTTTGAACAGTTTTTGTCAGTCTTAACCCTCTATACGTCACATGCAAAAAAGAACTTGAGCAGACACCCAAGCAGTCTTTCCAATAATATATTTACTAAAAATGCATATAAATATAAAAATTGTAAACACAGAACAATATATCAAAGAGCATACAATCACATAAAGAAAAACATGGAAAACTACACACAGACTCCTACCAAAGTACATTTAGATCTTTTCTATCTAAGCCTCTGGCCTCAAATCTCTGGGTCATTTCTTTTGTTGATGTCATTACATCTATTTCTTCAGAACAGTTCTGTTTCACTCTTAAAAATTGACTATATGGGATTGATTCTACTAAATTTTAAGGGTGGAAACTATCCACTCTCAAAACTGTATTTCTGTCTGTTATTTTTCTGTAAATTTTTGTTAACAGATGTCCTCTTTCTGATAGATCAGTAGATCCAGAAATGGAATTTCATTAGGGTCATAATTAAGTGTAAGCTTCAAATATTTTGTACACTTATTCAGAAGTTTATAAAATTCCAATAATTCCATCTCTGTGCCATGCCATATAACAAAAATATGGTCAATAAAGTGGTTCCATTGTACAATATTATTCAAAAAGGGGTTGTCTTTATAAACAAAATTTTTCTCAAACCAGTTCATATACAGATTGGCATACAAAGGGGCCATGCTTGACCTCATCGCTGTGTACTTAATCTGAGCATAAAACTGTTTTTCACATTTAAAGTAGTTCTGTGTGAGAACCAAATTTGCTAAGTTTAACAAGAATTCATTAGGAGGTTTTTCCTCCATCCTTAGTTTTTGTAAAGCATCGTTTAATGCCTCACAGCCCTCTCTGTGTGATATTGATGTATATAGATCCTTTACATCAAATGTAACCAAAAAAATTGGGTTTTCAGCCAAAAGTCCTTGTAAATTAATATTTTCCACAATATTACTCATTTGTGTACCATCCTTGACATAAGATTTCATTTTCATTACCAATTCTCTTATGTGAAAATCCACATAGACTGATAAAGGCTCTAAAATAGAACCAATGCCTGATACTATTGGCTTTCCTGGAGGATGCAAGGGGTCCTTATGTATCTTTGGAAGAGTATAGAAAATTGGGATTAATGGGAAATTTTTATATAATGCATTTTGTTCCCATTCAGTGATCGATCCTCTATCAAATGCTCTTAATAGCGCTTCCTGAATCAAACTTGCTATTTTTTCTGTTGGATCCTCTGTAAGTCAGTAAGTAGTTCTCTTGTTTGTCCAACATTTGCAAACATTTTTCCTTATAAATCTGATAGTCTTCTATTACTATGCCACCACCTTTATCAGCCTTCTTAATTACTATACTTTGATCGTTCTCAAGACTCCTCAGCGCTCCAAATTCCCTTGATGTCAAGTTGAATTTGGTTCTCCTATCACTATTCTTTTCCTTTTTTAGAAGTTTTTCCACATCTTTCCTTACTAGACAGATATAAGTTTCAATAATATGAGGGATTGGGCCGGGGGAAGGTACTGCGGCTTAATTTGTAATTTTTGACTAAGTTTAGATTTATTTTTTTGTGCCTCCGGGTTGGTTGGTTCATAGGATTATTTTCAAAACAGTAACGAAGTCTTAATTTTCTAAAAAAAGATTCACATCTAACTTAACCTCAAATTCATTCACCTTCTCATGAGGACAAAATGTCCAACCTTTATTTAACAATGTTACTCCCTCACCGGTTAATTCTCTTTTTGATAAATTAAATACTGCTACTTCACCTGTGATCTGGTAACTACCTGTAATTGTGGTTCTTTGGTTTTTTCTCTCCTTCTTCCTTCTTGCCCTCTAGCGGTGTCTGTTTTTCCTGAACCTGAGCCCCCTTCATCTGGATCTTCTCCTGTACTCATATTCTTCTTTGTAAACTGTTATCCCTGAGACTGTTTCCCCCATTGCCTTCTTCCTCTCCCTCTGAATCCTCTTCTCCTTAAAAAACATTCCCCTCTAGCTCCTCTTCCTTGTTCAAAATCAGTATCACTACTTGAAGTGTACATATTTCCCTCTGAATCAGGATCATATATATATTGCATTCTCATTTTGGTCTCCTTATTTTAAAACCAGGAATAGACCTTACCGTCCCTATAGTCATTTAGATCCCTTTTAAATGTTGTTATCTTTAAGGCTCGAATTTCATTTTCATATTCATCTATCTGTTTATTCACTCTATCCAAGAAAGTACTTAATTCTTCTTCCAATGATACAATTTCCTTATCTAGATAAAATACAGGGCAAGAAGTAGGAAGGAGAGGAAAACCCAAAGAACCACAATTACAGGTAGTAACCAGATCACAGGTGAAGTAGCAGTATTTAATTTATCAAAAAGAGAATTAACCAGTGAGGAAGTAACATTGTTAAATAAAGGTTTGATATTTTGTCCTCTGGACCTAATGATCAATCAGAAAGAGGGACATCTGTTAACAAAAATGTATAGAAAAACAACAGACAGAAATACAATTTTGAGAGCGGATAGTTTCCACCCTAAAACTTTGGTGGAATCAATCCCATATAGTCAATTTTTAAGAGTGAAATGGAACTGTTCTGAAGAAACAGATGCAATGACATCAACAGAAGAAATGACCCAGAGATTTGAGGCCAGAGGGCATAGGATAAAAGCATTAGAGAAAGCAAGAGCTAGAGCTTTAGGAAAAGAAATGAAAGAGATGTTATTGAATACAAGAAATATGATGGAATCTATGGACAATAACATTGTTCTGTCACTAAAATACAGTGATATTTTTGGACCAATTAAGCATGTGGTTAGTAAACATTGGAGTGTACTGAAGTCCATGAATATGGGAGAAAAAGCATTTCAGAGGGGCCCTCAAGTAATGGCTAAAAAAGCAAAATCTTTGTCTGACTGTTTGGTGCATACTGAACATAAAATACAAGAAAAAATAAATCAGCAGGTGATTACAAAAGAGGGCCTAAGAGGGAATTTTAGTTGTGGGAGATGTGTTCACTGTCACAATACTTATAAGGCTAAAAACATAAGAAACATCAGTAAAAATGAGAATTTTAAAATTAAAGACTTTATTAATTGTCAGACAGAAGGAGTCATATATGGCATTAAATGCCCATGTGACCTTACGTATATTGGAAAAACAAAAAGACAACTGAAACAGAGAATATGGGAACATAAAGGTTACATAAGAAATAAAGATTTAACATCTCCCATAGCTGGGCATTTTATTGAAAGGGGGCACCAGATACCAACATTACAGTACTCTGGTATAGAAAAAGTTCAAAGAAATAAAAGAGGAGAGAATTATAATAATAAACTTCTGTTAAGAGAAGCAATGTATATTGATTATTTTCAAGCTAATAATCCCAAATTTGGACTGAATGAGGTAATAGAATGGCAACCGATTCTTTGAAAATTCTGATATAGCACAAATAAGCAAAACTGGTTAAATAATACCTTTTTATTTAATATGGACCAGCCTTCAGTATACTACTTTCCTTTTAAAAACTGTGAGGATGTTGTAAAATATAATCTAAAACCTATTATAATATTTGTTGGAATTGATTTACATATCTTGGAGAAACAGTAAAAATTAGTAGTTCCCCTGATACCTAGTATTGTGATAATTAGGTGCTGCAGAGAGGCAGGTCTGGCACATAGAACAGGCAGAATTAGCCTGTTAATTGATGTAACTCATCATTGCCAGATTTGGGAAGGGGCTATTGCTATAAAACGACCCTGAAAAGCCCCGGCACTTTCATTCCCACCTAGGAGCTGTAAGAGGCACTTATATGTAAGTACTGAATCCTATCTGTTTGAGTAAGAGAAAGATTGTGAAATAAAAGTTAGAGCCTGTCCTCTGTTTGTATAGCTAAAGAAATAAAGATAGAAAAGACTGCACCGACAAGTGGTGCTTCTTTGTAGAAAAAGTAAATGGCATTTACAGGTTAGATTTTCATTTAAATAATGAATGTTACTGAAGAAGGAGTGAAGCTAATCTCTTTTGTTTTGTTTAAATGAGGATAGTATGAACATTTGGGGAGACAGCACTATGGGTAGTAAATTTAAAAGAGTAATGACAAGTTAGACTGAAATTTAACTGAAGAGTTAACTAAGTTGATAAATTTAGGTAATTTAAGTTAGAATGTGGAAGTTTTATCTGGCGATTAGCTTAAGATGTATATGGAAATAATTGGAATACTAATTAGTATGTATTTGAATTTGCTACAGGCAGCATGTTGAGAGAAGCGTCAATATGGAACATTGTAAGTTAAGACAGTATTTGAGAAGTAATGTGGAAAAAGTCAGCATTATTATTTCCTTGAGTTAACTTGATATTTGGAACACACTAGAAATACAGTAATGCTTATATTATGTTTTTTGGTTTTTATGATTAATTTTCAGCTCAGTAGTGGTGGGAGTCGAATCTCACAACATATTTAAAATTACAAGAATGATCCTTATAATAAGATGATAATCTATTTTACATATGGAATGATAATATAATGTCTCTTCTGCAATATAAATGTTATTTAACAAACATTTAATGAAAAAAAATTGTAGAGTGAAATAAGGAAATGATTGTATTCATACATTTTTTACTTCAGAAACCAATTCCTGATGAAGGGTATTTTAACTGAAATGTAGAAAGCTGAGAAAGCTGATTTGGATGTAACATTATTAAACAATTAACTGAAAAGTTTAAGACTACATAGTTTGTTGATTTACTTCAGGGTGAGTGGGGTGAAGTTCCAGTATACTTTTGTATTGTTTGAGCATAAGCCTTTACTGGTTATAACCCTCTCCCCATTACAGCTACTGATACATATTTGTCTCTAAATTTCCCTTTTTTTTTAGGTTTTGGCTGTACTGGAAAGTCTTTTTTCGATAGCTGCATTAATATGTAATACGATTTATGAAAATGTAATCAATAGATGCGAATTTGGTGAGGTGTTGGTGAGGTGTTAACCTAGATATCAAGCCAGGGATTTAACTCTGGGAATAATTATTTGAACTTGAGTTTGTTTGCTAAATGTCGAACTTTGTTATTTTAGTTACTGCTTGGGTTAAGTTTATTAAGTATAAATCACTTATACTCCCATATAGTATAGTTATATATTATCCAAGTTTAGAAAGAATTGAGAAAACACATTTAACTTCATAAATTGATATCAGAAGTTTGAATTTATTAGTAAGAAGGTGTTTGTATGATACAAACTAGGGGTCAGAGAGATAGATAGAAAGACATTACATGTATGACTAGCCCTGTTTACAGCTCTACATTTTACCACCAGGTGTGAAACAGTAGCTAAAGAGAGATCCCAGAGATTGGTGGCCTGGAGGATTCTTCCATCTGCATTTCACTCGAAGAACTAGAAACCTCATAATTAAATAAGAGAAGCTTAGCTATCCACAGGTCATTTGACTACCAGAGGCCGGATTAAAGAAAATGAACAGAACTTTCTTATGAGTAAATGGAAGTAAAGAACACAAGAAAAGATTACCAGAATAGAAGGAAACAGATGATATATGCACAACAGTGACATTTAATAATTTTAAAAGGACTCATAGCACTGATATTCTGTAAAAACATAATTGCTTGTTTCCCTATTATATTTTCTATTATATTCCTATATCCTTATATTTTATATTGCATTGAGATAGTTTGAGAATTGGAATGAATTATCCTAAATTTAATCCAAAAGACTGGGTAAGGTTCTAAGAAAATAATATATAAGTATTCTTGAGTATTGTTGGAGTAAAGCGAGGAAAAAGGTGCAGCTATAAGTGGGATTTTTAGAACACAATGGTTAGTACAAGAAGTAACATAGTCTGATCACTTCTGAGACAACAGAATAATCTATTGGCAAGCAGGGGGAAAAACAAAGAATTAAGTCTGTTGAACAGGGCAATAGTTTGCTAGAGATACAACATAGTATGGATAAAAATCAATCCAGGATATCAGATTTTTTAACCAAAACAGAGCACTCAGAAAGGGTTTGTTCTATGCCTATTACACAGGGCGATAATGCCCCCCCCCATAAAGAAGGTATTAACTAAGTTTTGTTCACCAAGATTAATCAAATCTTATATGGAAGCTATTTCTTTTCCATCACATAATTCATATGACTAGTGTCTTTCTCAGTTCTATTTTTGACAATTCTAATAAAAGGCAAGGCAATTTTTACTTATAGGGCACCCATTCCCTGAGGCTATGGGCACCTAACAAACATCAGTAAGATAAAACATACATTTAAAAATACAGTAAAAATGTTCAGAATAAAATTTTATAGTTATAGCTTAACAGCTTTAAAATAAGCTTCAGGTTGCAGAAGGATGGACTGGGCATCAAAGCTGGGATCAACAATCTACAAGGGGTAGGGCTGAAAAAGTGGGCCTTCAACCTCAGCTTAAACAACCTGATTGAAGGAGCCTCTCAGACTGCTAATGGAATTGAGTTCCAAAGGGATGGCCCAGCAACACTAAAATCACTGTCACCCAATGTCCTGAGCCAAGCCCTGGGAATGTCCAGGAGGCCCCTTGAAGAGGAGCGGAGAGAGCGAGCAGAGGTCACCAGTGTCAGGCGCTCTGACAGGTAACCAGGGCTCAGTCCATAAAGGGCCTTATAGGTGAGTAAATCCACCTTGAAGAGGACTCTCCACTGGACAGGCAACCAGTGCAGGGCACGTAGGACCTGGGTTACATGACTGGACCTCGAAAGGCCCATCAGCAAGAAGGCCACCATGCTCTGCACCAGATACAGTCTGCAAAGGGTCCCTTCCATGACCCCAAAGTATAGAGAATTGCAGTAGTCAAGCCTAGAGGTAATGAAGGCATGCACCAGCATCAGCAGATCCTCTGGCATAACGAGGGTCTTAATCCCGGCAATGTTCTACAAGTGGTAAAACTCACTTTTGACTACAGATGACACCTGATCTTCAAAGGTCAATCTACTGTCCAGGATCATGACAAGATTGTGCACCCTTGGGAAAGCCACCAGTGGAGCAGATCCCAGGACAAGACCTGTATTAGCCCACAATGGCAACCATGATGCCCGTGACCAGGCTCGATCACTAGTACCTCCGTCTTATCCAGGTTAAGTCTCAGTCAGCTGAAAGCCATCCAGTCATTGATTTTAGCCAAACAGTTATTAAGCACATTGACAGCTCCGGATGTTCCAGGTGAAAAAGACAAATACTAAATCAAATTTAGAAATACGTATGGAAATTAAGGGATCAGAGAGAAGGAAATCAGTCGCAGATAAGATTAGACCTCCAACATTTATTGTATCTTCTTAATCTATCTCCGTTCCAATTTATGAAGGAGAGCAGAATTTAGTGCAACAAAAGAGATGTGTACAGGTGGATAATCTTCCTTTAGTCATACAGGATCTGAACCTGCCCACTGAAGTGCTTAAAAGAATAGCTTCTAGTTATGTTAGCACAGATCTAAAAGGTAAGGTGGAGAAGCACAAGGATGCGCAGGGGTCATCACTGAGGCACCTTTCAAAATTCTCTGCTGCAATCACCTAGCCAGAAGACACACACAACTACTATCAGGAAGATCAAATAATTTACAATAAAGAATTTGTTACAGATAAGGAGGACTTTACTTGATCTACATCTTTATCCAAACAAATGTTGGAAATAGTAAAAAACCCTTATTATGCCAACATCATTATCTTGGAAAATCTATGGGTAGTTAAAGAGGAAATAGCAAACTTAAGAAGTGATGTATTGTATAACAAAATTATTTTAGACCAGATAGGAAAACAGGAGTCAGATGCTCAACAAGAGGAGGGTCAGATTAAGAGAATAATAAAACAAAATAAATCAGTACAAGTTCAGCTGCCTCCACCTTTCCAGAAGGGACAGGAGGAGATAACGGAACTAATAGATTTTACAAAAGATCAGAATAGGAAAAAGTCTCAAAGAAATATGAGGCCTCAAAAGAAAAGGCCTAAGAGAAATAGGGAACCACCTGCCAGGAAGGAGGATAAATTAAATAATGTTGAAACAATACTAAAGGGATCAAAATATATACATATAATGAGTATAAACTCATATGATCCCCAATAGAAATAAAGGAAGAAAAAATGCCTTTAAAAAGTTTAGATGAGATACCTTTGGCTTTAGGAAATACAAATACACAGATAGCTAAAGAGCCATACCCTAATTTACAAAGTAAACAGATCTCATGGGCTATTATTAAAAGCCAGGGTTTGACTGAGAGAAGAACTCAAAATTCCCAGCCTAGAGTGTCTTCCAACAATTTAGAGGTAACATCTTTGGACAGTTTTCCCAAAGATCAAGCAGCAAAAGAACCAATAGAATATTTAATAGAAATATTTGTTATTAATAGATTGTACCGTCAATCACCAACAACGTTGACAGACTGGTTAATACAGCTCATACATCTATTGGAAGATAGAAACAGTATAAATGTCTCACGACAGCCCAACAATAAATTTGCAGATTGTGTGTTATTATACTGTACATCACAGCAAACTGAAAAAAGGATATGGGAACAAGAGGGAAAATGAAAACAAAAGGGGATTAGTATGTCACCTCCTCAGAAGGTTCCAGACCCTACTTTAAAATTAGAAATTGTTCCAAATAAGGATAAGGTAAAAGAGGATGAATGGATAAGTAGGGTATCCGAGGTAATTGATGATTATAATAAAAACTTAAACATTTCTTGGGAAAACAAACCTTCTCATAGTTTGGATGGGAAGTCCCAAAAAGGCAGTCTTTGGGGCATACAAAATGGGAAACTGTAGCTTTCCTCTCATGTGCTCTCAAGACAAACATCAGTCATAATGTTATTGAGCAAATTCAAATTCATAGGAATATCAAATTATCCTCAGATAGATCTCACTTTTAAAAGTAGTAAACTGGCGGCTTTGATTTTGGAGGCAGCGGTTTTACTGGATTCAATGGGAATACATTTAACAGAGATAAAACCACTGGAAAATAAGAGCAGGGAATGGATTAATAATAAACAAATATGCTAAGCATAATTTCTTGGAATATAGAAGGCTTAGGAATCAAATTTGCAGATCACAAGATAAAAATGTTTTTGTACACTTCAAAAAACTTAAAAAAACCTGTTAGTAGATGAGAATTTACCAATGATACCAGGTTTTACAGGATATACAAGTCCAGTGGAAAAATTTTTAAAAAGTGGCAGAGCTTCATATATAAGGACTTTGTTAAATATAAATGTTACACAAATAAAATGTCCTATGATTTTTCTCCTACCTCCGTTGTCAAAAAAGAAAAAAACTGGATTTTATTATATTCAATATTTATATCCCTCCTTTAGGTAAATCTACAGTTCAGTCCCATAACTGGGAACAATTTAAAGACCATTTGAAAGTTATAATTAATAAGTATGAAACTCTCCTACTATGTTTTATGGGGGATTTTAATGCAAGGGTCTACAGTGAAATAACGTCATTCTAATTGCAGGAACATTTTGTTAAAGGAATCAATGTTATAAATCAAAAAGATCAACCCAATTTGCAAATCAAAAGATAAAGTAATAAATACACATGGAAGGTTATTAATAAAAACAATGGGAAGATTTAATTTTTGCCTATTAAATGAGAGGTCACAAGAGGTTACGGAGGGAAATTTTACCTTCATAGGACCAAGGGGCTCATCTATCATAGACCTGGTATGGGCAATTCTAGATGCTATAAAACTTGTTACAGACTTGAAGATATTGGACCTACCAGAGTCAGCACACATCCTGGTACTAACTAGTATATATATATATGACTTTACTGGGTGATAATGCTATTGGGGAAAATTATAGATCTCACAATTTGGAGATAAATTCATGTGGAATTAGATGGCAGCATCAAGCAGTAGTAACATTCACTGAGGTCCTTAATACAGTTTATTTAACAGCTCTTAGACAGAATATCATATTGAGCTTGGATTTACACTTGGCAAGTGAAAAATGGGATGAAATCTATGGTTTCATTAAACCTTTGTTTAAAAAAAATTATAAACATTCACAAACAGGTGCAACAAAGTTCAATAAAACATGTAAGCAAGCAAAAGCAAAATGTAATAAATTACTTCGATATTATTAAAAAATATCCTGATAGAAGGAATCTGAATATAACAAATAAAGCCAGAAAAGAATATAAAACAATACTAGGTGGTAAAAAGAAAAAAATTCAACTCTTCATGTGGTCTAAACTAAGAAAGACAGTCATAAATAAAAAATGTTAAACAGTTCTGGGACCTAGTTAGTTAAGGTCATAGTCGATACTCCAGGAAAATTGAAACTCCAATAACCCCGAAGATATGGGAAGAGCACGTTAGCTCATTATAGTTGATCCCATCTGAGAAGGCCTGTTACATAGAAGTGAATCAGATTACTGAACATTTCCCATGCCTTTTTATATTAATAAGCAAGAGATTTTGTTAGCCCTTGACAAAAATGGCTACAAATAAAGCACCAGGATATATTATCTTATCCCCCTCCAGGTGCACAAGGGTGTAGACAGGCATACTCACTGTACACATTTGAGAACACTTTTGTTGCATGCCTGTCACAAACCATATGCCTTTCTGTTAACATTTTCATTCTGATCTGTAGTATTGTGGTTAGTTTAGGCCACTGAGGAGTGTCTCTGTTCAAACTTCAGTTGTTCAGGAGACAGATACATGTATAACCTCTTTAGAGATTAGAAGAATCATCTGACAACAATCTGACTTGTTTGGAAGGGAGTACCATTTGGAGAGGATGTGTACATTTTTTTAATTGGGGGGTGCAACTGTTGGAGACCGTGTACAAAATGGAAATTTCTGGCTACACCCCTGCAGGTGCAGGACTGATCTTTACCAGGCACACGGCCAAGTTTCTCCGTGGAGGTGGCAGCTCTGGCAGGAAAGCCAGCCCCAGCCACGCCACCTCAATCACCCTCACCAAACAGCAGGTTCAGGACTGATCTTTACCAGGCACACCACCGAGTTTCTCCGTGGAGGCAGTGGCTCTGGCAGGAAAGCCAGCCCTGGCCATGCCACCTTGATCACCCTCACCAAACAGCAGGTTCAGGACTGATCTTTACCAGGCACACTGCCGAGTTTTTCTGTGGAGGCAGTGGCTCTGGCAGGAAAGCCAGCCCCGGCTGCGCCACCTCGATTGCCTGCTGCTCCTTCTACAAACAGCAAGTGCAGTACTGATCTTTACCAGGCACACTGCCGAGTTTCTCCATGGATGCAGCAGCTCTGGCAGGAAAGCCAGCCCCGGCTGTACCACCTCGATTGCCTGCTGTTTCTTCACCAAACAGCAGGTGCAGGACTGATGTTTACCAGGCACACTGCTGAGTTTCTCCGTGGAGGTGGCAGCTCTGTCAGGAAAGCCAGCCCCAGTCGCAACACCTCGATCGCCCACTGCTCCTTCACCAAACAGCAGGAGCAGGACTGTCTTTACTGGACACACCACTGAGTTTCTCCGTGGAGGAAGTGGCTCTGGCAGGAAAGTCAGCCCCTGCCATGACACCTCGATCACCTGCTGCTCCTTCACCAAACAGCTGGTACAGTTTCAAACTACCTGGGACTCTGGGCAGGATGCTGATTGGCTCTGTTCTCCTGCTCTGGCCCGCTATTGGCTGCCACATTTTACGGCTTTGCCTCTGATTGGGACCTTCCCTGGATACAGTCTGCAGCTCTTAGCTCGCCCAGTGCACTGCTTCTCAGAATGCATTAAGGTACTTTTAAACAACTACTTCCCTCTTTATATTTCAGTCTGCATCTCTTAGCTCACCTAGTGCAGTGCTTCTCAGTGCGCATTAAACAATTACTTCCCTCTTTATATTTTCTGCCACCCACCCGCCCGACCCCAGCCTCTATTAAATATGCATAGGCCACTCCTTCTGTGCCCTCCCTGATCCTCATTGGCCCTGATATTCACAGCTCTAATTTGAAGGTGTACTCCTACAATCTTCTTCTCCATTTTTGCTCGTACCAACTGGACCGTCTCTGAGCTACCTCTAGTTACTCAGGTCCACAAATCGTATACTATTTACAGCCTCCATTGGAAACTGCCACTTAGCCACCGCTACTCCAGCCAACATCGCGGTTCTGTTCCCTCCCTGCTATTTTTGCTTACCTTGACTGTAAGCACCCTCGCTACATGCAACATGCCGTCCCCTGCTTTCTTGTTTACCCTCCTCCTTATTCTGCTTTCCACCATCTTAACACCAGCTCCTCAAGCTCACCACTCTAAAGGCCGTGACTCTCTATCCCCCTCTGCTCTCCTAGCCCCTCCCTACATTCTTGCTATTACTCCAACCCCTTCTCTAATACTCTGGACTCACTCCCCCCCCCGCAAACCCCCACCAACTTATTCCCACTATCTAATCACCTTGCTTTCCATCACCTCCTAATTATCCACTCACCTAACCCCCACTCCCCCCAAAAAAGTCCCAGATCCTCGGCCTGACACAAATGTCCCAAACTCCACTTCCTCATCCTTGCACTCCTTTTACTTGCCTCAGGCAATATTCACCCAAACCCTGGTCCCACCACCCCCTCCCCCCGGTAGTTATCCTTCTATTAATGCACATTCTTCCAGCACCCCCTCTGTCCTCCCAAAAGGACTAAAGATCCTTCTTTTAAATATCTGCAGTCTTGTCTCAAAGATTTACTTTCTACAACTAATGGTAATCTCCCTCACACCACATATTCTAATACTAACCAAAACATAATTAAACACTAAAATTCCTGATCCCTCCATTGTTATTCCAGGTTACTCCATAATCAGACAGGACAGGACTGGGAGGGGAGGTGGAGTAGCCTTCTATATCCAGTCCTCACTCCAGTACACTACTATTCTCTCACCCTCCTTACCTTCCACATATGAAGCACTAGCTGTAAAAATTAACTTGCCTTTCTCCTCCCCTATCTTTATTGCCGATATCTACTGTTGCACTGGTACCAAACCCTCTGATACAACGGACCTCATAACCACTACAACCTCCCTTTCTCACAAAGGTGAGTAATGTATATTAGGTGATATAAACCTTAATTGGCTATCACCAACCACTTCCAAGATACAGAATGACATATCTGCCCTAAATCTCTCAAAGCTCATCCAGAAACACACCTGACTAAATCATAAACCTCTCAATCACTAACTGTTAGACTGGGCTCTCAACTCCCACCCCCACTGAGTCATTAAGTCTGGCATCCTCCTGGATGCCGTCAGTGATCGTCACCCAATATTTATTGCCAGGAAGGTCCACAAACCAAAACCGCCACACAAAACTCTGCAGCTCAGGTCATTCAGCTCCCTAAACCTTGACTCCCCTCCTCAATGAATTAACCAACTCTGCCTGGTCACCAATTGCCTCTGCCCTTTCCATTGACCAAGCCCTCGGTTACTTCAAGGATAAATTTCTAGCTACCTGGCACTCCTATGCCCAGTTCAAATGCACTAGGGTCCAAGGTAACCATCATCCCAGGATCACCCCTGAGTTAATAACCTGTCTCATGGAGCGGGATGAAGCCTATAGAAAGCACAAGGCCTCCCAGCTCCCATCAGACTATACTAGATATTGTACGCTAAGAAATGCATGCAAAAAAGATACCAGGTTAGCCAAGTCTGAATATTTCAAATCATCTTTCTAGAATAACATTAATTCCCCCTCCAAATTCTGGAAAGTGGTCCACTCTCTATTCTCCCTCCTTCACACCGCCACACCCCCTGTGCTTAATATAAACAACACCTTAGTGTCCAAACCATGTATGGTGGCTCAGGAATTTAATTCCTATTATACTTCCTGTGCCTCAAACCTCCTAAAGTCCCTCTCCTCCATCCCCTACTCCCCTCTTCCCCCCTTCCTACCACTCAATCCTCCCATGCCCACCCTTTCTTCTCCTTCACACCTGTCTCTCCTGAGGAGACACTTATGGCCCTCCTCTCTATCAACTCCTCCAAAGGCTCCACGCGAGGCAACCTCTACCTTCAACTCCTATATATTTCAGCCTCTGCTATTGCCTACCCTCTCTCCCTAATTCTAAACCACTCCTTCAAGTCCTTCTCCATCCCTTCAATTTGGAAATATGCGGTGGTCCTCCCTCTCCCTAAGGGTGGTGACCCTTCCTCTCCTGCCAACTATTGCCCAATCTCCCTTCTCCCTGCCCTTGCCAAGCTCCAAGAACACCTGGTCCTCGTTCAACTAACCTCCTTTCTTGCTGGCTTTTCCTTCTTCACCATGTTCCAATCTGATTTTTGGAAGAAGCACTCCACTACCACCTCCCTCCTTAAGCTCGCTGACACCATCCTCACCAGGATGGACAATGGCCTCATCACCTCTGCTATTTCTGTTGACCTCAATAAGGCCTGTGACACAGTCTCCCATGCCTTGCTTCTTGACTCCCTTATGACTGCTGGTCTGTCTGCTTCTGCTCTTAATTGGTTTAGGGCCTACCTCACAGGTAGAATGCAATCAGTCAAGATTCAGGATGCAATCTCACCCTCCATCCCAATTTCCACAGGAGTCCCTCAGGGCTCTGTGCTCGGCCCCATTCTCTTTTCCAGATTCCTAAATGATCTTCCTACAGTCTTCTCCCCCTCCTCTTCTATACATATGTATGCCAATGACACTGTCTTGTTCACCTCTGGCAAATGCCCCATTGATGTAGAAACTACCCTACAACATGACTTCCACCAGGTTTGGCTCTGGTTTGCCTCACATCAGCTATTCCTAAATGCCAAAAAGACAGTTTCCATGACCTTCAGCACTAGGCAGAGATTCTCTAGGCTCCAACCCTTACCATCCTTCCATTCTCTTGATGGGACAATCCTACAGGACACCTCCTTTTTCAGATACCTTAAGGTCTGACAGGACCAACACCTCAGCTTAGCTCGCCACATTGACACCATCCTGAAAAAACTGCTCCCCAAGCTTGGTGCCTTATTTAGGAACTGTAGTTGCATCCCTCCTATGGCTTACCGTGAACTTGTCCAGAAGATGATCCTCCCCATTTTTGACTACTGTGATGTAGTCTAGGGTGCTGCTTCCTAATCTACTCTAACCAGATTGGACTCTCTCTTTAACTCCTTCTGTTGCTTTACCGTTGTTGCTACTTCTGGCACTCATCATTGTGACCTATACCATGCTTTGTCCTTTCCACTGCTTGCTAACAGATGCCTTGCTCATTATGCCAAACTCACTTCAAAATTCTGGCTAGGAGAACTTCCTCCCTACCTTGCATGCTATCGCTCATCCCTCCCACCCCTCAGATCCACTGACACTCGTACACTGCTAGTCCCCCGTCAAACCACCCTCGTTGGTCAATCAGGTTTCACCCATCATTTCCCCAAAATCTGGAACTCCCTCCACCCCAAATACAGCACTTCTCCTCTTTCTGCTCCCTAGCCTCTGCTTTACATAACTTTCTCTCTGCTAGCTGCTCTTGTTTCAATCCTCCCTAACTAGTTCCCCTTTGTGACTGCTCTGCTACCTGCTCCAATCTCCTGCTAATGTAGAAACAAAGAATTTGATGGCAGATAAGGATTGCTTGGCCCACCAAGTCTGCCCATTTCCTACCTGCTGGATAAGCTGCAGATTCTAGTTAATCAACAGCTTACTTCCTCCTACCCCCCACTAGAATTGCTTTATGTCTGTCCCATGCATTCTTGAATTCTCTCACTGTTCCTGACTCTGCAACCTCCTCAGAAAGGCTGTTCCATGCATCCACAACCCTCTCTGTGAAAAAATACTTTCTAACATTACCTCTGAGCCATCAGAAGAAGCCAGAAGGTGAAGGAAGGAAACATATTCAATTCAGTGCTTCAGAGTAACTGGTAACTGGTATTTTTCTTTTAAACTTAGTTTGTAGGCTTGTAGTGACACTATACTTTCTTTCTGTGTTATCTTTACTTATAATTGTTTTTGGGCTGTTGAAAATTTAAAAATAGTGGTGGTGTAATTCTGTGCTGTCTTTAATTGCTGCAAATTTTATCTTGGCTTGTCTGACTGTCCTGTAGCTGGGTGAAGGGTGTTAATTGTCTGGCCTCTGACCTCAGCTACGTGATAACTGAAGGTGGGGCTTAGTCACAGTTAAAGCAGCAAACAGAAGTTCATCTTCTCAGAAGAAGCCAGAAGGTGAAGGAAGGAAACATATTCAATTCAGTGCTTCAGAGTAACTGGTAACTGGTATTTTTCTTTTAAACTTAGATTGTAGGCTTGTAGTGACACTATACTTTCTTTCTGTGTTGTCTTTACTTATAATTGTTATTGGGCTGTTGAAAATTTAAAAAATAGTGGTGGTGTAATTCTGTGCTGTCTTTAATTGCTGCAAATTTTATCTTGGCTTGTCTGACTGTCCTGTAGCTGGGTGAAGGGTGTTAATTGTCTGGCCTCTGACCTCAGCTACGTGATAACTGAAGGTGGGGCTTAGTCACAGTTAAAGCAGCAAACAGAAGTTCATCTTCTCAGAAGAAGCCAGAAGGTGAAGGAAGGAAACATATTCAATTCAGTGCTTCAGAGTAACTGGTAACTGGTATTTTTCTTTTAAACTTAGATTGTAGGCTTGTAGTGACACTATACTTTCTTTCTGTGTTGTCTTTACTTATAATTGTTATTGGGCTGTTGAAAATTTAAAAAATAGTGGTGGGGTAATTCTGTGCTGTCTTTAATTGCTGCACCCCTTCCCCCAACTCTTAATTATATGCCCTGATAAATCTGATTGACAGGAGCTAAACACAGGGTATAGTAAGAGGTGTGAAGTAGGAGGGGCATAAGGGGGAAGAAGACCACCCTCAGCACGATAAGTGTTTTGACTCATTTATTTATTTATTGGTTTTTTTCCTTAAAAATATATATCTGAGGATCAGTTACAGGATTTTAATACTGTAAATAAATAAAAGAGAACTAAGAGAGCTTCAGTAGCAGATAAGTAGTGGAATTGCAGTATAATGTGGGAGTGGTGCAATGTAGTGGCTGTGGGCAGCCATATTCAGGCAGACCTTCTGACACTGAGATGCTGCCCTATCTGCATGCATCTCTCAGGACTGAGGGATGAGGTAGCCAGACTCAGGCGGAAGTAAACTGGGTCAGGAGTACCATCACCCTGTCCAGGAACCACCCAGTCCAATGCAGCTGCCTCAAAGAATGCCGAGAACGAGGAGCACTTTGATGACAGTGGGCTCAGGGAGGGTTAGAGCAGTCAGGCAGAGCACATCCCAGATCCTATTCTCTCAAGAACTCTATGCCACACTGGCAAATGAGGACAACCAAATAGAGGTACCCAGGAGGTGGAAGGAAAGGATGTGGAGGTTAGGCAAGGAGGTGACCTCAGTGGGAAAGCAGTGGACCCCAGAGGAGGAGAAGCGAATCCTGGTGGGGACTCCATCATAAGAGGGATCCAGCTAGGAACACAGGAGGGGAGGACAGGGAGGTGAGGTGCCACCAGGTGCCACGGCATGGAGGATGGAAGGAAGATACTGGGGATCACTGGAAGGCAAGACAGGAGGGTGAGCTGGATGTCATTATCCACCTAGGTACCAATGACTTGGCAAATGGGGAGCCAAAGGAAGTTCAGGAAGAGTTTAGGAAACTGGGAGGGGTCTCAAGCAAGTAGCTACTTCTGTCACTTTCTCAGAAGTACTACCTGTGAGAGGCAAGGGAGATAGGAGTGCATGCACCAGGAACTTTAACTCATGGTTGAAGAACTGGTGCTGTGAGGAAGGGTTTGATTCATTGGTGACTGGGGACCCATCTGGAGGATGGAGGTTTGTTCAGCCTGATGGCCTGCATCCATCCTGGAGGGAATCCAAGCACTCAATGATAAGTTTAAATGCTACATTGACAAGCATTTAAACTAGCAAAGAGGGTGACAGGCCAACAAGGATGGTACCTACTTGCTCACCCCCACAGCTAGTAATGGAACCAGTGAACCAGAGGTGGCTATCTCTGCAAAGCAGTGTGCAAAAGTTGGAGATTAGTGTCCAAAAGGTGGATAAGCAGAAAAGGGCAAAATTCAGCAGAAGGGCAGGCAGCAAGGAGAACCAGGGATAAATGACAACCAAGGAAGGGCTGGAGTAGAACAGTGAAGCAGTCTAGGAGGTCAAATCATGAAAGCCATGTGTGCAAATGCCAGGAGCCTTAGCAACAAGATGGAAGATCTGGAGGCTGTCATGGTACAGTCAGACCTGGACATTGTGGCCATCACTGAAACCTGGTGTAATGATAACCATGACTGGGAGATGGCCATACCTGGCTACAACATATTCAGAAGAGACAGAGCAGGCAGAAAGGGAGGAGGGTGGCACTGTATGAAAAATGACATAAGGGCCACACAGATCCAGGAGGAACAAAATGGGGAGAGATACTGTGGGTTAAGCTGGAAAGGAAAATGGGGCCAGCCATCCGCACAGGTGTGGTCTATAGACCACCAGCCCAGGAGGAAGAAACAGATAGGGAGCTGATGCTAGCCATCCAAAGGATGGCTGACAAGGGTGAGGTAGTACTGGTTGGAGACTTCAATATACCAGATGTGGACTGGAGCATCCCAGCAGCAGCATCAACTAGGAGCAGATTTATCCTGGACTCCCTTCAGGGTGCCTTCCTCAAGCAACTGGTCATGGAACCAACTCAGCAGAAGGCAATACTGGACCTTGTGCTCACAAACAGGGACAGTGTGATGGGGGTAACAGTGGGGAGCACCTGGGTAACAGTGACCACCAGTCATTGTGGTTTGAAATCACAGAAAGAGCAGAACCAAACCACACAAAAACACGTATCCTGGATTTTAGGGGCAGACTTTGGGAAAATGGGGAGATGCTTGAAAGAGGCATTAAGGGAATGGGACAGGAATCAGGGATTGAGGAAAAGTGGGCAGTATTTAAAATGGGGATTATAAGAACAACAGAATTATGCATTTAAAGGTTAGCAAGAGGAAAAGAAAGAGGAGACCATTATGGTTTTCCAAAGAGGTAGCAAAGAAAGTGAAAGCCAAAAGACTGCATTCAGGCAATACAAAAAGACACAGGCAGAAGGGGATAGGGAGAAGTACCAGGAGAAACAAAGGAGGCAGGGAAGTCAGAAGGGAAGCCAAAGCTCAGACAGAAGAACACATTGCAAAATCAGTGGTTAAAGGGACAAAACCTTTTACAGGTACATAAGTGAAAAAAGAAGGTCAAAGGAGGATAGTTAGACTGAAGGGGAGGATGGGAGCAGCATGGAGGATGACAACAGTAAAGCTGACATATTGAACAGGTATTTCTGCTCAGTCTTTACTAAGGAAGAGGGGTAATGGGTCTGAAGGGAGTACAAGGGGTGAGAATGGTGCAGAAATGGACACAAGTCCTTTACGCGAAAGGGTCCTGAAGGACTGGAAGTAATAAGAGTTGACAAAGCAATGGGGCCAGATAGGTGCACCCAGGGTCCTTAAAGAACTAAGAGAGGTGGTGGCTGAACCTCTGGCTATCCTGTTCAGCCAATCACTGGAAACAGGGAGGTACCCAAAGACTGGAGGACAGCAGATGTAGTCCCCTTATACAAAAGTGGGAACAAAGAGAAGCAGGAACTACAGACCAGTCAGCCTCCACCTCGGTAGTGGGAAAGATCATGGAAGCACTACTGAAGGAGAGATTAGTGGAACATCTGGTTGTCAATGGACTACAGGACCCAAGGCAGCATGGTTTCACCAGGGGAGGTCATGTCAGACCAACCTCATTGAATTTTTTGACTGGGTGACTGGGAGGTGGATCAGGGAGGGCAGTGGACATGGCCTATCTGGACTTCAGCAAGGCCTTTGACACTGTGCCACATAGAAGACTATTACACAAACTGGGGAATATGGGTGTGGGCAGGACAGTAGTGTGGTGGGTAGGTAACTGGCTGGGTGGCAGGACACAGAGGGTGGTGGTAAATGGCTGTCACTCCACAGAGGAAGAGTGACCAGTGGGTACCACAGGGATCAGTGCTGGGACCGGTCCTATTCAACATCTTCATCAGTGACATTGCACAGGATATAGAAGGCAGAATTTCACTGTTCGCTGATGACACAAAGCTCTGTAACAGAGTTGACACACCAGAGGGTGTAGACAGAATGAGAAGGACCTGCAGAAACTTGAAGAATGGTCAAGGGTTTGGCAGTTAAAATTCAATGCAAAGAAGTGCAAGATAATGCATATAGGGCACAAAACCCTGGCACAATATATCAGTTGGGGGTGAGGATATAGCATGCACCAAGCAGGAAAGGGATCTTGGGGTTGTCATCTCTGATGACCTCAAGGTAGAGAAACAGTGTGACAAGGCATCAGGTAAAAGCAAACAGGATGCTGGGATGTAAGGCAGGGGCATCACCAGCAGGAAAAGGAGGTCATAATTCAGCTATACAAGACCTAGTGAGGCCCCACCTGGAGTACAGTGTACAGTTCTGGAGACCATACCTACGTAAGGACATAGACAGGGTAGAGAAGGTTCAGAGGAGGGCAACAAAGATGGTGCATGGGTTGCATCACAAATCCTATGAAGACAGGTTGAAGGAACTGAACATGTACTCCCTGGAGAGAGAGGAGAGAGGGATATGATAGAGACATGCAAGTATCTTACAGGGAGGAACAGGGTGCAGGAAAACACTATTTTTAAGCGAAAAAGATGTTTCAGGACTAGAGGGCATGGGATGAAGTTGGAGGGAGGACGATTCAGAGGAAACATGAGAAAGAATTTCATCACAGAACGGGTGGTGGACAAGTGGAACACCCTGCCAGAGGAAGTGGTGGGGGCTGAAACAATCACGGGATTTAAGAATGCATGGGATAGACATAAAGGAATTCTAGAGGTCAGGGGTAAGGAAATAGACTTCTAGGAAAACAAACTGAACTTACAAGCTCAAATGGGCAGACTAGGTGGGCCATAGGCCCTTATCTGCCGACACTGTCTATGTATCTATGTATCTATGTATCCTCTCATCTTCAAATTGTGCCCTTTTCTTGCACATCTCTTCTTCTGAAAGATGCTACCCTCTTGTACTTTGTTAATTCCCTTGAGATACTTGAAAGTTTCTATCATGTCCCCCCTCTCCCTCCTTTCCTCAAGAGTATACATATTAAGCTGCTTTAGTCTCTCCTTGTATGTCTTCTGGTGCAGACCCTGCACCATTTTGGTTGCCCTCCTCTGAACAGCCTCCACTCTGTCTATGTCTTTGCGGAGATGGGGTCTCCAGAATTGCACACAGTACTCCAGATGGGGTCTTACCAACTGTCTGTACAGAGGGATAACAGCTTCCTGTTTTCAACTGTTGATGCCTCTCCCTATGCATCCCAGTATCCCCCCAGCCCTCCTTACTGCCTTCTCACATTGCTTGCCCTCCTTTAGGTCATCTGATATAATTACTTCTAGGTCACTTTTGATTGTTGTTGTTGTTATTAACTCACCCCCAATCTAAACCCTCTCTCTCCCCTCTCAGCCAGTTACCCTACACTCCTGCACTTCTACTTTTCTCTTCCCCTTTATTGCTATCTCTGTCTTTCTCTACCACTATTCCCAATGTCCCTGTGCTTGTCTTGCCTCTGGCAGGGTTCTCAACATCCTGGAGGGGCCTAATACAGGGCAAGCCTCTTCACCCCCCATCATCCCCTCTATACTCTCAGTCCAATTCTCGCCCCTCCCACTAATCTGCTCCCCAGCCTGCTTCCTCACCTCTCTGCACTTAAATAGGCATTAGTTCACTTGGATCTGATCACTTGCACTTTTTGACATGTACAGACAGGGCATATCTATGTATGTATAAATTCTCAGTCGTGTATGTATTAATCCTCTATCATGTTAAATGCAAATCTTTAATCCACTCTTCAAATGTAAATTGTATGTACATTTCTATGCAAATGAATTGTGTTTCCTGCACTTAAGTTAAATGTTAAATTGTGTGTCAGATTTCTCTTCTGAACCCCATCCCCAGGTTGCACCAGGAGACGAGCAACTTGTTGCTCAGCGTGCCTTCCTGGTGAAACATTTCAATAAATAAAAATAAATTATATATATATATATATATATATATATATCTATATATCTATAGATATATAGATATATATACACACACACACACACACACCTTTCCACAATGGAGGTTACCTATTTTCCATATCTTATTTTCCTATTTAACCAATATGTACAGGGAGAGTAATTCCCAATTTCTTGGAAAGGCAGCATTGTATGCCCTCTTTTCAACAAGTAAAATATTAATGATTCCTCACAAAACTATTTACTGTACTAGGTTATAATTGAACCATTTAAAAAATTGGATAGATGAGAATAAACTTTTAAGTAAGCTGCAAAACAGATTTAAAATAAACAGATCAACTGTACAACATTGTTTTACTTTATCAAATTGAATATGAAAGCATGTCAGGATGAAGAACATGCAATTATTTTGCTGTTTTCTATATTTAAAGACAGCCTTTGATCTATTAGCTGACCCCTTCTTTGGGAAAAATTACAAGCATATAAGACGGACCCTATTTTGTTAGATTTATTAGTAAGGTTACATCAGGATACATGGCTCAGGGTCCAATATAACCGTGATGGAAATTTATCAATATTGTACCAATAAAGACAAACCAGGGAGTCAGCCAAGACTGGATCTTAGCATCAGCACTTTTTAATCTGTACATTAACTCAGTAGCAGGAAATATTGAACACTCAGATTATCATTCACCAAAAATTAGTAATAAAGGAGTCCCTTGTTTGGCACATGTTGATGACTTGGTACTGTTATTCACTTCATTCATTGGCTTACAGTGAAAATTAAACCAATTTTCTAAACTGTGTGAGGATAACTAATTAATTATCAATAAGGATAAGACAAATTAGTCATATTTGGTAATAAAAAGAAAAATGTGCCCTTATTATGTATTGACAAGGTTAAAAAAAACAGTTAAACACTATGGCCCAGATATTCAAACTGCGCCAGGCAGTGGTGCAAGTCTGGGCGCAGCGCAACTTGGCTGCGCAGGGGCGTTGACTGGGCGATATTCAATGGAGCTGCACCATGGCTCAGCATCGTTGAATATCGCACCCTGGCCACCTGCAGTGCACAAAGTGCAGTGGCACTGCGCCAGCGCAAGTGGCCAGAGTGGAGCAGGGGGATGCGCTAGCACAAGTTCTGTTGCGCTATGTGCAGCAACCGTGATATTCAAAAGTGCACATGCAAATGGAGCCATAATGTATGCAAGGTGCAAATGGGGCCATTTACATGTCATTAAGCCCCCATTTGCATGCAGATGCACCGATCCCCGGCGACTTGCACCTGGTGCCCTGCCACGCAGCAGCCATCGGGGATCGACGCCCCCTGCAGTGCGGCAATGTGCCCCACAGTCCGATCGTGGGCATTTGTAAAACATAAACGTATCCAATATCCCTGGTGGTCCAGTGGACCACTGTCTGCCCGATCGTGGGCTTCTGTATTAAAAAATGAGAATCCAATATCCCTGGTGGTCCAGTGGACCGCTGTCTGCTTGATCGTGGGCTTCTGTTTTACAAAATGAGAATCCAATACCCTGGTGGTCCAGTGGACCGCTGTCAGCCCAATCGCGGGCTTACAAAATAAAACAATCCAATATCCCTGATGGTCCAGCCGACCCTCCCCACCCACCCACTGAGCCCCACCACCCTGCTCCCCGGTCAGCTGCAGGCGACAGCATCCCACCCACCTGACACCCCCACCCACTCATGCCTATTGGTCCACAACCAGCCAATGGGTGTGTAGCCCGGCATTATACTATACATTCCAGATATGTCACATATCTGAATGAGTAGTGAGACCGGCTGCACGCCCATTGGCTCATGCTGTGGACCAATGGGCGTGCAGCCCTACCAATGATATCAGTCGGTTGGCGGGGGCAGCAGGCAGGTGGGTGATATCACCTGCCGCTGTCCGGGGGGAGCGGGGCCGTGGGGCTCAGTGGGCGAGTGGGGAGGGGGGGTCCGCTGGACCACCAGGGATTTTGGATTGTTTTTCATTTTACTTAAGCCTGCGATCGGGCTGACAGCAGTCCACTGGACCACCAGGGATATTGGATTCTCATTTTTTAATACAGAAGCCCACGATCAGGCAGACAGCAGTCCACCTGGACACCTGGGTGAATCAGTGGGTTGCGCATGGCGCAACACTGTTGCGCCATGCATAACCCTTTTGAATATCTGGGCCTATGACTATTTAGGAATAAGATATGACGAGAATTCAACATAGGCCACCCATAAAACAAAACTTTTAACAATATTCAACATGTTTAAAAGATTTAACGCAAAACTGGGAAGTGGTACCATTAGTGGTTTAGTTAATGTGATTAATGCAAAAATAAAATCTAGTATACTTTATTCAGTGAAAATTAGGGCACAAGATAATCTTAAACCATTATAAATAAAACTTATTAAAATGTACAGATACATTTTGAGAATACAACAGTCAGTCCCTGCAGAGATTATGAGAATGGAATTGGGTCAGTACTCATTAGAAACATTAACTCTTGAGAAAAAACTTGTGTTTATATTGAAACTTTTTCCTCTCCAAGAAAGCCGCCTCCTAAGGATATGCCTAGAAGAAGAGATTGATTACAATAGCAGAGGTTTTGTTTTCCCAATTATTATGAACATCAGAAATTATATATTACCAATGGGTTTGGGTCATCTTCTTTATAAAGTTCATTATAGACCATTACAAGAAATAATAATGTAAATTAAAATTAGGCTGAGAGACACGGCAATAACAAAAGATTGAATACGAATCATAAGTGTAACACACTTTATATAGTTTAAACTTTTGAAACAGGAACATTCCTTGGAACCATATCTAACAAGCATTCATCAATGCCGAATGTTGCTTGCTTGTATGTGCTGTTTAGGTATTTGGAAGTGATAGTTCCATGCATACCTCTCAACCTCTTTATTCATAAATCAGGGACAAGGCTTAAAAAAATCAGGGACAAAGACCCAAAATCCAGGCCATATCTTAAAAATTGGTACTATTCACTCAGAAAGCTGACAGAATAAGGGGGTTAGAGTAAGGTGCATTTTCTGAAGATGAACAAGTCTATAACTTTAATGTTTGGCATTATTTTGTACTTTCAATCCCCACTGTTTTGTCACAAAAACACAAATTTTACGAGGGACAGAGGAAAATTTTGAGTCAAAATCAGGGACGTCCACTGTGTCTGTCCGCTCAGTGTTCACAGAAGAGTGGGAGGTCAAGGGCCACAGCAGTACAGCAGTTGCCAAGGGGGTGAAGAGGTGGACAATAGTCAATTCAAAGGCAAAAGAGTCCTGCAGGAGCTCACTAAATTGAAGGTGGACAAAGCGATGGAACCAGATGGCATATGCCCAAGAATATTAAGAGAACTGCGAAGGGAGACAGCAGTACCTCTGGCAGCCATGTTCACTGAGTCATTCAACATGAGTGAGTTGGAGGAAGGCACATGTGGTCCCTCTACACAATTGCAGCAGCAGGGAGGAGGCAGGGAACAATAGGCCGTTCAGCCTCACCTCAGTAGTGATGAAGATCATGGAGGCATTGCTTAAAGAAAGGACAGTGGGGCATCTAGAAGCCATCGGAGCCCAGGACCATAGACAACATGGATTCACAGTGGGGACATCATGTCAGACAAATCTGGTTGATTTCTTTGACTGGGTGACAAAGGAAGTGAATATGGGTGGGGCAGTGGATAACGCTTACCTTGATTTCAGCAAAGCCTTTGACACCATCCCACATAGGAGGCTGATAAACTAGCTGGGTAGGCTGGGCATGGGGGAAAGGGTGGTAAACTGGGTTAGAAACTGGCTAACAGACAGGAGGCAGAGAGTGGTGGTAAATGGGGTGAGTCTATGGAGAGGGGGTGACCAGTGGGGTGCTGCAGGGTCTTCATTAGTAACATCGCAGAATGGCTGAAGGGAATTTTTTCACCAGATTTTCAATATAGCCATTTTAAGACCTCTGCTCATGAACAGTGTCACTGTGATTTTCTTAATCTGTCCCAAACATTGATTGCGCACACTGTCTGTGCCATTGTGTGCTACATGCACAGAAACACATTTTGGGTGACGTGAAAAATGACAGCTGTACTGCTCATAAGGAGATGTGGTAAAATGGCAATGTTGAAAATCTGGAGTGCAGATATTAAAAATTTAGCGAACTTACGAAAGCATGGGTAGAAACTGCACAACGACGTCAGAAACAGTCATTTTAGAATGTTTTAACCAAATTTTCAACATAGCCATTTTACCACCTCTGCTCATGAACAGTGTCACTGTGATTTTCTTAATGTGTCCCATACATTGATTTCGCACACCGACTGCGCCATTGTGCGCTACATGGCGGAAACACGTTTTGGGTGAGATGTGAAAAATGACAGCCATACTGCTCAAAAGGAGGTGTGGTAAAATGGTAATGTTGAAAATCTGGAGTGAAAATATTGAAACTTTAGAACTTACTATGCGTATGATGAACTGCATAATGCACGCCCGTAAAACAGTCATTTTTAGGAATTTTTCAACAAATTTTCAACATAGACTTTTTGAGAGCCCACCTTATGAACACTGGCAGTATCATTTCATTAATTGGTCCCAAAAGATGATTTCACGCAGTGACCATGAAATCACCCTTCGGGCCCAATTAACGCCTTGAGAGTGCAAGAATTCATGAGGAGGGGTCCTAAAAACCCCATGTTGAAAATTTGGGCCCAAAATTCCCAAAAATGCCTGAGATATGCAACAAAGTTGAAAAAACCCTTTTCATAACATTATACAGCTTACCGGCATGTCCTCAGTTCGCGGTCGGCTTTGAAGAGTGCAGACGTGTTCCCGGTCCACCGAAGATTGTCACGCCGAGGTCCGGAGGTAAGTATGGGGTGAGGGAGGCGTGGGAGGCAGGGTGCGCAGTGGGTGGGTGCGGGTTGTGGGGGGCAGGGAGACTACAAGGACTGTTTTTGTTTACATGTACTTTTTTTTATTAAGACACAGGATGTTTGCCACACTGGGGTGGGCTCCCAGCGTGGCAGCTGGAAAGGCTGTTGGGGGCTGGAGCTGACCGGGGATTGGGCACCCGTCGCATAACAAGCTTTGCCACGCTGGGGTGGCCCCAGCGTGGCACCTGGAAAGCTTTGGGGGCATGCAGCCGTGGAGCTGGTGGGGATTGGGCACCCCGCCGGCTATAACAAGCTTGCCACACTGGGGTGAGCTCCCAGCGTGGCACCTGGAAACTTTTGGGCGTGCAGCCATGGAACGGTGGGGATTGGGCACCCCTATCGGCTATAACAGTTTTTGGTTGCTGGGGTAGGCTCCCCAGCTGCACCAGGACAGCTTTGTGGGGGCGTGGAGCTGATGGGGATTGGGCACCCCCATCGGCCATACAGTGTGTGCGTGGGGGGAGGGAGTGCATCAGCACAGAGTATGCATGCTTGCGTGTGTGTGTGTGGGGGGGGGAGCTCTGCCCACTGAAGCGGAGCTCTCCCTTTCAACTGTACGACCACTGCATTTTCAGCTGCTGTCATAGACAGCTGCAGCAGTGATTGGGGAACTGGGGCCATGCCTGCAAACACACTGACTGAATTGGAAGACGGGTGCCACACCTCCGAAAACTCGGATGATGGCACTATGTTTCTTGCACATGCTGCAAGCAACATAAAAATGTTAGAAAATCCAGAGGATTGTAAATTAATAACCAGATATTACATGGAATTGTATGCAGTGAACTATATGCATGATAGTCAAAAATGGAAAGGAATTATAAACAGATATTGCACTTGTGAACTGAATATTGAAGAGGACCTAAAACATGTAGTTTTGCTTTGTTAAAAATATGAAAAAAAGAGACAATTTTGGTTGGGGCCAATTGTGGCTACCCTTGGCCACCCTCCAGACCAATTTATTTTAACCTTGTTTGGGTCCAAGGATAAACTGGTGCTGAACTGTTTAGTTAAATTTTTACAGGCATTGAACTTATAAAAATGAACTAATAGTAGCACTATTGTACTGTGCATTCTGTACCATTCTTGACCTATGTAACCCCAGATCGCATCTGGAAACGAGCTGCCCCCACTCAGTATGCTTATCTGGTAAATCTGTTAAATAAATAAATAAGAAT
This sequence comes from Neoceratodus forsteri, assembly GCA_016271365.2. Taxonomy (NCBI): domain Eukaryota; kingdom Metazoa; phylum Chordata; order Ceratodontiformes; family Ceratodontidae; genus Neoceratodus; species Neoceratodus forsteri. The sequence goes on from CM057452.1 coordinate 143,579,424, forward strand.
AAATATAGAAATTATGACCAGTAATTTCAGATATAAAAGGAGTGAGGTTATTTTTGTCTGACCTGCTTCATGATCTGTATGTGGGCTTCTCAGCAACCTCTTTGAATGACAAAGAAACATGCAGACAAAAGGATTTCACATCCTGCATATGCGCAGGCACAGTTAATCACCTTCAGGAATTTTAAACACATCCTGTGACTCTGGACCTCAGCTGTTGATGATTTCTTTTGGCCTTTGACTTAACCACCAACTATCACTCAATTTACAAACTGCTATTTTTTTAGCCTTTAACAGTGCCCACTCTCAGCAAAACTGTGTCTCCTTCCTGAAACTAAATCATGGCTGCTTTAAACCTGCATTCCACATTGCTAGTACATCTGGAGTACTGCGTGCAGTTCCGGAGACCCAATCTCCGCAAAGACATAGACAGGATGGAAGCTGTCCAGAGGAGGGCAACTAAAATGGTGCAGGGTCTGCACCGGAAGACATATGAAGAGAGACTTAAGGAGCTTAATATGTATAGTCTCGAGGAAAGGAGGGAGAGGGGGGGACATGATAGAAACTTTCAAGTACCTCAAGGGAATCAACAAAGTCCAAGAGGGTAGCATCTTTCAAAAAAAGTGGTGTGCAAGAACAAGGGGGCACAATTTGAAGATAGAAGGGGGGCGGCTCAGAGGTAATTTAAGGAAGTATTTTTTCACAGAGAGGGTTGTGGATGCATGGAACAGCCTTCCAGAGGAGGTTGTGGAGTCAAAAACAGTGGTGGAATTCAAGCATGCATGGGACAGTCATAAGACAATTCTAGGGGGTGGGGGGTAGGAAGAAGTAGGCTGCTGGTTAACTGGGATCTGCAGCTTATCCATTAGGTAGGGAAATAGGCAGACTGGGTGGGCCAAGCGGTCCTTATCTGCCGTCAAATTCTATGTTTTTATGTTTCTATGTTAGTAGTGGTGATGATAGTGCTGCACTGTCCTATTTATTTTATTTATGTATTTATTGATACAATCGGGGTTACAGACCTTTGAGTCAGGGACTCATTTCCAAAGGCTCCTCATCAACCAACAGATAAAACAAACATAGACAATGGAACGAATGAGCATAGTACATTTCATACATAGGACTACTACTATAGTGCGAAACACAGAGATGAACTATATACAAGCCATTGCATTGTGTGTCCGAAGTCACTGGGCGACCTATACAATTTGGTAGCTAAACACTAAACACTACTACAGGTGCAGAGAGTGTGAGGACCTATACAAGGTGGTAGCTAATACAGTGCATAAGTTATACAGGGTGGTAGCTAATACAGTGCATAAATTATACAAGGCGGTAGCTAATGACATTGCAGATACTATACAGAGTGATGGCTGTGAACAGTGCAGGTACTAAAATATTGGAAACTACCATAGTTGCAAGACATACTGGGCAAGATAGTGGGAGCAGAAAAAAATAGGGCTTACAGAGCAGGAAGGGTAAGTCAAGCGGGAAAGAATGGGAGGTTAGTGTACAGCAGGTTGCAGAGCCATCTGAGGGGACCTTGTCAAAGTGGGTGGTCTTGGCTGAAGTGTATAGCCAGGAGTCAGTTGGGATTTTATGGAGGCCACGAAGGACAAGTGCTGTGCACCTATATTGGGCAGGTGAAGGTGCGGGCTGCAAGGAGGTGAGCTTTTAGGTCTGCTTTGAAGGATCCAAGAGTAGCATGTCCAGTTATCCCAGGGGAAGGGAGTTATATCAGGTGGGGGCCATGACAATAAATGACCTCTGCACCAAGGTGGTCCTGACTCTGGGAATAGCCAGAACAGCCTTAGCCGAGCCGCGTGTGCTCACAGAATGGGTGGCTAGGGTTAGTGAGGCAGTTAGTCCTGGTGGGGTCAGGCCAAGGAGTGATTTTATGGCTATGAGGCAGGCCTGGTACCGGACCCTCTCATCAAGGTTAAGTATCTGGGCAAGGGAGTAGAGCGTGCATGAGTGAGTTGTGCAGTCAGCAGCAGTTAAGAATCTGCAGGCTTTGTTAATGACCACTTTTATTTTACCGATGGCTGTGGCATCAGCAGCTGCACAGACAAGCAGCCTATAGTCAATAGGGGACATGACTGAGAAGGTGAGGGCTAGTTTTAGGGCTTCTGGTGGAAGACAATCCTTGTGGCAATACAGTAGGCCAATACATGTATTGGCAGCAGAGGCGAGGGTATTGATGTGTCCGTGGAATGTGAGGGCAGTGTCAAAGGTAGCTCCTAGGTATTTGTAGGATGTGACCTGCTCCAGTGTGTATGGTGATTTTGATTGGATCTGCAGCTGGGTATTTCTAAGCTTAATCTAGTGATGGGCAAACAGGAGGGTCTTAGTTTTTTTTAGGTTCAAGATTAGCCTATGTTCTGTAAACCAGTGTTCCACTTGGGTGAAAGCATTCTGTAAAGTGGCCTGCAGTTCAGCGGGGCTGGTGTGGGAGGCACAGATGACAGCATCATCTGAGTATAGGAGAAGTTTTTTGGTGCATGCGGCAGGGACTCTGTTTATAAATAGGCTAAATAGCAGTGGCCCTAAAATGGACCCCTGAGGAACCCCAGAGTAGATAGGGTGCATGCAGGAGACTGTGTTATTTATTCTTACACATTGAGCCCTGTCTGCCAGGTAGCTGGCGAACCAATTCAGGGGTCCTTGGGAGAAACCAAGGTGGTGGAGGGATTTTAGCAGGAGTGGGTGACTGACCATATCAAAGGCCTTGGATAAGTCTATGAACACAGCCCCAGCAGTATGGCCATTGTCGAGAGCAGAGTGTAAGTGGTTCAAAAATTCAAGAAGAGCCATGGTAGTGCTGTACCCAGCACAGAACCCATGCTGCTCTTTACAGAGAAGATTGTGGGTTCCCGGGTATTCTGTCAGCTGATTAGCCATGATTCTTTCCAGCACTTTAGACAGCGAGGGAAGGATGGAGATTGGTCAGTAGTTTCTGGGCATTAGGGGGTCACCTCTTTTGTGGATGGGTGTGATGACCACATTCTTCCAGGCCATTGGGAACTGGCCTAGGCAGAGGAAGCAGTTCAGGAGACCAGTGAGCAGAGCAAGCAGGGCATCCAGAGCCAGGCGGAGGAGTTTGACGTCAAGTGGGTCATTCAGGGGACTGGTTCCATTCAGGGCCTTGGAGAGATAGGGTCTGGCTTCACTACTGGTGATGGTTTGGAGATAAAAAGGAAGCCGTGGTAGCTGAGGGGGTTAGCGGTGAGTACGGTGTCAAAGAAGTTGGGAGGGAGAACCGAGCCAAAGTCGGTAAAGCTATTATTGAGTATATTGGCAATTTCCTTTGGATCTATGGTGACCAATCCCTCAGTTGCTATCTGGGAGGGGGGTGGCACATGAGATTTCTCCTGAGGTCACCTCCTCTCAATCTCCCTGCCAGCCAGCACCACCCTCTGTCCTGCATTATGCACTGGGTATGACCACAGGGATCCAACACAATGATACCAAGGTCCACTGCACCCCTATCTGGCACACTGGTTACCTTCTGAACCTACAAGCGTTCAGCCTTCTGAGGAACCTACAAGTATTAGCAGTTCTCTGCAACAAGGCTGGACAAGCCTAGTACCGTAGCACCAAGGTACACAGATGCCTAACAAACAAGCAAAGTTTCAAAATACTTAAAACCCCTCTCCTGAGAATTTTTTTATGCTACTTCAGCACTCCGGAAACATACACCCCAACCCAGGACCAGTTGGGCCGACCACATACCCTCAGAATAGGAGGGTGGGGTCCCTCACATTGGCATCAATCAATGTCTGTAGCCTCCTCAGTAAACTTGATAACCTCTAAACCTGGATTCAACAACTCAATCCTGACATCCTCTCTGTTGTTGAAACTTGGCTAAACCCTAAGATCCCTGACACTGCAGTCGCAATTTCCAGATACTCCTATCTTCAGGCAGGACAGGATTTCAAAACGGGGTTGTGGCTTTGCCATTTACCTGAGAGATACCCTCATGGGGCATGTCATCCCATTTTCTAACCTGGGATCCCCATCTCAGGTCCTCGCCATCAAAATTCTCCTAGGGGCCCATAATAAAAATCTTGCTATAGCCTTTGTATACATACCCCCAAAGGGCCATGCCAGTGGTTTCAACAGTATCATGGAATTCCTCATGGGACTACACCATAATTCAGAGACCATAATTCTGGGTGATTTTAACATAAACTGGCTTTCACCTGAGGCCTGCACCTACAAGGATGCTGTCACAGCACAATACCTCACACAGCTTGTCCACACCCCCACTAGGTGCAACTATAGGATGGGGACCTACACTCCACTTGATTGGATACTGTCAAACCACACCAAAAGAATCTCTAAGGTGTCTGTACTCCCTGATGCTTTAAGAGGCCAATCACCTGTTATCTGCTCTTGGGCTAACAAATTCACCAAGTCCCTCCTAAAATAATACACACCAGGGTACTCAAGTAGGGGCACCTTCAGCTGCTAAAATCACATCTAAGCAAGCTGGACTGGTCGATAATTGACTCATTCAATGATACAAAGATTTGGAACTGTTCATCAGCCACTTTACAGCAGCCTGTGATATCCATGCACCACTTAAAAAGATGAAGGTTAAAGGCAGGTCTAACCCATGGATAAACTCCGAGCTTGTAGCACGGCTCAAACAAAGGGACCACCTCTGGCATTGCGTTCGAGCCACATCAGTGCAAGGGGACATTCAAAAATACAAATCTGCAAGAAATGACTATACCCGAGCTATACTGAAGGCTAAAAGCAAATATTTTAAGGAGGAACTCTCCAACTCCTGGAGTGATGGGAAAACATTTTGGAATAACTTGAAGGACCTCACAGGCAAGGATACTAAGGCACCACCCACCATGTTCAAAACTGATGGAACACCTACGCTAGACCTAGGTACCATCTTCAATACATTCAACAATGCACTCTCCAACTTTGGCAGTGTCCTTCCACCTGATTTTTTCAATGCCTCCACCACCAATTCCCCCTTTGACACTGCGTCCTGAGTACACACAGCTCTGCAGTTCTTTTTCAAAGAGATCCCAATGCACTTAGCCAGAACCTATATATGCAAGGCCATCCACAAAACTAGCTACAGTGGTGACTCACTTGACCTGAAGTTGCTTGCACTAGTCCTAGATGAAATCTCTGAACCCCTGACAAAGATCTTCAACCTTTCCCTAAGATTGGGTCAATTCTCATCACTCTGGAAGCAGGCGACTATCACACCTGTACACAAAAGTGGAGACAAGTCACTGCACACCAACTACAGGCCCATCTCCATCCTCCCCCTCCCCCCATCTAAAGCTCTGGAATGAATAGTCTCGGACAGGCTTGTCGAGTTCCTGGACAAATATGAAATCCAGTGCCCAGAACAGCATGGCTTTCGAAAAGGGCATAGTATCACCACGGCACTGTTGGAATTTTCTGGATTCATCCATGACACCCTCGACCAAGGAATCTGTCGGGGGGGGGGCAGTATTCATTGACCTGACAAAGGCCTTTGATACTGTTAACCACCAACACCTACTCAGGCAACTGACCATTCTCGGGCTCTCCAAGGATGCACTGCCCTGGTTTGCTAGCTACCTTGGGGGAAGGGTCCAACATGTTAGGATTGCTGGCGTCACCTCTGATGAAAAACCAGTCCTCTCAGGTGTCCTGCAGGGGTCTATACTAGGGCAATTACTCTTTTCTCTCTTCCTGAACAGTCTCCCTAGCATCTGCCAACAGAAAATACTACTCTATGCGGATGATGCAGTACTGTTTACTAGCAACCAAGACTCTAAACAACTTGAGAGTCAGTTGCAGTGTGATTTCAGGCATGTTGAAGAGTGGTTAACTTTAGCTCACATAAGCTCATCCTGAACTACAGTAAAACTAAGATCATGACATTCTGCAACGCATGGAGCAAGAATAAACCTCTGTCCCTCACCATCAAGAGCCACATGGGGACTTCACTTGAACATGTTCCTGAGTTTAAATATCTCGGCATCACCTTGGACAGTTCCCTTTCTTACACAGGTCACATTGGCAATGTAGCTAAGGCCGCCAACATATGGATCGGCCTGCTCCACAAGCACAAACACTGCATGACCACTGATGCCCTTAGACTGGCCATCTACAGCTCCGTCACCTCCATCGTGGACTACGGTCTAGTCATCTACAGCTCTGCTTCCCCTACTGCCCTCCGGAGGGTATCGGTGACACTCAACAAGGCCTGTAGGTTTCTAACAGGTGTCGCCCACCTAACACATACCTGTGACCCGTACACCCAGGCCGGATGGCTACCACTCCTTAGTAGAATACAATACCAGACCTGCTTGTTAACCAAAAAGATTCTCCTTGGGCTCATGCCATCAGGAGTGACAAAGCTCCTTACTGCCAACAGCAGTACCCAGCTTACATGCAGTGCTCTATATCAAACCTTCCAGGTCCCCAGATGCTGGACCACAATGGGTCACAGGGCATTCATGCACAGGGCCCCTCAGTGGTATAATACCCTTAACAAAGAAACACTTACAACTGCGACACCTGGTCCCATTAAAAGGCAACTCCGACTATTCCTCGCCTCTACCACTCAGTGTGACTGCCTCTCCTAAGTAACTGCCTCCTCATTTTACCCTAGTCATCGTGACCTGTAACCTTCCTTAGAGCTCCACTTTTTGGCACCAGTTTCCCCCACTCTCACCCCTTACCCCCCAACCACACTGCCTCACCCACCCCTTCCCCTCTCTAATGGTATGCGTTCAGATATGGGGCCCTCCAGCTCATACACCTCGACTTTTGCCACCCACCTCTACCCGCTAACAATGGCCCTTTAGCCTGCCTACTTTTTCCTGACTCCCTCCTACCCTTTACTAACAATATGCTGTTCACTCTGGAACTTGTCTGAAGCTGGCTTATGCTGTCTGTCTCCATTTTTGGCTGTATAATAAATGCTTAGACATCTTTGTGTTTTTAAGACTCTAACCATTGTTGATCTTTGTATGTATGTTACCCTATATCCTTTGACATGGAACCTTTGTAAATGAGCAGTTCCTGCTCAAAGGTATTTGTAATCCTAGAGTTTAATAAAAAAAAATTAAAACATTTTTTTAATTGTGAAGTCTATTAACTGTAGAAACAAGTGAAATAAGTTTGAAACTGTATAAATATTAGGAATGGCTATAAATATAACAAGGATGGATATGAGACCCAGAAAGATCTAGGCTTGCTGCTTTTTTAACTAATATTTATTACAAATGATATAGTGTGATATTTTATTACTGTAACTAATTTATGTATGTATCTATTTACACATATGGTCACTAAAATTATAATAACTAAATGTCTAACAATAAATTTGTTTTGCTTTGCATCATAGCATCATAATTTCTGAGAGTAAAAGCCAAAAACTGGGGCCAGTTGCTGGCAAAACAAATATTAGAATCAGCTTATAAAACAAAATGACATCAGTTCTAAAGGGTGGGTGGGAGGGCCAGATATACTGTCTGTGCAGTCTGCTACATTTCTTAATTGTGCGACACTGACAGTGAAAAATGGGAGACATGGGCCCTCAGAATGGGAGACACAACTTGGGACATAGGCCCTGATAATGTGGGACATGGACACCGAGACATGGGCCCTCAGATAATGTGAAACACGACATCCTGGGACATGGACCCTCATAATGTATGATATGAACACTTAAGATACGAGCCACTATGCAAGCAATAACACCTGACAGGGTGGGCGGTATTGGGCAATATCAGACTGCTCAGGGGCATAATGAGGCCCAACACCGCAGGCAGAGGCTGTTATAGCCCCTGAAAGATCCAGTATTGCCCATACCACCCATCCTGGAGAGTATTATTGCTCTTATAAAATGGGCATCAGCTTAAATTTTTTTAATGTAGTTAACAAATTAACAAATAAGTACTAAATTGAAAAAAAAAAATCTTAAAATACATAAAAAAAGGTTTAGTGGTAAAGTAGTCCCTGCCTGTTACTGTAAACTTCCCTACCTGGTACAGTTGCCAGTAGAGGCCGCTGCTATGGGAGGCTAGTGCATTGGGAAACTCTCTGAGGTATCTCCTCTGATTGTAGCCTTTTTCAGTTTTCCCCCCCAGTAGTATTTTTGTTGAGGTCTTGCACCGGCCGCCCCCTCCCCTTCATTTAACTAAAAGTTAAGTCTGAGCCCCCATCGTGGTCCATTTTTAGTTTGGTGCTTCCGGTCTCTCTGGGCTGTCTCCCCTCTCCATTGGCACCTGCCCATGTCTACTGATGGAGGGTTTCATTATGTTCTTGCCATTGCCATCCTGCTTGCCTGCCATGATCCATCCTGCCCTTGTGGCTGTTAAAGAAGAGACTCATGCACTCTGACTGACACTGGGAGATCAGACAGACTTTTTTTTATTGCCCGGAAAACATCCTTACTGTTGCAGTAAGACTGTTGGAGGAGTTGACAGTGAACAAAGGGAACTGGAAGCAAAGGCTATGCATGCTGAGAAATCCAAGCAGACCCCCCTGTCATGTTGTAGTTGCCATGGCGTTGATTTGAGATTTTTTGTGACAGCTGACCATTATCCATGAGAAAGGGTGGCAGCCAAAATGTTTTGTGAGGTTCAGAAAGTGGAGAAAAAGTTATTTTTGTCACACACTGTACCGCTTGGTAGATAGTTCTGAGTGGGGGCTGGGGGAGGGTCCCTCCATTAACAAGTAGAAAAAAATGGCGGCAGATCGACATTGAAAATTCGGGATGCCCAATGATACCCTGGGTAATGGGGCACCCTGAACTAGCCCTTGTTTCTACCAGGCGTCTATCGAAAGTTAATGCACCCACTTGCTGTGGCTCTTAGCCAATCAGAGAGCTCCTAGTGTTTGGCTCATTTTCTAAGTAATGCTAGACACTGCCACCCTGGGACTTGGGCCCTTATAAATGATGCAAGACAGTAATGCCCAGGGACATGGGCCCTCATAATGTGAGACGTTGGTACCCTGGGACACGGGCCCTCATACATAATGATAGACACTGGCACCCTGGGACATGGGCCCTCATACATATAGGGTTGCCACCTTGGGAATTAAAAGCAAAATGGCCACCTGCCTGCCGCCCCCCAAGCTACCACCACCATGCATATTAATACACACCATACCAGTTTACCATGCCCCATCCTTTCCTTCAGTACACTGTTGAAGTATCCTCCTCTACACTGCCTTTTCTGGATATCAATTTGACAGTGCAGAACACTGGTCTGAAGACATCAGTTTATTACAAACCCCTTGACTCACACAGTTTTCTCCTCCACAGCTCCTTCCATCCTAAACATGTCAAGAATGGACAGCCATATTCACAATTTCTTGGACTACGCAGGTTATGCAGTGAAGATGGTGATTTTGCTGAGCAGGCCCAAATAATGCGTATTTTTTGGGGGTTTGCTTGCACACATGCACAAGAAACATGTGGCAACTTAGGAGAGAAGTGGGTAGTGGAGGTGTGGCACTGTGGCGGCCAATGCTGGCACTGCATTGTTGGGCTTGGCAGTGCTCAACCAATGCAGGCCCAGTGTCCTGATGACACTGATTCTGCAGAGTGCCACCAATTTGTAAGGATTTTGCTGCTGCAATCAAGGGCCACCTCGTAATTGCAGCATCAGCCATTTTGCTGCAATGAGGGTGCGACCCGTCATTGCAGAGTGGTACCTTGCCTGGTGTAACATTACCAGACACATGGCGGCTCTATGCCGCTGCCTCAGAGCCCTATGAAAGCTGACAGGGGTTCTCAATTCCCCTGTTGGCATGCCCACGACTGACTACATTTGCTGACGGAGAAATGTCCCACCCCCAATTTCAGCTGTGTGCCAAGGGGGTGCCCAGTCCCCCTCAGCATCATGCGCCCCCCCACATGTTTCTGTGCCAACGGGGGGCCCAATCCCCATTGGATTCAGTCCCCCCCATTCCCAGTTCCAGTTGCTGAGCGGGTGCTCAATCCTCCTCTGAATCATGCACCCCTCCACTTGTTTCTGTGCCAACTGGGGGCCTAGTCCCCGTCAACTTTGGTTCTCTCCCCAAAAATGCCGGTGGCACACTGGGAGCCCACCCCAGTGCACCAAAAATTCACCTGCAAAAGTTAAAAAAGACCATGTTGTCTGTATTTTTTTTTAAACCTGTAAAACGAGAAAACGGTCCTTCAAAGTGTCAGGTGCCCCTCCCCCAACCCGTGCCCACCCTCTGCGTATCCCACCTACCCACCCCCTCTCACCCTATACTTACCTTTGGAGCCCAGCGTGACGATCTTCGGTGGACCAGGAACACGTCTGCACTCTTCAAAACCAACCACGAACTGAAGAAATGCTGGTAAGCTGTATAATGGCATAAATAGGGTTTTTCAACTTTGGTGCATATCTCGGGCATTTTTGGGAATTTTGGCACCAAACTTTCGACATGGGTTATTGGAACCCCTCCTCATGAATTCAGTCACTGTCATGGCATTATTCAGTCCTGTAAAGTGATTTTGAGGTCACTGAATGGAATCACCTTTCGGGACTGATTAATGAAACAGCACTGCCACTGCTCATGAGGTGGGCTCTCAAAAAGTATATGTTGAAAATTTGGTGAAAAGAATCCAACAAATGACTGTTTTATGAGCGTGCATTGCGCAGTTTCCACTCACGCTTGTAACTTCATGAATTTGTAAGATTTTCACTCCAAATTTTCAACATTGGCATTTTTCCACACCTCCTTATTGACAGTATAGCTGTCATTTTACACATCCTGGCCAAAATGTGTTTTTGCACTTCCGGCACAGAATAGCACAGTCACTGTGGGAAATCAGTGTTTGGGACAGATTAAGATCGAACGAGTGAGTGAGGGGGAGTGAGCGAGCTCAACAGAGACCTGTTGGGAATGCTGCAGATTTCTTTGTGGGCAGAGAAAGGCACTAATGCAGGCAGGAGCCCAGTACAAAAGGGCAGCCTGTAGCACTGGGAGAAACAGAACGAGTGAGTGAGAGAGGGGGGGAGTGAGAGAGCTCACCGGAGCTCTGTCGGACTGCTGTGGATTTCTTTGTGGGCAGAAAAAGGCACCAACGCAGACAGGAGCCCAGTACAAAAGAGCAGCCTGCAGCACCGGAAGAAACAGAATAAGCAAGTGAGAGAGGTTTAGTGAGCGAGCTCAATGGAGCTCTGCCGGGACTTTAGAGTTGCCCACCCTCCTGCCCAGTTTCGTCTGTGGTCCTATATTATAGCATGGTCTCTGGGGTGGAGACAATGCAATGACTGGATACTTTTAGGATTGCAGTAATAATACAGATTTAGTTGTTCTGTTTATTTCTCTAACTGAGCTAAGTACTGAGCTATACTGTTCGGTTCGCTGTAATAATACATATTTATTTGTACTGTTTATTTCTCTAACTGAGCTGAGTGATACTTGGAGTGCAATAGGATTTCTAACTGGGCTAAGTGAAACTATGTGAGAGTTGAGAACAAAAAGTATGGTAACTGAGGGGTGAAAAATGGACAAGGAGGCTGTAGGATTGTTACAGTAATACAGTTTCTAACAGATGAGATTTGAGACTGAATTAACCCGGTCGGCAAGGGGGCAGTAGGGGGATTAGTGTGGGGGGGACAGGAATTTGAGTAAATAAGGGTCTAACAGTTGCAGTAGGGTACAGAAACTGGGAGTAAGAGCCCATAACGTGAGATGGGAGCCAAAATGGGTCAGGTGCCACATGTCAATAGGGTGGGCATCTTTGGTAGGGTGGTGGAGAGTACAGAGTGTGGGTCCGCCGTGATCCTGGACTGGGCTTGGAGGATGGAGGGTGTATGGTCTGTAGATGACTGGCTAGTTTGAGGGAAGAACTGTGGAGGTTAGGGAGGAGTCTAAATGGCAGAGCAGATGAGGATGGTAGGCATCCTGGCTGGGGGGGGAGGATAAGTAGGAGGGGGGACCGATAGGGGAAGAGATGTAGGAGGGGTATCAACTAGGAATAGATTCAAGCCTCTGTTATTGAGAGAGAGGAGGAGCAGGAACATACAGAAAGGGGGAGGACAAACAGGGCATGAGAGGGATGGCAACAGGTAGGGGAAGAGATAGTGGGGACGAAAGTGTAGAAGCAGGAGCATAGCCAGAAATTTCTATTTTGTACACAATCTCCAACAGTTGCACCCCCCAAAAAAAAAATTTACACATCCTCTCGAAATGGTACCCCCTTCCAAACAAGTCAGATTGTTGTCAGATGATTTCTCTAATCTCTAAAGAGATTATACATGTATTTGTCTCCTAAACAACAAAAGTTTAAACAGAGACACTCCTCAGTGGCCAACACTAACCCACATACTACAAATTAGAATGAAAATATTAACAGAAAGGCATATGGTTTGTGACAGGCACTCAACAAAACTGTACACAAATGTGTACAGTGAGTATGTCTGCCTACACCCTTGAGTAGAAGGGGGGGGCGAGTAAGGAAGGAGGGGTGGTGACTGGAGGAGAGGAGGCTATGGGAAGAGGGAAGGATGGGAGGGGCATCACTATCGGGGTAGAAGGGAATGGGGGCTCTAAATCGACAACAACGGGGATAGGAGAGGGGTTGGAAATCAACAGGGGAGGAGGGGAGGTTGACATGGGAAATTCAGTAGGAAGTAGTCAGGCTGGGAAGGGGTTCAAGGGGGATGGGAGGAATAAGGCAGAGAAAAGGGGTGATGCGGAAGTAGTGGGTACAGATACAGAAGTCACAGAGGGTGTAGCTGGCGGGGGTAAGGGGCAGGGAAGAATGAATACAGGGATGGTGGAAGGGGCATTAGAAGGGAAAGTGGGTAAGGGACGGGGGTACTCATCCTGGGTGATTCTATACTGAAAGGGGTGAGATGGGGCAGAAGGAGGAAAAGGCACAGCCGTATTTGGGTTGAAGCTATCCCCAGGTTGACTGCAGGAGGGACAGGGCAGGTACTGCTCAAGTGTGCAGCGAGGGGGGGAGGAAGAAACCTCATTTAGTGTTGCATGTGGGTAAACGACTTGGCGGGGGAGACTGTGGAAGTAGTGAGGGGGAGGTTTGAGTAGTTGAGCAGGCAGTGTGAAAGGTGGGGGAGTCGATGGCATTCTTTGAGGTACTCCCGCTACCATGTGCAAGCAAGGGGAGGAAGGGTAGGATTGAAGAGTTCAACGAGTGGCTGAGGGATTGGTGCCACACCAAAAATTATGGGTTAGTGACTAACTGGGATAGAGTCTGGGGGAATAGGGACTTGCACACGGGGGACAGGCTACACTTGAGCAGGAAGGGAAGTGGGGTATTAAAGGCAGGATTAGAGGGGTATATCTCTACTAATGTGGATTTAAACTAGTGGGGGTGGCCAAAAGACTGAGGTTGGTAGAAAGGTCCAGACAGGGGAGCCTAATGAGCTCACCTCCCTAGATATAGGTAAAGGCGGAGGGTGTAGTAACCCTGGGAGGGGGTGGGCAGAGTGGTCTGAGTGTAATACAGAAGGCACCACCACCCGGTAAGAATAAGGAGGAGATAGAATGTAGACTACATTGGAGGAGGGACGCAGGCCAAGGAGGAGAAGAGTGAGGAGAAGGAGGGGTACAGGTGGAAGGTGGTCTTTCGCAATGCAAGAAGCCTGGGGAACAAAATTGCAGAGCTTCAGGTGCTCCTTTCAGAGGGGAAGGTGGACATTGCTGCAGTGACAGAGACTTGGGCCACAGAGAACCATGATTGGGACTTGGCAATCCCGGGATACAGGATATGCAGGAGGGACCTGGGGTTGGGGGATTTGCACTCTATGTGAGGGAAGGGATTAAATGCATAAGGGAAGAAGGAGAAGAGGAGAGGACAGAGGCATTTTGGGTGCAGCTCCTGGACTCCAAGGGCAGAAACCTGAGGCTGGGAGTGGTGTAGAGACCACCAGCCCAGTCTGGAGAACTGGATGGGGAGCTGGCAGAGCAGATAAGGAGGGTGTGTAGAAGGGGAAGTGTGGCGATAGTGGGGAATTTTAAACTTCCACAGGTTGACTGGAGCAACCCGGCCACTAGCAGTACCAGAGAGCAGGTGCTCCTTGATGCATTCCAGGATGGCCTTCTGATGCAATTGGTAAGTGGGCCTACAAGGCTTGGTAGCACTCTGGACCTGGTACTGGCAGATGGGGAGGCAGTGAGGGAGGTAAAGGTGGAGGACCCACTAGTAGGTATCGACTACTAAACAGTGTGGCTCATTCTCGAACTGGGCAGGGAGATAGGAGGCATGGCACTGAGGTGGTGGACTTTATTAGGGTGGACTTTGGGGAGATGGGAGCAATACTGCAAGGGAAACTCCAGAATATAAGGCCGGGGGATGGATGCAGAACAAAAGTGGGGAGTCATAAAGACTGGGCTAACAGAGGACACAGGAGCCTACACCAGGGCCAGGAGTAAGAACAGCAGAGCCAAGAAACCATGCTGGCTGAACAAGGAAGTGCTGCTAGAGGTGAGGGCAAAGAGGGCTGCGTACTGGAAGTACAGAAGAACAGGGAAGGGACAGGATAAGGAGGTTTCTGGGAGTCTGTCAAGGGAGGTGGCCAGGAGGGTGAAAAATCTAAGGCCTCCAGGGAATTAAGGTCCACACAGGGGATAAAGGGAGGGGAAAAGGACTTTCTTAGGTATGTCAGGGAAAAGAGGAAGTGCAAGGAACATATTGTGAGGATAAAGCGTGGAGTGGACTGGGTGGAAAAGTGGAAGGAGCAAGTGGAAATTCTAAATGAGTACTTCTGCTCTGTTTTCACTAAGGAGAGGGATGGTCAACTACCAGAATGGGCTGGGGAGTGGGGAAAGGGGGAGAGGAGGTGACAGACAAAGTGATCACAGGGAGTAGGGTGCTAGAGGGGCTGAGGATAGTAAGGGTGGACAAGGCACCAAGTCCCAATGGCATCCACCCCAGGGTGCTGAAGGAGATGGCAGAGCTGTTGGCTGAGCTGCTGGCAGATCTGTTCAACACCTCCCTGGAAATGGGGTGTGTGCCCCAGGGCTGGAGGGTGGCCCATGTGGTGCCCATACACAAGAGTGGGCTTAGGAAGGAGCCAGGAAATTATCGGCTGGTAAGTCTCACGTCCATAGTGGGTAAGCTTATGGAGGCAATACTAAAGGAGAGGCTAGTGGCATTCCTAGAGAGTAATGGCCTCCAAGATGGGTGGCAACACAAGTTCGTCTCAGGGAGGTCTTGTCAAACCAACCTAACAGAGTATTATGTATGGGTCATAGCTCAGTGCTTATGTAACATCTAGCTGAATGATGAATAAGGTTGTTGGATACAGAGGCCAGCATAAAGAGGACAATGTTTACTAGGTAATAGTATAGAATGTATTGTACTTAGGTACTTGGATGCTTGAAATGAGTCGTTTGATAATATTTGATGGTTTTGGCCTTTCTCTGTATCCCACCTGTAGGAAGGAAGCTTGGTTTAGAATTATGAAAGCCCCAAAAAGAATAAATATCAACGATTGTTCTGTAACTGAATGCTGAAGAAGTCGTGCATGAAACACCTAATAATGATAGGAATAGACGATCTCCTCCAGCTCCGGAGAGTGTGACCAGTAGCACTCAGGAGAGGAAAACCCCCCTTGGGGGCAACCTCTGAGGACCCATGGCTACTGACCTGCCCGTCCTTCTGGGCATACTAAAGGAGAGAGATCCTAATTAAACTAAATTAATCAGCTAAATCTGAATTATAATTTGAAGAATTTAATCCATATCAACGGAGCTTAAGAAGAACTGAATTGTAAATGTCCAGTGAAGTAATTTCCTCCTAATAAAGTCTGAGTCCAAAATTCCATGCACAGTTCGGAATGATGGAGAGTGGATATGAAGAACTTTCTTCTGGACTTCAGATGATAGAGGGCATAATCCAGGAAATGTATGACGGTGGAGATGAAGTTGATGACTAACGAATTCAATACAGGAGACCAGAAGCAGATAGTTGCATCCAAACTTGACGTCAACGAGGTAGGATGAACAGAAGTAGTACAACTTTCTGATGTCCGATAGAGGGCTTGTATAGTACATGTAATGAGAGAAGGCCTGTAGCCAGGCTACTGACTGATGAATCTAGTTCTGATAAGTGAAATATAGTCTTAGGAATTGACATGAAGGCAACGGCTGTAGAGCTCAGCTGGAATGGCAAGCTGTAGAGGATAATCGAAGACACTGGTGCGATGAGTGTAGCATCCAATTAGTAGAATATGGTGAACCCAAAGAGTAAGCAAGTCAGTCGGACTGCTAATCTGAAAGGAGAGTAAGTAGGAGCAGGGATTGCACCCACGGGGGCAGATGAGAAGGAACAGGACGTGGCAATCAGCCCCTGAAGAAAGTGCAGCTGAACCGAGAGCTGGTGAGATAGGAGAGATGCATCTGATTCCAGTATGCGAAGTGCAGCCAGACCCAGGAATGTCTGCTAGCAGAAATCGAGCATGGTAGATAGTTCCTTGAATGAGCAGGAATCCATCAGCTGGAGAGGTACATAATCGCATGGAAGAGACTGAGGTCGAGATATGGCAACTGGACGAGAGGAATAATATTGAGAATTGAAGGTATGCAAAGTTTGAGGCTGGAAAACTAGACGAGACCCGAAGAGTCAGAAATGGAGATAACTGAAGAGGCTGAATCCAATGAAGTAGCATCGTCACAGGCCTGAATTTGGTAGGGCACAAACATGATAATAAAAGTCTGCAGGAGACAGCAACCAAGTCCTGGAAATGAAGCAGCAGCAATTCCACGGCAGAGGCAGCAGGGCAAAACATTCAAGAACATACGATGAAGAACAAACGACAGATGAAATCCATGAAAGGAGCTTCTAGTCGGCCGACACGGCAGCAAGTAGGTGTATAATAGAAAGTGAGGATCTCCAGGCCTTGAGCAGGGCACGGCAGAACAGCAGAAGCAAGAAACCTCCCAGCCCAAAGAGTGAAGGCAGGTCATAAAGCTGTGAATCTCCTGGCCCGAGCAGGGAGTGCAGGCATAAGTAAAGTAGGTAAACCTCCCAGCCCGAAGGGCGAAGGCAGGTCATAAATCTGTGAATCTCCAGGCTCGAGCCAGGCGAGCAGACAAGAGTAGAAGTAGATAAACATCCCAGCCCGATAGGTGAAGGCAGGACGAGAAGCAGGTGAGTACGGTATAATAGTATATAGAATTGAAAGACTTCCGAGGCTCATGGGGCACAGGTCTGATAGACACAGCAAGCATCCAGCAACTGAAGTTATGCGATGTAGGTGGTGTTGGTTTAATCAGAGAGACAATGAGAAAAGTTCAGCAGGCAATACTGGCCGAGGTAGCAGTATCAACTCCAGAAATTAGAATTAACATGTGAAGGAGCATCCAGAGCAGCAAAGGTAGGCCGTAATCAATGAGCATCTCGGTAGGAAGTATCCAGGATATGGAGGCGAGTCCAAATGAGAGGCTGAGTCGGTCAAGCAGTGTAGTATGGCCGAGGAGCCATAGGGCAGAGGAGTAGCCATTAATGATAGTGCCCAGGAGCAGCCCAAGCATGAGGAAAACAGCACACTGGAAGGATGTAATCAAATATGCTGCCTGCCCCATAGCCGCCCGTCAAGGAGCCCAAGCTAGGATTATGGCAAAACGTCACTGAGAACTGAAAGTCCATGGAAAGGAGCTAAGGATTGACCAACTGACCGTATAACTGGGATGAGGCTGTAGAGCCAAGCATTGAGCAGACAGGAGCTGACATAGCAAGGAAGGAGATGTGTACATCAAGGCAAGCAGTCAGGCATAGTGATGCAAATTCCCAAAACAGAATTTGATAGGGAAGTCGTAATGGAGCAGATGATCTTGGATGGATGGAAAATGCGAACAGGCAGGGTGTATCAATCTTTTTTTTTTTTTTCTTAGTTGTTTAACCAGGAGTAGCACACTAAGCTGAAAGCTTTTTTACAGGAGTGACCTGGGAGCACAGGGAAGTTAAGTGACTTGCTCAGGGTCACACAGTATGCAAGTGGAAGTTGTGGGATTCAAACCCAGATCTGGTCTGCTGAATGTCACCAGATTTGCAGCTCAGAGCCTTAAACCACTGCACTATACTGCCTCCATGAGAGTTGCAGTATGGCTCTAAATGCAATAACAGGGTGCATGGCTGAGCACGGGATGGAAGTCCACAAAGGCAAGGAAGCAGCTAGGCTTGTACATGGGCAGGATGAGTGGCATGACCACACATAGGTCAGCTGAAGGCAGTATAGAGGGAGGCAGCTAGGCCCCACGAAGGCTAGCAAGACTGAATGTACTGCTAAGGAGGGCTGTCGGAATGCATTCTGCTCCTGGGCAAACGTGTAGAGGAATGGACCAGGATGTGTGCAGAAGGGCAAATGGAAGTATACAACAGGCCATGCTGCAGAACAAATAGATGAGCATTTTCAAATGGGGAAGGTACAATACAAAGCACTAATCCACTATAGTGAGCTTAAGGTAAATGGCCAGAGGAATGGAATTCCAGGTGCAGCTGCTTGTGTTAGGTTTGCCATAAGAAAGGAATAGTGAGGTCTCAAGCTGCTAGAGGAGAGACCGAGTGAAGCCAAGCACAATAGTGAATGCAGTAGAATGCAGCGTCAATAACTGCAAGGAGGATATCCATGCTGTTTATTAACCAAGAGTCCAAATCCAGAGGAATGTATGAAATTAATGAACCAGGGAAATAATAAGTGCCCATAGTCGAGTAGACCAAGATTGCAAGTCGCAGAGGCGTCCGGAGTCTGCAAGGTCCGTTAGGTAAGGGACTGGCTGCTACGTACTGCAAGTGCTGTGATGGTAGTGGAGCTGTAGACGAACAGTAGGAAATTAAAGACTGAAGGGGCTTCTCCAGCAGGTGGCGTGCTTACTGTATGACCGACCACAGTACGCTATTGTGCCCCAGTCATCTCCAGGACTATCCAATGCAGAGAGCTCCATGACTATATTGTCCATTAAGATGGTGCTGAGCAGCCTTTCAAGTAAGTTTTTGAGATACAGAGATGGCAATAGGAGTAACAATTATTTTTATTTTTTTATTTATTAAATTCTCGGATTACAAATACCTTTGAGCAGAAACTGCTCGTTTACAAAGGTTCCACGTCAAAGGATGAGGGTCAACATACATACAGAGGTAGTAAAAGAATGCACAATAAACAACCAAAACAACTAAAAGAAAAAATAAAGATACTCAGTTATAACATACTTTGAGATAATATTCATAAAATGAGCAGCTTGAGTAGGCAGCTGGCTGCGGTAACAATAAGAGATAGAGGGCACCATAGGCAGTTAGTATTGCAGGCATGTGACCGGGAGAGGAAGTTGGTAGGCTAATGGGCCACTGTCCGATGGTGGTGGAAAATGTCTTGTACCAGTGGAGATGTGAAGCAGGAAAGGAGTCACAAGGAAGGCCCAGTGCCAGAGGGAATGAGACTGGGAAAGGGCGGGCTGTGAGACATGAGTGAGCTGGGAGGTGTTTAGAGATCTCAGTTCAGAGAAGCAGTCACATTGAGTGGTAGAGGTGAGGTAAAGTTTGAGATTTCTTTTGAAGGGTCCAAGTGTAGTAGAGGAAAGTGCTTCTTTATTGAGGGAATTGAACCATTGAGCGGCTCTATAGATAAAGGACAGCTGACCCATGGAGGTACGACATCTGGGAACCTGAAAGGTTAGAGATTGGGCACCACGTGTTTGTTGAGTGCCATTGTAGGTAGTAAGGAGTGAGCTAACACCAGGTGGCAGGAAACTAAGGAGAATCTTTTTGGTAAGTAAGCAGATCTGGTATTGTATTCTGCTGTGTAGGGGTAGCCAGTTGGCCTGTGCATAGAGGACACAGGTGTGAGTTTGTCAGGCTGCACCCATCAGTAGTCTACAGGCTTTGTTGAGAGCAACTGAGATCCTGTGGAGGGCACTTGTTGGGGCAGAGCCATAGATGGCAAGGCCGTAGTCAATGATAGAGGTGACAGAGCTGTAGATGGCTAGTTTAAGGGCATCTGCAGGCATACAGTGCTTGTGTTTGTGTAGTAGTCCAATCCGTATATTGGCGGTCTTGGCAGCAATGTCAATATGCCGAGTGTAGGAGAGGGTACTATCCAGGGTAATACCAAGGTACTTGAACTCCTTGACATGTTCGAGTGGGTTCCCAGCGTGGTTCTTGATGGTGAGGGACAGAGAGTTGTGCCAGCTCTGCTGGTTACAGAAGGACATGGCTTTAGTCTTGCTGTGGTTCAGGACAAGTTTATGAGAATTGAACCAGGCGGATTAGAAGGTGGAGTAACAGCAAAGGTGCTGCGAGAATGATGGTGCAGCGCAGCGTTATGCAACAAGCATGGCCAAGCCTCCCACTACAAGTTAGTAGCATCATTGGAATACCCAGAAGCTCAGCATCCCAGTAAATGAAGGCGACGAGGGCGAGGTGAGGCAAGCAGCAAACAGTAGCTGGAGAGGCGAAAGCAGTAGGCAGGAGACACATGAGAAGAGGCGATGCGGCTGCTGAAGGTAGCTGCATCAGAGCAGTGCAGCGGTATGCAGGCCAAATGGAGGCACCAGGGAAGGACTGCAAGCAACAGAATGAATCGGTATAGAAATCTAAGGTAAAGCCGGCGAACGAACTGAACGAACGTGCAGCATGGGGCCAGAAGGATCCGCCCAAAGGAAAACACACTGGGGAAAAAGGTGGTGGTAGGAGCAGGCAAGAATGAGGAAACAAGGGGATGGGAAGACGGGGGTGGGCAAGCCAACCGGGAGGTACGGGAAAACAGAAAGGAATGAGGAGGAACCCGCCCCAGCATGCGACAGAGCGAGCACAGCGAGTGCGACTCGCTCTAAGCAGAGCGGAAGTCAGCTGTTGGTTTTAAATAATTTGTGGGGGAGGAGCTCTTCCCCCACATAATACCGGGCTACCCTTTAATTATGACTGGGTGACAAGAGAGTTGGACAGGGGTCATGCGGTACATGTCCTGTACTTGGACTTCAGTAAGGCCTTTGATACAGTTCCTCATGGGAGACTGGCGGGGGAAGCTGACTGCAGCGGGGGTGGGAAAAAAGCTGACTAAATGGATAGAGAACTGGTTACAGGGGAGGGTGCAGAGGGTGGTGGTGGTGGGGGAGCTCTTGGCACCCAGAGCAGCGACAAGCGGGGTGCCGCAGGGGTCAGTGCTGGGCCCGGTGCTATTTGGGCTCTTTATCTCTGATATAGCACATGGAGTAGGGAGCAGGGTTAGTCTGTTCGCAGATTATACCAAATTGGGGTTGGTGGTGGATGAAGAAGGTGGATGGGAAAAGCTGCAGGGGGATCTAACCAAACTAGAGACATGGCCGGTGGAGTGGCAGCTAGGATTCAACACAAAGAAGTGTAAGGTGATGCACTTCGGGGCTAAGAACCAGAAGAGGGATTATTGGTTGTGGATCAGAGAGGAGGAGGAGGAGAAGGACCTAGGGGTAACTGGGAGCATGAACAACTCAGCCCAGTGCAGGAGAGCAGCAGCGAAGGCAAACAGGATGCTGGGGTGCATTGCAAGGGGGTTCTCATCCAGACTCAGGGATGTGATCCTACCTCTCTACAGATCATTGGTCAGACCACACCTAGAATACTGTGTGCAATACTGGAGGACATACCTGAGGAGAGATATAAAGCTACTGGAGGGTGTGCAAAGGGGGGCAACAAAAATGTTAAAGGGGATGGAAGGAAAGGAATATGAAGTTAGACTGAAGGAGCTGAACATGTACACACTGGAGGAGAGGAAGGATGGGGGGTATGATTGAAGTGTTTAAATACCTGAGGGGGTAAATAAACCTAGCACTGAGGGGGTGTTTAAACTGAGGAGTGGAAGAGAGACAAGGGGGCACAGACTAAGGTTGGAAGGGGGACGTTTCAAGAGGGAAATGAGGAGGCACTACTTCAGTGAGAGAGTGGTGTCAAGTTGGAATGCACTGCCAGTGGGGGTGGTAACATGTAGGACAGTCAATAGCTTTAAGAAGGAGTGGGATAAAGCAAGAGGAAGAGTCAGGGGGGTAGGAGCTGGGACAAGCGGGGGAGGAACTGAGGGGGAGGAGGCTGGGGCAGCTGCAATCTAGGGTGCTAGCTGCACACTCGAGTAGACTTAGATAGACCGATTAGTGTGTTCTGCTGGCAGATTCGTATATTCATATGTATGTTCGTATGTAAAATCACAGTGACTTTGGTCATGAGCAGAGGTCCTAAAATGCCTATGTTGAAAATTTAGTGACAAATGTCCATAAAATAACTGTGTTACAAGCGTGCGTTGTGCAGTTTCCACGCACCCACGTAACTTCACAAATTTATAGTATTTTCTCTCCAGATTTTCAACATTGGCATTTTTTCAGACCTCCTTGTGAACAGTACAGCTGACATTTTTCACATCCTGCCCGAAGTATGCATTTACACATCTGGCACAGAATGGCACGGTTGCTGTGGGAAATCAATGTTCAGTACAGATTAAGAAAATCATAGTGACAGTGTTCATGAGCAGAGGTCACAAAATGCCTATGCTGAAAATTCGGTGAAATAATTCCACTAAATGATTGTGTTACACGCACGCGTAGCGCAGTTTCCACGTACGCTCGGAACTTTGGGCATTTTTAATATTTTCACTACGGATTTTCAACATTGCCATCTCTTCACTCCTCCCTATGAATGGTACAGCTGTCATTCTTCACATCCTGCCCGATCCGTGTTTTCGTACATCTGGCACACAGTGGCACGGTCGCTGAGGAAACTCAAAGTTCGGGACACATTGACAAAATTACAGTGCCACTGTTCATGAGAAGAGGTCCCAAATGCTTTCATGAGGTGGGAGTCACAAAATGGCCACTTTGAAAATGTGTAGTGCAAATACCAGCAAATGCCTGGGACGTTAGGGTTTCAAACCATAATGCCCCACCCTGTACAGACTGACAGGCATCAGGGGTGTGCCTTTGGATTGCTGACTATAACGCTCATGCCATTCCACCCCCCACCCTGCAGCCAGTGACAGGAATTGAGGTGTGCCTTGGACTCTTCAGCCCCAGAGTTCACCCCATTCTCCTGTATTGCACCCATTTCAGTGTATGTCCCTATGGAGTGGGGTGACTGTAAAGCTGAACACCCCAAGGCACACCTCAACACTTGTCAGTGTCTGCAGGACAGGGTGAGGTGAAATGGCATGAAGGTTATGGGCGACAACCCAAACGCATACCCCAATGCCTGTCCGTCTCTGCAGGATGGAGGTGGGGTTGGCATGAAATTCAATACTTCACTGCAATTCCTACTCTGCATCTGTCTAACTGCTGCATTTCCAATGCTATTACCAGCAAGCAAACATTCGGCATTGACAAATGCTTGTTTATTAATGGGGTACCCTAAAGGCACAGTGGACAAAACACTCTCCCAGGTCAGTAATATGCCCCGTAATCTTCACCCTCACAGGAAGGATACTGCAAGAGCAATGGTGAATTCCACTGGTGCTTCTCTTCCATCAGAGCACACCTTCTCTTCACAGGATCATCACTAGTAACTTTCCCATTTTGCAAACTGACCCCAACATTGGTGCTTCCTTTACAGAACCACCTATTGCGTCCTACCACCGGCCACCCAATCTCCTGGTAAGAAGCAGCCAACCTACTCCTAACAGTTCCTCCCTACCAGGTACCAAACCTTGCAACAGAACTCGCTGCTACACCTGCACATTTATTTCTACTGTGACTGACATTTGGGGTCCCACAGATGATTTTCACATCACCAAGGAGTTCTCATGCACCTCCATTAATGCACATTGTATTCTTTGCAGGAAGTGTGCAGCTATTTACATCGGAGAAACTGGTAGATGCCTTGCTGACAGTTTAAGGGAACATTACAGGGCAGTCAGGAATGGAGACACGGATAAACCCATAGTATCCCACTTTATCTCCAGGGACCACAGTGTCAGTGATCTTTCTGTTTGTGTTCTTCAGCAGGGCTTCTGGAATTTTGACCATAGAAAAAACATGGAAACCAAGCTGATGATCTGCCTCAGCTCCCAGCAGACCTCTGGTTTAAATGATAGACTTATTTTCTACTTACATCATTCAGTCACCCCTTGTTTTCTGTAAGGTCTTTTTGTATCTGTACACATCTATTTTCATTTTCACCAGATGTCTCCATCTATACAGGCACAGAAAATACCTTACTCCAGCAGCCCTCCGCATCTCAGTTACAAGCTCCATCCTGTCAACTATAGATTATGCCATTACGGCCTGGTAGTCTATGGTGCAGCCACGGATACCGTGCTCAAGAGGGTACATACAGCACTCAACAAGGCCTGCAGGCTCGTCCTGGATGCCGATCGACTAACCCATACTTGTTCACTCTACGTACAGACCAGCCTACTATCTCTAGGGTGCAGGATCAAATTCCTAACCTGCCTACTAGGAAAAAAAGCGCTGTTAGTAAGGCGCCACCATACATATCTGGCATCTTTGCCCTGTCTGGTTCCGAGTACAGCACCAGAGGAAGAACACAGGGGGCACTCACGGTGCCTTTTCAGTGCACAGTACTCGGGGAGCGTGCTTTTTCCTACAGAGTCCCACTATGGCTGAATAAGGTCCCAGAGGTCATTCGTAACTCCACCAACCTCTCCAGCTTCAAATCTGACCTCAAGCACTACATTACCTCCAGCGCTGTATGCACCTGTTTCCCCAATGACTGATATGCCACTCTCTGTCAGTCCCTGGCTAAGCACTGCTGTCTGCCCCTATGAATTAGTCCAGGGCTGCACCTCAGTCCCCATTACTCAGCCTTGACTCCCCGCATAACCTCTTCCTTCCTCTGCTCTCCCTCACCATCCCTCTTCCAGCCCACCTCTCCCTTTCCTACATCTCTCCCTCACCTCCTACATTCTTCTCCTCCAGCTCCCCCGCTTACAGACTGCCCCACCCTCAGTCTGCACTGCCTCCCTTCCTAGCCCCCCTCCTCTCCTGCCTTGCAGTATGATGACAAAGCCTCTAGCTGGAGGCTGCTCACTACCTCCCCCACCTCCCACCCTTGGGAGGGGAAACTGCCAGCCCTCTGCTACCACTCCCAGCACTCCTCCTGCATTATCTGTCCCCCCAGCCCCCACTCCCTCATGTGCCATGACAATTTTATTTATTTATTTATAACCTTTTGGTGACCTGGTAAGTGCGTTAGGCAATTTGACCTGCCTATTTTCAAGCACGACCTGGGAGAGGACAGAATACACAGATACAAAATAATCATTAGAAAAATTGTACAGTATCCCAAGGCAGGGCCTCACACAGGAAGGTCAAAATACAAATTGACATTGTTAACAATGCTTCTGGATCAAGGCCAGAGGCTGCTTTCTGTTCCCCAGCCCCCATCTCTCCTCATCCTCCCAGGAGATATCACTTTAGCCTGATCACTGCTTTTGCCTTTATATCTGCATTTCTCAGGGGGCTCCTTTCCACTCCCATCCAACCATGGCCTACCCAGTCTTTCTGTTGGGCCCTACAACTGATTTATTACCTCGCAGTATTTATAATTGATTCAAGATTGTAACAATGTTTATTGTATACCTATTTCCAGTGCTCTGTACCATTTTCTGCTTGTATGTCTGTGATCTGTCCTATGACGTGGAACCTTTGTAAAAGAGCCATGGCTCAAAGGTTCTCTCTGAATCATAATAATTAAATAAATAAATAAAATAAATAAATCTATGTCTCCTTCCCCCACATTTGTCACCTTTCAGTCTTCTTACTGGCCCATGTTAATTAGTCCCCACCTGGGGACTTCTCTAGCTCATTCACTGCTATTGTGCCTTATCACTCCACTCATCACCTTTTTGTTTTCCAGATTCTCTCTTTATCTTGCCATTTATCACTTCTTCTCCCAGACCCTCCCCTTTTTTTCTTTCCCCACATATATATCCCTTATTTCACCTCCCCTCTACACTAACTTAGCTTTTTTCTCTTTTAGATATTTCCTGAAGAAGACCTAATGTCAAAACGTCAATTTTTAGCTCTATTTTCTATTTTCAGCATGCATTCAATATTACCATTTTATTTTGCTTTCACACCTGCCTCTGCTTTAAACACAGGGCCACATGTCCGGCTCCTCTCCCAGCCACTAGCTACACATGGGTGCCTTGTCACTTTGTCAGTTAATATTAAAAACTGAATTAAAGTGAAGTTTAAATGCCACACCTCGCACTGACTCCTTGACTCTGCTTTCCTTGCCTCACTCGCAGGGGCGTAGTTTGTTTTTTTACGGGGAGGGCAAAGTAATAAAAAAGTCCTGGTTTTCACGTACGACCCCCCGAGATCGCGCAGGTAGTACTGTGACAAAATGATTCTGCACTGGCAGTATCATAATAGTTCCCTTATGTATGAAAAGTTTCCAATGACTGCATATAAAATGCCCAGCACTGTTTTTAAAGTCTGGTGGAGAGCACTCACCGTTGCCACGGAACCACTGAACAAAGCAGTCCTGACACACAAAAGGTGTTTTATGCAGTGCTTACTCTTCCTTTTCATCATAACAAGCACTACAAGGACAGGCCACTAGACCAGAGAGTACCAGTGTGGCAGCCAGCCATCTGTACTGTTCTGTGGAGGATGATGGTGGAGCCTCCCTTAAAGGAAGATAACTGCTATCCATCTGCACAAAATCTGCTGCAAAAGGGAATGCAAAAGCCTCTGCTTCTGTCAGCAGCAAATCCAGCACAACTGCGAGCAGCATGGTCTGTGGGGAAAAAGCAAAACTGACAGTACTGTCTGCCAATAACCAAGACTGTACCCACAGTAGTTCCCCAATCCCAATTACATACAACAGAAGAGAAGACTGTGTGCAAAAATAGTAAATACTAGAAATACCACCAACAGCTTCATCTGGTTCAATGTCAAGTTGGCAACCATACGATCCCCCCTCCCCAGCCCTAAGGACAAGGGCAGGCTAAAAATTAACAGAATTATCTTGCCCTAGTCCTCCATTCCCAGTCAACAGAAACAAGATAAAGACAGGTTGGTAGCCAGCACTGTCAGATATTATATACACACAAGGTACAATTGCACCATTCATTTCTGTTAAAAGATTGGGGCATTGAACTCACTCTGAGGGACAACTGTGCTAAAATAATTAGGACTATAGCACTGCACTTCAAATGCTAGATTAGGTATACATTTCATTTACAAATTACAACAGACCTGTCTCCACCACCGTACCAGCTAATTATCCACACAAGTAATGTGGGCGCAATCAAGAACCACTACCTTAAAGGGACACTGTCAACCCCCTTAGGTCTCAAAGTGTCCCTAGTTTATAAAACATACTTTATGATTGCCAAAATTCTGTAAAGATTGTTGATTTAGCTGGTAGTTTGATTCTGACTCTTATTTTCTTTAAAAAAGTAAAAAACAGACTGCCCAACATACTGGTGTTATCACACCAAAACATGTTTGTTTACATTCCTTGATCAACTCCAAATGCATCTTTCCTGGACTTGGGAACACCCACAAAACTGTCTAGCCCCTCATGATGCATTGGGAGATTAGCAGGCTACTGTCTTATGAGTCACTGCACTGTCTGTGTGTGCTCACGACATATGCAGTAAAAACAGAACAAATGATTGTAAACAAAAACAAGGTTGTTTATAAATATACATTGCCATGCATTTCAGTTCTACTATGCAAGGCTACACACAAAACAAACAGCAACATCAATGAATTTTAGAGAGGGTAAGCAATCATAAAATGTGGGGTTTCAACTAGAAATAATATGATGAAAAACAGGTTGACAGTGTCCCTTTAATAAAATATTTGCAAAATAAAACACTGGTGTTGTAACTGTAAATAACCACACCACACCAGCAGTCAGGCAGTGCAACTTGAAAACCACAGGACAGCACACAGAAAATGGAGGCAGGAGTGAAGTCAGACTTGCAGTCTGTCAGTCTGTCCTCCACCCCATATTACCCCTTTCCAAGCTGCCTATCTGGCTTGGCTGCTTTCTTAAGTTATATATATATATATATATATATATATATATATATATATATATTTTACCAGGAAAGACACTAAGCTGAAAGCTTTTTTTTTTTTTTTTTACAGGTATGACCTGGGAGCACAGGGAAGTTAAGTGACTTGCATAGGGTCACACAGTTTTCAAGTGGGGGCAGTGGGATTCAAACCCAGGTCTCCAGGTTTGCAGCTCAGAGCCTTAATCCACTGCGATGTACTGCCTCCCTACAGTTAGTCCAGGAGGGGCCTCTTCTCCCCAGTGCACCCTCCGAACTACCAAAGCAAGCTACACATGAAAAGCTTTACTATGTTAGTAGGCAAATAAAGTAAAGATTAGAGTCAGACAATACACAACAAATCCAAGTCAGATTGACTGTTCCAGTCGATGACTAGTCCTCCTACTGGAAAAAGGAGTTGAACCAAATGATCATGACGGCCACGTTTTATTTTCCTTTCCACCAAATGAATTACCCCTACCACAGTACCCACCCAATATACATACACAGAGAGTGCTCACTTGGTGACAGTACAACATACAAAAGTGATTGATTAAAACAATTGATTTGCTTGATGAAGAGAGATCACTAATACATAAATCCTTCGTACCTACCTTTTTCCTTATTAGGCAAGGCCACAACATGGCCTGTGCCTGTTACTGCGTCCCCTCCAAACTGTGAGAGAGAGATCTAGAGAGAATTATTAGTTTTATTTATTCATTTTTTTCAGTCAGGAAGGAAACTGAGGACGTGAGTCCACAACCCACTCATCTCCCAAACGGAAGTGCTGATGTCTGCATCTCTTGCCAGCATCGACTGCAGCTGCTCTTCTCCACCCTCATGTACTGCTTATTAAAACAACTCTAAGTAGGTGGAATGCTGTGTATATATGTGACGTGTACTAATGAAGTGTTTTTTTTGTTTTGTTTTTTGTTTGTTTTTTACCAGGAGAGACACACTAAGCTGAAAGCTTGTTTACAGGTGTGACCTGGGAGCACAAGGAAGTTAAGTGATTTGCTCAGGGTCACACAGTATGCAAGTGGGGGCTGTGAGATTCAAACCCAGGTCTCCAGATTTGCAACTCAGAGCCTTAAACCACTATGCTATACTGCCTCCTGGAGTAAAATATTTAAATTGTTGTATCAGTGAACTGGGTGAGTCAATTGATCATGACTCCACCCAGTGACCCAAAGACTCTGACCTACTGTACTTCCACTTTCCCCTTTATGCATGCAGCGGCTTGAGGTGAGACCCACGCATGTCTAGATGTCGGGCAGTCTCAACACAAATGACAGTGTGAGACTTGGTACTGCCCCCCCCCCCCATACCACCTCCACGAGGATGAATAGGGTCAGCTGCACTGATCAGCATGGCTTTTTTGTGATGCAGAGTACTCCACCTTGAGTGTGCGACTGTGTTGAAGTGTGCTGATCCCTTGCAGGTCGTTTGCTGTTTGGAATGCCTGAGGTAGTGTGATTTCCTAATATGAAGTGGTGGCGGGTCTCTTGTGGGCCCACCTCCTAAGACGGCTATTATGCTGTTTGAGAGGGGTGTCTTTGCCCAACTGAGATAGTAGCCCCCCCGCCAATGGCTCACAGTTTCAGTCTTGGAGCACTGGCAACTGGAATAGTGTACCTCCTTTAACCCAAGGAATATCTCCCCTCTCCCCGACACAGAAATGTGTTTTTGCTGTCCTCGCTGCTCTTCTCCCACAGACCCTGACCCCACAACCTCTGCCTCATGGTGGTGGACAAAGTAACTCTGACTTGCTGGAAGACAATCACCCGGGCTTCATAGACTGATAGGAAGCTTACTGCAGCACAGTTGAGCGCACCCTTGTAGTTCCACCTTCCCCTAATATTGTGAACCTGGGAAGTATTTGAGATTGTGAATCCAGATTCCCCCCTACCCCCACAATCCCTACTCTTCATACACACTTTATGATCCCCGACCCCCCCCTAGTTTTACTGTAGCTGGTATTAATCATTTTCAGTCAGGTGACATGAACCAAGTCTGGATTCGAGAGATTTTCTACCCTCAGGGTAGGTATGCAAGGGGCCAAGGATTGCCAATTTGGGGGTCTCCACCACCACTTGGGTCAAGCCCTGCCCCTGAGAATATGTTTCTTATTACCATAATTCTAGTGTTAGAGTGTCTCCTTTTTATGGTTAAAAGTGCTATTAATGTTGCTATAACCTTGTTAAACTGGTTAATCAGTTCTCAGGAGATCAAATCTTGTCAGCCACCAGTTACACCTCTGTAACTTTGCTGCTGAATTAGTGATGAGAGGGAAGGATGGCCAGAAGGATCTTCCCCCTTCACTACTCACTGTAATGGTGTTGAGCGAGCTATGATGTATTATGTTCTAACAACAGCTTTCAGGTTATAAAGCAATAAATCCGACATAGCTACACCCCTGCTCTGTGCCAATTAAGATGCCCATAGTACCCTTCAAATGGGTAACCTGGCATTTGAAAGGTGTCTACTCCCCAGTTAAATGTTGAAAAATATTGAATCATCTCTACAAGTTGGGAGCAGGGATTGCTCTCCTGCAAGAGTACCCATCTATTGCAATCGGTGACAGCTAAAGTCAAACTGAGCTGGGTCTCTGAAGTATTTGGCAGCACCTATAATACAAGGGGCAGAGTGGTTGCTGTCATGAGGCATAAGAAGGTATTCTTTTTAGCAGACTAGGTTAATTACAGACCCAGAAGGGCGGTATGTAATTGTGCAGGGAACACTTTACAGCAAAGCTGTCACCCTCTGAAATTTGTATGGCCCTAACAAGATGGATGCAGTGTTCTACAATACACTGGCATAGAAACTCCAGACACACCTTAGAGGATGGATGATACTGGGGAGGATATGAACATAACAGTGGACGACTTCCTACTGACACACATTGATAGTTTACTCACGACAAGATGATTTGGGAGCTGCTGCCTGAGACTGCAGTTCAGGAGGCCGAGCGAGGCGTGCTCTCTGCTCTGGGCTGCCATTGCCCAGGCTCTCCAACTCTGAGAGACTCTGTCCTCACTCCCTCGGTCCTGTTGTGGTGGGTCAGTCCTGCTGCTGAGAGGGCGTGGCACTATCTGGCACCAGCACTCCTTCCTCCGAGATGGTCACCCGTGGATGTGGTCCTTTCCTAACTCGAGTCCACCAGTCTGATGCTCTTTCCCAGTTCCCATGCAGTCGCAAATCACGGGTGTGCCACTGTGTGTTGTGTTCTGGGCAGGCCAGGGAATCTGTCCCGATGACAACAGTGACTCGAGAAAATTAAATCCTAAAAATACGGGTGGGTGGTGGGCGTCCGACCGTCCAGTTGGACCAGCAGAGAGAGATGACCGACAATAAGCTTTTCAATGGAAGGCAAACCATGGATGGCATGCACAGTATCACATAGTTGCTTCAGCTCTTGAAGGCGCATGCGTGTGGCTGTGGCTGTAGTCAGTGCTCAGGCTGCTATTGGCTGGAAAATACACATGCAGCAGCCTTGCAGCTAATAGGGATCGTGGAAATTCGGGAGTCGGGAATAATATGCATTTTAAAAATGAAAGTGAACCCTGCAGTCCGTCTGAGTCAGACCGCCCCCCATCCCACTGAAACTCTTCACAGTTCAGTTCCCAGGTCCAGCCGAGAGGCAGACAAAAAAAAAAAAACGGAAGGGAACCATGGTGAATTAGTAATATAAATGTCCCGGCCATCCTGTCTCATTACTGGGGCACCCTGTCTCTGCCCCCATAATCTACGCCCCTGCTCGGCTTGCTTCCCACACTACATGTAACACCGGCACCAAAAGAATGTGTTTGCATGTTGTATCAGCGTGATTAGTGGAGACTTGCCTGGCTGTCTGTCAGGCTGCCAGCTATAGCAATATGCATGTCATTAAAAAAAAAGGCACATTTAAGTGTTTAACCAGCAAGACTATGGAAAAAACAGTCATGCCAGTTGAAAATCTGTCAGGTGGCCACCCTACATACAAGAAGGGAGGGAGGAGGGAGGGAGGATGCGGGTAACTGTAGGCCAGTTAGCTGCACCTCAGTAGTGGACAAAATTATGGAGGCGCTGCTCAAGGAAAGGATAGTGGAACACTTATTTTTTATTGTATTTATTTATGTCTAGGATTACAAGTACCTTTGAGCCGAGGCTGTTTTACAAAGGTTCCACCTCAGTCAACGTCACTTGGAATCCAGTGGAGCACAGGATCCGAGGCAGCATGGATTCACAGTAGAAAGGTCATGTCAAACAAACCTGATAGACTTTTTTGACTGGGTGATGAAGGAGGTGGATTGGGAGAGTGGTGAACGTCGCCTACCTCAATTTCAGCTAGGCCTTTGACACTATTCTGCATAGAAGGCTGGTTAACAAGTTGGACAGCCTGGGGGTGGGCCACAAAGTGGTAAACTGGGTTAGAAATTGGTTGCAGGACAGAAAGCAAAGGGTGGTAGTAAATGGGATCTCATCCAAGGAAAGGGGAGTGTCAAGTGGGGTGCCTCAGGGATTAGTCCTGGGGCCAGCCCTTTTTAATGTCTTCATTGGGGACATTGCTGAAGGTCTGGAGGGAAAGGTCTGTCTATTTGCATATGACATCAAGATCTGCAACAGGGTAGATGCTCCAGAAGGGGTTCAAAAGAAAGAGAGGGACCTAAGAAAGCTGGAAAAATGGTCTGAAGTGTGGCAATTAAAACTGAATGAAAAGAAGTGTAAAGTCATGCACATGGGGGGCAGAAACCCTACAAAGATGTTATAGGATGAGGGGCCGGGGAATTGCTGACAGTAACCGGGGAAGAAAGGGATTCAGAGACAATCATCTCAGAAGACCTAAAGTGGCCGAACAGTGTAACAAGGCTCTGGGGAGAGCCAGTGGGATGTTAGGGTGCATAGGAAGGGGAATCACTAGCAGAAGAAGGGAGGTGGTGATGCCACTGTGCAAAATACTGGTGAGGCCTCATCTGGAGTACAGAGTATAGTTCTGGAGGCCACACCTTCAAAATGACATAGACAGGGTGGAGGCGGTCCAGAGCAGAGCAGCTAAGATGGTGCAGGGCTTGCACCAGAAGACATATGAGGAAAGAGTAAAAGACCTTAATATGTATACACTGGAGGAGAGGCAGGAATGGGGTGCTATGATTGAAACCTTCAAGTATCTTAAGGGCTTGAACAAAGTGCAGGTGGGTGACATCTTTCATTATAGAAGTTGTACAGGAACAAGGGGGCACAATAAGAGATTGGTAACCCCCCTTTCTTCAGAGTGGACTCTGGATGATGCTAGACACTGGCACCCTGGGACATGGGCCCTCATACATAATGCTAGACACTGGCACCCTGGGACATGGGCCCTCATTCATATTGTGAGACACTGATGCCCTGGGACATGGCCCTCATAATATGAGACATTGCCACATGTGGTGCAAGTCTGTACTGGCTCTGGTCATGTACTCAAGTTTTCTTATTAGACTACACAAAAGAAAACTGGTCCTATGCTTGCATGGGAAATGGCTGGTGATGCTGCAGACAGGGGCTACTACACAACTGCCAAGGACTGTCCCTCCTCCAAAAAAGGTTTCACACATGACACAAGCCTTTAGCTGCTATGCTTTTGAAATTAATTGTTTTATTGGATTACACAAAAGAACTAGCATTTGTCGGTGCCGAATGTTTGCTTGCTGACATTGGCAGTGGTAGTGTAGAAGTTACAGAGCTGCGTAATAGGAATGGCAGTGAAGTATTGAACTGAAGCCAACCCCACCACCACCCTGCAGAGAGTGACAGGCATTGGGGTGTGCCTTTGAGTCGTCAGGCAACGGCCACGCCATTTCACCACACCACACCCTGCAGACACTGACAAGTGTCACGGTGTTCCTTGGGGTCTTTGGCCCTTATGCCCACCCCATTCCATTAGGAAATACGGTGAGATGGGTGCGATATAGGAGAATGGGGTGAACATTGGGGCCGAAGAGTCCAAGGCATACCTCGATGCCTCTCACTGGCTGCAGGGTGTGGAATGGTATGAGCATTACAGGCAAGAATCCCAAGTCACACCCCTGATGCCTGTCATTCTCTACAGGGTTGGGCGTTATGGTTGGAAACCCTAATACCTCAGGCATTCGTTGGTATTTTCACTCCAAGCGTTCAACATGGTTTTTGTGACCCCACCTCATGAACAGGGGAATAACAGTTTGTTAGCGAAAGCTGCTTATGCACAGCGACTACGGCATTTAGCACCACAGGTGCAAAAACATTCCGAACAGGGTGTAAAAAATGACAGCTGTACTGTTCATGGGGAGGTGTAAAAAATGGCAATGTTGCAAATCTGCAGTAAAAATATTTAAAAAAATGGTGAAATCATGAGTGTACATAGAAACTGTGCAACGCACACCCGTAATATAATTAGGTTGGGGACTTTTTTACAGCAGATTGTCAACTCAGGCATTTTGGTGCCTCCGATCATGAACAGTGTCACTGTGGTTTTCTTTATCTGTCCCGAACAATGATTTCCCACAGCGACCACTCATCTCTGTGCTGAAAGTGTGAAAACACACTTCGGCCATGTTGTGAAAAATGACAGCTGTACTGTATGTAACCCCTAGATGGCGCTATCCCAGGGGCTACTACCCCTGCCTGATTTGCCACCAACAGGTTGAGGGGCCTGGATCCAATGGCGGGTGCCTCCACCCAGAGGTCAGGGTTTGCAATAGTTAAACTAACTTGGTCACAGCCCTCTGGGACACTGCAACCCCTTTCTTCCCACTAGTGGCCCACACAATATATCAGAATTACCTTCACAGTATACACTTATCCCAGGACTGGTTCAGGCACTGGGACCTCCTGTAAAATAAGATACAGTGCAACAATCACAGTACAATACTTAACATAGACAAATACCTCAGGCAGTATAACTTTGCTGAAACAAGCAGCTCTGATTTATTTAGGGGAATATAACAAGGACAGGGGAAATCAGGTTAATTAGCTTATCACTTTACTCATCTACCTATGGCTCTGTGCACAGGCCTATCCCTACCAGTTACTGTCCCTGGGTACCCAAGCCCTAGTGGCTAGTCCAAACCGTGGCAGCTGGTAGGGGCCCTTTCACACACAGAAAAGAAAAATTAGTTAAACAGTCAGCAGTACAGTAATTCCATTTGGATTTAATGTGGCAATTCAACAGGGAGTGACCCTGAATTAGTACTCACTACCTCCAAACAAGATAGGGTCCTTCAACGTCAGCAGGGCTACTCTTGAGCTCCACAAGACTCCTCACACATTTATATGACAAACTGCAACAGGCAAAAGTCCTTTAATGGCAGCAGGATTCACTTGGGCTACACAAGCCTCCTCACACATTTATATGGTGAACAGTAACAGGCAAAAGTCCTTTAATGGCAGCAGGATTCACTTGAGCTACACAAGCCTCCTCACACATTTATATGGTAAACAGAAAGTACTATACCAGGCAGGCTGCTTCTATCCCGATCGCAATTACTGCACAATACCCGGAGAACACACAGCAGATTCAGTTCCTGACAGACCGAAGTGCAATTCAGCAATTTCTCTAGTCTTCTACAGGGTGAGCCTGGTTTCTACTCTTCAGATATCCTTTGATTCTCTTCACAGGACGGATTCAGTTCTAACAAGCAGTTACACAAGCTGCAGACCAGAACTCTGGGCCTTACACACATTTCCCGACTAAAACTGCACACGGAAAAAAGCACAGGGCTCCTTCCCTCTTCACTGCCAGAGCTCAACTGCAACTCCAGCAGACAAAACCGGGCACTTCCTTTGAGTTCCTCCCAGTTCTTGGCTGGATTGGCTGTCACTCACAATAGACTGCCCCTGTTGGTCCAAAAAGGCGCCGAAGTCCAAACTACATCTCCCAGAGTCACTGCCCATACAATCCTCTTGTGGCTGGCTCAAATTACGAGTCCAAGTTCTGATTCGTCAAGGCACCATTTTAGAGCTACCTTAACCCACAATGATTGGTCCAGTTCAGCAGTTCAAAACTAGAATGGGGAACTAGGCAAACACAGTTCTGACTGCAAAGAAAGCAGGTTAGACAAACTGTATTTTCATTATTACTCTAAATGATTTCTGGCAAAGTTACATCTTTCAGATAGGTTCCCTTTGCACTCCTAGTGACTGCAAAAATGGAGTGAATTGGCAGCAGCTCGAGTGGTACTCAAGCAGAGAAGCACACAGTCCCCCCATACAAACTAATTATGTCTGCAAGCAGACAGCTCTTAAAGAGGCTCTAAAAACACTCACTGATAAATGGCTTAAACGCCAAACACCATTCAGGCTTGGAGCATTCAAGCAAGCTCCTGGAAGTCTTTTGGGAACCCCCATTTGCAGGGGGGTTACATGTAAATAAGGAAGTGTGGAAAAATGCCACTGGTGAAAATCTGGACTTAAAATATTACAAAGTCATAAACTTACGAGGGTGCGTGGAAACTACACAATGCTCACTCGTAACACAGTCATTTTATGGACTTTTGTCACCAAATTTTCAACACAGCCATTTTAAGACCTCTGCTCATGAACAGTGTAACTGATTTTCTTAATCTGTCCCAAACATTGCTTTCGCACTGTGCGCTACATGTGCGAAAACACATTTTGGGCGGCATATGAAAAATGGCAGCTGTGCTATTCGTAAGGAAGTGTAATAAAATGGCAATGTTGAAAATCTGGAGTGAAAATATTAAATTCGCAAACTTATGAGCATGCATAGGAACTGCACATACTCCGTAAAACAGTCATTTTAGAATTTTTCACCAAATTTTCAACATAGCCATTTTAAGACCTCTGCTCATGAACAGTGGCACAGTGATTTTCTTAATGTGTCCCATACATTGATTTCGCACATCAACTGCGCCATTGCGCGCTACATGGGCGGAAACACATTTTGGGCAAGATGTGAAAAATGACAGCTGTAGTACTCATAAGAGTAGTACTCATAAGAAGGTGTGGTAAAATGGCAATGTTGAAAATCTGGAGTGAAAATATTGAAAATTCGCGAACTTATGAGCGTGCGTAGGAACTGCGTAGCTCACGCTCGTAAAACAGTAATTTTAGGATTTTTCACCAAATTTTCTGTGGTTTTCTTTAATTTGTTCCGCGCATTGGTTTCAAGAAACCGACTGCGCCATTGTGCGCTACATGGGTGGAAACACATTTTGGGTGAGATGTGAAAAATTACAGGTATGCTACTCATAAGAAGGTGTGGTAAAATGGCAATGTTGAAAATCTGGAGTGAAAATATTGAAAATTCACGAACTTACGAGCATGCGTAGAAACTGCACAATGCACACTCGTAAAACAGTCGTTTTTTGGAATTTTTCCACCAAATTTTCAAAATAGGCTTCTTGAGAGCCCACCTTATGAACACTGGCAGTGTTGTTTCATTAATCAGTCCCGAAAGGTGATTTCGCGCAGTGACCGTGCAGTGACAGCGAAATCACCCTTCGGACCCAAATAACGCCATGACAGTGACAAAATTCATGAGAAGGGGTCGCAAAAACCCCATGTTGAAAATTTGGTGCAAAAATTCCAAAAAATGCCTGAGATATGCAACAAAGTTGAAAAAACCCTATCTAGCCCATTATACAGCTTACCGGCATTTCCTCAGTTTGCGGTCGGCTTTGAAGAGCGCAGGACGTGTTCCCGGTCCACAGAAGATCGTCGGCGCTGAGCTCTGGAGGTAAGTATGGGGTGGGGTGTGTGGGAGGCAGGGTTCACAGTGGGTGGGTGCAGGTTGTGGGGGGCAGGAAGACTGCGTGGGACCGTTTTGCTTTACAAGTAAAAAAAAAAGGCGGCGGACGTTTGCACGCTGGTGGGCTCCCAGCATAGCACCTTATACTCGGGGAGAGATTTAAACCCGATGGGGTTGGGCACCCCGTCGGCTATACCATCATTTCCACGCTGGGGTGGGCACCCAGCGTGGCATTTGGAAGGCTTTGGGAGGGCACAGCACTGCCGACGTGATTGGGCACCCCGTCTAGCTATACATGTGTGTGGGTGGGACAGCAGCATGCAGTATGTGTGCATTTCTGTGTGTGTGTGTGTGTGTGTGTGTGTGTGTGTGTGTGTGTGTAGGGGGAGCTGCGCATGAGCAGGCGATATCTTATCGCTGCTCACTGAAGTGTAGCTCCCCCTTTCAACTGTATGCCACTGCATTTTGGAGCTTGTCATAGACAGCTCCAGCATGCATTAGCTTACAGGGGCCGTGCCTGCCAACACACTGACTGAATTGGAAGAGGGGGCGACACACCTCCGAAATCTTGGATGATGGCTCTATGTTTCTTGCACATGCGTGCAAGCAAACATAAAAATGGTCCTGCGCAGTGGTGGAATTATATGGGGGCTTGCCAGAGTTCAGCACCAGTAACTCTGAAGTGAGCACCGGAGGTGCATGCATCACTGCTATTAATGCATAATGGGAAGTGGCACAGTGCTCAATTTAAAGATAGCACCATTACTGCCCCCCCCCCCAGTTTCCAAAGCTCATAAAGTGTAATTCTAGCACTGGTCCTGTGCTTATGTGGGAAATGGTTGGTGAAGCTATAGATAGGGGTTACTACTAAGTGACAAAAGGCTGTTCCCAGTGTTCCCAGAATGGTTTAGCATTTTCCCTTTAACCTTGTGTGATTTCCTATGGAATCCAAAATTGCTCTGTTTTCCTGTACAACTAATGCAAGCCTATAGGGTGATGAATATTCTTGTAGATGGCAACAAAACCTTGTAAAATACAAAAATCCCTGTGGCTCTTGGAGCCCTGTGTCCCTCACCACCAAAAAAGGCTTCACACACACACACACACACACACACAAACACACACCCTTCCCAACCCCTGACCCTCATCTACACACACCCAGTCCATATCTTTCTGTATTGTAAAATGTAAACATTTTCTTCTCTCTTGGTTCTTCTTTTTCTGTAAATTGTAAAACGTATTTTTTTCTTGTTTAAAGCTTTTCTTATTTGTTCTGCAAATATTTTCTTGTAAAATGTTTTCTCATTTATTTTTCCAATTTTATTTTCTGTAGTTTTATACTGTAAAGAAAAGACAGTACTGCTATCTGTGCTGTGCATCTGTGTGC
This sequence comes from Neoceratodus forsteri, assembly GCA_016271365.2. NCBI lineage: Eukaryota > Metazoa > Chordata > Ceratodontiformes > Ceratodontidae > Neoceratodus > Neoceratodus forsteri. Next base: position 143,618,461 of record CM057452.1, read on the forward strand.
AAACTAACAACACAGCCTCAAGTCTGAGCAGTTGCTCCCCCCAACCCCACACACACAGTCTATCTCATGCTTTTTTCTGTATTCTTTCTTTTTACGGGTTATTCTTGTTCAAATGTTCTCTTCTATTCTCTGAAGCGCTTTTCTTCTTTTCTGCAGAGTCCCAGACAAGAGTGAGTGCCCACCCTCCCCACAGTCTCTCACAATTTCTTTTTCTTTTTATCTGTTCTGTTTTGTACTCTTCTCCTAATTTGTTTTTAACTTGTTTTTTTCAAGCTCAAGTATTAGTTTTCTTTTTCTCATTGAAGACTGAGCTGACCAGCACCCAGCTCCCCACACTACACACACACACGCACGCACGCACTCACACACACACACACACACACACACACAGTCTCCTCTCAAACTTTCTATTCTTTTTTATGTTCGCTTGCGCACATGCGCAAGGACTGTCTTGGGAGAATGGGACACTTTGGAGGTGTGCCTGTCCTGTGCAATCCCCTGCTCCGTTGAGCAGGCGTGGCGATCCTGCACCAATTGATGCGGTGCTGTGTATGACAGCGGTGGTCTTCTCTTCAAAGAAACTACCGCTGTGTGCTGTGAATCGCCCAAATCTTTGGTGCCGCTGGGAGTCCACCAGCTGCAACGTCGTCTGCTGACCGGGGTGCCCAAGGTGCCTAACCCCTTCGCTCCACCTCCCCAAACAGCTTTCCGTGCTGCCATGCTGGAGCCCACCCCAGCATGGCAACGCCCCGCTCGCTGCACGATGGGGGTGCCCAACTCCGTCGGCTCCACGGCCCTCCCAGCCATCTTCTGCCATGCTGGGAGCCCACCCCAGCGTGGCAAATGTCCCATGTCGCCAATTTAGAAAAAAACCCTGTAAATTAAAAACGGTCCCACGCAGTCTCCCGCCCCTCCACAACCCGTACCCAACCACTGCACCCTGCCTCCCATACCCCTCACCCCATACTTACCTCCGGAGCTCAGCGCAACGATCATCGCTGGACTGGGAACACGTCTGCACTCTTCAAAGCCGACCGCGAACTGAGGAAATGCCGGTAAGCTGTATAATGGGCTAGATGGGTTTTTTTTCAACTTTGTTGCATATCTCAGGCATTTTTTGGAATTTTTGCACCAAATTTTCAACATGGGGTTTTTGGGACCCCTTCTCATGAATTCTGTCACTGTCATGGCGTTATTCGGGCCTGAAGGGTGATTTCACAGTCACTGCGCAAAATCACCTTTCGGGCCTGATTAACGAAACAACAGTGCCAGCGTTCATAAGGTGGGCTCTCAAAAAGCCTATTTTGAAAACTTGGTGGAAAAATTCCTAACAATGACCGTTTTACGAGCGTGCGTTGGGCAGTTCCTACGCAGGCTCGTAAGTTCATGAATTTTCAATATTTTCACTCCAGATCTTAAACATTGCCATTTTACCACACCTTCTTATGAGTAGTACAGCTGTCATTTTTCATATCTCACCCAAAACGTGTTTCCACCCATATAGTGCACAATGGCGCAGTTGGTGTGCGAAATCAATGCATGAGACACATTAAGAAAATCACAGTGACACTGTTCATGAGCAGAGCTCTTAAAATGGCTATGTTGAAAATTTGGTGAAAAAATTCCTAAAAATGACTGTTTTTCGAGCGTGCGTTGCGCCGTTCCTACGCATGCTCGTAAGTTTGCGAATTTTTGATATTTTCACTCCAGATTTTCAACATTGCCATTTTACCACACCTCCTCATGAGCAGTGTAGCTTTCATTTTTCACATCTTGCCCAAAACATGTTTCCGCCCATGTAACACATAATGGCGCAGTCAGTGTGCAAAATCAATGTATGGGACACATTAAGAAAATCACAGTGACACTGTTCATTAGCAGAGGTCTTAAAATGGCTTATGTTGAAATTTGGTGAAAAATTCCCTAAAATATTTGTTTCTGTGCGTCGCGTTCGCAATCAGTTCTCATGCGCTCGTGGGTTTTCGCGGATCATCAATATTTCCACTCCAGATTTTCAACATTGCCATTTTACCACACCTCCTTATGAGCAGTACAGCTATCATTTTTCACATCTTGCCCAAAACGTGTTTCCACCCATGTAGGGCACAATGGCGCAGATCGGTTGTGCGAACTCAATGTATGGGACACATTAAGAAAATCACAGTGACACAGTTCATGAGCAGAGGTCTTAAAATGGCTATGTTGAAAATTTGGTGAAAAATTCCTAAAATGACTGTTTTTCTAGCGCAGCATTGCGCAGTTCCTACGACGCCGAAGTTCGAATTCTTAAATATTTGCACTCCAATGACTTCCCAAATATCTAAACAGCACATAGAAGCAAGCAATATTCGGCATTGACAAATGCTTGTACTTCTTTGTCACTGATTTTTTTAAGCCATGTCCAAGTGCCAAGTACCACTGCAAATACCTGCAAGCGAACGTTCGGCAGTGACAAATGCTTGTTTTCTTCTATGACTTTTTCCATCTGTTGTTTCTGTCCCTGACTCCCCACTCCCCTTTCCCCCTGCTCTTGCCTGCTGAGTGCTGTCTGCCAGCTGCTATAGTGGCTAGAATCATGACTGTGGAATTCATCTCTCTCCCCCACCCCTTTTTGAGCTGACATAGTGACACGTTTGGAGCAGCGAGGCTATATATACTTTGGTTTGCGCATACAACAAACCAGAATATCTATGCCATGCTCACGCCCCTCGGACACTCTTTGACCTCTCTTCATCCTCCTAAGCATCTTATATGACAGGTATGCATTCAGCATGCTGGGAGGCTGGAGGAGATATAATAATAAAAACAAAAACAAAAGTGAGCTGAGATCTGAGCCCAACCGGTAAGGTTCGTATCAGGTTTCATGAAAACCAAACCGCATGCTTTCAGGGTGGATCAATTTTGTTGACATATATTTTGCACACAAATACTTTGTGTTCAATAATCCTGTTATTTCTTGTTCACCTTCAATAATTGTTAGAATCAGTAAAACTTCAGGTATTTTACTGGATAGTTCCATTTTGTATATATTGCAATGAAATATACTGTAGAAACACAGAAACACAGAGTGTGAAGGCAGATAAGGGTCACCAGGCCTACATGGCCTCCTATATTGTTTTATCCTTCATTTTTTGCTGCAGACCTTTACTTGAACTATGGTGCCATCTCTTCCCCTCCTTTATTTTCCCCTACAATTCCCCTGTGCCTATCCTGGGCATTTTTGAACCCCACCACTGTTTTTGCCCCACTGCCTCTGATGGAAGGTTGTTCCAGGCACCCACCACACTTTCTGTGAAGAGCTTAACATGTATTAATAAGGTACAACAATATAGCATTTTCTTATAACACATTTCTCCCCCCCCTCTGGCCAGCCCAAGCTTCATGGAGTTCATCCCTCCCCTCCCGTATGGGGATCACACTGCACGGCCATTTTTTTTTTTTTTTTCATAGTTGTTTTACGTGACTGTGTGACTCCCCTAATCCCTACCCCAGAGTATGCTGGCACACAGGATTGAAGTCCAGGTGGTAAGCCATGCTGAGACACAGCTTCTGCCAATCACCAACAACGCCTTCCCCTCCTGACACCATCTACCAGTTGGAACAGTGCCTAACCCTACCTAGGAGTGGAACGTTGCCAATTGGTGGCTCAATCCATCTCTTCCCTCTCCCCCAGCCAATCCCCAGTGACCCAGGCTTTTTCCCAATTGTGAGTTACCAATGTAGCGCGAGGTGAGGCATCCAAGACTTCAACCCTCAGCACCACCAAGCTGGCAGCAAGGTAGCATTTTTCATAAAAAAAAAAAAAAAAAAAAAGCTCAAGGATAAGGGGTCATGCTATGAAGTTGGGTGGGGGGGCTCAGAGGAAATGTGAGGAAATACTTCTTCACTTAGGGGTTGGGGGACTCCTGGAATAGCCTTCCAGCAGAGGCAGTGGGTGCCAAAATGGTGACAGGATTCAAGCATGGATTGGACAGATACAAGGGGATCTTGGTAGTAAAGCAAGGGGAGGAGATGACCGGAGAATGAGTAGGGTCTGCGGTGGCACAGTAGGCAGGGAAAACTGGGCAGACTAGGTGGGCTAAGAGGTCCTTATCTGCCAACAACTTCTATGTTTCTATGCAAGTACTTCCTCACATCCCTCCTGAATTTACCCCTCTCCAGCTACATAGTATGCCCCCCCTTGTCCTACAGCACCATTTTCTCTGAAAAATACCCCCTTGTATCTTAATACTCCTTATGAGGTATTTAAAGGTCTCTATCATATCCCCCTCCCCCTCTTCTCCTCCAGGGTGTACATATTTAGATCATTTAACCTCTTCTTGTAGGGCTTTTGAAGCAGACCCTGTACCATTTTGGTAGCATTCCTTTGGACCATCTCCACTCTGTATCCTTCCTGAGATCTGGTCTCCAGAACAGGACACAGTACTCAAAGTGAGGTCTTATCAGCGATCTGTATAGAGGCAGCTCCATCTCCCGCTTCCTGCTGGTAATGCCCATTCCTGTGCACCCCAGCATCCCATTAGCCCTACTGACTGCCTTGTCACACTGCCTGGCCTCCTTTAGGTCATCTGAAATGATTATTCCTAGGTCTCTGTCCTGCTTGGTCTTTGTCAGTCTCACTCCACCCATCTTTCACTCCGTTGCTGGGTTTCTACAGTTCAAGTACATTATTTTGCCCTTTTTCATTAATACCCAGTTGCCATATTCTTGACCACTCCTACTGTCTTTTCCGATTCCCTACTGAAATGACACAGAAGGTCTGCACTCCCAACGGCCAAAATAAAATAAGTCGCTGTGTCACAAAGCAAGATTAAAATGCAGAGCATTTATTGAAAATTTAAGCAAAATTAGTGGAACCAAGACCAAAACTGCAAAACCAGGAGCTTCAGCACTTCACTCAACTGGAGCTTCATCAGTGGACAGGTACCTAGCACAAAGACAGTCTCTTCAATAATGACACAGTATGATGTCATATTGATGTAAGATTACTATTTGTCAACTAGCTTGCAAGTAAATTCAGTTCAAATGAGATTGTCAATAGAATCACCAAATTGTGAACCAATACATATGCATACAAAATCAAATTAATAAAATAGGCAAAAAGAAAGGACAAATTCAATAATGTAATGTTCTTGCTTCCACAGACAAACATTGTGAAGGTGCCGGTCAATATGGGCCTATACATACCGGTCAACATAATTAACATGCAAAAGGTACATAATGATAAGCTTTACTGAAATGAGAAGAGACAACAATCCCATATAGTCTCCGCTAAGTAAGAGCTCATACCTAAATGACAAAAAATAAGGAGGTATTAAGGAATAGGGTAGAAACTGGGGTGAAAGAGTAGGCAGCCAAAAGGGAGGCCAGAATAGGTAAAAGGTAGAGAATGGGCAGGGCCATCTTGGATTAAGGGAACTAGGCTTGTAGGTCCTAGGTTTCTGTTGTTAGGAATGTGGGGTGGATGAGATACTTAGGCGTAGGATTTAAGAGTGGCACCCGGGGCTTAGGAGTCATCGACGTCGGAAACAGTTGCATGATTCCTTCAGATAATCCGTTAATAGAGCTTTGAATGTGAAAATGCTTGGAAGTGAGGATAATTTTAATGAGTCTTGCATAGTGTTCCAAAGTGACGGAAGTGAGAAGTTGATTGCTGCTGAGCCAAGGATAGTTTTCACTCTAGGAATCTGGAAGCAGATTACGGAGAAGCGTCTCAGGCCATAGGAACCTTTAGCCTGTTTGAAGATGTTCGAGATGTATACAGCGAGGTTATCAGATAATGCTCTAAAAAACCAGAGGAGAGCATTCTTTTTTCTTCTAGTTGAGAGTGAGGTCCATCCTGAAACGTGGTATAGATGACAGTGATGTGTACTACAGGGTAGATTTAAGATAAATCTTAAAGCCCGGTGGTAAAGGGTGTCCAGTTTGTTTAGCATCGTTGATGGGCAATGACTGTAAAGGAAGTCAGCGTAGTCCAGTATAGGTAAGAATGTAGTTTGTACTAGTCTCATTCTGGCTTCTAACGTGAGTAGGTGTTTAATGCGATAGAATAAACCTAATCGCTGTCTTAGTTTCTTCGAGGTTTCATTTAAGTGGCACAGAAAGTTGAGCTTGTTATCCAGCCAGAACCCTAGGTATTTAAAGGTATCAACTACTTCCAAGGGGTTCATCTAAGAGTGTTTGGATCTGTGTGATATGTGGACATCTGGAAGTAGACTTTGGTGAGAGAATCATTGCTTTAGTCTTTTTGGCGTTGAGGAGTAGCTTATGAGTGAGAAGGTTGTATTGGAGGGTGACAAAGTCTTTCTGTAAGTACTCATGGGCCAAATCCAAGGATGAATTTGTGGTATAGAGTACAGTATCATCTGCGAATAAGTGCACATTTGCTGTGCCCAGCTGCAAGTCCAGATTATTGATGTATATTGCAAAGAGGATAGGGCCCAGGATGGAGCCTTGTGGGACTCCTCGTAACAAGGATTTTTGTGGGGATAGATCTCCTATGGCTTTGACTTGTTGTAACCTATTGGTTAGGTAGCTGGTGAACCATTTAATGGCAGAACTATCAAATCCGATGTTACTCAGTGCAGTAAGCATGATGGTATGATCCACAGTATCGAAGGCCTTACTTAGATCAAGGAAGAGGGCAAATACATGCTTCTTAGCGTCCAAGGCCATTTGCCAGTCTGTAGTTACTTTGGCAAGAGCCGATACTGTACTGTGTTTGGCTCTGAAGCCGGACTGAGCCTGGTTTAGCAACTTTCATGAATCCAAATGTTCTCTAAGTTGGATATGACAATTTTTTCAAGTAATTTAGAGAGGACGGATAGTATAGAAATAGGCCAGTAATTGTTCAGATCCCTCGGATCCCCAGTCTTGAATAATGGTAGGATGTGGGCAGTTTTCCACAAGACAGGTAGCTCACCTTGAATCAGAGAGGTGTTGAATAAGTGCGTAATGGGGGTGGTCAGATAGGTATGGCCAAGTTTTAGGAAGTAAGGTTCAATATTGTCTGCACCCGCACTCTTTTTTGTATCCGGAGAAAGGAGGAGCTCCTCCACTTGCTTGAACGTAATTGTGAGGAAGCTGAAGGGGGTGGGATGCAGTTGGTTATGGTTGTGATTATCAGTGAAGCCAACAATGTAGTCTCTTGCCAGGCTAAGTTTGCTGATATGTGATCCAGGGATGCAGTCGTGGCCTCCTGCATGCACTGCATCCCCTCCAGGATCTGCGCAGTGCCCCTCTCTTGCTACTCAGCTAACTGGCGCACCTCCGCATGCAGTGCATGCACCCCAGTGGGAAGCAGCACCTGTTGCTGTACGGATGCCTGCAGCAGACAGGTGTATTCAGCCAGTGGGTCAGCACCCTGGGGCTCCCTGGTGGGACGCCGATCCTCATGTGGTGACCGGCCATGCTGCACAGCCCCTCTCTGGTGGACACTGCACAGTGGGGTCTGAAAGGGGAATAGGCATAGCAGGTGCACCAGCGGTGGACCCTGCATCCGGCTGCCTGGTGGCACCTGCAGCCTGTTGCCGTCACCCCTCCAGCCGCTGTATGCCACCCAGCACCTGCACGGCCACACCACCACTGCCGCAGGGCACAGCTGTGGCAGTGAACACCAATGCACCCATAGTGGTGGCAGGCAGCTGTTCTGCTGCCGGCAGAGTGCTGGGCATGGTGCCTGTGCCTGCTGCCAGCAGGGGCGACACACCCACAAGGTCGCTCATGCAGTTCAGGAGCTGCGTGTAGTCTTCATCAGAGTTGTACCCTGCCCCGATCTGTGTCTCCACACACAGGACACCAAGGCTGGCATCCTGGAGGATCACATCCAGGGCCTTGCCCACCCTGGGTCCAGGTCATCTGCATGCACCATGGTGCTGAGCTGCAGCCTGTTGGGCCCCCAGATCCTGGTGGAGGTGGACGGCTGGTCCTCTGGGGCCATACCAGTGTGCACAGATGCTGCCAGTGCCCCATCATCTGCATGGAGGCGTGCTGGTGCTGCAAGAGAAAAAAGACGTGTCAGTGATGCAATGCCCACATGTACCCCTCCTACACTGCCACTGCATGTGTCCTGCAGCATGGCATGTGCGTGGGTGCGGACACATGCACATGACATGCATGATGGCTGCATGCATGGCAGCATGCCCATGTACGCATCCTCTGTGCCACCAGCTGTGCATGGCTGACATACTTGCCATGCAGTGATGGGCTGTCACAGGCACACCCTCCACTGTGGTGTGGTGCATGGTGGCAGCCGGACCGCAGGGATGCCTGCCACCTTCTCTTTAATGCACCTCTTGTCCATCTCCACCTTCTTCCTGCACTCCTGTGCCAACCGCTGGTGGCTGCCCTGCTGATTGACGTATGCTGCCACCTCCTCCCATGCACCAGCCCTGGCCTGTGGTGTGCCCGTGGCACCACTCAAAAGGGACTCCCTGTCCAGGTAGACCTTGAACAGGGCATCTGTCTTGGTCTTTGTGAAACTGGGCCTGTGTTTCTGTGCAGGCCTACGCTCCTCACCCTCCTCATCATCCGACATGTTGCTGCCTGTGGACATGGACAGCACAGAGTGTCAGTGCAGCAACTTCCTGGTCCATCCCACCCTGCAGTGCTGTCTGCTCTCAGTGAGCTTCAGTGGCATGCACCACTTACCTCGAAAGGATGCAATACTGATCCATGGCCTGTGCTGTGCCATAGCGCTTGTAAGGTGCAACGCATGCAAATGAGGTTTGGCGCAACAGTAATGACATGCTAATGCACCCAGTGCACCACGCATTGGCTGATGAGCTCATTTGCAAGTGGTGTCTGAATATCGTGATATTGCGCCATGCACAATGGTATTGTGCCAGAGCAAGTCACAACAGCACAGTGTGCATGCATGCACGGTGCACAGGCCCATGGTGCACATGCATTTCACGGCATCATGGCATCAATCATGCACCATACACAGACAGCATGATGCAGTGGCATTGCAAATGTTGTGCATGGGCCAGCTACATACTTGGCTGCACTGTGCCCTATCAGGCATGTGCGCAATGCCGGTCAACCCCTGACTCCTGGGTCAGAACTCTGACCCTGTAACCCTGTCTAGCCATGCCCATTCCACGCATCTCCAGCACTGCGTGATGTGCGTGCACTGTGCATGCTCACGCGCATCGCATGGCAGACATATGGTGTGGACATGTGCACCTCCTGCCGCTATTTTCATCCCCTAGTTCTCGGTAGTTAACATGGTGCAGAGATGAGTACGGCATGCCCCAAACTGGACACAGGTGGAGCTGGTAAACCTGGTGGCCTGTGTTGAGCCCCACACCCCCCAACTGCTTGGGCAGGTGCCCCTGCAGCAGGCCAGGGTCACTGTTTGGCAGAGGATTACTGCCAGACTGCAGCAGAGGACCAGGGTGGCCAGAACAGGGGAGCAATGTCACCACCAGTATGAGGACTTCCTGCGGTGGGACCCAGAGTGCCTGAAGAGACTGCAGGCATGCGTCAGGCGAGGGTCTGTGCCACACCCAGGTAAGTCATCCCATGTTAAATGTGTGCCCTGGTGCTGTACTTTGGTGTTGGCTAGGCTGCTTGGCATGCCATGCGGAGGGATACACTGTTGTCTTGTGCATTATGGTGTGACATTGCCAGCCATCATTTGCGGTGAGATGCAGCTGTGTGGGACATGTCGGGCACAGGGGTGGGGGTGGTAGGTGGCTGCTGTGGTTGATTCCTGATGTGTACCTCTCTTCTTTCCATTCCCAGGGCCTGAGGATCATCACCAGGCACAGGCAGCAGCTGCACAGCAGGCTGCGACGGGCCAAGGTGGAGCTGGACTGGCACCAGCAGGGCCACAGAGAGCAGGTAGGCACTGTTATGGTCCTTTGTACTGTACATGGAGAGTGGCAGGGGAGTGAGTGCAGGCATGGCCATCTGTGCCATGTGCCGTGGCGGCTGTGTGTGTCGCACTGTGTGTGGTGCATGCCACTGTGGCACATCCACTGGACACATGTGTCAGCTGTTGGTGGGATGGGTGTGCGACCAGTTGCCACTGTTGTTGCTGTGGTGCTGCCGGTGCACTGTGCCATGTGACTGTCATTGTGCAGTCAGATGGTTATTGTGCGGTGGGGACCACCTGTGTGCAGTGTCGTGGTGTGCCAAGTTGCTGGCAGGCATTGGCCCACCCCCCTGCGGGAGGCCAGTATGGGCCCTCCAGGGGTGTGTTCCTGCTGCCTATTGTGCACTGTGGGTGGGCATTGTTCCTTGGGACATTGCACTGATCACCTGCCTGTCCCTTGTTATAGGTGTCCAGCAGCAGAGACCTAGGCGGCCATTATATGGACTACTGCTCCGGCAGCTAATCCTCATCACCCCCACGATGATGGAGGTGGTGTTCCAGATGAGGAGCCTGCTGTTGGCAGACAGGAGGCATTGACTACACCAAGGGGTGGCAGGACATGGCCGCCGTTAGTTTGGCTCCAGCTTTCCCCTGCTGTATCCCCCCCTATAGTCTCCCTTCCCAATGTACAGTCCTTGTTCTCTATCCCCTTCCCTCGCTTTACCTACCCTTTCCCAGCCCCTTGTTTTTGTAACTGGTTTTGTTCATTAATAAATATTTTTTGACTTACCTGCTTGTGTCAGTGTCTGCTTTACAGGTGGCATGAGGAGCCATGCTGCAGTGGCCCAGTGTCTGTCCGTGTGGTGTGCATGTGTAGGGGTGCATGTTGTGCTTCTGTGGTTCACTGCTGTGTGCTGTGATGTGTCCCACTGTGATGGTGTCCTTCCCCTTGGTCGGTGGCTGTGCCCTGGGGTGCCCAAGGGGTGGCTGTCAGGAAAGTGTGGTGGGTGTGTGCATGGTGGTGGCACACAGCCATGGTCATTGGTCGGGTACTAGCCACACACTGTGTTGGGGACCCTGCTTGGCGTTGTGCGGCCTGTTCCATGTGGTCTGCCATGCTACCTGCCTCCTGGTATGTTCAGTGCCTACTGTGTGGGCTTCCTGTGTGCCTGTGTGGCGTGTGTGTGCTTGTTTTTTTTTATCTGGGAGATCCTCCATCGCTCATCTGCCTGGTCACGGCCCCTGGAGCTTCCACCGCCTGCCTATTTGCCGCCCCTCCTGGTCACCCCCAGCTTGACCCCCGGAGTGCAGGGCCGCAGCACTGGTTCCCCTAATTCCAGTGCCTCGGAACCAGTAACTAGTTGGGAGTACAGCGGCAGGGGTGGATTGAAGCACGGGGAGGCTTCACCTAGATGGAGGATCTCCCCTCTCCCTTTTCTTGTGTTTTTTCCTCCCGGAGGCGGGGATGTGCAATGACACCAGCATCCGCCCCGCCTCCCCCAGAAACTAGCTCAGCCGTGCGAGTGCTCCCGGCCTCCGCCAGGAGTCCTCAGCACTCCAGATGCTGCTCCCAACCTCCCCCCAGAGAAGGAGGGCGGTCCATAGGACGCTCCATCCCTCTCCCCCTGGCCGGTCCTCCAACGACTTGTGTGCTTGGTTGCATGGTCCTGGGTATGGTCTGGAGGAGGCATGGCCAGCAGCCTGCAGGGGGAGGCTCCCTTGGTGGCCCTCCTTTGGTACCTCCTGTTGCCTGCTATCGGTGCCACTGTTGTGTTCCGGGAACAGGAGTCTGGGTGCCTGTGTGCGCCCTGCTGTGCCCTGCTGGTGGACGCCTCTTGTGGCCTGTCACTGTGCTTCCCTGGCTCTGTCCCTGGGTCTGTTCTCTGTGCCGTGCCCCCCTCTGTTGCTCTGCTGCTCTGCTCCCACAGTTGTGCTGGAGCATCTCTTTCTGCACCATGGCACAACTCTGATTGCGCCATGGCACATCTCTGTTTGTGCCACTGTGCAGCTGTGCCATATTCAGCTGTGTTGCACTGGTGCAGTTCAGCCTGTGCACCCTCTGAATATGGCCCCTGTTGCGCCATGGTCCACCACATTTGCACTGTGCCAGCCTTTGGCACATTTCTGAATACCTGGGCCTATTAGTATGTTTGTTTGCTTTGTTTTTGTTGTTACTTTCACCAGATCTGTTGACATCATTATTCATGTATGTACTGCTTTAATTAGAACACTGTTTAATGATGTCATCATCTGCATGACATCGCCTTTGAAAAAGCACTTTTATTGAGTGTGTAAAGTGTCTGGCAAGGATACTTCCAAGTGGAGCCTGATTTTTAGTCTTACATCCAGAGACACAGTTGTTCTAAATAAAGAGACACACTAATGTAGTGCCGACTCAAGCCTCTTCATTCTGGTGGTGAGTGCTCCATTTTCTGTTTATCACCCTTAAAAAGTAAAATGTCTCCATCAGGAGGAGGGTGGTGTTGCCACTGTATCGCTCACAGGTGAGAACCCACCTGGAGTATTCTGCCCAGTTCTGGTGGCTGCACCTCAGAAAGGACATAGACAGGGTGCAGGCAGTCCAGAGGAGAGCAATTAAAATGGTGCAGGAGTTGCATCAAAGCCTTACAAAGAGAGACTGAGGGATCTCAACATGTACACCCTAGAAGAGAGGAGAACGAGAAGAGACATGATAGCATCCTACAAGTACCTTGCAGGGGTAAACAGGGCACAGGAGGGAGGTATTTTTCAAGTGAGAAGAGCCCCAGGACCAAGGAACATGTGATAAAACTAGAGGGGGGATGTGAGGAGATACTACTTCACTGAAAGAGTTGTAGATGCCTGGAACAGACTGCCAGCAGAAGTGTGGAGGTGAAAATCTTCAAGCATGTGTGGGATAGACATAAGGGAATATTAATAAATAGGCAAGGGGGAGGGAGGGTCACAAGATGCCAGTCAGGTTCTGCAGAGGTAGACTAGGCAGGGACAATTAGGCTGGGCCAAGCAGTTCTTTTCTGCTGACAAACTGTATGCTTCTGTGCTGTACAACAGTATCAGTATTGGGTCCCCCGCCCCCAGGTTCTTAGTGTGGTGCTAGAACCCACAATCATCCAACCTTCCGGCCTCAATGTGCAAGCTGCTGAGCCACTGGCACTGCTTGTAATATTTTACCCTAATGGCTACAGTGCTTCCTAACACCTGCAGACTGGACCCTTGCCCTACCAGCAGGTTGTATTATTGGCATATGAATGTCCGTGTGTCACAAATAACCTGGAAATGGAAAAAGAAATCAACAGGGCGGAAAGCACAGCTGCTATGAAGGACATGCTGTGCATTCTGTATGGTTATTTTTGGCACTGAGCACTGGTGTGTAGAGTGGTTAAAAATCCAACAGATCCACAGTGAAACGTAAGGACAAAATGAGACGAAGGGTTGGGAAAACAAGTTGTTTAAAGGTTCAGACAGTGTCATGGGTGGACTGCTTTTTTTGTAGGACAGTTATATTTCTATAATGGTCCTTATTTTGTTTGCACTAATAGTCTTCTGACGTTATAGTATAATTTAAAACGAATGTACATACCACTTTTTCTATATTAATCTAATAATCTAGGTATCTCATTCCTAATCTAATAATCTAGGTATCTCATTCCTCACACAACACTGAAAATGATGTGATTCTTGATAGCTGGGTGAGGGTAGACAGGCTAGCTTGTGCATTTCTTAATGTCGATTTCCAGACATTGCTTAGTACACCAGATGTCTTGAAACGCAGAAACACAGAAACAGAATTTGACAGCACATAAGGACTGATAGGCCCATTCAGTCTGCCCTTTAACCCTACCTACTGCAAAAAGCCACAGATCCTACTGGATCTCCGACTTTATCTTCCCTTTTGAATCGTTAGAGTTCCACTGTAACTATCCCATGCAGTTTTGAATTCCCCCACCAGGTTTGCACCCCCCCACACACCTCTGCTGGGAGGTAGTGACATGCATCTACCACTCTTTCTATGAAAAAGTACTTTCTTGCATTGCCCCTTAGTCTACCCCCTTCCAGTCTCATGTCAGGACCTCTTGTTATAGATCATCTCTTTCTCTGAAAGATGCTACCCTCCTGTACCTTATTTATTCCCTTTAGATATTTTAAGGATCATATCTCCCTCAATCTCTCTCTCTCTCTCTCCCTCTCTCTCTCTCGCCTCTCCTTCAGGGTATACATATTGATCGCCTCCAGTCTCTCCTCATACGACTTTTGTTGCAGGCCCTGTACCATTTTGTTTGCCCTTCTTTGAACTGCCTCTACCCTGTCTCTTTTCAGAGATGTGGCCTCCAGAACTGGACACACTCCAAATGAGGTCTCACCAAAGGTTTGTACAGTGGCATCACCATTTCTTTTTTGGCTTGTGATACCTCGCCCTGTGCACCCCAGCACCCCACTGGCTCTCCCCACAGCCTAGGCACATTGTATGGCCACCTTTAGGTCATCAGATATGATCACTCCCAGATCTCTTTCCTGTTTGGTGGCTATTAATAATTTCCCATCCATTATGTAATCTTCCTCTGGGTTCCTGTGCCCCTAGTGCATGATTTTGCACTTTTTCACATTGAATCTTAACTGCTACACTGTGGACCATTCCTCCAGTTTAGCTAGTTCCTTCCTCATTTTTCTACCCCTCCCAGAGTGTCTACCCTATTGCAAATCTTGATGTTATCTGCAAACAGGCATACCTTCCCTTCCAGCCCCTCTACGATGTCACTAATGAAAATGTTAAACAGTACTGGGCCCAGAACTGATCTCTGAGGCACTCCACTGGACAACCTCCCTTCCTCAGATTTATTTCCATTTATCACCATTCTCTGTGTTCTATCCATCAACCAATTTCTAACCCAGTTCACCATCTTGTGACCCAATTCCAGGCTGCCTAGCTTGTTCACAAGCTTCCTGTGAGGAACAGTGTCAAAAGCCTTGCTGAAACTCAGGTAGGCCACATCCACTGCTCCCCCCGATACACTTCCCTGGTCACCCAGTCAAAATAATCTATCAAATTTGTTTGACAACTTTCCTGATGTGAATCCATGCTGCCTTGGATCTTGTGCTCAGCTGGATTCAAGGTGCTCCACTATCCTTTCTTTTAGCAGTGATTCCATTAGTTTCCCCACCACTGAAGTCTGGCTGACAGGTCTATAGTTTCCAGCCTCCTCCCTACTCCCACTTTTGTGGAGAGGTACTACATCTGCCTTTCTCCAGTCCTCTGGAACCACGGCTGTACCTAGTGAGTTGTTGAACAAGTCAGACAGTGGTGCTGCCAGCACCTCCCTTAATTCCTTTAATATTCTAGGATGTATCCCATCTGGCCATATTGCCTTGTCCACCTTCAGTTTTGTGAGTTCCTTAAGGTGTCCAGTCCTGTTTCTTACCTGTGGTCCCTCCCCTTCCCCTTCTTCTGTGAATACTGAACAGGAATTTTTGTTCAGTATTGATGCTTTTTCCTGGTCTCTCTCTATGTCCTATCCTTCTTCCCCTTTTAGTCTTACAATCCTCTCCTCAGTCTTTCTCTTTTCACTTATGCACCTATAGAAAGTTTTGTCCCCTTTCTTCACCTCTTTAGCTATTTTTCCCTCTGTCTGCACCTTTGCGCTCCTGACTGCTTTTCCTGCCTCCCTTTGTTTCTCTAGATGCACCACCCTGTCTTCCTCCTTCTGTGTTTCCTTGTATTTCCTGAAGGCCACCTTTTTTGCTCTTACTTTCCTGGCAATTTCCTTTGAGAACCATAGTGGTTTTCTTTTCCTCTTGCCTTTGCTTATTTGCCAAGCACAAAGGTTTGTCACCTCCACTGTGGCTCCTTTTTGATGGGACCACTGTTTCTCAACCCCCCCCCCCCTCCATTTCTCCTGCTCTATTAGGGCTTTCCTGAGACATAATCCCCATCCTAGTGAAATCTGCTCTCCTGAAGTCCAGGACCCTTGCCTTCTTGTGGCTTATCCTGTTGCTGTACTCATGTTGAACCACACTATGTGATGGTCACTGGACCCAAGGTGTACATCCACCTTAACATCAGTAATTCTGTCCCTGTTGGTAAGTACCAAGTCCAGAATCACTTCTTCCCAGGTGGGCTCAAGCATTACCTGCTTGAGACATACCCCTTGCAGAGAGTCCAGGATGTCCCTGCCCCTGGCTATTACAGCCACTGGGATACTCTAATCAACATCTGGCAGGTTGATGTAACGAACCAGCAGCACCTCCCCTTTAGCTGCCATCATATGGATGGCTTCCAGTAGATCCCTGTCCATTTCCTCCCCTTGTGCTGGGGGTCTGTAGATCATACCTGTGCGAATAGCTGTGCCATTGCCCGTCTCTGGGGTGAACCACAGTGCCTCTGCCGCCCCCTGCATCCATTTTGCCTCCGTCACTTTATGCTCTCCTTGATGTAAAGAGCTACCCCTCTCCCCTTTTTACTCTCCCTGTCTCTCCTGAATAAAGTATAACCTGATATAGCTACATCACAGCTATGGTTCCCATAGTGCCACGTCTTGGTAACAACCACAATGTCCAGGTCAGTTTCTGCCATCAAGGCCACCAGGTCTTGGATTTCATTTCCCAGGCTGTGGGCATTCACACACATGACCCACCATATTCAGCAAAACCCCCTCCTGACTTCCCTTCTTTTCCCCTTGTCCCCCACATTCCCCCCCCCCCACTGCTGAGTCCAGTCTCCACTGGTGATTTTTATGTTGTCTTGCATGCAGGCACAAGCAACATCTTGCTGTAGTACCACATTGAGAAGTGTGTCAGTGTTGGTGAATGCAGGGCACGTTTTAGTAGGTGTGTCCCTCATTCCCCAATTAGGGAACATGCTAGCACTGACCTGGAAATTATGAAACGTGACAACAACCTGAAAGAAATGTGCCGCTGCAATCAGAGGCAAGCTTGTCCCGCAACGGCAGATGACACGCCTCCCCAATGTGCTTTTCCTGGTGAAACTTTTCAATAAACATGGCAGCTCCTGCCATCTGCCACACACAATCCCCATACCGACATTGGGGGTGGCCAATCCCCCATGTCGGCATGTTCCCCAACCCCCACACACTTTCTTTGTCAATGGGGCAATTAGTGAGCATGCTAGTGCTCGCACGGAAATTATGGAAAGTGCCACCAAGTTTAAAGAAATGCAGCGGCAGATGACATGCCTCCCCAATGTGCCTTTCCTGGTGAAATTTTTCAATAAACATGGCGGCTCCTGATGTCCTCCACACACAATCCCCATACCGACATCAGGGGTGGCCAATCCCCCATGTCGGCATGTTTCCCCAATGCACACACTTTCTTTGCTAATGGGGTGCAGTCCCCATCAGCATGAGTCCCCCCCCACACACACACTGTCTTTGCCGACAGGGCCCAATGCCCGTCAGCATTATCCGCCCAACTCATGGGTCACATGGGCCCACCCAGTGTGTGACACCCCTGAAACTTAGTGGCACACCTGGGGCCCACCCTAGTTTGCCCAACATTCCCACCCAAAAAAAAAAACCTCATGGGGCACGGGGCCCACTCCAGTGTGCCCATCACCCAAAGTCATGGGCACACTGGGAGCCCACTCAGTGTGCCCAACATTTTAGTTCACCTGTAAAGAAAGAAACTATCCTGATGTCTGTTTTCTGTTTTCCCTGTAAAAAAACAGTCCTCATTGTTCCTGGTGCCCCTCCTCCAACTCGCACCCACCCTCTTCGCACTCCACCTCCCCACACACCCTCACCCCATACTTACCTCTGGAGGTCCGCCACTGTGATTGCCTGTGGAACGGAATGAGTCTGGACTCTTCAAAGCTGAACTGCAAAATGAAGAAAAGCCAGCAAGCTATATAATGGCATGGGGGGGGCAACTTAGGTTGCTATCGCAGTCATTTTTTTTGAATTTTGGCTCCAAATGTTCAACATGGGGTTCTTGTGACCTCACCTCATGAACATGTGCACTGTCATCTTATTATTTGGTCCCAAAAGATGATTTTGTGGTCACTGTGCGGAATCACCTTTCAGGACTGATTAACAAAACGACAGTGCCACTGTTCATGAGATGGGGTCCCAAAAAACCTATGTTGCAAATTTGGTGAAAAAATTGCAAAAAATTACTTCATTATGAGTGTGCATTGCACAGTTTCCACACTTGCTTGTAATTTCGACAATATTTAATATTTTCACTCCATATTTTCAACATTGCCATTTTTTCACACCTCCTTATGAACAGTACAGCTGTCATTTTTCACATCCTGCCCAAAATGTGTTTTCGCACATCTGGCACAACATTTTGGACAGAGCAACAAAATGGCAGTGCCACTGTTCATGAGTGGAGAGCCCAAAATGCCTATGTTGAAAATTTGATTAAAAAAATCCCCAAAATAATTGCATTACGGGTGTCCATTGCGCAGTTTCTATGCACGCTCGTGACTTCACCAATGTTTCATATTTTCACTCCAGATTTTCAACATTGCCATTTTTTTACACCTCCTCGTGAATAGTACAACTGTCATTTTTTTACATCCTGCCCTAAATGTGTTTTCTGCACCTGTGGCGCCAAATGGCACAGTCGCTGTGCAAAATCACCTTTCAGTTAATGAACAGTACCACTGTTTATGAGGTGGGATCACAAAAAGCCCATGTTGAAAATTTGGAGTGAAAATACCAACAAATGCCTGGGGTATTAGGGTTTCCAACTGTAACGCCCCACCCTGTAGAGACTGACAGGCATCAGGGGTGTGACTTGGGATCGTTGGCTATAATGCTCATTCCATTCCACCCCCACCCTGCAGCCAGTAACAGGCATCAAGGTGTGCCTTGGAGTCTTCGGCCCCAGAGTTCACCCCATTCTCCTGTACTGCACCAATCTCAGCATATTTCCTTATGGAATGGGTGAGTATAAGGCCTGAAGACCCAAGGCACACCGCGACACTTGTCGGTGTCTGCAGGGTAGGGTGAGGTGAAATGGCATGAGCGTTATGGCTGATGACCCAAAGGCACACCCCTATGCCTGTCAGTCTCTGCAGGGTGCGGGTGGGGTTGGCGTCAGTTCAGTATTTCACTGCCATCTCTCTAACTCCTGCACTACCAATGCCAATGCCAGCAAGACAACATTCAACATTGACAAATGCTTGTTTCACATTATGGTCCTCCATACTGGCTATATTATCCTGTGGAGGCAGGCAGTAAGATTTACCCTGTTTCCTTCCTCCACCCCCCGCTGGCTAGTTGAAATGCTTGCCAGTGAAGCATTTAAACCATTCACTAAGGCCCCCTAGTCCCCTTCCTGGAAACATAGAAACATAGATTTTGACGGCAGATAAGGACCGCTTGGCCCACCCAGTCTGCCCATTTCCCTACCTAATGGATAAGCTGCAGATCCTAGTTAACCAGCAGCCTACTTCTTCCTACCCCAACCCCCTAGAATTGTATTATGACTGTCCCATGCATGTTTGAATTCCACCACTGTTTTGACTCACAACCTCCTCCAGAAGGCGTTCCATGCATCCACAACCCTCTCTGTGAAAAAATACTTCCTTAAATTACCTCTGAGGCGCCCCCTTCTATCTTTCAAATTGTGCCCCTTGTTCTTGCACACCTCTTTTTGAAAGATGCTACCCTCTTGGACTTTGTTGATTCCTTGAGATACTTGAAAGTTTCTATCATCCCTCCTCTCCCTCCTTTCCTCGAGGGCTATACATAATCAGCTCCTTAAGTCTCTCTTCATATGTCTTCGGTGCAGACCCTGCACCATTTGAATTACCCTCCTCTGGACAGCCTCCATCCCGTCTATGTCCTTGCGGAGATTGGGTCTCAGAACTGCATGAGTACTCAGATGGGGTCTCACCAACTGTCTGTACAGAGGATAATAACTTCCTGTTTTCTACTGGTGATGCCTCTCCTATGCATCCCAGTATTCCCCCAACCCTCCTTGCTGCCTCTCACATTGCTTGCCCACCTTTAGGTCATCTGATATGACTACCCCCAGGTCCCTTTCCATTTTGTTGTTGTTGAAGTATCTCACCCCCATTGTGTATTCTTCCCTGGGTTTTGCTTCCAGGTGCATTACCTTGCACTTCTTAGCATTGAATCTAAGCTGCCATACATTTGACCATTCCTCCTACTTGCCAAGTCCTTCTCATCCTTTCCACCACCTTGTGCATCAACTCTGTTGCAGATCTTTGTGTCATCTGCAAAGAGACATGCTTCCTTCAGTCCCTCTGCAATGTCACTTATAAAGACATTGAAGAGGACCGGTCCTAATACTGAACCCTGCGGTACCCCACTAGTAACCCCCCTTTCTTCAGAGTGGACTCCATTTACTATTACTCTCTGTGTCCTATTGTTCAGCCAATTCTTTACCCAGCCTGTCATCCTGGGACCCACTCCCAGGCTGGCTAACTTGTATATTAATCTTTTGTGTGGGACTGTGTCAAATGCCTTGCTAAAGTCTAAGTAGGCCATGTCCACAGCCCCTCCCTGATCTACTACTTTGGTCACCCAGTCAAAGAAATCTATCAGATTTGTCTGGCATGACCTTCCCGCTGTGAATCCATGCTGCCTTGGGTCCTGAGCCCCTCTGGCCTCTAGATACTCAACAATTCTTTCCTTCAGAAGTGATTCCATCATTTTCCCTACCACTGAGGTTAAACTAACAGGTCTGTAGTTTCTACTTCTGCCTTGCTCCCACTTTTTGTGAAGGGAATCACATCTGCCCTTCTCCAGTCCTCGGTACCACCCATCCTGCCATGATTTGTTAAAGAGGGTAGTCAGTGGTGTCACTAGTTCTACCCTTAGTTCTTTTAGAATTCTGGGATGAATCCCATCAGGCCCCATTGCTTTGTCCACCTTCAGTTTAAGAGTTCTTTCAGAACCCTTTCTTCTGTAAATGGGCTGGTATCAACTTGGTATCAGAGTGTTTCTACTGTTTGTTTTAGGTACCTCCCCCACTTCCTTTGTAAATACTGAGCAAAAATATTTGTTTAGTATCTCTGCCTTTTCACAGTCACCCTCTGCCCACCCTCCCTCCTCTTTATTAAGCCTCACTAGCCCTCATTTGGTCTTCCTTCGCTCCCTGATGTACTTATAAAAGGTTTTATCCCCCTTCTTAACTGAGTTGGCTATCTTTTCCTCGGTTTGGGCCTTTGCTGTTCTGACTGCCTTCCCAGCTTCCTTTTGCTTTACCTGATACAGTTCCCTGTCCTGGTCCTTCTGTGCTTCCTTGTACTTCCTGAATGCTTTCTTTTTCTCTTGAACCTTCACTGCCACTTCCTTTGAGAACCATAGTGGTTTCTTACATCATTTCGCTTTGTTAATTTGCTTCACACAAAGGCTTGTTACCTCTGTGATGGCAGTTTTTATTATTCCCCATTGTTCTTCCACCCCTCCTTCCTGCCCATTTGCTAGTGCATTCCTTAGGCACTCACCCATTTTAGCAAGTCAGCCCTCCTAAAGTCCAGTACTTTTGCCTTTGTAGCTTGACTCTATTGCTGTGTTTATGTAGAACCATACTGTTCGATGGTCACTAGTTCCCAGATGGCTACCCACTTCTTCATCTGTGATCCTCTCTTCATCTCCATTTGAGAGAACCAGGTCTAAGATTGCTCCTTCTTGAGTGGGCTCCAATACTAGTTGTCTAAGGCATGCCCCTTGTAGGGCATCTAGAATAGCCCCACTCTTTGAAGTGGCTGCTGCAACTGCACTCCAGTTAACATCTGGCATATTCAGATCACCCATCAGCAATATCTCCCCTTTTTCTGGCATTCTAAGTATTCTTTCTATCATTTCCTTGTCCATTTCCTCCCCCTGAGAAGGGGGGTCTGTATAAAACCCCTGTGCGGATTGTGGTGCCATTGCTGGTCTCCAAATTTACCCACAGTGCTTCTTCTCCTCCCTGTTTTCCCTTTTGTTCTGTTGCTTTGATTCCTTCCCTTATGTAAAGAGCTACTCCTCCTCCTCCTCTTTTACCCTCCCTGTCCATCCTGTAGATAGTGTATCCTGGTATGTTTATGTCCCAGTCATGGTTTTGTGTGTACTATGTTTCTGTGACTGCCACGATATCCAGATGTTCCTCCTCCATCAAGGCCACTAATTCAGGAGGCTTGTTACTCAGACTACGGGCATTGGTACTCATTGCTCTCCATTTTTTGATGGCTTTACCTTCTTTTACAGCATCCCCCACTGACCTGTCTACCTCAGTCTTTTTCTCATTTAGTACCCTGTTTTGTAGGGAGAGGCTGGGATTTTCCTGCTGCTTATCAGTGCCTCCCCCCTTGACTAGTTTAAAAGCTTGCCAATGAAGCATTTAAACCAATTGCTCAAAAGACTTATTCCTTCCTGGACAGATGCAGACCATCCTGCCAGTATAGGCTGGTGTCCTCAGGTGGAACCCCAGTCCCCAATGAAGCCAAATCCCTGTGCTCCACACCATTTTTTCAACCATTCATTAAACTGCATGGTGCAAAGTACCCTCGTCTCACTCATACCATTGACAGGCAGCACCTCAGAGAAGGATACTGTGTGTGCTACTTGTCTTAGACCCCTCCCCAATTCTACAAAGTCCTTCTGCACTGCTCTAATCTCATGATTAGCCAAGTCATTTGTCCCTAGGTGGACAATGACGTCCAGCTCAGACTCCCGTGCAGCTGTTCTCGTGATCCTGAGGATCGCTTCCTGTCTCTCAAGCCAAGGCACCAGGCAGGCACCTTACTTCAGTTTTCCTGCTCCCCAGTTCTATCCCCTAATAATTGGGTCCCCACCAGAGGCTGCTTCCTTTCCTTGTGGTGTCCTCTGCCTCCTTCCTGTGGGCCTCCCTTGTGACAGTTGTCCTCAGCCTCCTTAGTCTCCTCTGTGGGTGCATCCATAGGGGAGCTATGCTCCCCCAGAATGGTGTATAGATTGTGGTGTGGAACAACTGACTGGGTGTGCCTCTGTTCCACCATCCTCACCCTCCCTGAGCCCACTGTGGTCCAACTGCTGTGCTTTCTTCGCAATCTCTGAGGTAGTGGTGGTGGTGGCTCTGGTGCTCTTTGGATGGGGGAGGTTCCCTCCTACCGTCCAGTATGGCCTGGGGGAAGGTCCCCTTACTACTGTCCAGTGTGGCCTGAAGACGGGCAACTTCCTCCCTCAGGGCAGAGAGTTGTCTGCAAATAGGGCAGCATCTCAGCCTCCAGAAAGACTCCCGGAAGACTGCTGCCCCACAACCATTACATTGCACTACTCCCACATTTTTTTGTGTGTGTGTGTGTGTGATTGGTTTGTAATATAGAAATATATATATATATATATATATATTATACAATGTGTATGCTTATATTGTCAGTGCAGTGTGCTAGAGAGGATATGACAGTGATGTGCACCTTGCACTCTTGAGAATGATGTCAGAACCCCAGGTATAAAGGAACTATTTCCAGGGGTGGGTAGGGTGAGGGTGGGAAGGGGTTGGGCCTAAACTGTGCCCTCACAAAACAATCACTAAAAGCTCTGATCCACGCTGTGATGAGTGCCTTCCTGTCAGCAAGATGCCCTACACAACAATTTGACAGAGAAAATGCCCTGCTAATCAAACCGAGAAAAATCCACACATCCAAGTCAGACACAGTAACCTCCCCAGCCCCAAAACAGGCCTGGTGGTTTGTGCTCTGAAAGCTGTCAGCCCCAAAATAAGTCAGCTGTGCTTTAAACTCTTCCTGCACTGAAAATGTTAAGAACTGTAACAAACAAACGTAAACCTAGATCCACCTCCCTCTGTTGCTTGAAAGACTGTCTTTTTCTGTTTCACACTGCAGGTTTCTCTATGACAACTCCTTAACCACAGTAACTTATTTAAAAATAGTTTAACTATCACACACTCCTACGCACCAGTAAATTATTTAAAAATAGTTTCTGTCCCAAAATCCTAGTAGTCAATCCAGCTACCCCCAAGGGACAAGCAAAATGCAGTATTCAAACACTTATGAAGTTACTTCCAAGATAAGCAGAGTTTGCAAAAGCTTCTTTTTCAACTCCTCAGCCACCTGTAATTTATTTAAAAATAGTTTAACTGTCAGAAAATCCTAGTAGACAATCTAGCTACCTCCAAGGATCTACCCAAATGCAGTATTTAAATCCTTCTGAAGTTACTAACAAGATAAACAGAGTTTGCAAGCCCCTTCTTGGTTAAACACTAAATAAATATGTGAATAAAAAGCAATTACCAAGGGTAGTTAGTTTCACCTCCCACAGAATTAAGCAAAAGTGCATGTTCGTTGCAGATATCAAGTGCAATATAGAATTTCTCACACAGTTCGCAGCTGAATAAAGAAGTAGTGTCCTTCCAAGAAGGATGCAGGCCATCACCCTTGTACAGGTCCACATCCCTCCAAGTGGGTCACCAGTCCCCAATGAAGCTGAAACCCTGCTCTCTGCACCAGTTCTCCAACCAAGCATTGAAGTCCTGTGTGCGGAGATTCCTAGCCTCTCCCTTGCCGTGGATAGGCAACATCTTTAAGAAGGTCACAGAGCTTGCCTACTGCCCAAGGACCCTCCCCAGCTCCCTGAACTCCTACTGCACCCTTCCTATCTCTGCCTCATCCCCAGCCAGGTCGTTTGTCCCCAGATGGACAATGACATCCAGCTCCCCACTCCTGGTTATTGCCCTAGCAATCTTCTGGATCCACTTCCCATCCCTCTGAGCTATGCCTCCTGCTAGGCACTTTACCTCCCTCTCCTCCTCACTACCTGTCCCCAACTCCACTCCCCAGACTATGGAGTCCTCCACCAGGAGTAGCTTCCTCTTCCTCTGTGGTCCTCTACCACCCACCCTTGGGGCTCTATTTTGGAGGTCCCGCTCATCCTGCCTGGACACAACCTTAGGTGGCCCTGTGAGGCCTTCTGATTCCTGCAACACAACATAGACAACCAGAGTGGTGGACCAAGGGGGAGCAGTTGATGTCGCCTACCTTGACTTCAGCAAAGCTTTAGATACTGTTACACATAGAAGATTGATTAATAAGCTGGTTAGGCTTGGGGTGGGTCAGAAGTTGGCTGACTGGGTGGAAAACTGGTTGACGGACAGAAAACAGAGAGTGGTGGTAAACAGCATACAGTCAGAAGAGATGCAAGTCACAAGTGGGGTACCTCAGGGATCAGTCCTGGAGCCAGTCCTCTTCAATATCTTCATCAGTGATATTGCAGATGGAATAGAGGGTAAGGTTTGTCTGTTTGCAGATGACACCAAGATCTGCAACAGAGTAGATGATCCAGATGGGGTGGGCAGAATAAGAAGAGATCTGGATAAACTGGCAAAATGGTGAGAAGAGTGGCCACTGGGGTTTAACGCAAAGAAGTGCAAGATCATGCACTAGGGAAGATAAACCCTGAAGCCACCTATAGGCTGGGAGGGGAGTTGCTGGCAGTCACAAGGGAAGAAAGAGACTTGGACATCATCATCACAGATGACCTGAAATCATCCAAGCAGACCACTAAAGCAGTATGTAAGGCTAGGGGGATGTTGGGGTGTATTAGTAGGAGTATCACAAGTCATAAGAGGGAGGTAATTATCCCTCTTTACAAGACACTGGTTAGGCCCCATCTGGAGTACTGCATGCAGTACTGAAGGCCACACCTTCACAAGGACGTTAACCAAATTGAGGCTGTCCAGGGAAGGGCAACCAAATGGTACAGGGACTGCTTCAGAAAACATATGAGGACAGATTAACTGAGCTCAATATGTATATCCTAGAGCAAAGGCGTGAGAGAGGTGATATGATTGAAACATTCAAACACCTTAAGGGCATTAACAAGATGAAAGACTTTAACAAGTTTCAATATAAGAAAAATAGCAGGACCAGAAGACACAGCATGAGATTAGAAGGAGGCCAATTAAGGTGTACTGTGAGGAAGTTCTTTTTCACAGAAAGGGTGGTGAATGCATGGAACGGCCTACCTCAGGAAGTGGTGGATATGAATACAGTGCAGGGTTTCAAACAGGCATGGGATAGGCATAAGGGAGCAATACAGATGAGTATGAATAGATAGGCCATTGACAGAGCAAAGTCCGATGGCACATTTATAAGGTAGAAAAAGAAATGGGCAGACTGGATGGGCCTTGCGGTCCTTATCTGCCGTCAACTTCTATGTTTCTATGCTACTCTCTGAAACCTGCTCATGAGGAAAGACTGGAACCATCAGAGGACCATGTCTGACAGTCCACAGATCAGCCACAGTTGCTCTAGCAACACTCCATGATCCATGGTGTCAAATGCCGTAGAGAGATCAAGGAGGAGCAAAATGGTACAGTTCCTCCAATCTCTCTCTCTCTATAAGGAGGTCATTGAGCACTCAAACAAGGGCAGTCTCAGTACTGTGCCTTTTCTGAAATCCCGACTGGACGGGGTCGTAGATGTCATGGATGGCAAGATGGCCATCCAGCTGCAGTGCAACAGCCTTCTCAATAACCCTAACCACAAAGGGAAGGTTAGAGACAGACCTGTAACTGGCAAGACAGTCCAGGTCGAGAGAAGATTTCTTCAGGAGGGGTGTCACCACTTCCTCCTTCAGGGAGTCTTGGAACTCCCCAATCTCCAACGAGCACTGGACATCTCCATCAGGACTGGGCTGATGACCTCCATACACCCCACAAAGAGGTGGGTTGAGCCCAGGTCCAAATTACAGTATGTCAGTTGCAAACTCTGGATGATCCTGATGACATCCACAACTGCCACTTGGGCAAAAGCCGACCAACCAGACCAAGGCTCTACGAACTCCCACTGGTCACCGCCACACACCATGGAGTGGGCTGAGCAGATCTCTGACCTGTTGATGGCAATCTTTTTTTTTTATTCTTATATTTATTCAGAGGTCCATGATACATATTCTATTAGTAGTACAGAGGATACAATGTCTCAATCATTAAAATCCACTCAGCATGGATACTAAGAAAATACAGTCGAAGGTCACTTTGCAGTATTATACAGTATGGGGGAACATAAAAAATCAATACCATCCTCCTTCCCACATGCCTGGGATGAATGACAATACAAGAATCCTCAGGTCCTTAGGGTACAATATCCTGTCTATTTTGCATTACCCACTGTAGTCATTTATTCCAGAATTGTCTGGCTCTCACTTCCCTGGAATTAACCTTGGCTGTGATTTTTTCCATCTCATAAATCTGATACATCAGGTCCTCCCACTCTCTTCTCTGAGGGGGGTCGGGGGTGAGCCACTTTCTGGATATAGTTTTTTTAGCAGCTAGAAGAAGTATAGTCATTAATCTTTTAGAATGCAAACTCTTTACCTCTGGGGGGAACCGGTGTAAGAGTGCCAGTCCCACTGGAAACTGAGCCACCTCGGGGAACAGCTCCTGCAGCGAGCTCTCCACCAAACCCAAAAAATCCCTGAGCATTGGACATGTCCAGAATATATGGTTATGTGTAGCTGAACTCTCTCCACATGCCCTCCAATATTCCCCTCTTCCCAGCCTATCATACTTTGCTGTGATGAGTGGAGTTCTAAAAAGTTTCACTATACATTTCCAGCCATTTTCTTTCCATATATAAGAAGTAGTAGATCTATGGAGATTAGTGAATATTCCAACCCACTCAGATTCTGAGATTTCTTCTCCCAAGTCTGCTTCCCAGGGTTCATGAATTTTTGTTAATGATTTATTTTGATTAGGCTATATGGCTTTATATAGAGCCGAAACTATATGTTCAGGCTTTTGCCTAGTTTTAGTTTCTATCATTATTTGGACCTAAGGATGCACTTTAGTCTCCTGCCAGTTCAAACCACATTTCTGCTGTATATAGTGTTGAATCTGAAGGAACAGAAAAAATCAGTTCTTCCCAAATAATATGATTGCTGGATCCGAAGGAAGGGAACAAACATTCCTGCACTGAACCATTGAAATATATGACTCGGGCCTTTCCTCCTCCAGTTTTCAAATGTGGAGTCTTGCTGAGCTGGGGAGAAAAGGTTATCCAGAGCCAGAATTATCAGAGCTAGTGCTGAATCTCTTATTTGAGAGTCCTCTAACTTTAAACTACAGATCTGTAAAATCTGTGCTGTAAATCGGGAGTGTATTTTTGCTCTTATCCTACTCCTTCTAGGTGGGGGGGGACCCCGGTATGAATGAAATTCCCTGTTAATTCTGCAGAAGCTCCATCCTCTTCCAGTATGTATCTGTGTTTGAGTCCCACCACTGTACAGCGTGGACAAGGTGGAACGCCTGATAATATGATTTTAAATGTGGCAGGGCTGGGCCTCCTTTAATTTTTGATAACTGTAATAATCCTAGGACCTTTCTGGGCCTTTTTCCTTGCCATAAATATGTGGAAATCATTTTATCCCATTTTTTAAAGTCTATAGCAGGGATTGGAACCGGGAGATTCAGAAATAAGTACAAAAAACATGGGAGGATTTTCACTTTTATAGAATCTACCCTTTGAGATAGAGGAATAGGAAGGCCCTGCCACCTCTGTAGTTCAGTCTTCAGTTGCTTAGTAACAGGGTGGAAGTTTACCTCATAGAGATCTCCTAAATCCCTAGGGATTTGGATACCCAAATACCTAATATTTTTAGTGTTCCATTGAAGGGGGAGACTGTCCCTCAGACCCTCAGAGAATTCAAATTGCCATCTGAGGACTTCTGTCTTAGATGTATTCAGCCTGTAGCCTGACACGGCTTCTATTTCAGCCAGCCTGTCAAAAAGTCTGGGTAAAGAGGTAGTGGGGTTTGTTAGATAGATTAGCAGCTCATCAGTATAGAAAGCTGTCTTGTGAACTGCTCCGCCCATTTCTAAACCAGTTATAGTCTCATCCTCCCTTATTAACTGTACTATGGGTTCCATATACAGGGCAAATAAAAGGGGGGAAGCGGGCACCCCTGCCTTGTACCTCTGGTCAAACAAAAGCAGTCAGAGAAGGAACCATTGGCCTTCACTACTGCCTGACGGGAAGTATATAGGATTTCAACTTATCTATTGAATTCTGGGGGAAAACTGAATTTCCTTATAACATGATGCAAACATTTCCAGGAAACATGATCAAAAGCTTTTTTAGCTTCCATGCTTAACAAAATGAAGGATAAAGGAGAGTTGGCTACTTTTTCTAATAGATACAGCGTCCTCTTAATGTTATCTGTTGTTCTACGGTTAGAGATAAACCCTGTCTGGTCCTTGTTAAATAATGTTGGCAGTATAGATTTCAGTTGATAAGCCAGTATACTTGCAAAGAATTTATAGTCCTGACTGAGCACTGAGATGGGTCTGTAGGACTCACAGTTAAGAGGGTCTTTATCGGGTTTTAAGATGGTGGAAATATTTGCGTATTGCCAGGAAGGGAGGGGGGTGTCATCTGTCTGTAGCGCTTGAAATACCAAGCATAATGGAGGTATAAGCTCCTTCATAAATGCTTTATAAAATTCAGAAGGCAACCCATCCATACCCGGACTCTTACCCATTTAACCTTCTTGATAACTGCCTTTATTTCTTGAGGGATAATTGGTTGTAATAACCTATTTCTCTGCTCTGTGGAAAGATGGGGAGAGTAATAGATTGAAAGAAATTTATATATCTCTCTTCTTCTTCTCAGTCTCCTGAGAGTATAGGGTCTCATAAAAACTCTTAAAACCTTCCAGAATATATTTTGTCTTGTATAAGATCTGTCTGCTTTGTGGGTGTCGTAACTGTTTAATAGTTCCCCTATTCCTCTGGGCCCTACGTCGAAAGGCTAATATTTTAGATGCTTTAGTTTCCCCTTCATAATATCTCTATTTTAGATAAAGTAATGCTTGTTCTGTTTTATATTGTAAAAGTTCCTGGAGTTTGGCTTTAATAGAATTCACCTGAAGTTGAGTTGCCTTATTTCCCTGCATGTGTGCGGCTTGCCAGAATTAAAGTTCCGCCTCCAACTCCACCTGTTGTTTCCATTTTTTCTTAACCTGAGAGGCAAACTTAATGGTGTCCCCCCTTATCACTGCTTTCAGAGTATCCCATAGGATACCTGGGGATACCTCAGGTCACCTGTTCTGGTTAATTACATCTGGAATCTGTTGCTTTATTAATTTGATGTAATCCTTGTGTCTAAGGAGAGAATTATTAAAGTGCCACTGACCTGGACCCCTGTCTACTTCAGTTCAAATGTTTATTAATATAAGAGCGTGGTCTGATAGGATAATTGGCAGTATCTGTATCTCTTTTATCTGATCTCTGTGTTCTGCTGATATAAAAAAATAGTCAGTCCTTGAATATGAGCCATGTACTGCCAAGTAATGGGTATATTATCTGTCCCTCCATGCTGGTACCTCCAGATGTCGATGAAGTTCAGATATCATGTTAACTTCCTGCCATGTTTCTGGCCTTTTGTGGATCTTGGGGGTCTGGGTTAGAACTATCCCTGCCTGGGTCCATAGTTTGAATTGGATCAGTTTCTCAAATAGACTTTGTACCTGTGTGGGCTCAGCTCCTGGTGAGATGTAAAGGCTGTCCACTGTATATGGTGTCTCCCACCATATTCCTCTTACCATCGCTAAAGTACCTTCCCTATTAGAAAAAGAGTCCTGCAACTGAAACTCTGAATACTTTGGTATTAAGATGACAGTACCCCTCCTCCTGCTGGATCTGTGGGAGTTAGCTACTACCACAGCCATGCCAAATTTAGTTAGTTTTTGGTGCTCGGTAGAATTCATGTGGGTCTCCTGTAATAGTATCAGTTGAGGATGGAACTTCTTTAGATATAACATTATTTTCCCTCTCTTAATTGGGCTGCTCAAGCCATTTACATTCTGGGAGATTATCCTTATGTCTGGGTAATGGGCCATAACCAGAAGATGTAGCCACCATTGCTAGATTGTTCTCCTCTTGAATTAAACCTTTCATCCCAGGTGTCCTTCACCCCATATCCCCTGTCTTGACTCACTATACATACAGTATCTCTCTCTCATATATTCCCATGCGGACCTTAATTTCTAAGAATATATAACTATCTACAGTTTTCCTCATGAAGTCTTTGTAAGGAAGAAAGACTAAGATATCATGAACTATATACATTGCAAAATCAACTTCCCAAATCCGGGTGAACCACCCAGATATCCGCCCCCTTCTTAGGGGCTGTCATGGGAATTGCAGCTTAAAAGACAAGTTGCTACCCAGGGATAAAGAACCCCAAAATACTGAAAAGAAATGTTTGCAGAAAACATACAGTTAAAGATAAAAGAATAATAAAGAAGCAGTAGCTATCTAAACATAAATTGAATGGTACACTTCGAGTCCAGGTCATTAATGTCTTTAACAACCTCCCGGCCTGCCTGTTGACAAAATCTTGGGGTTCAGGACTTCTGTAGCTATTTGGGATCAGAGGTACCATTTTAGTATCTGATAATCCACAGTTTTTAATACCAATATGCTAATCCTCCTTTTGCTGCCATCATAAAGAGTCTGCAGATTTCTCTGAACAGGACCCACATCCCCAAAAAATAACTTTTTATAGTGTCCAGTATACTGAGAGCAGATAGGTAGAAAGTAATGCCAAATGTCCTCCCAGCCAGGACCGCCAAGGGAGTCTGCACTGGGGGGGCACTGCACCAGCGGCCCCTCTGCTCTCAGGAGTGGGGGCCTATCCTAGACCCCATCCCGAGCACAGGTCCCAGTGCCCATAGCCCATCCGGGAGCTCCATCCTAACCCAGTGAGGGTCATAATTCTCCAAAGCCATCTGGGCTCAAAGCCAGTCACCAATAAAGAGAAGAAAGCCTGTTGTGCATACCCAGGGCCGGTATCTACCAGAGAGGAGTGAGCACCCAATTATAACTGGGTAGGTAGCCCTCCTCTCAAATCAGAAAATCAGACTTTCCGGGATAGCTTCTAGATTTTATCTTAACCTTGTGATTCATCTGTGCATCTCCTTGGGCTTAGGCGTGGGCCAGAATGTTGTAAAGATTCAGGGTCATGAGGGCCCCAGCTAAGGGAGACTACTCCTCCTCGGTCTGTGGCTTCTCGTACCCCACTCGTAGGGTCTACCTTCCCCATGCAATACCAATCAATAAATCAGCATCCCATTGGAGGCCTGCCATCTTGCTTTATGCCCTGCAGCCTATGTAGGCTCCATGTCCATCCTTTAAGATATATTCGTCAGGCAATCTCCTAATCCGAGTGACTCAGCTCCTCCCCAAAGCCCAAGATATAATATAAGGCTCCACAGGGCCAGGGGCACCAGACCCGTGCTCTGTTAGGGTCAAAAGCCCAGCTTCCCCCCAAAAAAAAGCCCTCAGAGCCCTCATGCACAGCCCTCCACCAGAGAACCCCTGAGTCCCACCATACTGCACTATGTCTTACAGATGACCTTCCAGACTGTCCATTCATGAGATGCCCCTCGCAAAAAGCCTGAGAAGTTGCTTAATGGAATTCAGAGTAGCTTGTTGTGATTCAACATCCTTAGGACAGGATCTTCACGATGGCACTCCAATCAGATTAAATCTCTGTGGCAAAGGCATCCTCATAGGCAGTTCAGAATTCCTGTGTTTTAAATCCAACCAGGCCTCAGCTGCTGTATCATAACTCTTCTGACCATTTGGGAACTGAGTGACTAATTTCGCTGAGTAAGGTATTCTGAATTTCAATTTTAAACCTCTCAGAACCGGGAATAAGGGGATATACTCTCTGCGTCTTTGCATCCTGGCAGGTGCGTAATCGTTATCCAGAAACAGTGTCACATTAGCATAAACTATTTTCCCCATGGCCCAGGCTTTTTTTAGAACAATTTCCTTAGTGGTGAAATGCAGGAATATGATGATTATTGAGCAAGGCCGTGTTCCTTGTTGGTTAGACCTGGGGCCTAAGGCTCTGTGGGCGTGTTCTATTTCCATGTATTTGCTGCCTATGTATTTCTTCAATCAATTAGACTGTTTTCAAAATTTTATAAAAGTTTATGTAACTGTGATTACTGTTTATCCTCTTGCTGTGTATATTCTACTTGTTGTTCCTGAATGTGCCATGTATTCAAAATTGTTATGTGTTTCTGTATTTTCCCTCCTACTAGATGTTTTGCATTCTGTTGTGGACACTATGTATCTGCTGTATCTGATGTGTAACCCTCCCAGGTCGTGCCTGAAAATAGGCAATATCACTTGTCTAGTGCACCTACCTGGTTAACAAAAATGAAATAAATAAATAAAATAAATAGGTCAAGATTTGAGTCTAAATTCAAAGCCTCTCGTAACATTGCTACTAAGAATTGTTCCATATTGTCCCCTTCGCTTCCCTCAGCCAGCCCATATATTCTGATGTTTCTTCTCCTGTGCCTGTTTTCTACATCTTCTTGTCTCCCTCCTAAAGCATGGCAAATATCCACCACCTATGAAACTGTTGCCTGCCAACCTTCTATTGCCTCTGTTTGTCCCGTTTGTGTCTCCTCTAATGTCCCCCCCTTTCTGTTGTAATTCCGTCATGTCCGCCTTCGCTTGCTCTTGTTCTTTCTTAAATTCTCTGAAGTCGGATTTGATCTCTTTCAATTAGCCCAATATTTTATCTAACTTGTCATCCATATCTAGTTTAGCTTTGTGTTTGGGTTTCCCTGATTTCTTAGAAGAGGTAGCAGTACCAGCAGGGCATGAGCGTGTGGATGTACTCGAGTCAGAGGCCTTGTGATCTGAAATCTCTGGATTGATTGGTAAACTGGCAAAATAGTTAGAACTCCCTTTTAGTTGAAGTTTAGCCATGTAATAGTATTCTATGAGATTAGAGGGAGGCCGATTAAAGGGAAATGTGAGGAAGTTCTTTTTCACAGAGAGGGTGGTGGATGCATGGAACGGCCTACCTCAGGAAGTAGTGGATATAAATAAGTGCAGTGCTTCAAAAAGGCATAGGACAGGCATAAGG
This sequence comes from Neoceratodus forsteri, assembly GCA_016271365.2. Lineage (NCBI taxonomy): Eukaryota > Metazoa > Chordata > Ceratodontiformes > Ceratodontidae > Neoceratodus > Neoceratodus forsteri. Next base: position 143,652,144 of record CM057452.1, read on the forward strand.
GAGCAATACAGATGAGTATGAATAGATAGGCCATTGACAGAGCAAAGTCCGATGGCACATTTATAAGGTAGAAAAAGAAATGGGCAGACTGGATGGGCCTTGCCGTCTTTATCTGCTGTCAACTTCTATGTTTCTTAGTTAACTCAGATCCCAGTGAAAAATGGCTAAAATGAAGACTTTTGGGCACGGGAGGTACGGAGCTCGGCTAGAGCACTGCCATGCAGTTGAACACTGCACCGGAAGTCGGCCTGATGATGGCAATCTTATCTGCAAAGAAACGAGCATACTCATCACACTTCTCTTGTGATAAAGCTCTCCATGACTGCAGACAACCTGGATTACACAGTCTGTCCACAGTGCAGAAGAGTTGAGCCGGTCAATTCCAAGTGTCAGCGATCTCCCCGGACAGAAACCCTGCCTTCTTACAGGAGATCACTGATTGATAGTCTGCATAATGATACAAAAATCTAAGTCTGTCAGCATCAAGGCCAGATTTCTGCCAGTGATGCTCCAACCTTTGTCTCACTCTCATCTCCCTCAATGTCCCATCAAACCAGGGGGACTGGGGCCGAAGGGAGATGGGGTGAACACGGACAGGAGCAATGGAGTCCAGAACTGTCACCATGGTCCTATTATAGGCCTGTAGTAGATTCTACAGACACATGCTTGCATTCCAAAGTCCCAAGAGATCTAGCACTGCCATAAGGCCATCTGGGGTCACGCCCCTTAATGGGCGGAATGTCACCTGTGAGCTGGGCTTTTAGATCAAAATCAGGTAGAAGATCTATATGAGCTGGCTATACCTGAATCATACAAATGGCTGCTCATTTTCCAGATCTGACCCTTACATTTTTTTTTTTTATTTAAAGTTGATAACCGGGAAAAGCACACTGAGCCGAGACACCTTTCCAGGTGCGGCCCAGGGGATGGGTGCAAGGAATGCAAATGAAAATGCTTTACACAGAATACAAAAACAGATATGAAGTAACAAGAAAATGTACATGTGATTACAATATATACAGATTTATATATATATATATATATATATGTACATATACAGAAAATAAATAACAGGGAACCTTACATGAAGAGTTTAGAGAATTTCAGTGTAAAAGGGTGAAAAGCGGCAGGAGAGATGTTTGAGAGCGATTGTGGACACAAAGTTGGGGTGGGAAGGGGGCTTCACCCAGATATCCTGAGAGGCAAAGTTGGATTAGCAAGAGAGGGAAGGGGTTGGGGGCAGGGGTGAGAAGAGAGGCAGGTGCAGGGAGAGGAAGGGATGAGCTTTATTAGATTATTGAAGGCATTGTAGGAAAGAGAGTCATGATGGGTTGGGGATTTCTGGTTGCAGAGGCTTGGGAGACAGGATGAGACAGCAGCGATGCCTGGAGAGGACCGATTGTATGGGATGGAGAAGGCACAGGTGTGGTTAGAGCGCAGGGAGTAGGAGGGAATGGGGTCGGGGAAGAGGATGTAGGATAGGTAAGGGTGGAGAAGGTCAAATCAGTACTTGAGGATCAAAGTTAGGGAATGGAGGTAACTTCTGTGTGAGGGGGGACAGGTTTAAGGAGGAGAGAAGGGAGCGGTGGTGAGTCCTAAGAGGGGAGTTTTTGCAAAATGGCAGAAGGCATGTAGGAGGGTGTCTGGATGGGAAAGCATGGTGGTGGGGGCCGATGCATTGATAATATCACCGTTATGAACAGAGGTAGAATGGTCTTGGTTAGCAGGATGTGACAGAGTTGAAAGGGGTTGGATTCTTTATTTCAAAAGAGTACTCCGAGTTTGTGGTGAAGTTTTGCGCACATAGAGTCAATGTGCACCGAGTAGTTGAGGTGCTGATCTGGCTAAATGCCCAGGTATTTATAAGAGGATACAGAGTCGAGGGTGGATCCATCTAAAGGGAGAAAGAGGGGTGAGAGGGCAGTTTTGCCAGCTTTTGGGAGGTCCCAAAAACATGGAGACTGTTTTCTTGGTGTTGACTTTTAGGCTGCTGTCCTGAAACCAGCAGAGGATGCTGGTAAAGTCAGATTGGAAGGCAGGGTAGACAGAGTCGGGGGTAGGTCCTGAGGTGTAGAGGATGGTGTCATCTGCATAGAGGTGGGTGTTAGTATGAAGTCAGACATTTGGAAGGTCATTTATTAATATTCAGAACAGAAGTGGACAGAGAATAGAACCTTGGGGAACTCCAGAGACGATGGGGGGGGGGGAACTGAGTTTCCCACTGAGACCTGAGACAGACTGCATCCTGCCACAGAGGTACAAACTAAACCACTTTACCATGGAGGAGGACAAGCCAGTTTTGTGGAGATTTTGAAGGAGGAGTGGGTGAGAGATGGAGTCAAAGGCTTTAGCAAAGTCTATAAAAAATTGCAGCAGTAATGTGCCCATTATCCATGGCAGAGAGGAAGGAGTTGGAGACAAGGAGGAGGACAGAGGAGGTAGTGGACTGGTAGGTGGAGAGGAAGTCTGAGGAGGATAGGAAGTTTGACGGTCTAGAAAGGATCAGGGATTCCTGGAGTTTGGTGAGTGAAGGAAGGAGGGAGATGGAACAGTAGTTGTTTGGCAGGGTAGGATCACCACCCTAGGGGAGGGAGATAACTCTTGCAAGTTTACAAAAAGAGGGGACAGTGTTGGTAGTTAAGGAAAGATTGAGAATATGGGTAGGGGGGTTGGTGATAGCTGGGTCAGAGAGGCTCAGGAGTAGTGGGTGGAGATCTTCAGGGCTTGATTTGTTTGCATTGAAGGAAGTAAGGGCATGGTAGGCCTTCAAGGTGGAGATGGGAGGGAAGTCGAAGCCTGCAGAGTGGAAAAGGGAGTAGTGGGGGGATGGCGAATCAGGGAGCATGCAGGATGTGAAGTAACTGTTGAAAATGGGTGCCACTTCAGAAGGGTCAGAGATTAGTGTTGCATTTTCGGCTGAGGGCAGGGGAGACAGCCTAAGGGCAAGGGGTTGAGGAGGGACATGATGGTTGACCAGAAGGAGTTTGGGTTGGGGTTAAGGACAGGTGGGACTTGAAGTAGTCAGATATGGAGAGCAAATTGCCTTGGTGCACTTGTTCCTGATAGAGTGATAATCCTGGAGGCTAGAGGTGGAGCTGGAAGCTGAATAGGACCAGGCACAGTCTCGAGCCTTGCAGAAGGAGAGGATGTTGGGTGTAATCCTAGGGTGATGGTGATGCCTTACTGGGAAGTGCATATGGGTGCATGATGGTCCCAGGTCTGGGTCAGGATGAGTGGAAGCGTGAGAGGGCAGTGTTGGCATCAGTTGCTGAAAGGACAGGGGACCAATCAGCAGAATGGAGGTCTGAAAGGTGGAGGTAGGGGGATATGTGTTTGAGTGCCTGATAGGTGATGTATTTGGGGGAGATGGGGGAGGTGAGTTCTCGTGACACAGTAGGTAAAGCAGTGATCACCTATTGCATCAGGTAGGACACCGGCTGCTGAGATGGGATGGGGTGGGAAGAGAGGATCCAGTCGCGAAGGGAATGATTTGAGGAGTGGGGGTTGAGATGAGTATGATTGGATATTAGCTGGGTTAGGATGAGGGCTTCAGTGGAGTGCCTTGTGGAGCAGAAGGAGGAGGAGAGCCAATTAATGTTGAAGTCACCTAACATTTTTAGTTCACCTGATGATGGGTGGTCTACCTCATTTAAGGCAGATGAAGTTTTGAGTAGAGACCCAGCTGATAGGTGGCCTACTTCAACGTTGGTAGCTGGGTGATTTCACAACAGTGCCCTGAGGTGACTACCAAGAGACCCCCACTCCTTTTGAAATCAAAATAGTAAGTGGCCAATCCAGGATGAAAATAATATGTTTATTGTTACATTTACCCTTTTGGGGTGGGTCAGGTTGTGCTCTGAATTGTTGTTTTTGTTGATGCATGCCATATAAAGAAGCACCCCTCAATTAGAATCCCATTTATCGTGTGTGAATGAGCAACGGTGAGCAGTTAATATTGGACAGAGTTTTTAAATGGAGAAGTATGGCTTCCTCAATTAGATCGCTCCCCACCAGTTACCTGCACATTGGCTGGGGACGACACCTTAATTAAGCCAATTGTAGGCTGATGCACCCTATAAAGGTAAACTGCTTGAGGCATATGCAGTTTAGAGTAAGGACCCAGCTGATGGGTGGTCTACAACAATGTTGGTAGCTGGGTGACTTCACAGCAGGGCCCTGAGGTGAATACCAAGACACCCCTACTCCTGTTGAAATCAAAATAGTAAGTTGTCAATCCAGGCTGAAAAGGTATGTTTATTGTTTTATTCATTTATTTTTTATTTATTGGAATTTCAGAAACAACCTTTGAGAAAGAACTCTTTTACAAAGTGTCCACGTCCGTTAAACAGTACAAATACAGACATAATTGAATTCACAGTACAAATACAGACATAGTTGAAATATCAGTACATAATTGCAGTTGACAAGTACAAATACAGACATAGTTGAATTATCAGTACTGAAAGTAGCAAAAATATAGAGAACAGCTAAGAGTTTCTTATGAGTTTCATTAAGGGTTTAATACTAAGTGCTATATGGCATAAGGAAGTATAGGAGAGAGAGGAAAATGCAGGATATGGAGAGAGTGGTTAGTGAATGGAATGTGGGGATAGAGCAGCCCAGAAGGAGCATTGTCACATTGCATTACAGCTTTGGAACTGAGGAGCTGGGGATGGTGCATGTGAGGGCGTGGAAGGTGGGAGAAGGTGGTGGGGGGGAGAGGGAAGGAGGAGAGATCAATCGGGAGGGTGGTATCATGAGAGGAGATTGATGGAGAAAAGGGTGGGGTGGGAGGGGGTGAGGGATGGGGAAAGAAGTGAAGGAGAGGGGTGATGAGGTGCGAGACAAACGAGAGAGCGCAACCACTAGTGGAATAAGAGCTATGGAGCATGAGGTGCCAGAGTTTGGGGAGCAGAGGTAAGAAGTAGGGTGGGATGAACCATGTGAGAGAGTCCATGAGTAGTTGCTGGGAGGCAGGTGCAGGCTCTGGAGACCTGCTCTGAACAGTTTAGCACTCAAAGACATTCTTTTGCAGTAGAAGCTGCTTAAGTTCAGCTTTGAAGGTTCTAGGGTTAGCAGCATTTAGAGTGTTAGCTGGGCTGTCGGTAAGCCACAGTGGGGCACGGTAGGAGAATGATCTTTGTCCAAGAGCTGTCCTTTGGAATAGGACACAGAACAGGTGTAGTTCTTTATTCGTGGTCATGTACATGGAGTTGGTTAAGGTAATCAGGTCAATGATACAGGAAGGAGTTAGGCCTAGCATGGTTTTCCTACCTAGGAGGCACGTCTGGTATGAGAGTCTATTCTTGATGCTTAATATGTTTGCTTGCTCATAGAGTACACAGGTCTGCATGAGCCGGTCAGCATCTAGTAACAATCTGCAGGCCTTGTTTAGAGCTATGCCTACCCTCTTGAGGGCGGTATCAGTTGCTGCTCTGTAGGCCACCAGGCCATAGTCAACAATGGAGAGAATGGAGCTGTTTATGGAGAGCCTGAGGGCATTGGTAGTGAGGTTTTTCCTGTGCCGATAAAGTACCCTGAGTTTAGTATTTACTGCCTTCACAACCTGGTCAATATGCTGGCCATATGAGAGAGTATCATCTATTATTACTCCTAGGTATTTAAAGGAATGAACCTGCTCTAGTGGAGCCGACCTGTTCTCGGTAACTGTTAGTATGGGGTACCTCCTCTTTAGCTGACATCCAGAGAGGAGCCTGGATTTGTTTTTTTTATAATTAACAGCCTACGAGAGCCAAACCAGACCTTCAGTTGTTGGAAGGTGGACTGCAGCTCAGCCTGCAGTCTCAATGTGAGCACTGCTGCTGAGTACCTCCACATCATCTGCGTAGAGGATAATTTTGCTGGCTCATGCCTCTGGGAGTGTGTTCAAAAGGAGGCTGAACAGCAATGGACCCAGTATAGATCCCTGTGGAACTCTCAGCAATATGTCCTGAGAGGTGGAAATTGTTGGTCCAATTCTGACCCTTTGAGACCTTCTGGATAGGTAATGTTGAAACCATTGGATGGCATTGGAGGCCAGCCCAAGGACTCATAGTTCTTTGAGAAGGAGGGGGTGACAGACCGTATCGAAGGCCTTTGTCAGGTCAATAAAAATGGATCCAACCAGTTTACCCTCGTCCATAGCCTTGTGAGTGCGATCAATGAAATCAACCAGGGCTGTGGTGGTGCTGTGTTTTTTTCTGAAACAATACTGCTGGGGACACTGCAACTGGTATTTCTGGATATATTCCATGATGTGGTCTGTTACGATCCTCTCTAGTGCTTTGGGTGATGGGGGAGGCTAGAGATGGGCCTATAATTAGTTGTGCACATCCTGTTCACGCTGTTGTGAATTGGGGTGACCAGTGCCTGTTTCCAGAGGGAGGGGAACTTAGCCAGGTTTAGGGACTTATTGAAGATTTTAGTGATGGGGACAATAAGCAAATCCACTGTCTGAGCTACCAGTTTCATGTCAATACTGTCATCAGGATCCTAGTCTTCCTAAGATATTTTGATGTAGCCTGCGGCTTTCTTTAACCAAAAAATCTGCCTGAAATAGAATTGTGTGCTGGTGTAAGACATGGGTATGTTTTCAAGATCCACATCCATGGGCTTCAAGTATTCATCAGGGAGGATGGAGCTTAGGTCCGTGAATGCAGAGTTAAACTCTTCTGCTATGGCAAATGAGTCCATAGAATTGGGGCCATTTATATTGAGTAGTAAAGGTTGTTGCTTGGCTTCCTTTCCTAGGAGCTCCTTAAGGTTGTCCCAGAAACACCTCCCATACCCTAGCTGCAATCGAGTTGATTCTTATAACAGTCCGCCTTGGCACTCCGGATTATGTGGGTGCATCTGTTCCTAGCGGTCCTGTAGTTCTGGATGTCGTTGATCCCCCCCCTGACCTTGGCCCTGCTCCATAGGCTATCCCATTCTCTCATTAGTTCCAACAGCTCATTGGTAATCCACCCATTGTTATAACCTCGGACCTTCCTTTCTTTGAGTGGGGCATACCTGTCGCACACCTGATTGAACTTGTCAATGAGGTATTGTACTGCTTGGTCCAGGTCTTGCAGAAGTCTAAGGGTGGCCAGTCTATCTGGGATAAGGCTTCTTTCAAGGAGGCAAGCTGCCATTTACGCAGCACTCTGCTTTCCACAAGTTTAGGTGGGGATTTTTTGTATTTATTAGTGCATCTGCAGATAATTGGAAAGTGATCACTCAGGGTGTCTGAGAGCACTGAGATGTCAGTAAGCCTATCTGGTGAGCTTATAAGGAGCCAGTCAAGGAGAGTGTGTTTTCCAGATTTCTAATTTAACCTTGTGGGCTATTAATTGCAAGAGATAGGAGCAACCCACCATGTCTCTCAGTTTCACAGAGCTGGGACTGAGACAGTTTATACTGAAGTCCCCTGTGAGAATGAGTTCACAGCTCTTTGAGATGCCATCTATGGCTCCCAGGACTTTCTGGAGTCTCTCAGCAGGCTTTTTGGGTGGGAGATAGACATGCGGTGACTACAGATTTGTTCTGGGGACCAAATAGGAGCTTTAACATTAGTAGCTCATGGTCCTTAGTCATGGCAGTTAACTGGAGTACTACCCATTGCAAGATATCCCTGATATATATATAAATTCTGAAGGATTGATAGCCCAGCAGAACAATTACACTACCCTTGTCCTGGGTGGTTAGCCAGGTGTCAGTGAGGCAAATGATGTCAGGGGTATGCAAGGCAGCCCAGGCCTGAAGCTGTGCCATCTTAGGGAGCAGACTACAAAAATTCATAGTTGCACTTGGAAATCCACTTGACTTTGACACTTTAGTGCTGGTGTCAGCCCCAGGGCCAGGGTTAGGGTGCACATTCCTGGACAAAAGTAATAGTAAAAGTATTACTTTCTTTGACGTGAAGGTGAAGGTGACTTGGAGCTTACTTTTGCGTTTCTATGACCTGCCAAAGTTAGGCAATTGCCGACTTAAAGTCACTGCCAATGGTAGGTAGGACACCAGAGAATCTTGAGAGTGGCATGTTCTTAGGTACTGAGAATGAAACAGGGGAGCACGATCTGAGTCATAACTGTAGTTAAAGGAAGTTACTGTAGAGGACATAATATTCGCTGTCCCTTTATTTTCGCTATATTCGCTATTCATCTTCATCAGTGAAAATAAAGGGCCAGTGAATATTATGAGACAGGTTTCAACACTGTTGTATACTGTTACATTGGCTTTCTCTTAGTAATTGTTTTTGTAAACTTTGTGACATTACCTTAGCTTTCAGAGCACAAGCAAGGAGTGAGTAGCTGGGGGTCAATTGCAGAGGGTCTGGAGGGAAAGGTATGCCTCTTTGCAGATGACACAAAGATCTGTAACAGAGTTGATACACAAGGGGGGTAGAAAGGATAAGAAGGGACTTGGCAAGGTTGGAGGAATGGTCAGACATATGGCAACTTAGATTCAATGCAAAGAAGTGCAAAGTAATGCACCTGGGAAATAAAAATCCAGGAGAAGAGTACACAATAGCAGGGGAGGTACTAACAACAACAAAAATGGAAAGAGACTTGGGGGTAGTCATATCAGATGACCTAAAGGTGGGTAAGCAATGAGAAGTCAGTAAGGAGAGCCAGGGGATACTGGGATGCATAGGATGGGGCATCACAAGTAGAAAAAGGAAGTGGTTATCCTCTGTACACTGACAGTTGGTGAGACCCCATCTGGAATACTGTGTGCAGTTTTGGAGACCCCATCTACGCAAGGACATAGACAGGATGGAAGCAGTCAGAGGAGGGCAACTAAAATGGTGCAGGGTCTGCATCAGAAACCATATGAAGAGAGACTGAGAGAGCTTAATATGTATACCCTTGATGAAAGAAGGGACAGGGGACATGATAGAAACTTTTAAGTACCTCAAGGGAATCAACAAAGTCCAGGAGGGTAGCATCTTTCAGAAAAAGAGATGTGTAAGAACAAGGGGGCACAATTTAAAGATAGAGGGGGACGGCTCAGGGGTAATGTGAGGAATTTTTTTTTCACGGAGAGAGTGGTGGATGCATGGAACCGCCTTCCTGGGAGGGGTTGTTGGGTCTAAAACAGTGAGGAATTCAAACATGCATGGGACAGACATAAGGCAATTGTAGTGGGGGGTTGCAGGAAGTAGGCTGTTGATTAACTAGAATCTGCAGCTTATCCAATAGGAAGGGAAATGGGCAGACTGGGTGGGCCAAGTGGTCCTTATCTGCTGTCAAAGTCTATGTTTCTATGTTTCTAAGTGTATGTCTGGCTCAAAAAAAGTCACCGAGAATTGTTGCAGTGCCCAAAACAATTTATTTGTGCCAAAACCACAAAAAAAAACACAAAAGCCACCCAGAAAAGAAATAACAGTGTCCTTTTACTCCTTTCAATTGTCCGACTTGTCAGAGTTTTTGGCGTTCCCTGTGTCTTCTGCATTCCTGACCGCGTGGTCCTCCCTGTTGGCATCTGACGTCATGCTTACCTCCGATACCCCAGATACTCCTGAAGCTGCTCCCATCTCGCTCGATGACATCTGTTCATCCTAAAAAAAGGTGGACAATGTTAATGCATACAGGTATACAGGTACGATTCATGACCACAATATGAATACAGTACTCACCCACAGTAAACAGTTGGTGTGGGCATCTAGAATGCCTTCTTCTGCAAATCCTCTAATACAGTCCTCCCTCTGTCCACACAATTCAACAAAACTGTGATCTAACCAGGTTGCATGCCTTTCTTTAATGTGCTGTTGTTTGAAGACAATCTTAAACTCCTGACTCCCTTTGGCAACAGAGTCTGCTACAAGCCCTGTATACCAGTTCGTAAAGCAATGACGTAGGCTGTCTTTAAGCAGTTTGTTAATGCTAATATCGAGGGGCTGCAATAGATCAGTACAGGAGGCAGGTATGAATACAGGTCCGATGCCAACATCCTGTAAACAATTTAACACAGAAGTGGTAGTGTGAGCTCTGTACAAATCCATGAGCAGCAAAACTTTCTGCTCACTTGGTAAATTGAGTTTGTTTTTGATGGAGGAGAAGTATGGAACAATGACATCCTCTATGTACTGTATGGTTGTAAACTCTTTGGCCCAGTGGTTGACAGAGTGGGTAATGGACCAGCTAGGTGGATATTTATTGGAAGGGTGGCAAGCATTCGTCTTCCCCTTGTATATCACCTGCGGGGGGAGAACATGACCTGATAGTGTGCACCCCAGTAACAGCGATATCTGCCGCTTGTTCCCTAGCCCAGCTACCGAAACTTGATGAGAACCAGTGGCTGCCATGGTCCACTGAGACACTGGTATCATGTTGACACCAGTTTCATCGATGTTTATTATAAGTTCAGGGGGGATGAGCTCTTGTGCCACACGTGTCGCAATTCTGCAGTAAAAGGAAGCCCACAGGATGTGGAAATTGGATGGGGTCTTTCTAGCAGTTTTGGTGCCTTTTCTCTTACTGTACCCCATCCGATTTCGAACCTTCCAAGCCCATTTCCTTATCAATTCAGTTGTACCACTGTTCTCTTTCAGCAGTTGGGGGACTTGTTTTAATGATTCCCTGTGCAATGGCTAGAACCACTGGTGCATTTACAACTGCACCCTCTGAGCGCAGAGTACAAACAATTTTCTGTAACTGTTCAGTTACATCAGTCGTTAGCAGCATCAGTCTACCTCTGGGCTTCTTGGGCAACTCTGCAGTAAGGTGTGCTGGGCTTGGTGTTGTTTTTAGGCGCTCTATGTAGTCTTTTTTAAAATTCTGAATTGTGCTCTCATTTATGGTATTTTTTGTTTTGTTTTTATACAGATGCAGAGCAGCCATCACACCATTATCAGTCGCATACCTGCCATATTTGAACCGTACCTCTGGAGTATAATGTTGATAGGACTCCGGACGTCTCTTCTTGGCAGGCGGGGGTGGGGGGTACATGATAGTTCCTGGGCTACTGCTGAAGCAACTGGGGTAGCAACACCAGATGTCTCTGCTAAGCTGTCAGGGTCAATTTCTGAAACATTAAGCAGGTAACTCCGCTTCGCTGGACTTTCTGGGTTCCCAGGCTTAACCTTCAACCAGGACAGCAGAGACATTGCTTTTGAAGTAACAACACAACCAGTATCTAAGTAATTAATGAGGGTACGAGTAAGCTGAGGGCTAATTCTTTTCATTTTTTAAGAGGAGGCTAATGTAGATTGGCTAATGATGTGCTAAAGGCGCTTAGCCTTAATTTTGCTTCATGAAAATGTTTGACAGCCGATAGTGCGAATAAAACAGAGTGAGAATTCAATGTCCCCTACAGTATACATTTATTTATACATATAATGTTACATTTACCCTTTGGGTGGGTCAAGATGTGCTCTGACTTGTTTTTGTTGATGTATGCCATATACAGAAGCTCCCCTAATTTAGAATCCTATTTACAGTTTGTGAAGGAGCAAGGGTGAGCAGTTAATATTGGATAAAGTTTGTAAATTGAGAAGTATGACTTTCTCATTTAGCTAGCTCCCCACCAGTTACCTGCACATTGAATGGGGATGGCACCTTAATTAAGCTAATTTTAGGCTGATGTATCCTATTTGTAAGCCATTTGTGGCAGATGTAGTTTAGAGTAGGGATCCAGCTGATGGTTGGTCTACTGTACCTCAACATTGGTAGCTGGCTGACATCACAGCAGGACCCTGAGGTGAATACCAAGAGACCCCCACTCCTTTTGAAGTCAAAACATTGAATTGCCAATCCAGGCCGAAAAGAAATCTTTATTGTTACAGTTACCCTTTGGGGGGTCAGGGTGTGCTCTGACTTCTTGTCTTTGTTCGGATATTAGCTGGGTTTGGTTCAGGGCTTCAATGGAGTGCCTTGTGGAGCAGGAGGAGGGGGAGAGCCAATTAATGTTGAAGTCACCGAACATTACTAGTTCACCTGATGAAGAGAGGGAGGTGATGGCGTTTATGTAGCAGATGAGGGACTCAGGAGCGAGTTTAGGGAAGGTGTATAGGACACAGATAAAGTTAGGGGAATTGAATGGGAGGGCTAGGTGGGCAAGGAGAACTTTGTAGGATTTTGGGGTGGCTTCATGATAGATGATGGACCAGGAGATAGGATTTTGGTTATACATGGCAACACCTCTGCCTCTCTGGACACAGTCCTGATGGTAGATGTCAAATCCAGATCGGGTGAGGCTAGAGTCGGTGACACAGGAGGAGAGCCATGATTCAGATATGCAGAGTACATCCAGGGGATGCTGAGATAGCCAAACATTTAGCAAATCGAGCTTTGGGAATAGACTATGAGCATTTACATAGAAAACGTGGAGACCTTTGTGGGGGATGGGGTTGTAGATGGGGGCAGGTAGGCTGGGGTTGAGCTCTACATCACCTGAGAGAAGAAGAAGAAGAAGAAGATGAAGGAGGAGGAGGAGGAGGAGGAAGGCAAGAGATGTTTTTGAGTGGGGAACGGGAGGGAGAGAGTGTGAGGGGCTCTGGGGGAGCAAAGAAATAATGTGAAAGGAGATGTATTTTAGTGGAGGGACTGAGAGAAGACCTGGTTGAGGGGTCAGGGGTGGGTGGGCAGCTGAGGGGTGGAGGGAGGAAGAGGGGTAAGGGAGTGGAAGGGGTGAGGATGGGTGGATCAAGGAGAGGTAGAGGCATGGGCAAGAAGAGGGAGTATGGAGGGGGGTGCAGAGGTAAGACGGGACATGATAGAGACCTTAAGTCACTTGAAAGGCATAAATGAAGTCAGGGAGAGAGATTGTTCTGCTTAAAGGGGGGAAGGGTCATTATGGGGCACCGCCTGGAGTTGGAAGGGGAAGGTTTAGGAGGGAGATGAGGAGGCAGTACTTCTCAGATAGAGTGGTGGTGGTTGGAATACACTGCCGGAGGAGTTAATCGCCAAAGGACAGTGGATAGCTGGGAAAGAGGAACAAGGAAGGGGTTTGATTGGGGGTGGGGCAGCTGTAGTGATATGAAACTAAGAGCTGCACAATCGAGCAGACTTGATAGACCTGTGGACTTTTTTCTGCTGGCAATTTCGTATGTTCGTATGCTCATGGGGGGGGACATGGGGCCTGGGGTGGAGTGACAGATCAGTGTTGAGGGGCTGTTGAGTGAGGGAAGGAGTGCAAAGACTAGGAAGCACAGAGCTAGGGGTAGCATGTTGAAAGGATGTGATCAAGAAGAGGGAGGGAATAGTGAGGGACTGAGGAAGGTAACTATGGTAGGCAGGTGTAATGATGATAGGGGAGATGTAGTGGCCTCTAGTGGCCATTAGTGGTTGAATGTAAATGGGAAAGTGGAGAGATAAGGTACACAATGGTCATGTGACTGCTGGGGTCTATAAAGGAGCAACCACCCAGGGTGGGTTGGACAGTGGTGGGCAGCGGGCATACACCTGCACCATCTTGCTCCTGCTGTGCTGAGAGATGTCATACCTGTGTTGCTGTTGCTGTTACCTGGAGCCTGGGGGATTTGCGGTCTGCTTGGGGTGGGTGAGATGGGCAGGGTGAGGGTGAGAGAGAGAGAGAGCGAGAGAGAGAGAGAAAAAGAAAAGGCTGCCTGCAGGCATTTTAACTTGCAGACATATGTACTGCTGTCATTAACACAGAAACAGATTAGGGAGGACTATTTTCACATCCATCATGCATCTGTCCTTTATTACTAAGGGTGGCTTGGATCATTAACTCTTTGAACTGCCCTGAGGCCAGACCTGCACAGCAGTGGCAGCAGTATGTGCTTCCACCTGCAGGACTGAGGTTCCATTCATCCCTAAATCCCCAATGAAGCCTGCTGGTGTAGACTGGGCATGCTATATGGGGGTCAGGGCTTGACTCCTGTGAAGGAGGGTGCCTGCTGTCCAATCTAGGGGTGGCATTAGTATCGCCAGGATGCAGCCACTGAAGAAAGAGGTCGCTGTAGTGAACCAAAAATATAAAACTACATATGGCCCAATAATGTAAAGCATCATCGGAAGCATATGCAAATCAACATGAAACAATTTAGAATGGTTCTGCTTTAAGTAGGAGTGTATGATGTCACATGGCCTCTCACAGTAAGGCTGCCTACAGGCATACACAAGTACACATCCTGTGTACCCTAAATTATCGGAGTTAGAGCACTGTCTGGATTTAAGCTGGATCCATCCTGTAGGCAATGCTTAGTGACGGTGCTACTGCAGACATATATTTTCAAAAGTTTGCACATCAGTTTTAAAGGCCTCACACAATCTGGGAACTGTGAAAACAGAAGACATGGAGATGTGTTTCATCCTTCTCAGGACTCATCAGTGTGCCTCATCTCTACCTCAATCCAGGGAAGGGCAAAACAGCCCCATAATGGTCTTACAGGTTTGGGTTATAGTGAGCCCAAAATAGAAAAGCAATCAGAAAGACAAAGAATCTCAGCACAGAAGCACTGAGGCATGCTAGTGAGCAAGGCTATCAAAGAGGGGGGCACGGGAATCAGGGAAAAATGGTGGGGATAAAAAACTACACTTGTCCTCCATTTAACACAAAGGGGATATGATATGAAACTGAAAAGGGAGGAGACTTAGACGGGATGTAAGGAAATACTTCTTTACGGAAAGGATGGCTGTCATCTAGAACAGCCTTCCTGCAGAGGTGGCGAATACTGAAACGGTAATCGGTTTCAAACAAGCATGGGATAGACACAATGGGACCTTAGTAGCAGGGCAGAGGGTGGTGGTAAGGCCAGAGATCAATTAGGGTCTGTGGGTAAGTAGGGACTTAAGGCAGACTAGGTGGTCCAAGAGGTCCTTTTCTGCCGGCATCATCGATATTTCTATCTTAGTATGTAACATTTAGAAGTTAAATATATGACATGGTGAACTGGATGGCTCAATGGACTGAGAGCTGGTTAAGGAGCCTTAACCCTGTAAGTCACTGGTTCAAATCCAGCCCAGGCCAGTAGTGGCTGAAAAGCATTACCTGTTGGTTGTTCAGTGTCCTGTGTGCATTCTTCTCTTTAGTGCTGTTTGTGATTTTCCTGTCAGAATGTTGGTATCTAAATCGTGTGAGTTTAAGAAGAAAATCATTACTATGGGAGGAGTGCTAAAAAAGCCAACAGTTAATTGCATCTGTACTTTAGTGCCAGACAAGACTGGTATGAAAACTGCA
Organism: Neoceratodus forsteri; assembly: GCA_016271365.2. Classification (NCBI taxonomy): domain Eukaryota; kingdom Metazoa; phylum Chordata; order Ceratodontiformes; family Ceratodontidae; genus Neoceratodus; species Neoceratodus forsteri. The sequence goes on from CM057452.1 coordinate 143,667,270, forward strand.
GAACATTTGGGAACCAGCAGTACAGAGACAAGGCAGTACTGTATTGGCTAATATTATAAAATGGAGTCTGGAAAGCCAGCCTTTTGATTGGCTGACACCTATTTGAACACCACATGCTACTCACATAGATAACTCATGCCCTGCCACTGTGTTTTGCAGGGGTGCGTGTGGAGGAACTGCTCATAACCTTTTAAAAAAATGTAAAACTAGAAAGAGTTGAATTACCTCAATGCATTTCAATTTTTTATTTATTTTGTGCCGTGGACCGTTCAAACAAACTGGATGGATGCATAACATATATATGAGTAAAGGTATTTATTCTGTGCAGCAGATGTTCTCTTCATAAGGACAAGCCTCAGACTGATTAAGAGATGGAAATCCAAGGGGTTTCTTAGGATCCCCTGCTAAGACAGCAATTAGCATAATATTTGCTACACAGTGCTTAGAGCACTTAAAGGAACAGCAGCTGGCATTAGCCTCCTATAAGTACAAGTGTACTCCACAATTTCATTTTGCAATTTATTTACCCAGGATAGCTCAGCTGAGATGCAACATCTCAGTTCCAGTGGGATCCTGCTGCTACCCATTGCCACAGATAGGTAGTCTGAAGCACAGTGAGGTTAAGTGACTTGCCCAAGGTCACACAGTGAGTATTTGGCTCTGGCAGGGTTTAAATCGGCAATCACCTGGTTCCCAGGCCTATGTACTAACTCCTAGACCTCACTGCCTCTAATAATAATAGAAGAAAGGCAACTCTGGAGGTGACTTACTAATTGGTAATCCCACCTCCAATTGTGAACATCACTCACCTTCAACTCATATTGTTTAGCACCACGATGGGGAAGTTAGCTGACAGTAACCCATCCCATGTCAAACACTGGCAACATTTCCAGAAACTGTGTTTTACAAATAGCAGCCTGCATACTGAATTGCATAGTGCTGCAGCTAAGTTTAATACTTTGGTTCCCAATTATCTGCTTAAACACATCGAAGATCCATGTCAATGGTCTCCCAACTAAACCCCAATTTTTTTTCAATTTAATATACTTTATTGAATTTTTCACTTTTACAGCATAAACAAAAACAAATAAAGACAAAAGCCATCATATACACTGATAGACACTCCCTGAAGTGCTGGGAGGCAAGAACAAATAAACCCATAATTGCACTGTGGTCAGAGAAGGTATCGATAGATAACTGTCGGGCCTGTGAAAAGCTGAAAGGGACCATTGAGACAGAGCAAGGCCAAGTAAAACAATAAATGAAACATATCTATAGAAAGAGAATAAAGCTACTCCCTCCCCATCTCGCAGACCCCTCCACCCCCACCCTCTGGAACATGTACTAGGAAACTGGTAGAGGTATAGGTGGTTAGGAACTCTACTACAAAAATGAGTGGAGGCCAGGAACTGCCCCTCAGCTATGAGGCTATATTGATCTAATGGATGGAGTCTTCCTTCATGAGGAGTTAGGAGTTCCCTGATTTATTGGGGGCTACCTGACCAGTATGGATGACCAGAGCTAGGGCAAGTAGTGGACCCCAGCGAGCACTGCAAGACGATTCTCGGTGATTCCGCTGGGCTATGTGTTTTTCAGCTCCAATGCCTGGAGTAATTCCACATGCCACTCTTGAAGAGGTAAGCAGTTCTGGTCCATCCAGTGATGAGCGATAACCAGTTTCACTGCTGCAGAAATACGAGCCATATGCGCTTGTGGACTCCTAGCATATCTGTAGGGAAAAGTCCGAGGAGGAAGATTTGTGGGGTAAAGTAAGGCTCTAGCCCCAATATGGGATCGAGAGATGTTTGGATTCTCTGCCAGAAAGAAAGAACCTGATCACAGTGCCAAAAAAGGTGCTTAGCAGTCCCATCTGCCTTCCCACAAACTTGGCAAAGAGGTGAATTAAATCTCTCCATCTGGTGTAAGCGGGCAGGAGAGTAATACATGTTATGCAAGATGTGAAATTGGAGGTACTGTAGTCAGTCTTGCTTGATATATTTATATAGTCTCTGCCAGACTTTTATCCAGTCTTCGTCTTCGACTAATAGTTTAAGTTCTTGCTGCCAGCAGAAGCAGGTACCTTTCAGAAGATGAGGGTCTTGTGCCTGTAGGCTTTTGTAGAAGAGAGAGATTGTATGGGGCTGTGTAGCAGCATCTAGAAGAGACGGCTTCACCGGATTAACAGAGGGGAGCCAGAGAGGTGGACCCAGAAAGGCGGTGAGTGCACCTTTCACTTGGAGGACTTTGAAGAGGTGCAGAAAGGAAAGTGGGAGTCTCGACTGGAGCTCAAGCACTGAGCCTAGCCTGCCATTTACCAGTAAGGCTGAGATGGGTATCTCCCAGGGGCTGGGGCTGAAAGCAGCCGGGATGGTGCGGCCCACGATTTTAAAGTTGGGGTTATCCAACAATGGCTGACCCAGATCTTTATGAAAAGAGACAGAGAGAAGAGAGCAGATTTGGCGCAGCACCTTGACAGACCACCAGACAGGGGGTGTCTTTAAGGGGGAGGGAAGGTCAGATGGTTTAGAGTAAAGAAGGGACTGCGGGGCAAGACCATGGGTTCTACAGAGTTGCTGTTCCAGAGTTAGCCAATGAGGGATGTAATCCTGTGTGGTCTCATTAGTGTGGCTTGGGTTCCATTTGAAGATCTTGCTACAGTGAATTGCACAGTAGTATAAGATGAAGTTAGGAAGACGTAGGCTACCCACCTCTTTCAGGTGTGTTAGTTTAGAATACGCCCAGTGTATCTCTTTCCCTTGCCAGAGGAAGTCAGAAAAAAGAGAATGCAGTTGGGAGAACCATTGTTTGGTGAGGTAGGGACCTAACATATTAAGGGGGTATAATAACCATGGTAGGACGTTCATTTTGATCACATTTATGCGACCCCATAGGGAGAGAGGAAGATGTTTCCATTGCTGTAGATCTGCTTTAATAGTGAGAAGGATTGGTGAGAGGCTAAGTTTGACAGAGTGCAATAAGGTATGTGGTAATCTGACACCAAGATAGGTAAGAACTGTGGGCTCCCAGGCCAGACCCAGGTCCGTAATCCAGTGCTTCTGAACAAGGTGACTGAGGGGCATAACACAGATTTTTCTAGGTTGAGTTTGTATCCCACAATCTGGGAAAAGCAATATATAATGTTAAGTGTCGCAGGGATGGAAGACTGAGGGTGTTCTAGGTGTAAGAGGAGGTCATCAGCGTAAGCTGATAAGGGGAAAGAGAGCTGCCCTATGTGGATGCCTTGGACCTCCTTACAGAGCTGCGAAGAATGTATAAGGGGTTCCAAATAAAGGTTAAAAAGGAAGGGGGTGAGGGGGCAACCCTGTCTGGTGCCTCGGGCAAGAGGGAATGGATCAGAAAGAACCGCACTGCAATGGACTCTAGCAGATGGATTAGAATATGACACCCGAAGCCAATCACAAAAGGAGGAGGGGAAGCCGAACCTTTCCAGGACAGCGAATAAGAATGGCCAAGAGACACAGTCAAATGCTTTTTCAGCGTCTAAGGAGACCAGAACTGAGGGAGTAGGACTAACATCCGATAAAGCTATAAGGTAAAGTACTTTGCACGTATGGTCAGAGGAGACCCTACCAGCCACAAAGCCCACCTGTGAGTGACTCAATAGACCTTGCCATACTTGGTGCATTCAGTTTGCTAGGATTTTTGCCATGATTTTGATGTATGAGTTCAGTATGGATATGGGACTATAGTTATCGGGCAGAATGGGGGATTCGCTAGGTTTTGGGAGTACTGAGATCCAGGTCTGAGTGAAAGAGTGGTCAGACAGTCCGGAGGAACGTAAGGCATTGAAAAGTTGAGAGAGAAAAGAGGCAAGTTCATCTTGAAAGACCGCATAGAAAGAAACATTGAAGCCATCTGGGCCCGGAGCTTTATCCTTGGGAAGTTGTGCTATCACCCGCTTAACTGCAGAGACTGAAATCGGGGCCTTTAAGAGAGCTTGCTGTGCGTGGGTGAGGGTAGGCAGAGGCACCGAATCCAGGAAATGGTTTGCAGAGAGAACATCCGGTAGGTGTTCAGCCTCCAGTTTATATAGAGTTTCATTGTATCGTTTGAAGATTGCTGCTATTTCTCTGGGCTTGGTGAGTGTCGATCTGGGTGATACAGGCTGTAAGCCTTAAATCATGCCTCTAGCCTCCAATTGATGAAGCTGTAAAGCAAGAAGTTTCCCAGCCTTCTCTCTGGACTCCAGGTAGCAGAATTTGACCCACTGGCATGCCAGGTTGGCCTTCTCAGCCAGCAGGCCGAAGTATTGAGCCCTTAGGGTGTTTAGTTTGATCCAACTGTTAGTGTTGGATGAGGAGGAAAGGTCTCATTCCAGTGCCCTAATTTGTTGAAGTAGTTGCTTGGCGGTTTCTTTCCTTCATTTTTTGGCTTTGGCGGCCAATCTAATACATTCACCACTGATAGTGCTTTTTGCTGCACCCCACAGCATGTCCAGAGAAGGAGTCAAACCGAGATTGTTCCTAAAGAAGTTTTGGATGTAGAGTGTGAGATTGGAACACGTATGCATCCTGTTAAAGTCCAGAGTTAAACCTCCAGGATCTGTCCCAAGCTTCCATCCCCCAGTGTATGCTCCATATAGATCAGGGCATGATCTGAAAGAACCATAGGAAGGATGTTGCAAGTCACCAACACAGGGAGGATAGACAGAGACTTCAAAAAATAGTTGATGCGGGAAAAGGAGTTATGGGAAAGGGAGTGGAAGGTGTATTATTTGTCCATTGGATGCAGAATTCGCCAAGGGTACCCTAATCCCAGAGTGTCTGTCAGATCTCGCAGACCCCTTTCAGCAGGTGAGAGACCTCTCTGGCGCCCTCCTGACTTATCATACTTATTATGGAAGACCAAATTCCATTCACCTCCTAAGATTATTGGGTAGCCTGGGAAGGCGGAAGTATGAGATAAAAGTTTTGCAAAGATACTGGGGGACTCCGCATTCGGGCCATAAATGCTCCCCCGGTACCACCTCCATAATTCCAAGATGCCCATGCAAAAAGAGAAACTGATCCTCCAGGTCTTGAATCATATCTGTCAACTGAAAAGGAGTACCCCAATTAATTAACATGCCCATATCACCTCTTTTACTGCTGGCTCCAGCCCCGAAGGCTTGACCGACCCATTTCCTGTGAAAAAGCAGAATGTCTTCATATTTAAGATGGGTTTCTTTTAGGAAAACCACATCAGGATGACATTTGTGAAGGTGGTGGAGTATCATATAGCATTTGTGTATAACATTTGCCCCTTTTATATTCCAAGACAGGAATTTGTACATTGTCCCCATATTAGCCTATACTCAGAGCAAGTACCCAGACCTCCAGTCGTCGAAAAAGTGCATTTCGACTTGCTTCAGCCCCAACATCCCACCCAACACCCTCACTCCCCCTTTACTATGCCACATAAACAACAACACCCTGAGAAATGGATGAAGTAAAACAGTAGCCCTACCCCTCTCCCCCGCCGCCCAACACCCCTACAGTAACTGTGTGATCCATTCCTCAACTCTGTGATCCCTCCCTCATCCCTCCAAACTATATACAAAGTACAGTCACCTAGCCCTAATGGCCACACTACCACTTTGTTTGTGTATGTGATGTCTTCCACCCTCAGAGCAGGCCCCCTTCTCCACTTGGCTTCCAACATCATGAAATACAGTGCTGAAACTAAGCCTTAACAATATAAGGCATAAAAAACAATTTGCAAACATTTAAGAATGCCCCAGTTAGTCCATCTCCTCCTTATATACTGGTTTTACAGTGGCCAGAGAACAGAGTCCACGTTCATATATGGTAGTAGAGAAACATGCAGCGGGTTCCACAGCAGCGGTCCAGTTGACTTGCCCCCGGGACCAGGGGTCAGAGGCCGCCCCACCACTAGAGCACACAAAGACCTAGATGAATGAGATTGCTGGGTCCCTGCAAGGTGAACACTGAGGACCGAGCACCTCTGAGCCAGGCCAGCCCCTCACCCCATAACCAGACACACCATGGCAACACAGTACCCCCTGAAGGTACAGCCAGACCTAGAGCCCCGTCAAGTGCAGTGACACTGCAACCCCACATGTTGCTGACCAGCTTACAGACTACCTGGACAAATACAACATCCTATGTGCATAGCAACATGGGTTCAGACAAGGGCACAGCACATCAACAGCCCTCCTGGAATTCACTGGAGTCTTTCACAACTCGTTGGACAAAGGCCATCTAACTGGAGTCATATTTATCGATTTGACTAAGGCATTTGACACTGTTCACCATGGCCTGCTTACCAAACAGCTGCTGAATGCTGGGCTCTCCCAGGACTCCACTGCATAGTTTAACAGCTACCTGGACCAGTGCTCACAAACAGTAAAAATCTCAGGAGTACTCTCTGACTCCAAACCTGTTCGCTCAGGCATCCGTCAGGGATCCATACTGGGCTCACTACTTTTCAGCCTTTTCCTGAACTCCGTTCCACTATCCTGCCCAGAACAAATTATCCTCTATGCCGATGACGCTGTGCTTCTCACCCCCCCATAAGGACCCACAACCATTACTTCACAACCTACAGCTTGCTTTCTCCGCTGTTGAAAACTGGTTTACAAAACATAAACTGGTTCTAAACCACAAAAAGACTAAATCTATGCTTTTCTGCAGCTCGCAAAACAAACACAGGCGCTACCCCCTTGATATCAATACAAGCACTGGTAACACTCTCAAACAAGCATCATCTTTTAAATACCTTGGAATCTCACTTTACCCTTGCCTACCTTATGGGACTCACATTTATAGTGTTGCCAGAGTGGTAAACTCACGCATTGGAATTCTCTACCGAAACAGACAGCATCTTACCCAGGCAGCATTGAAGATTGCTATCCAGAGCTCTGTGGTCTCCGTCATAGACTACGGCCTCATAATCAGTGGCTCAGTAGGTAGCTCACTTGCCTCTGAGGCCGGGAGATCAGAGGGCTGTGGGTTCAGTTCCCACATCTGGCACTTGGGTTAATATCCTAGTACTGACACTGTAGTGCAGTATGAGAGGGGTGCTGTACTTCTGAGGTGCCGTCTTTCGGATGAGACGTTAAACAGAGGTCCCATCTGCTTGGATTGGTGGTAGTTCAGGTAGATGTTAAAGATCCCATGGCACTTACCGGTGTCCTGGCCAAATTTTCCTCATTCACTAAAAATACCACCATCAGCATAATCTGGTTCAAGGTCAGTTGGCATTCATCTGTCTCCCCCACCCCTGGGTCATGCCTGAAAATAGGCAGGATTTGTCTAGTGCACTTACCCGGTCAACAAAAACTAAAAAAATAAAATAAAATAAATAATCTATGGCTCTGCCTCTACTACCTCCCTCAGACGCATAACGACTTCCCTAAACAAGACCTGTCGACTGCTTACTGGATCCCACCAGCTCACACATACATGTGAGCTTTACGCTCACACGGGATGGCTTCAACTCACTAACCACATAAAGTACCTTACCTGCTTGATGGCGAAAAAAATTACTTTGAGCCTTACTTCACCTAGTGTCCAAGCCCTCCTACACCCAAACACTAATCCTCGTAACACCAGAGGGTCTGAACATCAGCTTCTACAGGTCCCCCGATGCCGCACCACTCTGGGCCAAAGATCCTTTGCACACCGTGCACCCAGCTGGATGAATGCCCTCAGCACTCACATCACCTCCACCTCCTCACTGGGTATATTCAAATCAAGCCTTCAGCATCATCTCACGGCCTCCAGTTAATGTGACTGTCACCCCTAACTTCCCCCTTCCCCATTGAGATCAGCCACCCCGCTCTGATGTTCTTTGACAATGCCATGAGCTGCTCTAGTCTCTTTTTCGGCTGCAACCCCCTATCCTCTCACCCTTTCTCCCTGATTTCTTCTAGGTTTCTGAAATGATTCTTTGTATGTGTTATTCATGTATCCTATTTACCGTGATGCTGTACCTGAACTGATGAATATGGTTGTATGCTCTCTTTAATGTTGTATGCCCTTGTTTAACATGTTTAATATGTATGTACTCTCCTGACGTGGAACCTTTGTAAAAGAGCCTTGGCTCAAAGGTAATTATAATCCTAGATCTAAATAAACAATAAACAAACCCCCCCTGAATGCAGCTAGCAGTGGTAAAAGCTCTTAGGGACTGCCATAGCAAGTATTTAAGAGAACAGACAGCCTGTGCATGTGGCAAATTGCCCCATGGGCTTAAGCCCCAATAGTAAATGATTGTAGTAGTACAGGATCCAGGGGAGGAGGAGGGGAAGCATCCACAACTCCACCCCTGAGATCAGTCATGCCTTCATTGCTGCAGGTGGGGCGAAGTTAGCTGGTGACACAACACACTGCTCAAACTTAGAGTGGGCCCCAAGATCCTCGCCTTGCTTCCCAGCCTGCCATCTAGAGTTGGGTAACTGGAAGTCTGAGGAAGGGGGGGTATGTCCCTCCCAGAGCACCCTATGGCCCCAAAAGAAGGCAAAGTGCAGGGAGGTGTGTGCTTCAGTGTGCCACAGCAGCGGGGAAGAGAGAGCCCACCCACCGCAAGGGCCCAGTCCCCAGTAAATCAGCAAACAGGGATCCTACCTCACATCTCCCACAGGGTCTCTGGGTTCACCATGGCAATGAAGCCCTGGCCATGGGTCTCCAAAACAGGGATAGCCACTGCCTATGGCTGCTACATGGCAAGTCTGCAAGGTGAGAGAAGCAGGACCAGACAAAATGATCCAAGGTTGCTTTATACGCTGACTCAGTCTGGTAGCTCCTTTCCAATGCAAGCCTATGTGATGTGTAGTGGCCATCAGATCAGGAGCTAGGAGGATGAGGGGCAAACAATTAGCCAGTTCAAACAAATGAGCACTATTTTTCCAGCTTTGCAGAAACCCTCGCTAACGGTAGCGAAAACACTTTAACTGCTGCTGGGTAAATGTTCACTTGGGGGCCTGGAACAAGTCCAGGAACAAGGCTAACAGTTCGATCCTGGCCTGCTCAGTAGATTCAAATGACTTAGGGGTCCCTTGGTGTCTTACTTGTAGCTTAGCAGGATAAAGCACCTTGAAACGGACTCCAGCTACAATGAGTTTCCAGATGAAGGGGTTGAAATCTACCCTTTTGAGCCTTACAGAATGTGACAAATCCTGTGAGACTCTAAGCTTGTGCCCCTCTCAGATAAGCTGTTTTGTGTCCTGAAGCTTGGTCAGGATGTGCACTTTATCTAGGTAATTAAGAAGTTTGAAAATTAGTGGACGGTGTGGAGCATTCGAGGGAGGCATGGGCCTTAGTGCTCCATGTGCCCTTTCCACTGTGTAGCTTGGACTGTTAGGAGAGGGCCCCGCGATCTTGTTGCAGAATGTTTGGATAAATAGCACAGGATTCTGCCCTTCTTTGCCCTCCGGTAATCCAAGAAGTAGGAGGTTATTTCTCTTGCTGCGACCTTCGAGATCCTCCACCTTCTCTTCCAGCTTGGCAAGCTTCTGGTGGGTAGCTGTACAATTGAACTCCTGTCTGCTCCTCCAATCATCCAGAGAGCTAATCTGAACCTCCGCATCCCCCATTCTATGTGAGAGAGACTCGGACATGGCCTGAAGACTGATAAATTGGGTAGTAATCCCTAGCAGTGCCTCTTTAAGAGGGGATGGCTCCAGCAAGAATTTCTCTTTGGAGAGCGGAGTGGGAGCTACAGATGACTTGGTGCTGGTGCCCGTCTTGCTTTTAGGCTTTTTAGCCAATTTAGCTTTTTCGGGCATGTTCAGCAGGGTATGGCTAGGTCCTGCAGGCCACATCTCTGCCTCCATACTTCACGCGGCAAAGAGAGCAAATTTCAAAGAAGAGGCGGCAGGCAATATTCAGTCTAGAGAGGAGTGAGTTAGCAAGTTTAGTTAGGGTATTAAGGCTTAACAGACGTAGTTTAACAGAGCAGAGGAGCACGGCTGAGAACTGAGCATTTTACCCGCTCTGACGCATCATGTGACTCCCCTAAACCCCCATTTTATCTATATCCCAATATTGCTTTACATAGAATACATAGTAAAAAGAGATTTATGGCACATTATGGAAAACGCTAATACTTTGTTATGTTATACAAATATGTTAGCTTTTTTTTTCTTTCTGCACCCCCCCCCCCCCACACTTTGTGTATCTCAGGTCATTACTATCCTGTGCTCCTGTCAGGGTACCTTTCAGATTAACATTACAAGAGAATGATTCAGCCTCTCTTACAAACTCCTTAGCACTTCCTGCTAAACATCCCCTCTCAGTCATAGCCTTGTTCCCATTCATTGCCCACCCACCCTACCTCCCTCCTTTTTAAGTCCTTCCCACCCTTCCTTTTAAATCTTCTCACTATGCTGTCATAACTTATTTTTAATCAGTGCATCGCAGTATACATAACTTCAGCATCTTTTGCTTAGTTTGCTGTTTGCACCTGAAGAAGGGACCTGTTGGTCCTTGACGCTCATGTACTATACCATCCTTGTATGACATATGTTGGTCCAAGAAAAGGTATGAAATTATCCAGCGACTCCTGTTTTCACAGGACCAGTACAACTAAAATTGCATTTTACTAAGTAATGGAAGATAGCATCTACGATGGTAATTGTGCAACATAAAGAAAAAAGAGATCCAGGAAAAAAAATGTTTTGATACATTTATTGGACCAACATAAATGTTACAAAAGAAAACTGGTGCTTAAGCTTTCGGACTATACACAGTCTTTCATCAGAAGCTAATGTCAGTTCTTTTGGAAGAAAAAGGAAGTTAAACTTGACAGTGATATCTACTTCCTAACTGCATGTTAATACAAGCATTTGTCAATGCCAAATGTTGTCTCGCTGGCACTGGCATTGGCATTGGAAGTGCAGGAGTTAGAGATGCGTAATAAGAATGGCAGTGAAGTATTGAACTGACGCCAACCCAACCCCCACCCTGCAGAGACTGACATGCGTTGGGGTGTGCCTTTGGGGTGTCAGCTATAACACTCATGCCATTTTACCTCACCCTACCCTGTAGACACTGACAAGTGTCGTGGTGTGCTTTGAGGTCTTTGGGACTTATACTTACCCCCATTCCATAAGGAAATATGCTCAGATAATTGCAGTATAGGAGAATGGGGTGAACTTTAGGGCTGAACACTCCAAGGCACACCTTGATGCCTGTCACTGGCTGCAGGGTGGGGTGTTACAGTTGGAAACCCTAACGTCATAGGTGTTTGTTGGTATTGTCACTCCAAATTTTCAACATGGACTTTTTGTGACCCCAGCTCATGAAGAGAGGCACAATCAGTTTGTTAGTCGAAAGGTGGTGTTGCACAGCGGCTATGCCATTTGGCGACACAGGGACAAAAACACATTTTGGACAGGATGTGAAAAATGACAACTGTATTGTTCATGAGGAAGTGTAAAAAAATGGCAACGTTGAAAATCTGCAGTGAAAATATGAAAAATTGGTGAAGTCGTGAGCATGCATAGAAACTACACAACGCATGTCTGTAACCCAATTATTTTGGGATTTTTTTAGCCACATTCAACATTGGCATTTTGGGACCTCCCCTCATGAACAGTGGTGCTGTGATTTTGTTAATCTGTCCCAAAAGTTGATTTCCCACAGCGACCATGCCATTGTGCGCCACAGGTGTGGAGACACATTTTGGGCAGGCTGTGAAAAGTGACAGCTGTACTGTTCATAAGGAGGTGTGAAAAATTGCCAGTGTTGAAAATCTGGCATGAAAATATTGCAAATTTGCAAAGTTACAAGGGTGCGTGGAAACTCCGCAATGCAGCTTGTAACACAGTCATTTTATGGATGTTCATCACCAAATTTTCAACATAGGCATTTTAGGACCTCTGTTCATGAACAGTGTTACTGTCATTTTCTCAAACTGTCCCAAAAACTGATTTTGCACAGCAACTGTACGCTATTCTGTGCCGGACGTGTGAAAACACATTTCGGCCAGGATATGTGAAATGACAGCTGTACTGTTCATAAGGAGGTGTGGAAAGATGCCAATTTTGAAAATCTGGAGTGAAAACACTATGAGCGTGCATGGAAACTGCGCAATGCACGCTCATAAAACAGCCATTTTTTGGATTTTTTTCACCAAAATTTGCAATACAGGCTTTTTGAGAGCCCCCCTCATGAACAGTAGCACTGTCGTTTCATTAATCAGTCCCAAAAGGTGATTCCATGCAGTGACCGTGAAATCACCTTTCAGGACTGAATAATGCAATGACACTGACTGAATTCATGAGGAGGGGACACAATAACCCCATGTTGAAAATTTGGTGCAAAAATTCCCCAAAATGCCTGAGATATGCACCAAAGTTGAAAAAACCCTGTTTATGCCATTATACAGCTTACCGGCATTTCTTCAGTTAGCGGTCAACTTTGAAGAGTGCAGACCTGTTACCGGTCCACCAAAGATCGTCGCGCCATGCTCTGGAGGTAAGTATCTGGTGAGGGGGATGTGGGGAGGCAGGGTGCGCAGAAGGTGGGCGCAGGTTGGGGTTCTCTAAATTTCTCCACAATATCAGGATTTAGAGAAGCACCTAGAATGTGCATATGCACCATGGTTTCAGTCTCAAGTTTTAATGGGAGCTGAGTTATAAGTAGCCAAATGTTTTGCCAAAATCTGGATTTCTGTAATTTTAACATACTTTTGACAGTATTCATGGAAATGTTAAAAAAAAAAATTAACACGTATGCAGGTTATAGCTACATTTGTATATGCACATAGTTTCAGATTTCAAGCTTTAAATGGGACTGAGTTATAGCTTGCCAAACATGTTGCCAAAATTTAAAATTTGGTTAGTGCCCTCTAATTTTAAAACTACATTACATATCCAAATTTAACCAGAGCTGAAACATTTAAGCTACTATACCATATGGTCATTTCTGAAAATGTTCATATTTTCAGCTTTAAATGGGATTGAATTAAAAATAGTCAAACGTTCTCAACATTTAAAAATGTTATTTTGCAAGAATGTAAGTCAAATCAAATCAAATTTTATTTATATGGCACATTTCAAATACCAAGGCACCTTACATACAATTAAAACAACTCCAATATAAAATTACATATACTATAAATAGAATAAAATATTTGTATATAATCAGCAACAAAAAAATAATTCCCAAAAGCACAACTCTATAAAACAGTTTTAAGCGCCTGTTTAAATCTCTCCATGGTTGGGTATTCACATATCTGGTGGGGTAGAGAATTCCAAAGGGTAGGGGCCATGTGCATAAATGCACGGGCCCCAGAAGATTTCAAACAGACCCTTGGTATCTCTAGTAACCCCTCGTCAGGTAAGTGGAGTGATCACCCAGGGCAGTAAGAGACCAGAAGCTCTTTCAGGTAGTCCAGGCCCTGTCCATGTAGGGCTTTATAAGTCAGAAGTCTGACTGTGAAGGTGATTCGCCACTGTACTGGCAGCCAGTGCAGTTTGTGCAGCACCGGCAAAATGTGACAGGACTGATGGGTCCCCGTCAATAACCGGGCTGCCTCGTTCTGCACCAGCTGTAAGTGATGAATATTCACCCCCCCTGGGAGCCCTAGGTAAAGGGCATTGTAATAATCCAGGCGAGAAGACACAAAGGCATGAACTAGCATAGGAAGGTTACCGGACGGAACTAGATGCTTAACTCTGGAGATATTCCTCAGATGGTAAAAAGAGGATTTGACAACGGCTGACACCTGTGAATGCAGTGTCAACTCTTCATCCAAAATTACCCCCAGGTTTCGTACCCATTCAGAGGTCAGGAGTGGGAGGCCCCAAAGAAAGAATCCCGAGGGTAAAATGCAAATGTAAACCCCATAAACTTTAAAACAAGGGAATGCAATATCATTACATCTGTCAGGATCTCAGACCTTACGAGGAGACTGTGTCTGCCAATTTTATTACTTGCTTGCCACAAGAAACTGCAAAATAACATGTGTACCTAAAGTCAAATCCCATGAGTCTTTGTGAAAATTCTAGAATTTCATGAAAAATTGCATTAACCAGAATTTTCTAATTTCTCTCAGCCTTATCTGGGGGATTCTAATTAAAGGATAGGGTTATAAGAGGCAGGTAGCACAGGGGGTCACCAGGTTGTGGAGTTAGATGCACAGTTTTGCCAAGAAATGGACAGCTGAGCTGGGTAGCACAACAGTGGAAGACCCCCAGGTTGGAGCAAGAAAGCACAGAGTGCTAACAATTCCAACCTGAATGTAGGCTATTTAAGGACCACATCCAGCAAATTTATGATCCAGGGAGTCTGGTGTACATGCAGTCTAGGACTTACTGTAGAGGTACTCAAAAAGATATAGTGGTAGAAGACAACGTCTTGAGCAGCAGAAAGAAAAAATTATGGCTAGTCCAACAGAGTAAGCCACTAGGAAAAGGAGTAGGTAACTCACATTTTAAGGGAGTTTGTCACTGTAAAGAACAAAGAGTATATCAGTGGGATCAGTAGTTCTACTGAGTCAGTCTGACTATGTCAAAAGAGAAAGTGGGGGATAGTCACCCAGGAACAGAAGGACTGCAAAAAGCTCAGTCCAGCTTATCAGATGAAGTAGTGATATGTGCATTGTTAATGTTAAATTCCATGAAATTCTGGATGCTTCATCTACAGTATATGCTATTATAAATATCTGAGAAAATATTACATTTTTTTTTCTTCTGCAAAATTGAAACTGCTTAATCAATTTATCCAGTTGTGTTAGACACCAGGATGCACTGACTATGGATATGCATGTCAAATGTTTACTCTATGCACGCAAGAGCAAAGAAGTTACAAACATACACATTTATTATAGTTTTCACAAAGTTTTGCCACTATTTAGATAATAAAGTTTTGAACCCCTGTAACTTAAACATGTATCTAATTCTGTCCATATTTAGATTATTCTGTAAGCATTACAAAAAGGTTATCTTTTTATTTTATTTATCAAGTCTAGGATTACAAATACCTTTGAGCCAGGGCTCTTTTACAAAGGATCCACGTCAGAGAAATTCAAATTATGGGGAACATCAAGACAGGCATTACAACAATGTGGACATTGCAAACAGATTACAGATTAATACAATCCAAGGGTAACATTGTAAGCAAGGCAGCCAGCGGCATTTGTCAGAGAAAACAGACAAGAGGTAAGAAGTGCCAGAGTCATGGCAGGGTGGAGAAGGAATGTAGGTAGGGTGGGGAGAGGGTGAAAAGTGCAGCATTGGGTATAACAAGATGTGAGGGTAGAATCCAGTGAGGAGGGGAGGGGAGACCACTAGAGCAGGTAGGGAAGTGGAGAAACAAGTTTAAGTTGGGCAGGCACAGGAGCTGTTGGTAGTGAAATAATCCCAGAGCCTAGTTTTAAACAAACCAATTGTCGGGGCAGAGGAGATGGTGGGGCTGAGGCCATTGAACCAGAGTGGTGCTCGATAAGCAAAAGAGCATTGTCCCTGTGAAGTGTGACAGTGGGGGACTTTCAGTAGCTGTAGCGTGGATCTCCAAAGGCACCGTTTGTTGGTTCGGTGTTGTAACAGAGTTGAGACTCCAGAAGGTGCAAGGCCAAGGTAGATTTTTTTCGCCATGGAGCAGGTGAGAAACTTTATGCAGTTTGATAGTTGGAGCCAGCTGGTCTGGGTGTACAGGTCACATGTGTGGGTGAGATGGTGAGCACCAGTGATGAGCCAACATGCCTTATTTAAGGAAGTTGAGAGGCGTCTAAGGGATGTGGTTGTGGATGAGCCATAAATGATGAGACCATGGTCTCTTGCAGAGATCACAGAGCTCAGGACTGCAACCTTCAAAGCTTCTGGCATGAGGTGTTGTCTGTGTTTGTAGAGGAGACCAAGCTGTGTATTAGCAGCTCTAGCTACATTATCTACGTGAGGTCCATAGGAAAGATTAGGGTCAAGCTGTATCCCTAAGTATTTGAAGGACCCCACCTGATCTAGAGTGTTCCCCTGGGTGGTGGAGATAGCCAAGTGGTTATGAGAGCTGCAGAAGAGCATAGATTTGGTTTTCTTGTCATTGAGGACCAGTTTATGACTAAGAAGCCATGTCTCTACAGAACTGAAACCAAGTTGAAGGTTGTGTTGAAGTGTTGCAGGATCTTTGTGAGTGAAGAATACAACAGCATCATCGCCATGTAGTATGATCTGCTCAGAGCAGTGGTAAGGGAGGGAGTTTAAGAAAAGGCTAAAAAAGGAGGGGGTCCAGTATGGATCCCTGTGGGACACCCGAGCGAACAGGCAGGGTGTCAGAAAGAGCGTCAGCAATTTTTACTCTCTGCGACTGGTTTTCTAAGTAGTTTTTAAACCAGAGAGAAGAGTCAGGTGATAGCCCAAAATTCAGTAGTTGGTCAATTAGTAGTCCATGGTGTATTGTATCGAAGGCCTTGGAGAGGTCGACGAAAACGGCCCCTGTGAGAAGGCCATTGTCAAGGGATTTGTGCAAAGCTACAGTGAACTCAAGAAGGGCTGTGGTGGTGCTGTGACCTTTCCAGAAACCGTGTTGTTGTGGACAAGGTATATTGTATTTATCCAAGTGGTCGGTAAGTTGATCAGCCACGATGCGCTCGAGTGCCTTGGAGAGTGGGGGCAGTATGGAGATAGGGCGATAATTTGAGTGATTCATCTTATCCCCATTTTTATGGACAGGTATCACGGTGGCTGTTTTCCATAAGTTCAGGAATTTTCCACAGCTGAGAGAGGAGTTTAGGATTTATATTAATGGATGAATTACCTCATCGAGGGTGAGCAACAGAAGCTTAAGGTCCAGGGTGTCGCTACTAGATCCGGATTTAGAGATAGCTACAGTAATATAGCAGCAAGCTTCATTCAGCCTTACCTCTCTGAAGTAGAAGAGGGGATGGTTAGACTGTGGGGCTGAGGTATTTGGGGAGAAGGCCCTGTTTTCGAAAAAGTCATGGGGTAGGACAGCACTAAGGTCTGAAAAAGCCGTGTTAAAGATGTTTGCGATCACCTTGGGGTTGAGGGTCCATCAACCATTAACATAGCTGGAGAGGTTTTTGGCTGCTTCTCCAAGACATCCTTGATATTGTCCCAGAGTGTACGACTATTTCCCCATGTATTGGTGAGAGCGTCTTTGTAATAGGTGGATTTCATGAGCCGGATGGCTTTTGTTCAGGCATTTTTTGTTTGTTTGTAATTTTGGATGTCCAGTTGTTTGCCAGTGGCCCTGGCAACTGCCCAGAGGTGGTCCCTTAGTTTCAGCTGTGAGAAAAGAGCCGCGGTGAGCCATGGGTTAGAGAGAGATTTTGTTTTGCACCTTTTAGCAGGGACAAAGAGGTCGCAGGCTTTGTTGAAAATTGAGATGAAGTGATCAAGAGCCAAGTTAACATATGTTGCTTTGTAGATGGGTAGCCAGTCTTGTAGAAGCAGGTATTGTTTCAGATGTGGAAGTTTTCCATGAGGAAGGACTCTGCTAGCGATAATTTTGGGAGGGGGCTTGAGGAATTTGTTAGAACATGCACATACGACTGGGGAGTGGTCACTGAGAGAATCTGGGAGAACGGTCATATGAGAAATCCTTGTGGGGTGAGTGGTGAGGACCCAGTCCAGGAGGGTACTGGTGCCAGTCTTGTACTTAATCCTAGTAGGGGTGTTTACCATTTGCGTGAGGTTAGCAGCTGAGATGGAGTCTTTATAGGCACTGGCGCCCGATGCTGACCAGTTTATGTTGAAATCCCCTAGTAGAATAAGTTCAGCTTCAGGAGGATGAGAGTTAATAAAGTTTAGGACATCGCTGAAGCCATGTTTAGGGTCTCTGGCAGGATGTATACGGAGACAATAGTCAGGGCTTTATAGTTGGGACCTAGGATGATTTTTATTGGCAGAATCTGGCCCGAGGCAGAAAGTGATGGAGTTGCTACAGGGTGCCATGACAGGGAGTCTTTGATATAGATTGTGCACCGCCACCTTTTTTGGATATCCAGTCCAGCCTGTGGACATTGTAGCCCTGTATTGTTACTGCCGAGTCAGGAACTTTAGTCGTCAGCCAAGTTTCCACCACTGCAAAGATGTCAGGGTTGTGTTGGCATATGAAGGCTTGGAGTGCATTCAGCTTTGGTAATAGGCTGCAGATATTAATGGTTGCGAGGATAAGGGCACCTGGAGTTTGTGTGTGGCCTGAGCTTCTAGGGCCAGGATTGGGATGGACGCTGCCTGAGATGAGAAGGAGGAGGAGTAGGAGTTTTAAGGAGCAGAGTTGCAACTCTTTGAGAGATCATTTTGATTGTTGTTTCTGTATTAATTTACACATGCCTAGCTCCAAAGGTGCCCGAGTTATATGCAGATGAAATTCTCCATGACATTTCCGGGAAAGAAAATGACAGATTCTGAGCACATATAATTCTGAGACGATGCATCATATTGTCATGAAATCTAGTACACTGTTAGAATGCCTATCAACAAGAAATCACGCCAAATTTAAGATCCCTGACCGAATAGATGGTTAAGGTATATGCAGATAAAAATGTTTATGAAAGTTTGCATAAACAATAAAATGACAACATTTGAGCACCTATAATGTTGACACTGTCCATCCACTTTTCATAATATTTATCATATTAGTGGCCATTGACCCAAAAAGTTTACATTCCAGATTTCAGAGTTCTAGCTTCAACGGCGATTGAGTTATAACCAAATTATTACATTTTTAAAATTCCATGAAATTCCAACAAAATCCCACAAAATTTCATGGAATTTTGCTAAATTTCACAGAAATTCTGTGGATTCAGAATTTTTCCATTCCATACAACTTTACCCACCAGCATAAATTTCCTGGATACCGGTCAGAATTGCTAATGATGGACGTATACTAACTGCTATGATAGAAAACCCACCAACAGAAACTTATACCTGCACAATTCCAACTTCCACCCAAGGCACTCAGAAAATCTATGATCTATGGTTAGAAACTTCAATACAATCAGAGCTGCTCAGATAAGATAACAAGAAACAGACAGCTCGCCTCATCCAGCAGGGCTACTCCCCAAGACAAGTTGACAGAGAAACTGAACATGCTATACAAATACCAGAAGAAAATCTGTTGGAATTTAGGCAAAAAAATTCAAACTGATTGCACACTCCTAGTTGTTATGAACTAAGGGGAGAACTATTGACACCACTGAGTACCCTTTCTAACAAATCATGGGAGGATGGTGTGGTACCTGAGTGGGAGTAAGGCAGAGGCAGGAAACTACAGACCTGTTAGTTTGACCTCAGTGATAAGGAAAATGAGGGTATTACTTCTGAAGGAAAGAATTGTTGAGTTCCTAGAGGCCAGCGGGGCACAGGACCCAAGGCAGCATAGGTTCAAAGCAGGAAGGTCATGTCAGACGAATCTAATAGATTTCTTTGACTGGCTGACCAAAGTAGTAGACCAGGGAGGGGCTGTGGACATGGCCTACCTAGACTTTAGCAAGGCATTTGACACAGTCCCACACAAAACATTAATAAACAAGTTAGCCATCCTGGGACTGGGTCCCAGGGCAGTAGCCTGGGTAACAAATTGGCTGGACAACAGGACACAGAGAGTAATAGTAAATGGAGTCCACTCTGAAGAAAGGGGGGTTACTAGCAGGGTACCACAGGGTTCAGTACTGGGACCAGTCCTCTTTAATGTCTTTATAAGTGACATTGTGAAGAGACTGAAAGGAAAAGTGTGTCTCTTTACAGATGACACAAAGATCTGCAATAGGGTTGATACCCGGGGTGGGGGGGTGGAAAGGATGAGAAGGGACTTGGCCAGGTTGTAGGAATGGTCAAAAGTATGGTTGCTTAGATTCAATGCAAAGAAGTGCAAAGTAATGCACCTGGGAAACAAAAACCCAGGGGAACAGTACACAGTGGGGGGGGTATTAACATTAAAATTGGGAAGGGACCTTGGGGTAGTCATATCAGATGACCTAAAGGTAGGCAAGCAATGTGAGAAGGCAGTGAGGATCCCTCTGGGGTAAAGTTAATTCCATTAAAATAATTATTGCACCTAAGATATTTTATTTATTTCAAAATATCCATATTTTATTAGATAGGAAACTGTTAGGAAAACTAGAGGCTAAAATAAGAAGATTCCATTAGGACAACATGCCATCAAGATCCAATTTGAAAAAATTAAAGGCCCCATATGAACTGGGTGGGCTGGTGCTTCCACACTGGGAATGGTACCAATGGTTCTTTCTTTTTAAACAGACTTCTAGCCATTTCCAATCTAACTCTGACTCTGCCTTTCATGACCCCCTGTGGTTGCAAGTAGAACAAATTTTAGTACTCCCTAATCAGGTTATAGATTTTTTATTTATACCCATTCCTATAAACCTGGGGGTTAATCCCTGCAAAACCAATTTTATCAGAGTCATAAAAAGGGTACAGCAACTATTAGACCATCCAGTATTCCACTAAGACAAATGCCCCTCTGGTCCAACCCTCTAATCACTAAGGACAAACCCCTGAAAGTGAACAAGGTCTGGTCTCAAGCGGGGATTAATAGACTTTGTGATGTAGTACCTAAAGATACCCACACTCTGATGTCATTTGAGGAAGTAAGAGGATTGTATGGTCTACCACATTTCCATTTCCACTTCTATTTACAGCTTAGAAATATGCTCAAAGAAAATATGCTTTTAGATGATTACTTGATTCCTAATAATGAAGAATGGGACCAGTTAATTAGAATACCACCCTTAAGGAAAGGCGCCAGTTTTATTTATAAAATTCTTAATAACTGTTTCTTACCCTCATCTTTAATCTCTCCAGTTAGACAGAAGTGGGGAAGATAAATTTAACGCTCCCATCTCTGACTCAGATTGGAATGAAGCATGGGACCTTATTTATTGAATTTTGATAACCGGGTAGGCCTTCGGAGATAAGGCAGTCCCCTTTTCAGGGGTGACCTGGGAAGTACAGTACATTGATAGTGCATTCATTGATACAAGACATTACGAAAGGAATAGTCATACAGTACCAGAGTACATCAATTACATTCAGTTATGCAAAATAAGCAATGTAAAGTACAGTCAACAAAACCTTACATACAGACATCATTAGCAGTATTTTTTTTCTTGGAGAGCAGGAGATAGAGTGGAATGTTTTGCTAGGAGAATCATGTAAGGAGTGAATAGGGGTTAGGAGTTAGCAAAGCAGGAGCAAGGTGGGGCGCGGTTAGGTGAGATAACAGCAAACTTTGAAATTGAGAGAGGGAGGTACAGGCCAGTACAGAAGGAGGTAGAGTGTGCCAGTAGGACACTGCAGAAAATGCAAATGATCTCTGAGCCATGGAGAGTCGTAAGGTTAGCACTGAGAGGAGAGGCAAGGAGGTAGATCTGAGGGCATGTCATGGGAGACAACATTGAACAATATCAGCAAGGCAAGGAGGAGTGAAGTGATGGACAAGCTCATGTATAAAGCTTAGTGTGGTATAGCATAATTTAAATTCATAGGGTAGCCATCCCAGGGCAGAAAGGACATTGCAGTGATGGTGCCGAGCATTGGCCCTGAGAGCAAACCTGCCAACTGTAAGGTAGGCCTGTGATAGGTGTGATAGTACAGATGTGGTAGCAGAGATTAGTAAGGGAACACCATACATGGGATGGGGCAGGAGTGTGGCATCCGCAATCTTTCGGCAGAAGGTCAATGTAAAGAATGAATGAATGCAGTAGAGGGCACCGATTTTTTGGTTTATAGTTTTGGTGATGGCTGTTACATGCACATCCAGGGTAAGTAAGGGATCTAAGGTGACTCCCAAGTATTTGAAGGACCTGATCGATTCAAATGCATCCCCAGTATGTGAGAGTAAAACCAGAGGGGGGAGGGTTGGTGCAGATAAGTTGGAGAATAACATGCTCTTTGTTTTTTTAGTATTAACTCATTGTCTCCTAGCAGATGCCTGTAGTAGTCAGTAAAATACATTGGTGTGCCCTGAGGACGCCTGCAGAAGTTGGCTACTGACTCCCAGTGTGCCCTTGCAACGTCTGGAGAAGTCACTTATATATTTTAATATATAGTGTAACAGAATATAATATATATTTGACTGCATAGCACCGTTGGAAAGATAATTTTATGCTGAATAACTTTGCCACTGATATTTTGTGTATATCATGTATACTTTAGGAGTTATTTACATTTGTTTATGATATGGTGTGTATGGCTTATTGTGAGCGAGTGTGGGTAGTGACAACACTTGACACAAGTTTTCTCTTGAAACTACACCAATTGATGTAGTGACTTTTATTAAAGCAAACAAAATAAAGAAAACGTCAGGAAAACAAGCAAATAAACTTAATTCCAAAAGAAATAGCTTCAGATACTCTTCTCTGAAGAAAAAAAAACAAATGTCACAGAGTGGTACTAGCTCCCTCTCAGGATGACCACCATCATCTGTGCTCCACAACCTATCTGACCACATACTGAGTCCAAGTCTTTTTATATACTGAAAACCATGACATCATCAATCATGTGATCTGCCCCTAATCTAATACAGAGGATAATCCTATACTAATACAGGAAATGGGGCTTCAGACTCTGCTAGATCTATCACACTTGAAGAGTACTGCAATAATCTTTACAAACTATAAAATAGCATTATTCATAGGAGAAATAAATAGAGGTGAATAAGCAAGGGTCCTATAATGACCCTTGTCTCCTCCTCCAAATCATGACATCACCATAAATGTATAATAAATAGAGTCCACTAGGGGGCCTGCAGCCCTTAAGGAAACTCATTTTCATCTGAGCAG